>CM041544.1:21741500-22461500 GCA_023238725.1 Scortum barcoo | reverse complement strand
CTTCCTCGCCTGCTGAAGATGCACCACGTTTTCATGTTTTTTTCAAGTACCTGAATTGTTTTTTTATTGTAATAAAAATGTTGTTTGACTGTGTGTTTCTATCTTTAAACACTTTCTGCAACATTTTTGTTGTTGAAAAGAAACTTTATTGGTCACTAATACAGAAACACAAGGGACTACTGAGCATGCTCAAAACTCAGCGGGTGACATCACAGCAACATGAGTGCATGGAGGCGGGGCTTATCTCTGCTGCGATACTCGAAAATAATGACAGAAAGGTTCAATACGACAACTCTGAGAGCTGAAGAGCTGCTAGCTTCATATAAATGACTCCATGATGATGATTCGAGTGTGTGTAGCGTGTGTTTTTGTGTGTGTGTCTCAGTATTTCTGAGCACTGTTGAGCAGCGCCTCTCGCTCCATCAGCAGCTCTCCATATCGCTGCTGAAGTTCTCTCTCTCGCTCCATCTGCCTCTCCACGTCCTCCTGCAGAGCCTGAAACACACAGAAAAAAATTCTTAGCCTCTGTTTGCACCAAAAAATGTAAATATATTAAAAATCAAGAGCAGGTGATTTTTTTTAAGACACTGACTGGTTACCACTTTGAAAATTATTAATTATAATACTGTAAGGTTATAATGAACAATCATGTTAATAATTATTGTAATGAATTATTCAGTCTATAATAAGTCAGTACATTATGAAAATGTCCATCACAGGTTTACAAAGTTCAAACTGTTTGTTTTGTCTGATTTATAGACTAAAAGAGATTTTAATTAAAGAGACATTAATTTATCACATTAGAGAAGCTGGAACTAACAGTTATTAACTAAATAAATGACAAAGGATTGATCAGTTATCAAAACTGACATATAGATTAACAAATAGTAGACAAAGTAAGCTTTTTGATCAATATGTTAATATGGTTAGAGTTCAGTATGTTTGAAATGAGAGCAGTATATTGAATCTACGTGTGTGCGTGTATTTTAAATGTATTTACCGCTTGTCTCCTGGGAATCGCCGTGTCTTCTTGTTTCTTCAGCTGAGTGAAGGTCTGGAGCTCTGTGGCTGACTGCTCCACCTGGTGGACACAAAGAGTTCAACATCATCATTAATACAATCAGAGGCTGATTTAATGTTTGCTTTTACATATAAGAAGTCTAACAATGAACACAGTAAGTAGAAAATATAAGAAAAGGAGAAAACAGTTACTGTGAATCAGAAGCATAAATCAAATATAGATTAGACAATCATATGAAAAAAAAACTTAAATAAAAATAAACTTAAAACAAAATAAAGATATAAATTATGTATAATATGACTGACATGTAAATGAAAGAACAGGCTTAAGCATGAATGTTCAAAAGTTCACAGTATTTCAGTACATTTAAAGACAAAGAATATGTATAATGTGCAAAGATAAAGTCCAAAAGGTGTGTGTTAATGTAAGGTATGGAGTCATACAATAATTCATTCATAAAATACTCATTTTTCTATTGTTTCTAAGACTGACACCTCTATAATGTACAGCCTGCAGGGAAACCAAATCCACAGTACATTATTTATAAGTTCACAAAATGTCCGGTCAATATTTTAATATTTCACAGATCTTTCAGTCAATTCTTCACTGATAAAGAGAGTGATGAATATTAAGTCTATGAATGGATTAAAACATCTCCATTAAATGAAATATGGCTGTAACCTCCAATACCCAAAGAATGAAGAATAAATGAGGAAATCGTGTAAATATTAAGTCTGTATTATGGAGTGGGAATATTTTATTGCATCAGTAACTCCTGGCAGATGCTCCGTACCTGTTCCCAGAGTTCACCGTGCTGCTTCAGGAGCCCCAGAGCTCTGGACTGAAACCCTCCCAGAAGGATTTTGAGTTTCTTCTCCAGTTTAGCTGCTTTCCGAGCCTCCGCCGTCATGTGACCACGGTTCACCTGGAGGAAGACAAACACAACAACTTGGACATCTTGGACCCGGGCACTTCATAGAGATGTGTTAAAATGAGAAAAACGAACCACTCAGGGTGGAGTTAGGTTTGTTTTCCATGTGATTACTCACTTCTAGTTTTTTCTCCAGGCTTTCAATTCGGTCTTTCTTTGATGCCAGGTTGGCTCTGGTGTACCTGTTCTGAGCAGGGAGATATAAAACCTGCAGAAAGAGAGAGAGAGAGGCCAGATTAATAAACAGACCGAATGTTTATTTCACGAAGGCAGCTGAAGGTCTGTCTTCAGCTCCAGATGATGCTCACCTGTCCATAGCACTCCTCCCACACCTGGCTGTACGCCTCCATGCTGAGATCACCGTGGCCCATTCCTGCCTTCACCACCTCCATTTCTGTCGCCAGCACCGCCTTTGCCTGTTTATTAACACACCACATGGGTACAAAAACCAAACTGAAGCAGTCGATTCATTAATTTATCTATCAACAGAGAGAGTGTAGTCTGTGTGTGGGTGTGTCACCTGCTCCATCTCCTCCGTGCTGACTGGTTTGTACTGGTGCGTTTCCAGGTAGGCGATGTGTGACGCGTTGTTGGACGTGGAGGTGGGGCCTCTGGTTTTGCCGCGCTGCAGTTGGCTGGCCGCGCTGGACGACGGGTGGTGCAGGCAGTCGTAGTGCAGCATGGTGATCATCTCCTGTTTGATCAGCTCCTCGGCCAGCTGGAGGTCCAAGAGCGGCTCCATGGAGGCGGGACGGAGGACGGACTCATTCACCTACAGAGACAGACGGCAGAGAGATGATGTTATTGTGCTGATAAAAAGAAAAGCAGGAATGTTCGTATTCATCATTAACAAAAAGCTTTCACATCAGACAATAAAGTGAGTACAAGACAGCGTGTCTTATATTTTAATAACAATGAAAACCTTTTATAACATTGAGGTGTCAGATAATTCCTCTGCAGTGAAACAACATCTCTTAAAGATTTCTGTACATTTAACAATCGTGATGAATGTATTTGCATTTTGGACCTTGTGTTTTTCCAGAAATTGCAAAATATTCTTTTTTGCTGACCAGGATTTTGAAAGGAGCTGATGTACACACTAAATCACACACTGTGCTGCTAGAATTTGTCGGCATGTCAGCCGTGTCAACTTGATGAAACCCTCAGCAGGATGAGCGAGTGTTCGTTACCTCGGTGGGTCGGGGGAGACTCCTCTGAACAGGAGTGTGTCGCAGCTTCAGCTCCTTCTCTCTTTCTGCATCTCGTTGAGCCTGACACACACAAACACAGTAAACATTTATCTGACCTACAGGTGTGCACACAAAGGTTTATAAAATCACATTATTCCCTCACTCTAACTTTTAAGGTATTAAGTATTGAGTGCGTACCTGCTTGCGTGCCTCCACGTCTGCAGAGTCCTCGATGAATCCCGTGTCTGCTTCGGTTTCTTCCAGTTCTTTCTCTGCATTTTCCGGAAGAACGATCTCAAAGTCGTTTTTGGGAACAGGAAGCGACATCAGGCCTTGCCTCAGCTGCTGCAGGCTCTCTCTTTGCTGTATGGTGAGGGGAGAGAAACAGAAGTTAGTTCACTTGGTTATCTCTGTTATTATCAACCATGTTTTGTTGACATTTAATTGCAAACTACACAACCACTATGCAGTGCTGTCTGTTAAAATATTTTATTAAGAGGGGGCTTATACAACATGCTGTTTGGCTCCAAAAACGTTTCATGTATTCAGGAGTGAGTTGTGTATTTACAGCAACACGTGTGTATGAGGGGTGTGTGTGTGTGTTTACCAGGTGTTTAGCATATGCAGGGTCAGCCAGCTGCTCCTCACTGTTGATATTCAGTTTGTCTCTCAGCGGCGTGCGGCCGGGGGTCAAACCTGGGGTCACTGCCCCGCGTGGGGTCATCGCTCCTCCAGCCTGAGGGGTCATGCCTTCCTGGCCCTGACCTGGTCCGGGGGTTCTGTTGGAGATGAATGTTAACATTTAAGCCTCCAGCTGGTGTGTCATTTAAATGTGCACTGTCGACGTGATCACCGTTACCTGAACGGCGTGCTGAGAACGGTGTTGGGTGTTTGAATCTGCTGTCGCTGAGGCGTCACTCCGCTGAAGTCGCTCTCGTGAAGAGGAGTGTTGAGGCCTCCCTTCAGAGGGGTGTCGATGTTGGTCAGAGCCATCAGGTTCTGGGCTTCCTGAAAATACAGAAAGAAAAGCTTCTTAATATCCAAATATGTGTATATGTATATAATTCTGTACATATTAGCAGTGGGAATTGTCAGCTTGTTACCTCACGATTCAATTATTAAACAATTCTCGATGCATCTCACAATGCATCATAGAATGGATTATTTTCCCTGGCCCAAATATATATATAACAAAAAGTATTTCAGTCATTTTATATAACTATGCAATAAATCGGTTCAGAAAACAAAGAAAAGTCTAAAGATGAGTCTTCATGGTAAAGTTAGATTAGACTGTTGGGGGCGTTGATGTGCAAGAATATTTCTATATGTTTTAGAAACTCTTATCTAAGAGTTGGGAAAGAGACACCCATTAAAATCTCTGTTGTAAATGCTGTTTTCTTTTTCGTTTACTTTTCTTTTACTGTTGTAACTTTTAATTTAGATCTTATTGATCAATGACAGATTGGTGCCTGTCAGAAATAAATCACATAAAAAACATCAATGATAAAATACAATTCAATTCTGAAGTTAATAAAAATACATATGAAATGTCCCTGAACAGAAACACTTTTAACGAAGAACCACAGGACGTCAGTGTGCATCTCCATCTCCTGTGAGGCATTTTGAGCCTTTAAATAAGTGCTCATAGTATCCCTATTTCCACATCCTCTGTGTGTGTGTTACCTGCAGTATCCTGTCCTGGGCAGCGGGGGTGCGTGGAGTACGTAGCCCCGTTGCCATGGTGTTGGTGACGCTGTACTCTGACAGGAGGGCTGAAGAGGCGGAGTTCCCGCTTTCACTCTCCTCGGCAGCTTGACGGGCGACCTCGCTGGCGACGCCCAACTTGACGACCTCCTCCAGTTCAACATCACTGATCTAAGAAGAGCATTTAAATTAAATACAAATAGATCCAGTACAGGAAAAAACGCTAAAGGAGTGCAGGTGTTTGTGGTTACCTGTGGGGTGGGTAAAACCAGTTTGGAGCGTTTCTTGGTGAACTCTGCGACTCCGCTGGTCTGCAGGATGGCAGATGGGAGATCGCTCTCTTTCTTCTTCTTGATCTTCTGTTTGTCTCTCTTTCTCTCCCTCTCTTCTTGCTCACTACACACAAACAGACACAAAATGGTTTATCAGGGTGTGTGATGTACAGTGCATTAATCATGCTCATTTCTGTTTAACTTATAACACTGTATTTGTATATGTGAAGTTGTACAGTTCAAACTCAGCTGTGTTATTTAATGGTTATGGACTCATTGTTTTTTGTGTGTATAAAATGTAGTGTACGCTGTTACTGACTTGCGTAGTTCTCCATCCAAGTGCTGCTGTCTGAGTCGTTTGAAGTTTGGCTCCAGAGCGACGTAATGCTCCATACTGGTGTCGTAGAAACCCTGAAAGCAAACAAAATTAAAGAATTAATAAAATGACAACATTCAGTAGCCATGCAGGTGTTGTGGGTTCTGTTCAAATGAAAGAAAAGAATCAGTTATTTACCTGTGCAGGTTTCTTTTCAAAGGGGATTTCAGCGTTGTAGTCTACTCCTCTCTTCTTCTTCCTCTTCTTCTGAACATCGATTCCTGCCGCTCTCAGCTCTCTGCGCTTCTGCAGAGCAGCCAACCGTCTGCAGCACAAAGTGAGGGACACTCAATTATTTCTACTTTTTCTATGCTTTCCCAGCCCTTTAGTCATGACCAAGAACATCAATTACGAAAAAATAACTAAACTGATGAGGAAAATGCTTAAATGAAAAGGGTCATATATATATATATATATATATATATATATATATATATATATATATATATATGTGTGTATATATATATATATATATATATATATATATATATGTATATATATATATATATATATATATATATATATATATATATATATATATATATATATATATATATATATATATATATATATATATATATATATATATATATATATATATATATATATATATATTATTGTATTTAATTTTACACAGAACTTTTAAATACTGTGTGTGTATCTAACCTGGCTTCTTCCAGCTGTTTCTCTCTGGCCTTCCTCTTGGCTTTCTTCCCCTGCGTGTTGGCCAGACGAGCCCTGGCCTCTGACAGCATCTCAAGCTCATCTGTAGATAAACAAACACACTCAGTGAATTTACTTTGTCAGGACACACATGACAATGTTAAGTTCAAACTGCCGTTTTCCAAAAGCCAAAAACCTGAAAGAAAAGTTGGTTTTGAACAGATATGACCTTCCTGCAACTAATTCGAATAAATAAAAACTTAAACAATCTCTACTACTAGAAACATAACACGTTAACATACCTTCATCCATGTCCACCGGGTCGGGTCTGGCAGGCTTAGTTTCAGGATTTGGGTCGATCTCTCCTGGTTTTAACTTTCTGGGGTCGTCTCCCACTTCTTCCTCATTGTCTCTCTGCGCTGCCTTGTCTCTAAACACACACGTAAGACAGTCCACATAAATTGGGAATCAAGTGATTTGCAATAATCGTAAAGAGTGTTCAAGAAAAAATTGCGGTATAAATTATTCTACGATCGTACAGCAGGTATTCGTAGTGCTCCAGACACTGGGCAGCCGTGCGTCCTATGATGGGAGCGATGGTCCTCCACTGAGTGGGCATCAGCTTGGCCAGATGAAGCAGCTTCTCCTCTTCTTCTCTGGACCATTCTGTCTTCTTGATGCTCGGGTCCAACCACTCGTACCTGCAGACAGGCACAAAGTTTAGGTACAGAACTTAGATTTAAAAAAAGGTTATCATCATTTTCAAGAAAATGATTTTTGGAGGGAAGTGTTCCCAAGTGTAGGACAGTTATAAAAGATGATATCTACTTCTTAAACAAAGTTCTGCTGTCACTTTAAATCTGAATGAATGTAGAGTTTTAAAGAATGTGTGCAACTGAATTTCTGTTCTTGGCGTCACACGTGTTTGTATCAACACTCACCATCTGGCTTTACACTGTTTGGCGGACTTGCGGTGCAGCAGGGAGGCAATTCGAGACCACTGGTTCTTCCCATATTTCATAACCGCTGCCTTGAGAATCTCATCCTGGTGAAATGGGAACATCAGAAAATTATTTCACCACATCACCGAAAATGTGGTCGGGCCTTTTTATTTGTTGGTTGTAAACTGTGGAATAATCTGCCACAGATCTCCCCCTTCACTGATGCTCTTTATGTGCTCTAACTTATGTCTCTGTTTATATTTGGTTGTAAACGGCCATCTCTATTTGTGTTAGATTTTGTAGGTTTGTATTTAATTTTAGTGTTTTATTTTGTATACTATATTCTACTCCTATATCTTGAACTGTCAGTCGTCTGTACTTATGCTAACTTGGGTGATTTTCTATCTATCTTGAGAACGGTTAGAAGTAAAGCGTGACTTAGAGACTTTTATACTATTTATACTACTATTACTGCACTGCATGTATTCAAAAGATTCTCTTTATATGCTCTTATTTATATCTGTGTTTGATTTCATTGCAATCAGCATTTTCTAATTGCATTGTAATTTAGATTTGTTTAAAGCATTTAAATGATGCATTTACTTTATATACTACACTGTAGATCATGCACTTAATATAATTTTAAGTAATTTAGTAACTTTAGCTTTTCATGTATGATTTTTTTCTACATGTTTTAAAGCATGGTTAGGACTCTGTGACTGCTGCATGTAACTGTTGACACAAATATACATGATACTGATGATGCATAATAATAAAATAGAAAACACTTATTATCTTGAATTTTGTATTTGTTGATGCTGTTCTCATTTAGCTCGGTGCTAACATTTTTAAACTAATGTTAGTGCTTATTAATGAAGCAAAGTGTTAACTAATGTAACATATTGCTATTTAGGCTACTAAACATGAACAATAACTAAACTCTTTCTGCACAGAAACATAAATAAACTAAATCCAGTGGAGTGAGCAGTTAGCTTCGTGCTAACTCGGACTCATAGACTTACAATTGGCTGTTAGCATAATGCTAACGCCGTGTGAACACGTACCTCGGTGTTGCGCCACACGCCACCTTTGATCATAATTCGCGGCATCTTGGCGGCTCGTTTCTCTCTCCTCCTTCAGAAAAAGTGTTGTGGCTGATTTCACACCACTTTTGGGGATAAATGGTGTTTACGGACTCCACTAAAACAACAAACAAACGCGAGAAACGCGAGGCAGCAACGAACGCGCACCGGAAGCTACAGTGTCAAACAGTTCCGGCGAAATGCATTGTGGGTGTTATTCCATAGGTGTTACGAGCAAATCTGTTCCCCCCGTGGATTCATGGTTCACATGTACTTTATTCTGAGCTCAAATTAATTATTTTCTTTGCTTTTTGCCTCCCTGAAACTAAACTCAGCCCTGCTCTGATCTGAACCAGTTAAATAAACAGGATCTAAACATCACCACGGACCGACTGCAGAGGAAACAGCTCAAGAAGGGGACACAATTCGAAGGGAAGACAGACTTGTGCGTAACACCAGCACATATTAAAATATTAACCTTTGCTTTTATAAATTTGTTTTTATATGCAGATCCCTTTTCAGCTCAGAATAAAAATACTATATTATTGGATGCTATTTATTGACACATTAATGTTTCATCACTTTAATGTTGCAGCTGGTAAACATGAAGTTTATTTAAACTCTGCAGGAACAATAAAGTATTCTTTGAATTTATAGTATTACATTATTATTTATTTGTTGATTTTTATCGTATTAATCAGAATCTAGTAACTAAAGTTATAAGATAAATGTAGTGGAGTAAAAAGTACAATATTTGCCTCTGAAATTTAATTGAATAAAAGTATAAAGTAGGTCAAATAAAGTACAAATACCAGAAAACTGTACTTAAGTAAAATACTAAGAGTAAATGTACTTAGTTACTTTCACCACTTTAATTACATTATCATGCCCACTGAACTGTAGTTCTGCTCCTGGCTAAGATGGTTTTTAGTGTGCTCATAAATATATTAAAGCACTATGAAGCTATGGTACTTCTACTGGTTTTCTATTATATTTAAAGTTGAATGTACTTGCATGATTCTTGCTCCTTTTTTAATTATTTAGAGTCACTTTGAATAAAAGTGCCAGGTAAATAAATATAATGTAATATATAATATACAAGGATTTATTGTGTCCATCTTTAGGAGTATTTATGTAATTACCCAACTGTAATATTCAATAATTAGACCTCTACTGTATATATTTCATCATGTATTATTACATATTACTCTTCTGTTATTCAGCCCCATTTGTGAGATGAACAGCACCCTCTTGTGTTTATATAATTAACCTGCACTTTCCAAAACATTTGCTCAGACCTACGCAGTTTAAAAAGACTCTTTACATCAAATACTCAGACCATCAAAATGCAACCATGTGCCTCAGACTACTGCAGGATTTAGTACTGTCACTACTTACAAGCACTCCATACCTGAACAATCATATATTTTGTTTATTTTCCTGTTTTTATTTTCCTGTTTTTTTGGCCTCTTTAAACCTACAGTTTGTCGGTGTGGAGGTTGAAGGTGAAAGACTACTAAAAACTTTAAAACAATAAATAGTCTATCACTTAAAATGCGCTTAAATTGCACATAAAAATTAAAGGAATGAGCCATTTTAAGACATAAAATACTCCAAATATTGTTGGTTTTCCACTAAAATGAAAGAAGGCTTCAGTCCAGACTTTATAAAGTGTCTCTGCTGCATCATGGCTGCTGGTTGTTGCATTCAGTCTCGCAGTAATGATGTGACTTTGGCTTTTTCTAACCCCTCGTTGCTTTAAGTACTTTAAACAGGCTCTAACCACCTACTTAAATTCACAGTACGCTGAAAAACCAAAAGCAGACATCCGGAGCGATGGCGTTTTTATTTCAACTCTGCATCTGAGGTACATATATATTTTTTTTCTTTTTACTGATTTCACACGAATGATACCAGGCTACATGTATGTTGTTCACACGTTAGCACGACACGGAGAACACTCACATCAACATGACAACAGACATGCACGGACGAGGCAGAGACGGCCGACTGCAACCCGCCAACACAAAGAACCAACCAATCACAATTTTTTTTTAGACTGACGTGACGGGTTGTCGGGGTGAGGAGAGGACGAGGGGGAGACAGAGGAAAAAGAAGGGGTGAGGAGGAGGAGGAGGAAGACCAGATGAGGAGAGGAAGGAGAATAAATGAGGAGAAGAGCGGGGCTAATACCTAAAATATTAAGACAAATCGTAACACTGAACAATAAATTTTCAGTATTGACAATAAATATCTCATAAATAACATCATCATCCCTTTTCAATCACATATCCTTAATCTCATATCCTGTTATAATTACCGCAGTGGACACACACACTCACACACACACACTCTCTCTCTCTCACACACACACCTTTTATTACCTCTCTTTGTCTTTAAATACATTTCTGTCCAGTGTTACGAGAGAAATACTGCAGGACCAGGGGACACAGCGTCTACTAAAGGTGGTTTAAAGGTGATGCTTAACTAGTTGGGGGTCACATGCAGACTGATATGTACAACTGTAAACTCCCACCCTCCGTCACACCCCCATTTTATCTCTCTGCCTCTTCCTTTTTAGCGTTTTTTCCCACCAAAATACATCTTTCACACTCCCTTCATTCATTTTCCTCTGTTCACCACCCCCTTCTTTCCCCTCCCCATCTCTCTCCCCCCCTTAAAATCTCTATTTTTGTTTATTTCAGGTCCCCGGCGTCTCCCTGGATGGTCTTTTTGATGCGGAGAAGCATCGTGGTCAGCCACTGGTCCAGGCGAGACACCGAGTCGAACTCTTTGACGGCCTCCGTGAACGCCTCGCTGTTCTGCTCCTCGTGGGCTTCTAGGAGTTTCTGCAGATACCAAACATGAAACTTTAACAACACTAAAAGACAGGAGTTAAAGTTAAAGGTTAAACTATATACAAAGCTTAGATCGCTTTATTAAACAGGTTATAAGAATTAGAGACATTCTGATAGTTTGCGTTTTTCTGGGATTACTTCTTGAAATTTATGACAATAAAGATATCTGTTCAGCAGGGGAAGAAGTTCTGAGATACTTAAGTAAAAGTAGAAATACCACATTTAGAAATACTCAAGTAAAAGTCCTGCATTGAAAATCTTACATCTTACATACAAAAGTATTGGCATAAATCTTTAGTTAAAGTACCAAAAGTAAAAGTATTCATCATGCACTATGGCACATTTCAGAATAATATATATAAATCTGTTATTGATGCATAATGTTCAGCACATTAATGTTGAAGCTGATAAAGGTGGGGCTGATTTTAACTACTTCATATACTGCTATTAGTGAATTTACTGCTGAGGATCAATAAAGTCTCATCTTAACTGATAATCATACATCATCATTTAATTTCTGATTATATTTTGCATCATTAATCTCAACCTGCAAGTTTGATTTATTATTTGTTGATTATTTGCTTTGCCGTGACACGAAGGAGCACAAAGAAATGGTGAATTCTATCATTTTAAATCAACCTACAAAACTGTGAAAACATGATTTGCCTTTTATACAACCAAATATATCATTATTAATATATCTGATTAAATTAAAAGTTTTATGGATTTGGGCTGCTGATAACAGTAGAAAGGTCAAGAAGGTTATGTGGAAAAAATGTTTTTAATCTTAAAAACTCTTTATGAAGCAAATAAAAAATATATTTTAATTAACTGCTGTGTCACATTAAGCCAACCTTGTTTACTTCAAATGTTCGAATGGAAAGAAAAGTACCTTTAAGAGTTTGAGCTCTCTGGAGTCTGAGAAGGCTGGAAACATCTCCTCATACTTCTCTATGGCCAACTGAAACACACACACACACACACACACACACACAGACATATATCACATATGCACACAAATGTATTTTTATTAGTTACCTTTACAAATAAGTTCACCATATGCACAAATATTTAAAATAAATAAATCAGTGATAAAATCTCTCAGATCTGTTGCTGTGTGTGTGTGTGTGTGTGTGTGTGTGTGTGTGTGTGTGTGTGTGTGTGTTACCTTGGCATTCAGTTCGTCCACAATGAAGTGACACAGTGAGGCCTTGAAGAAATATTCTTTAGCGTTGTACTTCAACAGGGGATTGTCCATGGTGCTCATAGCAACCTGAAACACACACACACAAAGAAAAACACACAATTATTAACTCTTAAAGCAACATATGATCAGATTTAAGGCTTTTTCTTTTACAATGTGTGCATTTTTATTGGTGTTTTAATTGGTGTTAATTTACTGATGGTGGCTGAGTTATTTTCCACATTATTATCAACAAAGAAAGTTTTTTTATAAATAATATTAATTTATATTATAGACACCTTAACTAAGCCTTACACCTTAAAATATTATGTGATCAATGAAAGAGACATCACTGCTGTCTCTATAAAGCTGAATCAACAGAAAATGTGATATTTATTAAAGGGATATTGTCTTTATTTGCATCAACATTTATAAATGTGTGGTTATTTTTTCATAATTAGTTTGCGCGTCCTCACCTGTTCGTAGATTTCGATGGCTTTCTGGTACTGTTCCAGCTGAGCGCTGTAGTGTCCGACCTTCAGGAGACATTTGTTGGCCGAGCTGAGACACAAACAAAGAGTTGTTACTGTCGTTTCAGTGATCATGTTCGTCGTGTTTGCTGGGCCGAGCTTTTCGTGAGTCTGATTTAGACGATGGATGACGAAGCGTTAACTTCTGCTGAGGCCGTTTGTGGGAGTGACGGCCTCATCGCACTGTCGCACCTTTTAGTTCGACTCACTGCAGGAAGCGACAACAATATCAAGTGCTCTCTCACATTTCAGTGCAAAAAGGCAAACTGAACACACACTGAAAGTATTTATACATATTTATATACATGCATTATATATATAATTACATATAGGGCTGCAACTAGTGATTATATTTTCATTATCAATCAATTATTTTCTCATTTATTTTTAGAGTAGAAACCTAAAACTGCACAGTCTGAGAAGGCAACTTCAGGTTGTTATTATTATTGTCCAACAAATATCCAAAAATATTCAAATTATTGTGATGTAAGAAAAAGAAAAGAAATTTAAGAATGTGGGAATCAAATTTTTGATATTTTATCCTAAAAATGGACTTCAAAATGATTAATCGATTATAAAATGGCTGCATAGTGATGTCCTGTTGATTATTTGATTTCAGCTCTGCTCATGTACGTCTCTGTTTAAAGTTTTAATATGAATTCAAACAGTGCATTTACCTGTTAGATTCTTCTCCCTTATAGTAGTCTGCTGCCTGCTCATAATGGGCGATGGCCTGCAAAACAACACAAAACGTTCAAATTGGCACATAAAATCTTCATTTGTGGTCAAATTTAAAAAGAAAACTGCAGTTTATTCTAAAATAAAACCAGAAAACTCTTCTTTCACACACCTTCTCGATGTCGACCAGCTCAGACTCATAAATCTCGGCTATAGTGATGTGATGTTTGGCTGCTATGGTAAACCGACCCTGCGATAAAAACACACACGGGATGTTACTCAGAGATAAAAGTGATCGTGACACGGAGCGGTTCAGCGGTGGAGGCTTACCATGTCAGTGTAGATGTCAATGGCCTGATTTAGACAGTTGATGGCCTCTGGAAGGAGACAGATAAGAGGACGTTACAGGTGAAAAGAAACTGAAAGAGCCTACGAGTCTGCTCACTCAAATTAAAACTTGTTCAGTTTCCTCCCCCTGTGACTACTAACCCGCTAACCCACAGTATTTCATTAAGCTCCTCACAGGGAGGCGGGGAGGGCCGCTGCAACATAACCCACATATCAGTTCTTCGAGAGTGACCCAGGGACCCATTTTAATCTTCCTGCAAAACCACCTCAGGGTCCCGAAGCTGACTGTGAGGAGCAGAGATGCAGAGGCTTCCCCCTTTTAATCATCGTAATTATGAAGAAAAAGAGGCAGCGAAACAGCAGCGGTGGAGGAGGAAACGCTAAAATCTGGTAAAAGCAGTAAGACAAAGCAAAGTGTAGAAAAACGCCTGAATTCAAAATCTCACTTATGGAAAAGTACATGTCTTCTACACTGATAATCATCCATCATCTTGTAGGTGCTGATTATATTTTGCATCATTAATCTCAATCTGCATGTCATCAAATAAATTTAGTGGAGTAAAAAGGACGATATTTCCCTCTGAGATGCAGTGAAGTACAAGAACAAAGCAGCAGAAAATTAAAATACTAGTACTTAGTTACTTTCCACCACAGTTTTAAACAGAAAAATATTAATCTAATGTGCGTCGTATCACTGGATGCCTGTTTTTGAAGGCTTCATTATGTTGCTTCTGTTCACTAAAATCTTGGAAATAATTGAGTCAAAAAAAAATCAACAATCTGATGTGTGAAAATGCCTCGCAGAGCTGACGACAGGAAATATTACAGTTCATCTCTTTAATGTGCTTTAATAAAACAGTGCTTTTCCAAATGTACGTATTCATATCACAATATGGTGACATCAACTTAGTCTAACTACAAATATATATATCATCTATATTCTATTTTATATTCATCTATTTATTTTAATATTTTATTTTTTATTTTATTTTACTTTTATAATTTATATTTTAGGTCTATATTTCATTATATTGCTTTATTTTTATTTATTTATTTAGTTTTATATTTTATTTTTTTGCTTGTGTGGTTTTCTTTCTAAATATTTTTTGAGCGTTGTTTGAGGATGTTTGTGGCGTTTCTGCTTCATGTAATTGTTGACATGACAAATAGTCATAGTAAGTTTTGAATCTTGAATCTGAGCTTATTGTAAACAAAGAACTCTTAAAATGAAAATACTCATAAAAACTAACAGCGACCATCACAAACATCTCGGACATATTCTGTGTTCTGATCTTCGTCCTGTGTTCAGTCCAAACCATCAAGAGGTTTTCAGGTCCACACGGATTTGCATGTAAAAGATAACCTCACATTTGAATTTAAGCAGCACTAAAGTTGGAAATAAACCTGAAGAGCACTGAAACCTACAAAGACCGAAACAACACACGTAAAGATTTCTGAAAACACACAAATTAGAGTTGTGCAGGACCACAAATCCAGCAAGAACACAAACTCTGTGCCAATGATAGATACAAACATCATCAATAAAACACTTTTCTTTGTTCATTTCTGCTGCGATTAGTGAGAAAAAGAGGCAGAAACTGAAAAAAAAGAAAACATTTTGGGTGAAATGTTGGATGAAGAGACTCGTTTGTACATATGTTAATAAGAAGCACTAATAGTGACTGGATCAGAGGGAAAACCAATAAAATCCCTAAACAGCACATTCACACGTTATTTTAACGTCCACTTGATTTGAATGTGATTTTATCTTCTGATTGTCAACAGCGACCTGCCGACACTCAACTTCACATCCAACTCGGTCTCAGTACAAACTACGATAAGATCAGTTATCTGTGTAGCTGTTCTTTAGCCAAACGCTAACTGTCTGATGTTTTTTATTTTAATCTGGCATTATAAAAGTGTTTGATTTTAAGTATTAATGGTCCAATTTGGGAATAAAGAGAAACAATGTGAGTATAAAAACTACAACTTCTGTTCTGATATCCTTTTGGAAAAGATGGCATCAAAGTTTAGAGGACAAACGGCCACAGATGCAAAGATACTGGATAATTCAATTAACTGTGTGTGTGTGTGTGTGTCTGTGTGTGTGTGTGTGTGTGAGAGAGTCTCACCCTGTGGGTCGGCCTTCTTGTAGGCGTTGCCGGCGTCGACGAAGCTGGTGGCGGAGTCCAGTTTGTTCTGCAGCTGCATGTGGAGCCGAGCGGCCTGACAGAAAGCATTCCCGGCAGCTTACACACACACACACACACACACACACACACACACACACACACACACACACACACACAGTCACAGTGTGAAGGGGACAAGCTAAAATGAATGCAAATGAAATCTAAATTCATTATCTAGGTGCACTAAACCTGCCTTTGACCAAACGTTCCTCACTGTCTGAACGATGTGTTCCTGATTTAGTTTGCCATCACACACACACACATCTAAACAGCTAAATTCTGCTCAGCACGAGCTATTCTTGGCACATCTAGAGCACACAGCGCTTTCTGCAGCACGAACGTTTCACTTATTTGTCCGATTGTCCTGAATTTTCACATCTGAAGCCACCGTTTGTGTGTTTTACTGCTGCATGTGTGTATTATAATGAAACAGAATACACACTCTGCAGGCTGCTGAATTATTTATATCCTGTTAAAAACATTAAAGTAAATGTATGTGTGGGAGTTTGTTTATCTGTGCACAGATTTGTGAGTGTTTTTTCTGTTTATTATACAGCATGAGTATGTGACGTATATATATATATGTGTGTGCGTGTGCGTGTGTGTGTGTGTGTGTCACCTACCACTCCAGTTCTTTGCCATCTTAAACATGTTGGCTGCTCTGGCGTACATTTCACAGGCATCCTCCACCTTATGGTTTCCCCTATAACACACACACACACACGAAAGGCAAAGCAATCAAAATGAATAATTTCCTTTAATTTTTATACTTTTAAAGCATCATGAAGCATCACCCGGCTGAAGGACACGTTCACCCTGCAGCTGAAACTAAAATCTAAAATTTCCCCAACATGAAGCATAAATCTGATGTTTTTTATTTCACTGTGAAGAGAAATAAAACTCATATGGACTCAGTTTCATATCTGACTTATCTAATCTTATCTGTATGTCAGATTTGGGGCCATGTGACGGCAGCGTGAACTAGTTCACTCGATGTTTACGTCGTCTCCACGGGACGCAGCTCTGCGTGTATTTCAGGAAGAAGAAACACAAACGCAGAGAGAGCAAGGTGGCACATTTGTTGTATTAATGCATTAATGCACAACACAAATGTGCATTTTCATTAACTGTACCTCCTAATGTGATTTACAGCCATTACTGAATCGATTAAGTTTAACTCTGGCTGCATTTCTAAAGATGTTAAAAGGAAGCTGATTTACTCCACTTTGTTGTTCAGCATCTTACAGAGGAAACTTTCAAGGGTCCAGTAGCTGTAGAAAAACATTTAACAACAAAGACTTTAAACCACGTAATGCCAATAACGATGACCCCACATACTGTCCACACACCTCCTCTTAAGAAGGATGTTTCTCTAAATATATCTTATAGAATAAATAAACTAAAACTGAGCACACTTCCTACAGAGCATCATCGGTCAAAATAAACACAGAAACTGAATCTGCACACGTTTGAATATCTTTAATTTACTGTTAAAACACAGCAGATCACCTCAACCTGCCAAAATCCACTAAATGACCCCCAACTGAGGCCGCTTCATCTCTTAACTCGAGGCCGAGGCTCATTAAAAAAACATGCTGCGACCCGAGAGGGGAAACCAGACGTGACCCATTTCAAAACTCAGGTTTGAGGACAAGCGCCTGATTACAGCAGATATGATCATTTTATTTACTTATAACATTGAATATGTGACAAATGAGGCAACAATGTGGACAAAAAAACTCAAACTAAAACTCTAAACTTGATGATTTCTGCTCATATTGCAGCAGAGTTTCTCCTTATTATTGTTTTAATGGGTCTTTTATGATTCATCTGTTAAAATGACTCATCTCTGTGTGAAACTGATTTTATGTTGCTTACATATCATTTATAATCACAGTTTTATCTTGTGATTATTTACATCTTGTGTTCTTTGCAATCAGTGTTGGTCTATAAGAATGGAGTCCATGATTTTATGGATAAATAAACTGAACTGGTGCTGCAGCTAATAATTATTTCCAGTACTGGGGCGGCTGTGGCTCAGGAAGCATCAGTGTGTGTGAATTTGTGAGTGAAAGTGATGAATGACATGCATTATAAAGCATTTTGAGTGGTAAGAAGACTAAAAAACACTACAAAAGTACAAGTCCATTCCCCATGTACTCATTAATCTGATAAATTTGGTTAAAAATGTCCAAAGTGACGTCTTTAAATGTCTCGTTTGGTCCAACCAACCACCTGAAACCTGAAATAATTCAGTTTATTATCACTTAAAATAAAAATATCCCTAACAAATTTAAAGCTGTGAGTGTAAATGTTTGAGATGATTGTTTAGTAGATACTTAAATGTTTAATCAATTGTCAAAATAGTTCATTTTCTGCTCTGTATATGGAGTAATCAATTAATCATATCAGCTCTAAATTGATTTGTTATATCTGTTTTTTTTTAACAAAAAGGTATAAAATCAGCCGCTCAGCATAAAGGTGGTAGCTCCACCTTCAGCTCCCCCCAATTCAACGATAAACATCTCTAAAAGGGATCACTTCAAAATGAGCAATCAATATATCAATAACCCAAATCAGCTAGGTGATCAATCAGCCTGCATTACATCACGTGACATTTATATTCCACTGTTTCTATTTTACTTGTAAACATCCTCCCCTCCTCTCCTCTCACATCCTCCCACACATGAAGGCCCTCACACACACACGCACACACACACACCACCAGCCACCGCACACCGGCCTGCCCGCGCCGCCCTGTCCGCCTCTCAGCGCCCCTTCCTCGGCCTCACGCTCCGGATGAGCCCGCTCCCCTCCACCTCCACCACCATCAGCAGGAGGATGAAGCGATGTGCATCATCCACATTTCTCCTGCAGGCCACAAGCTGAGGCCACATTATCTGCCATGACAGCTCACTTTTTTTTGCATGCATGCAGCTGACGAAACAGGAGCGACAATAAATAAGAATAAATAAGAATAAATGAGAATAAAGGGGGGATGTAAGGGATGGATTAAAGGAAGGAGCAGCCTGTAAAAAATAAATTGGCACATTTCAGGGTCTGATCGGGCCTCTGGAGCTCCTCACCGAGCTCCCACAGACGCATTAGTGTTATTATAGGAGCATTATAAAGATATATTTATATTTATCAGACATTAAAAAGCACCTGACAGGCTTTGATGGGCCCCAGCAAACAGGTATCCCCCCTCCATCATCACCATAATGAGAGAGGTAAACAGAGAGGAGATTTTTTTTACCCGAACATCCCTCCGAGGAAGGATCCGGACGCTTTGACCTTCTTGTCGGCTTCAGCCATCAGCTGCATGGCCTCCTTCTCTTTCCCGGAGTTGTCCATGGCGAGCTGGAGGTCTGAGAGCGGATGAAAAACACCACGATGGGCCCGATGTTCCGCAGTGTGGACGGAAAGGAGCTGAGAGGAGGCTGGATGTGAGGAGGAGGAGGAGGAGGAGGAGGAAGAGGAGGAGGGATGTCTCTGCTGGTGCTGATGCTGAGCGGCTGCAGCTCCTCTTCTTCTTCTGCGCAGAGATGCAGAGATGCTGTGCGGCTCTTTGCCTCCATCTGCTGAGAAGAAACAGGAAAATCAACAGTTTTGTTCTGTTAGAGGTTAAAAGAAACGTTTAAAAATGACATAAAATTACACAAAGTCTCAAAGTTATCATTATTATTATTATTATTATTATTTGAATATTTTATGCACTCAAGAATTTCTTTGTCAGTGACTTCTTCATGTAGTTGTTGTACACATGACAATAAATTCGTGAATCTCTCTGCCATAATATGCAGATATTTAATTAATTAATTAATTTATTTTTTTTATATATTTTTAATTTAGATATTTATATAATTGTATATTTCCAGGTTTGTCAGATTTAAACTCTGATATGATGGAGTTTGCTGCACATTTATGAATGATCTCTTTCCAAAATCTTTGCTCCACTTACTCTGGATATTCAGTGTCAACCGGTTTTAAAGAGGAACTATTTCCTCTACATAAAGTTAGAAAACTTCTAAAATTATTTTTGAGCATATTCAGGTATCAAATTCTGTATTTTCTCTATTGTCATGAACTGTCTCCAAGTTGAAGAATGGAGAAAACACACAAGGCTGAATACCAAAAAGGGAAACTATTTATTAAATTAACTTTATTTACAAAATAAATTAATGACATGTGAACAACGAGAAGCATCATAAATGTCTGTGAGTGTTGGTGAGAGTATAAAACAGTGTTTGGATGTTTTTCAGCGCTTCACTCTTAAAAGGTGCATTCATGACATCTGAGAGATAGGATGAGATATGATTTAAACTGTCAGGTCTGTGTACTAACAAGATATAAATCTGTACATTTGTAAAGGTTATCACTGTCTTTATTATTTTTATTTATTAGAATTTGCTTTTTGCAGCATAGCCTTTAATAAAGGATTGTCTTTTCTGGCCACTGGGGGGCAGTAGAACCTCACAGCAAGCTGAAACACAGATTATCTCCTTAAAGCAGCAATAATCCAGATTTTTACAGTAACGATTGATCACATGATTACAGCATCTGCACATGAAAAGTGTTGCTCACAGTGGTTATGAAGCTTTAAAAACTCAACAGTACTCAGAGAAGGTAGAGACCAAAAACTGAACTTAACAAAAGATAAAACTGGATTTACATCCATCAGATCGAGACAAACACGACTTCAAATGGATGATAATGCTACTTCACAACTCCTGGATGTGTATTTTAGGCAATAAATCAGATGGAAAGGTGATAATATTCAGTGTTGTGTTTATTGGAGCTTTTTTTCTGAAAATTACGAGCTAAAAGAGGCTAAAAAAGATCTGATGTGCAGAGTTGGTGGTAACTTTCTGTGATAATGAGAAACTCTTCTCACACTAGTCATTGATCTTTTGTTAATATTAAAAATATGGATTAATGTAGCTTTAAATCCCAGATGCAATATTACATTTAGAGCTCTTGAGCACCATTTTAACATATTTTTATGGAAATTAGTTTGGCATATCTGGTATCTTTGGAAATGAAGAATGAATTTTTGTGTTTGAACCCACCAAAGGCACATTTGAAGTTACAAAAGGTTAAAATGGACTAATTAAGGAGCAAAAATAGTCATAAAAATCAAAATGACATGACAAAAACAACACATTGTGCCTGTAAGATAAAAATTATGCAGCTGAAGTAAATGAAACGACGACCAAAAAGGCCACCCACGGTGAGCAAGAAGAAGAAGAAAAAAACCACACAAATCACTGTTCATTAAATTTCCATACTGACATCCACAGGCAGAAACTGACAGACCATCTCTCAGCTTGAAAACCTTCCTCCACCATCCTCCCCCGCGACAACTCTCTCTGTGAAAGCCCACATTATCCCGCTCACGCAGCACAATCACAGCAAAGTTTTGTGCAGAGACGCGCGAGTGCAGCGGGTTCGCCTCCGTGTTTGTGACTGACAACAGCAATTACCTCCCTCTCACAGGCCTCATCGGAGCGCCTTAAAAGTCGAGATACATAAACCGACGACACCTCAGTTTTAGATCAAATGTGTTTAATGGTCTTTCAGGTAAAATAGCATTCAGTAAAACCAAGAAAACAATTCAACTGGTGGAGAAAAAGACAATAAAGCATGCTCAGTCTAATCACTAAAGCGGGGGTGTGTTCAACAGGGCGTTTTGTTGGAGAACCTCGGCCACTCTGCAGACTTTAACGTGGTTTTGACTGATAATTTTGACCCAAAGGTAACAGAATCGTGAGGTACTGAGTCTAAAATATTGCCATGATAAACTTTCAGTGGAGGCGACGCTTTACGAGGTCAGGATTGTTCAATCGTCAGTCGGCGGTGGCTCAAACGGTTCCCTGCAAAAAGGCTGTTGAACACAGCCGAGGCCTTAGCGGGAAAAGTCCAGAAGAAAAGCAAAACAAACGGATATTTTCTGGAAGATCACTGTACAAAGAGTGACGAGCTCCATTCATTTTACAGTTTTTACAAAAAAGAAAAGGTCGACTTTGCACGCTGAAACAATTTTTGAACAGTTTTATAAATGATGCTCTTGACCCTTAATTATCATGAAAATAACAGTTAATAAATAAACAGATCGTCAGAGTGAGAACTGCATTAAAACCAACTTTCACATCAAAACAGATAATTCATGCAGTGGCAGCAGACTGAGGCTCCTCCACGTCTCGCAGGACGTCCGACTGTTTTGTTTAGCAGACGCAGGATGGACTGATGGGAAGCTGCTGCTGCTGTCAGATCATTTTTTAAAAAAAGAAATCAAAAAGGAGGTGAATTTTGTCCCATTATCTATCAACGCAAATCCACTGGCCCATAAATGTCTAACAGTCATGCTATGATATTTCATTTTAATAACTTAACATCCCCAAAATCTCATGAATAAATAAATAAATAAGTGCATAATCAAACTATTGAGGACTCAATAAATGATCCAGTGGTAGTCTAAAGAATAAATCCACTAAAATACAAAGTATAGATAGCTCTTTACTGAGCCTGTTTGGGTGATTTCCTCCCTCAAAATGATTAAAAAACAAGTGTGTGAGCTTGTTTATTAATATTTTGAACACAGGCCTCCTCCCTGTTAAAGTCTTATTTGTTATACGGACGCTTCTAAATGAACAATCACCCTCAAAATAACAGCCGATAATATGCTCTCGAGATATTATTATATGACTTTAGATGCATTGATGCAACATAAACCCATGAAATAATTGAAAAAATAAAATAAGAGTGTGTGAGTGTGTTATCCCATGTCCTTAAAAGTACACAGTATTCACATCACACTGTTTTATGTGTGTGTGTATTGTTTTAATATGCAACTTTATTCTTAATTCTACCCTATTTTCTTAATTTTAGACGGGCAAGATGCCCCCCCCCACCTCCCTCATTACCACCGCTGAGGTGCCCTTGAGCAAAGCCGCCGAACCTCCAGCTGCTCCTCAGATCAGACTGTGAAAAAAAAGAGCTAATAATGACAAATATATCTTTAAAAAACACAGCTGAGGTCCCGGCAGTGATGCTGTTCTCTCTCTCTCTGCGGCTCTCAGCGTCGCAGTTTTTGATGTGGAAGTCGACGTGGCCTGCCAAAATAAAATAAAATAGCTGAAAATAAAAAAGTTCCTTAGTTAAAAAAATGTGTGGTTTGTTTACTATTGTGTGACATCTCTCAGTGTGGATAAAAAACATGTATGAACAGAAATAAATAGCACAAACTGTCAGATAGATAGATAGATAGATAGATAGATAGATAGATTGATTGATCGATTGATTGATAGATTTTGTCATGCAGCACGAACTGTTGGGTTTCAGTTGTCTGTCAAAGTAACAGGTGACAGAAAAAAAAAAGACTAAATGGGTTCTGATTAAACGCTGACATGCATGCTCGAATGGACTTCAAAAATAAATCATTAAAGCACTCGTCCATTAAAAAGAAAAGTAACAGTCTTCATAATCTGTCCTCCACTGCTGATTTTCTCCCTTCTTACTTCCTTTGTGTTTTTTTTATCTGTTGCACATTTCGTTGATCAGTCCTCCTCCGACAGAGCTTCGTGTGGCGTCGACGGTCGGGACTTGCTGTGACCTCTGACCTCTGTCTTCCTGTCCTGCAGGAAGTCTTCGATCTCTCCGGGCAAACACTGGAACTTCTCCTGAAAATCCGCCTCCACGGCTCCTTGCAGCTGGAGAGAGACAAGAGAAGTGTGACCCACACGGATTACAGACGCTACCGACGCACTGCTGCGATTATTTATTATGCGTATCGGTGAAGTGTTTCGGCGATGACTCACTCTCCAGTCAAAAACAACACAATTTGCCTTGTTTACTTCCTACTGTTGAGACAGATGGGTTGTACATTCAGAAATGCAACCAGCCGTTGTCGGCCATTACTGCCAACAGTTGAGCGGCTCCAATATGGCTGCCAGAGGGCACGTTACATCATCCGAACGCCCCACGCCGACGTCAGCGCCGATCCTAAACTGTGTGGGCGCAGCAGCAGCAGCTTGGAGCCCCCGTGCACAAGAATTTCTCGCTGCGTTCGAGCGTGAAGTATGCAAATCAGAGGAGGAATAAATACGCTTCAAAGAGGCCGAGGAGAGTTTACGTTTGAATTTCACCTTTGGTTTCTGGTCCTGGATCAGCTGCAGGAGCTCGTTGTGCTGCTCCACCAGCTGATCGTGGCGCTTCGTCTGAGTCTCCTCCAGCTGAAAAAAAACAAACAGACAGACAGACAGACCTCTGAAGCGTTTCATGATCGCAGAGACGGAAACATAAAATTTTCATCAACGTCGTTTCATCATAGAAAATCCTGTGCAGCTTTAACCCAGATTCTTCATCCTATGCTCACCCGCTTTATGTTCTGGACGACTTCGTTGACGTAGGACTTATTGATCTCGATCTTCTCCCTGCGAACACACACAGATAGATCGAGTTTGAGCTACATATTCATACATAATACAACAGGTGAGGTGCAGTGGATTCAAATCGGCTCCGTGTCTGTGTGTTTATGGATCGTACTCCTCAGCCAGATGTTTCTCTTTGGTCTTTGCTTGGTTGATCTTCTCTGTTCTCCTTCGATCCATCTGCCTCTTCAGCTCTTTTTTCTCCCTTCAGCAGCAGGAAAAAAAAAACATTAGAGCTGGATAAAGTCGTTCAAAAAGTTCAACTGGGTGTTGAAAATGGTTGTATCTGCAGCTGGTGGTAATAAAATATAGGTTATAAAGAGAAAGTGCTTACAGACTAAGATGTTATAAGACCCAAAATATCAAATAGAAAGCATCACATTGATTAACATAAGAAAAAAACACCTTTTATAATGAATGTGCAATTGAGATTTCTAAAATAATAAATAAAAAAAGTCAACATTTTCTGCAACATACAACACGGTCTCTGTGTAATTCCCCACAGAGGTTAAACACCCTAAATTCATCTGTTTCAGTCATTTTAGTCTCAGATATGTAACGTACTTGTCACAGATGTCTTTGAGTTTCTTCATCTGGGTGTTGTGATTGTCCTCGGCCAGACTGGTGAGTCGCTCTGTCAGCTGGAGGAAACAGAAACTCTGGTTATATCGTACTAATTTAGTTATTATTAAAGAAGCTGGACCGTTCATTTGGAAGAACAGCGTATATATTTTAGAGCACAGAATCTCAGCTTTACACTGAAATCTTGTTTTTCTTGATGATATTATATTGTTCTGTTCTGTTATGTTCACTTTTTTAGCATTTTGTCTTTTTTGGAGGATTTTATTTTGAATCTCACATGTCAAAAAAACAGAAAGGAGCTTTAAAATTCGTCATCTAAATATGAATAAGCAAAATTTTAGAGACATGGACTCGTGTCTGGTCTGTCGGTATTTACCAGTTTAATATGCTCCCTCTGTAGATATTTCTGGCTGTAGTACTGTTCCTGCCTCAGAGCCAGAAGCTGCTGCTGCTGCTCGTCCCTCAGCTGCTGGAGGCGTTCGTCTTTCTCGCTGTCCGAACAGGAAGCCCTGATGATCAGACACACAAAAAGAAATACACAAAAAGAAACGCATTATACAAAAACACAGGACTGATTCAGGACTATTGATGAGCTAAAACCAGTAAAGATATCTCACTTCATGCTGAACAATAAAGGTGATTGTTTTCATTTGTACGAAGATAAATTTCTACAAAAGTAATAGGATGAAAGGAAAGAAAAGGGAAATCATGACGTCTAATTAACATACAATCAGATGATGTGCGTACCTGCTCTTGCTGCACTGTCTGGCCATCTTCTTGTACTTGTTGTTGAACTCTCGGAGGAGCTCGGAGGTTTTCTTCTGGTGCCTCCTCACCAGCTCCTTCAGCTCTTTGAACTGACGTCTCTGCTCCTTCTGGTAAACCTTCGACTGCTGCAGACTCTCCAAAGTGCCCACGGGGACGTCTGTGTCCACAAGTGATTGCACAGCACACGGACAGAGTTTCACATCAAACATTTTTAAGATCATTTAAAGTCAGTCACTACCAAACTGTTCTGTTAATAAATAATAAATAAATAAATAAATGATAAAAATGGGTAATAACACCAGCACTGATTAAACCCATGTGATCCAAACACACACAATGTACTTTAGCTATTCTGAATATTATTTTTGCTCTTTATTATTTTAATTGTGTTGTCTTTACTGCATTTTGCTTGTGTTTCGCTCTATTATGCTTCATGTTTTACAGCTTCTTCACACTGATGCATTTTTATCTAATTAAGATTAACTGATTAATTGCATGCTGGGATTTTAAAAAAAACAAAGAGTAGAAAGTAATATGTAAATACTGACCTATGAGCACACTTAAAACCAGATCTTCAGTCTTTGCAGCTGGTTTGGCTGCTTCTAAAAAGACATAATCAGTAACAATAATTTAATCAATCATAATTATATACTACTTTTAAAATATCATTATTAACATATTCAAAATATATTTAAGCACTCTTTAAATGTGTGCGAGCTTCTTTGTTTGTAGGTGGATGCTACCTGTCGTGGGTGCTTGCTGATTGGCTGCGGAGGCTTTGGGCGTCGTGGCGACGGGGGTGTGGCCTGCGGGGCCGGAGGCGGGGCTCAGTCCGTTCTCCAGTGGAGCTGATTTCAGGTCGTTCTTACGCTCGGCACACACGTCCGCCTCGTCCTGAATAAAAACACCGACCAGAGTTACGGCCAAATGTTTCTTCCACTTTAAAGAAACGTGAAGAAACAGGACCGACCTCAGTCTGCGCCTCCTCCTCGACGTCGTCCAGCGTCAGAGCCGCCAGCTGTTTGGACCTCTGCTCCAGGAGGTTGACGTATCGAATGGGGTTGGACAAAGCCTCTATCACATCTGGAGAGAAAATACATATAAAAAGGGTAAATACAGATCTGTCAGAGGGTGTTTATAGACATAACTAGTCTCATTGACGTGGTTATACGATACTGAACAAGTGGAAATTTTGTAAGAGGTCAGAGGTCACAAAACAATCTCCCGTGCCTGAATACCTGCAGCAAATCTCAATCAAATGTTTTTTATGTCGTTTTCTATCATTTATAACTTTTAATGTCACACTGTTTTGTTAAAATCATGAAATCTGGCATTTATTTCTGCTACAGCAGGTTAAAGTGTCAGTCAAGAGGAAGGTTTGACTTTAAATTTGTACCTGCAAAGGTGTCCGGGACGTAATCTTTGACCTCGATGTAGACAAACACGGCTGGCAGAATCAGAGACTGATTTTTCTCGTTCCTCAAGCCGATGTAACGATAACCTGAAGGAAACAGTCGGATGTTACCGTCATTTGGGTGATTTAAGGTGAATAATGATGTAGGAATGACGGAAAGAAGAAGAGAGAGATGCTGCTCCAAACATCGCATAATGACAAAACAACAAGAAAAGAAATATCAGTAATTTTTTGAAAATGGTGAATGACATTTTCCAAAGAAGCAGCATGTCTCTGCAGCTGTTTTAAATGTGTTTTGTAAAACAACAGGAGTCAGGATGGGTCAAGAGGTAAGAAAAGTGGTAAAGTTTTTAATAATGTGATGTGGATTTAGAGTCTACACAGGTATTAAAGGAACAATAAAATGAAGTGTGCATGTAAAGACAACACATTTTTTTATAATTTCACTTAGGATAGTTTTGACATTTTCAAACAATCATTGTCTCTTTAGTTTTTCTGGCATTTACACAAGCAAAAGCCATTTTATTTAATAAACAGTAGAATGACTGTAATGTAGGGTAGTGAAAAAAAAGACTTTACTGACACAAATAGACGAAGACACCACACTGACTGGACGCCGCAGCAGCGAGAAGTTTGCACCAAAGAGATAAAAAAAAAACACAAAAAAATCTCACAGAAAAAAACACTTTGACAACAACAGACGGAGAGAAAGTTTGAGCTGAAAGGGTTGGAGTAACTTTAAAGAAACACGCCTGGTCTGATGGCAGACACTGGAATGATCCGGTGGCCGATAAACTTCCCTCCTTCCTCAAAGGCGGCGATTCTCAGAGAGGCCAGAGTTGGGAGAATCACCTGTGAGCAAGTTAACAGACAGATTAGACAGAGGTAATATAAGATCAGTCTGAGAGATCGATCTGTCTGCTGTATGTCACCTTTTTGAAGACGATCGGCTCTTCGTCCCACACTGGGTTGATGGCGTTGTTGTTCTGGGACGTTTTGGTCTTCAGCGCTTTCCTCCTGGTGTCGGCGGGAAGCCCAAACATCTCCACCTCCACGTACACGCCCACCCGCCGCTCAGTCACAAACTGGCCTGAAATCACCTGCAACACACGGACACATTAGCCTGGATTGCAAGATGCTGCGTTCACATAAAAGGTTTTAACGAAAGAAAACTTCGTACCTTCACAGAGAGTGTGTTGGCTACGATGCCGTCCACTGTGTTTTCCGTGAACGGGTCAAAGTGTTTGTCCGGGCGCCTCATGAACTCGGGCTTCAGCCTGTAGCCACTCCGGCCATTGTACTCGAACATGAAGAGATTCAGCTGCATGGACAAATCTGGAACGAAAAGCCGATGTACAAATACTGTGAGACTGCTATAAAACAATGGTTCATTGGTAAAGCTTAAAAGGGAAATAAAAATTTCAAGAGACACATCAACTGTGAGGCCAAAGTGGTATTTAGCCATGGCTGATGGAAATTGGAGCTTTGAATTCATCAAATACATCCTCAGCTTCAATCGAATTTCGTCTTTTTCTTATTTGTTGTTTCTATCTTGGATGAATTCTTGTTTGGTTCAGGAGCTATGGTGTGTTTGAAATGACTTTTGGGATCATGGCTAAAAAAAGAGTTAAATGGAAATTCAGGCAGGAAAGATGCTTCCAGATCCTGCAGCTCTGCCCACTTGTGCATTACTCTGTCGCAGCAGTTCCCAACTTGGGGATTAGGTACCCTGCTAGGCATCGCAAAATTAATCTGGGGGGGTCGCAAGATGGCTAACAAGATAGGAAACTAGAAAAAAAATATTTCTCTTAAACGCTATCATGTCCTGGGCTTTCTTCTGGTGTGTCCTTCTTTTCTTTTGAATTAGTGGATGATTTTTATAGCTGTATAACCATAAATCCATTTAAAATGATCCAAATAAACAATCTGAGAGGGAAGAATCACACTGTGGTTGATTTGGTCATAACCTGCAGATACAATGAGCCTCAATGACTCTGAACACCAGGATATTACAGACTGAAATGAGGGTTCAGCTGGCGTCTGTGGTGTTTTGGTTTCTGTCACAGCTCCAGTCTGGCGGCGGCCTGTGGTTCAGATCTCACCAATGGTTTGGTAGTTGAGAGCCACCAGCTGACAGCCGGCGTTCCAGAAGAGCTGCGGCATGAAGTTGGACGAGTCCACCCGGGTTCCTTTTGGATAGATACGACTCAACTGGGATTTATTGTATCTGGTTAATGTGAAGTTAAGAACGACACAGAGTCAGCTGAATCATCTCATCTCCATGTTACGCCTCGGACTGCTGGATTTTAAAGATCACTAATATACAAAATATATTCAATCTTCAGGTCACACATGTATAAAACCACAAGAATGAAATCAATCATAACATCTTATGTACATTTACATAATTTTAGAGGATATATGTCTTTGAAAAACACATCTTAATGTATACAAATGCTAAAACTACTGCACTAAAACTACTGATACACTTATTTCTACATCATCATATACATTCAAATAAAATGTATTTTACCTGGTGCTCACTGTACAGAGACCTTCACAGATAAAACTGCTGTTACTGAAATAAAAATTGATATAAAAAGTTGCTCAGTCACTGCGTCAGATTTTTGAAGCTTTGGACAAAAAAAAAAAGCATCATAAGAGGAAGAAGAACACAAAGCGTGGAAGCGGTTGCCATGGCGTGGTGCCACTGTGGCAACCGTTGCCAAGGATACTCCACAAACTCCACTGGTGACTTTGTGAGGTGCTCCAAAGCTTTGGTCTCCACAAAAGACGACATGTGGTAACAGCGGGCCGCCTCTACACACACACATACACACATACAGATTTGTCAGCAATTATCTCAGTTTTAACGTGATTCCTACATTTTTTTTGAACATCAATCGCTAACTTTCTGCCTTTAAGTCATTTTTATGCCTCTGTGGTGAAATACAAGGACCCAAACATTGCACATTTCAACTTTAAATATGATAAAGGTCAAAATCAAACATCAGCTTGTTGTAAAAATGCATTAAAATACATATAAATTGTTAAAAGGAAATCTTTACATTTGTGAATTTGCAGCAATGAAATGTCTGTATATGAAAAAACAATTATCAAAATAGATGTCAATTATTCTTAGTCAATCAACAAGTTGATTAATTGTTTCAACTGTGTTTGTTTTGGGTGTTTAAATTATGAGAAAACATCTTATTTTATGAACTTTTCATGTGATTTGTATGTAAAACTCTTAATTTGTAAAGTAACCAAAGCTGCCAGATAAAAGCAGCAAAGTTAAAAGTACAATATTTCCCTCTGAGATGTTGTAGAGTAAAAGTGTAAAGTGGAAACAGGAACTGAAAATACTCAAGTAAAGTACAAGTACTTCAAATTTGTTTTTACAGTACTTTAGTAAATGTACTTAGTTACATTCCTCCACTGCACACCAGATAACTCGAGTGCTGTACGGAGCTATGATAAGAAATAAAATGGAGGATTTTCCTTTTTTTTGGCAGCACCGCTCCAAGAATCGTCTTGCATAAAGAGAAATACAAAACAAAAGACTCAAACGTGAGAGTTTGTCAACGTTTCGGGTTCTGATCTGCTTTTCTTACTCTTTGATGCTTCGAAGGAGTTGAACTTGGTCGGCTGGACGTAGTTTACCAGAGTCGACATTTCCTCTGTGGCCACGGCCTCCCGCTCTGCTGAGCCCTGAAGTAAATAAAGTTTACGAGTTCAGTTCATGTGTTTAAATGTTGGGAAAGTGTTGGGAGGAAACTGTCAGCTGAACACAACAGATACACATCTTTCATTATTTTGGTCGTTTTCAGAACAAAAAAAGCAGCATCACGGTCCGACAGTGAACAGAAATACAAACAAGCAGCAACAACAGGAGAAAACAGCAAACCAATTTCAGCAAGACGGCCACGGAAACCTTCAAACACACACACACACACGCAGTGCAAACACACCTCACAGCAGGTGGTCTATTTTTCTTTTCATTTCTTGTTGCTGTTTGTATTTGTTTTCTTCTCTTCTCTACAATTTCAACACCCACACCTGTCTGCTCTGTTTTTGTTTCCATCTGTTTAATTTCTTTCTTTCTCTTTTGATGTGAACAGAAACATTTTCATCACTTTGTTTTACCAGATTGTGGTTTTTTTCCCCACATTCAGCTTATCAGTTCATCGAAGACAAACTCACCCAGACAAATACAAAGAGTGTTTACAGGTTACATGAAATAATACTGAACAAAAAAATATAAATAAAGCCTTCTTGTGGCTCCAGAGGAAGTTGTACATAATCTGATTAAATGCCTCATGTGATGTCACTTGAGTCAGCGTTGACTGGGGCCGAAGATTACGAGTTTAAAAATGAAATAAATTTGTGGCAGCAGAGTGAGAAAGAAGTGAAGCTCAGCAGACCAAAAAATCAAGTCTACATTAGCCGCTACCTTTATAACGCACATGAATCTATGACTGAACTGTTGGCGGTCGAGCTGCATTGTGGGTAATGTAGGCCTTTACCTGTCTATTGTGAGTCTGACAACGTTAAAGCAGATCAATGCTGAATCAGTGGAGTTTTCAATATCACATGTACGGCTAAAGCTACGGTACACGTTTAGGACAAGAAAATAAAATAGGAACAACAGTACACATTAAGAATAAACAACAATAATGACAACAAGAGGACTGAACAGCAACACACTGTGAGACAACAGCCAAAATAAAGCACAAAAAGCAGCGAATGTCACCAACAACATTTAGCGATTAACAGCGATGATGGCGTAAATAAGAAGCCACACAGCTATGAAAATAAGCAACACTTGTAAACATCGACTAACGGCGACAGCGGCGAGGGCGACCGCCCCCCCTCGGCCTCGTGTGACGTCACCACTGACCTTTTTACCATCATCATCTTCGTCATCATCGTCTTCCTCACTCTCAGCCTCCATCTCTGTTAAGATTAAAGTTAAACAAGTCTTCATCCCCATCGTCTAACCATCTTTGTCTCCAAATATCAACGTACAAAACGTGACGCTGTGTGTGATTATGAGTCTGATTATGATCAGTTACTGGGTCGATAAAACACCATCATATAAACATTTCACTTTGAGGAGAGTCGAGGCAAGAAAATAAAAGTTTGTGAGAGAAGACAGCTGATTGAATATGATATAAATGATCATCCTGACACGACACAGTAATCTGGTAAATCATTTTTTCACACAATATCTGAGTTATATGACAAATCTGCTTTCATATGGAAAAAACACCCAAAAGATCAGAATAAAAACATTTGTCTGAGTAACACTTAGTGCAAAGATTGTTGTAATAAGTGTTAGTTAAAAAGTCCCTTGTAATGCTTATGAGAATTATTATGTCTTGATAAAACTATATAAGTAATAATAATAGCATCATAAACATGCTTATTGTTAGATTATAAGACATTTCTCTTCACTGTCACGGTCTAATAAAGCATAAAATGTAAAGGATTTATTAACTTTAATGTTGATTTAAAGACATTGTTCTCGCATTATATAATATAATAATAATAATAATATAATATAATTCTGTTATTAACTTCTTAAATGGTTTAAAATTCTTCTAAATATGATAATAACTTTATTTGTACGGCACATTTTACAAAGAATTACAAAGCGCTTTACATGGTTGAGACAGGATTAAAACATTACAATACTGAGGAAAATTAAATCAGATACTTTAAAGAAAACACAAAGATAAAAAGGAATAAAATACACAACAATGAAGATAAGAACACCTCTGATAATAATAACACAGATAAGATATGTTCTGTTACATAAAACAGAGATGTGGTAGCATTAATGAAAGGTTTTTACTTAAAGAAAAGTTTTGAGAAGTAATTTAAATGTACTTATGATGCTATCATGAACACATAATAATCTTGTGAAGTATCTTGCAAGAACTTATTACCTTTTAATAAACATTAATTACAAGGATTTTAAGATAAACTGTTAAAGAAGCAGGGTTTTTTTTTTAACTTCTTTTCTTTTTAACTTGTAAATTCGTTAACGACGGGTCGAGGTCACCGTATGAGCACATTTATCAGCCACTCCTCGGCTCTCAGTCCCAGGCCTGTTTTCAGAATTTGCACATCGGCCGTGTCAATAAGACTTCCTAATTTCCTCCCTCGCTGCTGTTTAATTGCTGCTCTGAGCGTCCGACCCCTTCTGGGATGTCCTGCTCATTACCGACTCCTCCCCGATGAGCGAGGAGGGGCAGCGAACCAGAGACACGAGCGCAAGCAGACGGAGAAGCTTTGTCACTTTGGCCAAAACGAGGATGGAAAAAAAAATGATGGTGCAATAATGAGAATCTAATTCTGTGGAAAACAACCATATGATTCAACATTTGGTGGCTTAACTTCAGCTGAAAACACGTTTTTTAGAAGTTACAGTAAGATAAATAAAAAATATTTCCTTCTACCTCTTCATCTCCTACAATAAATATGATTTTGGGTGTGTGAGTTTCTTTAAATCAGTCATCAGTGGCAGTGCTGACGCTAATGAAGCTAATTTTGTGGTGACTCATATTTGCGAGGACTTGTTGTACGTCCACTGTAAATGAAAACAGACTCTGACGCCTGAATACTCTTTGGTATTAATATTTTTTCAGCAGCGGAGTCACGTCATCGTGCGTTTTGACACAAAGGCTGAACACATTTCACGTGGATGTCTGAGCTGAAAAACAAAAAAAAAAAGTCCTTGTGTCTTTGTGTCTTACCTCCCGTGTTGTTGCTAGGAGACAGCGGCTCATTGCTCTGATTGGCAGGTTGGTCCGTCAGCCTTTTGGTGTCGGTGTTGTTGGAGGGTTTGTGGGATTTCTTGTTTTTGATGAGGATTTTGCCCATCAGCTCCTGAGGGCTGGGCAGGGGGACGCCGGACTCCAGCTGCAAGCACACACACACACACTAAGATCACACAATCTGCTGATATTTTATTCATTCGTTTGTCCTTTGTGTGTGTTACTTACAGGATATTTGTCCAGAGGGTCAATCAACAGAGCTTCTCCGAAAATAGACCGACAATATTCAGCCATTTTAGCCTGCTGCTTCAATCTGATAGACAGATAGATAGATAGATAGATAGATAGATAGATAGATAGATAGATAGATAGATAGATAGATAGATAGATAGATAGATAGATAGATAGATAGATAGATAGATAGATAGATTTGTAATCCAGTTATTTGGATAAATCGACACATGAATAAAGAAATAAAATAATGATGGAGATTCTCACGAGTCCACGTGGTTTTCAAAGGACAGTATGACGGGGAAAGGTGAAGTCTTGAAGGCGCACTCTGCGATGGCTTCAATCACTTCCTGGGAAATAAAAAAACAAAAAAAAACAAAACAAAATGACATCAGTATCAAGTCATACAACTTATCAAGTGATAAAAAGCAGAGTAAAATATTTACAGGGTACAGTTTGTGTCTGCCAAGGTACAAACTACACTTATGTTCCTACCCAAGACTAATTATCGGACCTCAAGGTAACTACATGTGACTTTTTGAGGGCAAACGTGTTCCCAGGCAGTAAAAGGTGCATATATGTGATGTTCCTTCTAAATGTTATGGTACAACATCAGGAGAGAGCGTGTGTCAGGACAAATACCAAAAAAAAAAAAGTGAGCAATTAAACTCAAATCTACAAGCCTACTAAACATATTTAATGGACAAGAAATTGCTTAATTTGCACTTAAAGGTTCACCATATTGTGCTGCACTATTTAAATGACTATAAATTAACTGGAGGCTTGAGATGACACCACAACGTACACACACACACCTTAAAAGAGATTTCAGACGTCATGGTGAAGCCGTGTGTGATGACGGGTTCCTCCTCGGCGGTTCGTCCTTTCCACACGTCTAACTCCACGCAGCGGCATCCGGCCAGGAGAACCTGCCTGTACATCTCCACCGACGAGCTCCCCGCCAGCTGGCCCGCTAAAACACAAAGAAATTAAATAAAATGAGACGTTAAAGGAGATTAAACCACAAAGCTACACCTCCACCACACTGATAATGATTCGGAGACACGTTTTATGCTGGATGACTCAATAAAAGGATGTTAATAAAATTAATAATATGATATTTTAGGGCAAAGTCACACTCAAGGAAAATGAGTGTGACTTTCTAGGCCCATCTCTGGTTCTTATAACAAGGTTTTTGGCTTTTTCAGGTCAAATAATAAAAATAACACGCCTGTAAACTCTTTTTTCACTGCTACAAACAAAAAATCAGGTATTTGGTGGATAATTTTCTTAGATGTTCAGTCTCTCATAATTTAAACCACCTTCTTGTCTGGAGACTTTGGATGTATGGGAGTCACAACAAACACAAATCCCAATATGTGATCATAATTCATCTCCTCTGCTCATCGGCGGACGTCAACACTCACAGGTGTCTGCACAAAGTCACGTCCTCTGCCACGTTTTATCGAACAGCCCACGAATGCATCAATCTTCAGTCTTAATGCAAATTAGTGGACCCATTAGGTAGATAAATGTGTGTGTGTGTGTGTGTGTGTGTAAAAAGCGTGCATCTGTCAGGTATGTGTTATGTGATGACTTGATGAAGTAGTGAGACAGGGGGAAGCTCATGTCTTCGGACTGATCCAGTTTCTCCGGTGGGATGACTCCGTTCTCATCGCTGGACAGATAACTGGAGAACGCCTGGAGAGAGATGATGCCTACGTAACACACACACACACATTATAAAGATTTAAAAGTCAGAAAAAAACAACAGAAGAGGATAGAAACAAACAGAAAAAGATAAAGAATCTGAGGGAGCAGATTCATCTTTGTGTTTTTTCTTTTGGTATAAATGTTTTATGCAGCCTCAAGTGTCTCTTTCTTAACATCTTCTTGGTTTTCTAATATTTTTGCTCTGAAAATACAGCCTATTAAACAGAAACCGTCCAGGCAACGTCGCCCAACATTAATATTAATCTCAATATCTTGTCTTGTGTTGTCTTCCACGTCAACACATTTGATTTGACGTATTTCATTGAGGCAAATAAAAAAAAACACATTCAAGGGATAAAAACATCATAATACTTCACACTACTGAGTGCAAACTAAATATTTGAACAAATGAATGATGCTTTAGTTTTTCTCCTCACATCTTATAAACACTTTAATCTAAAAGCTGAACAACAAAACAATAAATTTGACTATTTCTTTGACAGTTATCTTTTAAAATATATCTCGATAAACTATTTTATTGTCTAAATCAACGCTACAAAACGTTTCCTGAACCAGCAAAGTCAATGTCTGACTAACATAACAGCTTCGTATCGATTTATACACACACACATATATTTAGATAGATGCAAAAATCTATCTCTTCTGTCTCACAAATGGTGAAAAAATGAACAAATGGTGCTGGATTCAAAATAGGTGAAAAGTTTCTTTTGGCAGGAAATGTGAGAACCTTGCTTATTTTAGCAGTTTTATACTCTGCGGGTATGTGGGCGGGTTAGAGGAGTATTCTGGTATCATGTTAACATACAAAAGTACATGTTGGTAACAAAAGCAGCCGAAAAGATGATGGTATCTTAAGTTATGTGGTAAAATAAAAGCAAATATCCTCTGTGTGTGTGTGTGTTCACCTTGCTTCAGCTGGGCCTGGTCGTGTTGGTATCTCTCCATCAGAGTGTGCGTCTGCGCCGGACGAAGAGGCGGGTAGAGGATTTCGTTCAGCCGCGGGTCTCTCTGCTTGTTGTTGATGAACTCCGTCATCTGATCGACCGACAGCGTCCCACCGTCCCCTCCTCTGCAGAGCGGGGCGGAGGGGTTAGAGGTCACAGGAGGTCAACACATCCTCACAACATCTTATATAATCCTTTAAAAACTGTTGAAACATACATCGACATGTTGTTTTTCACACGAGCTCGGCCATCTTTAATTAAACTGCATGTGAAGAGGTACGTGCATGTTAACTTTTCAAAGTCTGATTTACATTTTTTACCTGTTTACGTACCCAAAATGAACAAAGAAAAAGCTTTTTCTATTTCACATCACATTTTTTAACTCCTCCAACATGATCATTAAGTAACAGGAGACAAACTTATCATTGTATTTGTCCTCATTTTCTGACATTTTATAGACTGATAAATCCCATAAAGGACAATAAACATTTCTTGCTTTGAATTTGCAGAACATAATCGAGTTAACGCTGTTCGAGTTACAGACGCAGCCTTTCTCTCTTTCATCCTTCTCTGTGCACAGGCGGGACAGAAGATGAATCATCATTCTTCACATTTCAAAGCGACTGGCCTGAGGCGAATAACACAGCACACTTAAAAAAATGCTTATTTTGTAGAGTAGCTTGTTCAACATTAATACGTCTCTGAGCTGATCAGAGGTCGGAGACTGTGGCTGTAAATAAGGCGAAGGTTTTCCCAAATACTTACTGCAGTTTAAAGATGTTGCTGAGCTCGGGACGAGGACACAGACTGTCCAAAAAGCTCTTGTAGACTTCGAGCGTGAAGTCCTCCAGCTTGATACTGTCACCCTGTTAAATACATACAACATGTGCATTAACATAAAGGCATTTTATCAATTTGCAAGAACTCAAACTTCCATTATTTTACCACAAAAACACTGTGTCAGCCTTCAGCATCTCCTAAAAAGCATTTTTAAAACCTTAAAAATGATCAACCGTGTCTCCCCGTCCTTGATTTCTCTCCCCGACTCTTTCCCATTAAAATGAATCTCTCTCTGCGCTCACAGGAATATTCAATGCGCAGATCTGACTCGCACATTTCTGCTTTTCCACTGGTTGCTTTCGAAAACTTGATGACCCAGATATTTGAGCTCATTTCACCCCTCTGTGCACCGTGACTCATTCTGGACAGAAAGCATCAGATAAAAGCCTCAAAAGCAAACATAAAAAAGAAAAAAGAAGAAAGATAGAGTTGGATGCATGGATGGCACATTCTGACTGGTTAAAGACGTGAATCTTCTGCTCACTGCCGCCAATAATGAGACGAACTCATGCGAAGTGTTTACCCGGCTGTAGGGCAGTCTGCAGTTCTCCAGGGCGTTCTCCACTCTCTTCCTGTCTGACGAAAACAGCCGAACGATGCTGCAAAAGACGAAGACATCGCACCATTATCAGCTCAACCTTTAACCACAACATGTCACCGACCCCAAACCTGCATTTTTGACTCCTTAAAATACCTCCTCTGGACTTCTCCCTCTAATTAACTCCCCCAAAACGTCCTCCTCTGACGTCCTTTATCACAAAAAATTCCTCTACCTTCCCAACCCTTGTCACACATCTTACCCCAACAATATAAACTCCTCAACGTCCCCCAAACCATCCCCCTCCTTTGACTTCCAGGATGCATCAGCTGACCTTAATTCAGCTCCCGGTTTGCTTCTAAAATACGTCTTTCTTTCATAACTGTATGATCCATCTCTGGCAGTGGTTGATTACCAGGTCAGTGCTGAATTAAGCACCTTCATGGATCCTGTCCCTGTTTTTGCTTTCCCAAGTGCACATGGAATTAAGTTTATTTTTGGAAGCGAGGGACAGGAAAGAGCAAAGTTTCAGTTTGTGCGCGTCTCTGCAGATTTCGTCGGGCTATTTTCGCGCGGACCCGACCACCTGCTGTAACATGTGCCTCAGAGTTAACACAGAAACATTGATTAAAGATCAGGAGGGTATTAAAACAATCAGGAGCTCACTTCTTGACGGGGATTCTCCCCTCCGCGTTCGGCTGGAGGGTTAACTTCACATACCTGAAACAAAGAAAGTACAGAAGTTCAGAGGCGTATGTGACGTTTTTATTCTTGATCCAAAGCTCCCAAACTGCACAGATCTCAAGTGACTTTCCAGGAAAATGAGGAAGCTTTTAACACAAGTTAACAGTGGATATATGAGAGTCAGTACTGCAATCTTAGACTTTCAATCCTCCCACTTAAAGTTTAGTCAGACACCATAATTTGATAAAAAGAAATCTCTCTTTATCAAATGAAGTTCTGTGTGCTTACTGAAAAACATTCAAAATATCCTTTCTCGACCTCTGACCTCTGTTTCTACCTGGTATATATCAGTTGATGGAGGACACAAGCAGATCTGAATTATTCTGATCACAGATGCAAAACTACATGCAGCTGGGAAAGATGTGACACTAGCGTTGGATGCTAAAAAGTAAAAATGGTGAATTCCTCAGAGAACATTTGGTCCAGCCTCATTCAAGATGCAGATTTAACAAAAGTATTATCCAACACTCTTTTTAGCAGCCTTTACAGAAATAATGCAATATTTTTTTGATTTTATAACAATGACCTTGAAACAGCCAGCCTTGGAGAGCTCAGCATGACTTCCTAATCATTTCACAGTGGATGTCACAGAAGCAGTTTTCTTGGAAATTTAACTTGTAATCTGAAAGTCACTTTAAACCCACAGTGACTTATAGTTTGACCGAATATATTCTCTTAATCATAAACTACATTCCAAATTTACTTGAACAAATAAAGTAACTTGGTGAGTTAAAAGATTAAAAAAAAGTTTTCATTAATACTTAGCTTTTTTAAAAATAAGAGAGTTGTATTATGCTGTATTGTTCAGAATAGATTCTCCTGAAGATATGAGAGTGCATCGCTGCATTATTGAGGATTGTAGTTTTCAGCAAACGTTACTAAAAAAGGACTACAGGGACTATTTTCTGCGGTGGGTTTACATATATTTAATACTCCAGTGAGCATTTATGGCAGCAGGATGGTGTGTGTGTGTGTGTGTGTGTGTGTGTGTGTGTGTGTACTCACGCTTTCAACAGACTGTGGTCTCTGTTGAGGTTGTGGCTCAGCAGGTTGGAAGACAGAGAAAACAGTTCCTCACACCACACCTGTCGAAATCATCATCATCATCATCATCATCATTCTCATCATTATCACCACCATCACCACATCATCATCATCATCATCCTCATCATCATCATCACCATCATCACCATCCCATCATCATCATTCTCATCATTATCACCACCATCACCACATCATCATCATCATCATCCTCATCATTATTACCACCATCATCATCATCACAACCATCATCATCATCATCATCATGACATCATCATGACCATCATCATGACATCATCATCACCATCATCATGACATCATCATGACCATCACATCATCATGACCATCATCATCATCATGACCATCATCACCATCATCATCACCATCATCATGACCATCATCATCATGACATTATCATGACAATCATCATCATCACCATCATGACCATCACCATCACCACCATCATGACATCATCATCATCACCATCATCATCATCATCATCATCATCATCATCATGACCATCACCATCACCATTATCATCATCACCTTAGCTTCGTCCTCCTGCGAAGCAATGAAGTTCAGCTGGTTGACATTTACGAGGTCCGAAGCCGTAACCACGGTAACCATGCGGTTCTCAAGCCGCCCAACCAGGTTTCCCACATCGAGCAGCTCCCGCAGCTTGGCCTCCTATTGGACGACACGACAAAATAAAAGCAGTGGGCCACGACGAAGGCTCACCGAGGAGATGAGGTGAGGCGAGGGCAGTTTGGGACAGCTTATTGGCCTCTCATTTATCAAAAATTAACACAAATAATCAAAAGTGAACGTTATGTCAATCTGTACTTTGTAAGGATCTATTTATTATTATTAATTCTTTTTTTTCCCATTTCAACTGAACGAGCCATCTGAAAATGTAAATGATGTCAGTGTTGTTTACCATGCTGATGGTACACGTGGTACTTTGTTTCTTGGCTGAGGAGGCTGTCAGTTTAAGCTGGCACAAGCGCAATGTGCCATTTCATGCGGAAACTGCCAATATGTTGGGTTTTGGAGAGCACATAAGATTGGCCCTGCTCTATCCATTATGCTTAACACACAACATTGATCTAGTTGTGAATGTGCAAACAACCTCTGATCCAAGAATATTTAATATAATATAATTAAGATGAAGTATAACATGACAGATGATGCTACGAATATCACGACACGACATATATCTTATTATTTATTTGTAGAGCGCTTCTCCACAAAGAGCTTTCCAGAGGTTGGAAGATAAAACATAATGACAGGATTTAAAAGCCTTAAACACATGTGATAGAAGAAATAAAAGTAAAAAAAATAGAGAATCTCACAGTGAAAGAATAAAGAAATGACATATAAGAGAGGAATCACTATAAGAATAACAAAACAAGAGATCGTAAGAGCACAGAACAAAACAGTGCTGAAAACTGCACGATTAAAACATCCATTGCTGCTCATAAGAAGAGCAACCATCGAGTGAAAGGTTGCTGAGGTGCAGCCGGCGAAAAGGAAAGAGGTCTCTGAAGAAGGCCCGAGATGCACGGACTCGACACACGGAGGGTGAAAGGTGAAAGGTGAAGGTAAGCGAAGGCGGAGAGGCGACAGTACCTTGGGAGTTTTGGTGCTTCTTCCGGTTCTGACATCTTTTACGAGGGTCAAATCCAACAGCTCTGTCTCCTGAAGAAGCACACACACACAGTTGTTGGTAAATGGCTCATCCTGTTTCCTGCTAAGGCTTTAAGCCCACCTGGAGGGAAAGTGTGTGTGTGTGTGTTTGTGACAATCAATTACATGCTGCATATATGCTTGCTCTTTGCTGTATCTATCTGGTTGTTTGCACATCATTTTATCATAGTATATATGTGAATAAGTACATTTCCATTTACAGTAACATGTGCAGAACATGTTTTGTACAGTTTACTTGCTTACAATTTAATGCACATTTTCCCTTAACATATATTATCATCTATATAAATATTAATGCATTCTGAATGGGCTGAAATGTCCGATCAATTGATTAGAAGAATGAGAGAAAAACTTTTTATTATGTTTAATTTTTTATGCAAAGATCAAATATTTCATGCCTCTTTGATGTGAAGATTTGCAGTTTTTTCCTTTAAATTTGCACTTTTTCTGCATTATGTAACTTTACTTTTTTTACTAAAGGATTTTACTTGTAACAGAGTAGTTTTACAGTGTGGATTAGTACTTTTGGGAAATACAAAAACTCAGAGAACAAAACAGAGCACATAAAGTGTATTTCATATTTATTTAATCTAATATGTAATTAGAACTGTGTCTGATCCAGTTTTGATGACTTCTACTTGAATATTGATGAGTCAAATTTGGACTTAATTAATTAACTTCACTTTTTTTAGCATGAAGCTAAATTAGTTCCTCATCACCTGCCTAGTTAACAACATAGGCCAACATGAGGAGGCAATTTAAGACAGTTTAGCATCTGCGAGTGCTCAACCTTGTTCTGGTCGGTCCAGTAGAGGTAAAATCCATGTGGATCCACGTGAAGAGTCACTGGAGTCACTGTGGACAGATCCTAAAGAGAAAGACAAGTGGAACCAGTGAAAACAGCCAGAAATATAAAGAAAAAAATAACTTTCAACACTCATTCATTCAGTCATTTTAGTATAAATTACTATCACACAATACTACACTATTTATACTACTTTATACAGTATTTTACTATTTTACTGTCTGTCATTTTTATTACTAATTATTTTTTTTATTCTAAAGACTGATCATCCTTTTTTTGTGGTGTGTTTTCTTTTGTCTCGATGTTTTTGCTGTCCTGTGTGAAGCACTCTGAATCTCCTTGTTGCTGAAATGTGCAAAAAGTACATTTTTCTTTCCACCTGTCAGCGTTGGAGCAAAGTGACGATGAGTCATAAACGTCCAGCGTCTCATTTTCCTGCTCACTACAGTCAACTTTTAAGTGTGCTCATTACAACGGGGGAACAGTGAGTGAGAGAACAAGGGGACGAGTTCAGACATCGTGTAACTCGTACACTATTGTCCCTGTTGCCATAGTAACCTAGTTTGTAATTGGTTTCCGAGTGTCCCGATGTTTCGCAGTTTGAAAGAGCCTTTCCACTTTATATGAAGCGTACCCATCAGAAGACCAGTTCATGAAGATAAAAAGTGTTAAAACAATACAGTCAGTTATTTCACAGCCACCAAACAGTGACACAAACAAAGTGACACCACTGAATGAGTGAGCACTCACAAAATTAAGAAGTTATCAAATCTGGTGTAAATTGGGGTTAAACTGTGTGATTCCTGAGATTATTTATTCAAATCTTGGCAGCGAGTAAGCAGCCATGAGGAGAGTATATGATGTATTTCAGCCAAAAGTCAGAGTAAACTGATGGCAAAAAGGCAAAAAATAAAGAGTTGCAGCTATTTTAAACAACAAATAATGAGGGATTTTGTGAAGTTTTATAAAAATCCATTTAACAGTCCAAGTCCACTGTGCTGGACTGTGTTTTATTTCAGTGGCTTTTACATCGAGTCAGAGGTCGGACTGAAGTGGCTTCATTTTAGAGATACTCGTCGAAACTCTGTGGACTTCATTATTATTATTTTTTTTTTTAATTAAACAGCTTCAAATTTCCATCTGGTTCAAAATGAGGTGTCAAGAGTCAAAGATAAAAAGTTAAAAAATCGAACATAACTCGAATTCAGCATGTTAAGCTGCACAGAAACGACACTGCAATCAAAATACACTGTTTCATTAAATTCAGGCTCACAGAAAATAGAATAAAGCAAATAAAAATGATGTGAGTAATGTTAAAAAAGACGGTGTTGCATTAAAGTTTAATCTGAAATCTGTAACTTCCCACATGTTCAGACTACAGTGAACGTAATAAAGCATCATGGGTCATTTTTTTAAAGTTAAAGTTAAAGTTGTTTCACCCTTGCAGCATCAACCCTTTTGACTTATGACCTAACTGATATATGCATTTTTGTTAAATAAATAAAAATCCAGCACATTGATAAACATAAAAACATCAAAATTTCACATGGAAATGACAAAGGAGCTCATTTTTAGTGTTCTTTAGTGCTGTTTTCTGATCCTTTTGGTAAATAAAGTGACTAAAATTAGACAAAGATTATTGTCATGCCAAAGAAATTACTGTTCTGGTATAATTTATGCAACTAACACACTTGGTTAATGAGACGGCAAGATCATTGTGATTAATGACAGAAAACAATCTTGCCTACTGAGAAATACAGGCCCTGCTCTCCAGCGTTGAGGACGAATACTTTGGACGTCTTTATTTTTTCACATGGCGATGAGACTCCGAACATAAACATGCAGACAGTTGTTTTAAGCTGTTTGAACAAGCAGCCAGTTCTTATTCTATTATTCTTAGTCATATTTCTGGAGGGGACAGTGTTATTAAAAATACTGCAGAAAGAGCTTATCTGATTCCATGTAAAGTGATTTTATTTCTCCACTGTTTAGAGAGTTTTTAATTAAACTATGGGATTATCTAGAAATTATTTAGAAAGTATGGTGACCAGTTTTCTCTCCAGTTGTTATTTTAATCTGGATCTGTTTAAATATTCGTATAAATGTCAGTGCGTCTAAAATTCTGTACGTTTCTTTCTGTGTTTTTGAAAAAGGTCACTCATTCTGCAGGCTGAGCTGCTTCTTTTCACAGAAACTGGAGGAAAAAGCTCAGAAGATGGTTAACCAGATCCCTGGTTGTCACTCGTTGGCATGGCAACCAATTCTATTTTTCATAAAGCTCAGCTCTACATGTTGGAGAAATTCAAATATCAAAACACACACACACACACACACCAAACGGTATATTGGATTAGCTCTTCCGTGAGTGTGATTCACGATATTATATGGCTCGATACATTGATTTAGACACACACACACACAAAGCCAAACAAGCATCCATTCTCTCTCACACACACACACGTCAGATCTGTTTAGGTGCTGGTAACCATGCCAGTTACCATAGCAACCGGACAGCATGTTTCTCATAGTCAGGGCCCCGTACTTACAGCATACCAACACACACACACACACACACTCCACAAGTACCAATTATGTGTTTGACTCTGCACATGACAGCATGTGTGTGTTTTATACACATTTAAAGGCACACACACACACACACACACACACAGGCAGCGCAGTAAATACATACTAATAGATGCCATACCAACAGGTGCAATTAGCAATAGAGAAACTGACCACCAGTGCATCTCTCTCTCTCTTCTCTCTCTCACTCACACACACACACACACACACACTCCTCTCCGTCTCGCTGGCGTCCTATAATCCACAGGTACTTACTGCCAAAGCTCAATCAACAAATGAATAGTAAACACATCTGACAACATGGCACATTTCCTCCTCCTCATCATCCTCCTCCTTTCCTCGCACGCCAATTCAATTCAACCGGACACAACGATGATGATATTCTCACATATATGTATTCCAAAAATAAACCTAACCCCTCCAAGTTAAGTTGGAAAAGCTTAAAATAATAATAAAACTTCGAGTGCGTCCTCACCTCGTCCCATTTGATGAAGTTGCTTCCGTTCCTCAGCGTGTGAGACACGGAGGGAGGCTGGAGTTTCAACGCATGGACCCCTGGCTGAGCAGCCGCCATGGCTTCACACACACATTAACACACTCTCTCTCTCTCACACACACACACACAAACTGAAGATGTGCTCAGACACTCGGATGCTGCATCTCTGTCGCGTCCGAGCCCAAACTCCTCAGAAGTCAGGCAGAGATGCTCGGCTGCAGCAGCATCCTCTCCTCCTCCTCCTCCTCAGGTTTGGTCCTGCCTCGGCTGCACCGCTCTCTTATCTGATCACTCTTTTAAATTTCTCCTTCTTCTTTCTCTCTGCTCTCTCTCTGTCTCTCTCCTCCCTCTCTTTTTCTTATCCCTCCCTCCTCTCCTCTTCCTCCCTCCCTGTGTTTGTCTCCCCCTCTCTCCTCTGTTGGTGCTGCATCTCGCAGAGAGACAGACTGAAACAGATGCCTTCGTGGGAGACAGGATACGTGTGTGTGTGTGTGTGTGTGCAAGTGTGTGTGTGCGTGCACTGCCTCCACACATTGACTCATTGGCGACATGCGCACAACGGCAGCTTCCCACAGATGGGGGAGGGATAAGAGAGGGAGAGCAGGAGCGACGGGGAAGAGAGAGAGAGAGAAAGAAAGAAAGAAAGAAGAGTGGGAGAGAGATGGAGAAAAATGAAATAAAAAAAAGAGAGAAAAGAAGAGGAAGGAGGGGAAAGGAGAAGAAGAGGAGAGAGAATAAAGAGCTGGTGGGAGAAAAAGGGAAGGAGAGTGGGCGATTTAGTGGAGGGTGAATCAAACCAAACCAGAATTACAGTCAAATGAGGCCACTTTTGAACACACACTGCCAAAAGTATGTGGACACTGAACATTACACCCATCTGAGGTCCACTCTCCTCCACCACCGGCGTTAATCTGCTGCGAGAACAGCCTCCACTCTCCTGGTTTCAGGCTTTTTCCACCAGATTTTGGAGCCTGGCTGCTGGGATTTGCTCTTCGGTCAGCATTAGTGAGATTTGGCAGTGCTGACGTCCGGCTCGCTGTCAGCCTGTTGGACGCAGCTGAGGTCAGTGCAGGGCCGGAGTAGTTCTCCCACACCGACCTGGAAAACAGATTAAATTGATTTAAGGTCTCGTTTTGGTTGCCCACACAAGAGGAGATTAAAATTGAATATTCACAATTCATTCGGTGGTAATGAAAATGTATTCAGAAGCAGCCCATCAATTATGCATTCGCATCATTATGATTAATAACACATGGCTATCTCCTCCAAAACAAAACAGACACTTTTTAATAATAAATAATATCAGAATTGGTCTTGATAGTTGATTCTAGTCTTGGTCTGCCTTCCCCAAACTCTCAAAAACAACCTTTTGTTCAAAATATAATAAACATTATAATCATCCATAATTGGAATTATGAAAAACAACACAAACAGTATGTACAGGGGTGTCCACATACTTTTGGCAATATAACATACTCAAAAATACACAGGTTGGAATAAGACAGTTTTATGTTTACAGTCAGTACTAATTATAACAGAGGGAGGAGGCGAGTGGGCGAGACAGTGGAGATTCAATAATTGAATACTGGAACAATATTTTTTGTGTTCCTGCCTCCAAATGTGAAATCTGATGTTGGCTGTTTTGTTGCATGAAGACTTCAGTGAATAAAGAGAAGGTTAAGAGTGTGAGTTTGTGTGCAGTGATTCAGAGGATCAGGAGGAAAAAGGACACTGAGAGACACGACCCTGTGAGTGTCTGTAATATCTGCCCCTGTGCTTTAATAATAAGCAGCGGATTCAAATCCAGCGCTGTTTTCTGCAAAGCAATATCAGAGAAAAAACATGTAAAGTGCTGGCAGGGCGGGGGACGGAATAGAAACATAAATACTATAAAATGCTGATAAAATTGCTCCCTCACACGTCCGCATAACCACAAATCTGTGGCAAAGAGCGCGAGACGATGCATTTTTATCTCTCTGCAGGGATGCAGCTAATGATTATTCACACACTCTGCACTTTTCCTTGCAACTCTTTCTTTGTAGATGAAAAGTGTTCACAGTGCGGTCTGTGCATTATCCAGACTAACTTCTACCAGAAATCTCCAAAAATCGTGTAGTAAAGTTGGAAATAATAAAAAATAAAAACGCTCCATGTTTATGTCAAAATCACGATATGCAATAAATATGAGATAATAAGTCAAATGTTGTCGCTCACTTTCTCATAATTTTGATTTAGCGAGTCTGAAATTGGAGTAACAGTTGCATAAGAGTTTCACATTTTCTGGAAAGAGAAGTTGCCTAATTTTAAGTGCTGAAAGGACCATAAATTTAATTTAATTCACCTCCACTGTACCGTAGTGGAGGCAGAAATTTAACACACATCCCGAACAGACTCTACAGAGCTTTATATCACTGAAGGTGAAATCATGAAATCATGTAATTTGACTGTTTATCTGATATGTTTTTGGTTAACTGGTTAATCATTATGTCAATAAAATGAAATAAAATGGTCAAAAGCCCGAGCTGACGTCTTTAAATCACTCGTTCTGTCTGACCAACAGTTCAACAATCAAAGATTTCCAACGTATTTATATTTATATTTATTTACATCCATTGATAAATCATTTAAATGACTGTGAGATTACCAAAATTATTAATGAACTGACTGATTGTTTCAGTGTGATCTTAGTGTTTGAAAACAAGGAAATGTACAACTCTTCTTTGTCTTCCAGTCGTGTGTCATTTGTGATTAATTAAAGCATCCTTAAACCAGCTAAATACTCCTCTGCTCACCTCTCCTTTTCCAGGCGTACAGGAGAACCTCTGGTGGCCACCTCATCGTAAAAACGTGAGTCAGTGTGAGGTTTGAGTCTTGTGTACTACTGTAAGAAACATGGCGGTGCAACATGGCAGTCTCTGAAAAAGAAGACCACATGTAGAATTTAATTAAAACTCCTCGAAATCTTACACTCTGCACCTTTAAGGAGCTTTAGTGTCTTTGCATTAAGACACGCAAACACACTAACCAACCACACAGATGTTGATTTGAACTCACGTGCCTACACACTGCATGCAGGGAAATACTGATCCCCACATGTGCACTTTACAAGCCACAAGAACATCCAACACGCTGCCAGAGTCCCACTATGACCCTGTAACCTACACACACACACACACACACACACACACATCAGATATATAGTCTCCCAAGGCCCACTTTTATCAGCCTGCAGCCTCCTACATACTCACCCTTTAATGCATAAAAAGACACGTGCAGAGACTCATGTTGCCATGACACTGTGAGTCCGTGCCCGATAGTGTTAGTCAGTGCCAAATATATCAGGCAAATATCCAAAATTCATCTACTGTTTAATACAAACTTGGCACTATATCAAACGGTGGATGTATAGAAAAAGACACGAGCCTACATGTGTCTTTACACGTGGCATCATCAGGTGATAATTAAGGGAAAATAAAAAAAAAACACTTAGAGAATTGAAACAGTACGAGTGCTGTTTGGTCCAGATAACAATCCGGTACTGTTCATAAACATAAACCCAGCGGGCGCTTTGCTTCAGTAAACGCTGGGGAGGGATTGAGCGGTTTTATGGCTGTCAGCACAAAAGAGCAGTTAAGGTGCTCGGAGCTGCACCTCGGCGAGATGAGACGGAGGCTTCGAGGAGCTCCCGCAGCAGAGGTGGGAGGTTTGCTCTCGGGTGGATCCAGTTCGGGATCCTCCTGTTGAGTTTACATACAGAAAGCACAGTCGAGCATATGTAGTTAAGTCCTGCCTGTTTGTGGGCATTAAACAGAGCCAAGATTCCTCCTGTGGACATCAATAAAAGGATTTCATTGCCACCACTTGGGTCTATCATGCTAAAAAACATGAGTGATGTACTGTAAGTGAATCCCCCAGTTTAATAATATAATTGAGGATATTTTTTAAACGTTTTTGCCAGCTTAAACAAAAGAAATAATCATTTTAAAAGAGATTGGCTAAAACTGATCTTCACTTGGTCCCCACTTTTAGACACTAGACACAGTTTATAACAGCATTAAAACAGCAGGACCACTAAGCAACAGTCAGCCCATAATATGTGTGTGGTAATAAAAAAAAAAAGGGGAAAGTTCGTATACAGAAGGGTTGTATTTAAAGTAGTATGTCTTTACATACAGAAAAGATACCAGATTCAGCATCATTAATTTATTTAGCAGGTAAATGTAAAAATCATTATACATGCATCATATGATCAAAATGAGAGTTTGATTTGACTGTTTGGACTCGCTGTAGTTAAGTTTTTCAGTGTAATCGACAACTATATTGATCATATGACGCCCTCTGCTCTTTGTTTACAACCTCAATGTGACAGGCTTCATTCGAGTGAGGTCACAAAATCGAGACGTCGTAAGAGGCGGTTTGCCAGAAACCACAAAATGAAATTATTAAATAAAAACTGAAATTTCTCCCTCAAGGAATTCTTTTATATTAATCGACACCAGAAACCCACCGACAGAAACACATACAAATGTCTCCACACACACACACACACACACACATATACTTACACAAAAGACTCAAGACACTCCTACTGCCCACACACTCACACAGACAGAGGCGCACATGTGCACACGCATAAACAGTCACATGAACTAACACACACACACACATTTGCACACACCCCAGTCTTCACCAGCAGATCTCCGTGCTGGGAGCTTATATAAGGGAGAGTGGGAGGCTGGGAGCTATTTCAGGACCAGAAAAGACGTAAGTGTGCATGTGTGTGAGCGTGTGCATGTGTTTATGTGTGTGTGTGACTATAGTACCCATATGGATTTGTATTGGAGGTGCTGCTGTGTGTGTGTGTGTGTGTGTGTAGGCCTGCTGTAAGGACTATAAGGACTCTGATTCAGTGGGTTTCATAACCAGTCAAGTTTGAAGTGAAGTTTGGCTCTGAACCTCTGGCAGCTCAGAGAGTCTCTGCGCCTACGACGCGCTCAGTCACACCCCGGAGCTGCCTGCACGCACATTTTAAAAGGAAGCCGTCCCGCAGAGCCGCATAGCAACTGGAAAAAAAATGCCTACATGTTTACTTGTTGTGTCCACAGACATGTAAAGCGCACCCGGATGTTGTGGCAGCAGCATCCTCTCCCTTTCAGCTCTGATAAGAGCCTTTCAAAAGCTTTCTTTTAATTGCAGTCTTTTCCCGAATAAAGCTCCTCTTAATTTCCTGAGCTCCCTGCCAAACATTTTAAGGGGTTGGTTTACTTCTTTCTACTGAAGAAACAGCCTCTGTGAAAACTGTCATAAACATGTTTTGCAGGATATATAATTGAAACATTGTGTGCTGGTTCTGAAGGCAGAAATCTCAGCTATGGATTTCTCTTCCCTGATCAAATCTGCTTGCCTACAAACCTCTCTTATATGAGAAAAAAAGGTATTTTTCTTAGCAATCAGGGCATCATAAGCATGTCACACACACTGTCAAACAGTGTGTGTGAATCTTTCTTTTCATCTTTCTTTTCATAATAAGTGCCTGAGGCTCTGTTTTGTTCACAAACCCTGCTGGATGATCTTGGATGATGTTGGACTGGATGATTATTGAGAAATCTCACAGGACTGGAGATGGATAACGTTGTCGTCTCTGGTAGACTGCAGGTGGAGGGTGGTGGCTTCAATCAACTGAGGACTGAAATGGACAGATGTTGCAGACTGAAAGAAGAAGAAGAAAAAAGTTAAATCTGTTCTTGCATGGTGGGAAGTGTGTCAAGGAAGCAGAAACTCCACACACCGTTTAGCCACTTCAACATGAAAGTCAGAAGGCTTTTAACAGGTAAGATGATGAACAACAGCAACAAGATAACTGGTTCACAGAAATCAGGACAAAATTAGATTATTTAGCGAAGTCTGAGCTTTAAAGAGAAAAAAGATTCTCCCTGAATGAACTCCAGCTCTGCTTCAGGTGTAACCATGTACAACTAAAGCCTTTCTGCTGTTTTTTGGCCTCCATGTCAAATTCATCTCGTTTCCTCCTCAGCCACATCACAAAGAGTCTGTCCAGCTGAGCAGAGTTCAGCCTCCTTTAACTCTGGAGGAGACAGGACTCTCTCACTGCAGCAGCAGCGAGCGGTAGCCGGAGGGCCGTGCTGACATAAGCGCGCAGATCCAAAGTTTGTCCTTGTTAGTGTGATTCAGCCTGTCTGTGGGTTCTGGAGAGCCGGGCTGTGAAGTGTGAAGGCACATTTGGCTGCTCTCGCCTCCATTGCTAAATCATCTGTATCAGTGTTTTACTCGTACGGGCTCCTGCAGCAGCTTTTCAAAACCTCCTGCTCCTCAAAACAAGGACGGTCTCTGGAGATCTAAAGCCTGAAGTGCGTCTCGTCAAAGGTGGAAGTTATTTTATGCCATAATAACACAGGACAACAAACTCAAAGAATAAAGGAGGGAAACAACATAAAAGTAATTAAACGCTAATAATATATAAAATGCATTTAAATAAATCACATATTTATGCAAAACGGTGAGTTTTGTCCAAAATCTCCACCTTCAGCTTCTCCTGGTTTCTCTCCACAGTCTATTTGCGGTAAAGCGAGCGCGTTTGCCAGCAGCTTCTTCTCACTAAATTGCAGTTTGGAGGCATTTCAGTACATCAATAAAGCACGTTATGCAATATTGACTGACAGCACCGCTGCTACTCTGAAACTGCCAGCAGCGGATATTTTGCACATGCACTCGATACCTTTAAATATGAACATTTTTAAAAAGTCTGAACAGTATTTGGACCAAACTAAAAACTTGACTGAACGACCAAATCATTGCACATGATTTAATGCCATGATATAATTTCCTTTAAAGTGACTCTTTGCTACTCTTTTGTACTGCTTACTTCAACCCTCCCCTACAATAAATAAGAACAGAATAATAAGAACTGATGTAAAAACATCTTAAGCGTTTCTATGTGGTTCTTCCATTACAGTGGCTGACTTAAAATGTTCTCAAAAGGCCACTAAATTCAGGTTTTATGGAGAGTTAGATGCACCAGTCGTGACAAAAACGAAATAAAAGTCTGCTGCGAATGTGGACATTGCTTTTGACTGTATCGCTGTTCAGTCGTCTGATGCATAATAATGTTATTCTGCTGTTTAAAGTTCACCTTTATTTAAACCTTTAAGTAGTTTTTAGGAATCATTTTCTGTCATTCACAGTTGAGCTGCATTTTACATGATGTCTGAGTTGTGTCCATCTACCGACTTTTACCAACTAAAGTTTTACACCAGGAGATACAAAAAAAAAAAAAAATCCTTCCATTTTACATTCAATCGACTCAAATATCAAACGGTGGATGGGAGTCATTTCCTGAGATGTGGGCATGAATTCTTTTTGAATGGGAAATAACATTTAAACATTAAAACCAATAACAGTGTCAGGATAATGGAACCGTAATTACCCGCAGCCTAATAGGATTTCAGAATATGCAACTTTCAGAGGAACGACTTTAGAAAGTGGCCAGAAAAGCAGAAAAAAAACATGGAGACACACATCAGATCTGCATGTATTTTGATTAGTGGCTGCTTTTTTATTTTTACCACTGAAAATAGAGGCAAGAGATACAGAAGTACCTGCTGCTGCACTACCAAACTCCAAAGCAGCTTCTTTTTCTTGAGCTTTAACGTCTAAATTCATCCTCTGCACACCGATATTAAGTTTTTTTTTGTTTGCTGCAACTTGTTTTTCATTTATCCAACCTTGTGTTGAAAACTGACAATTAAACAAACCCTTACTGAAACTGTGGCATAAAAAAGAAGACATTTTCCCGCTTAAGTTAATCCATCAATCCTTTATAGTTTACTTCCCGATTAGATCGCTTCACCGACACTAAACTGTATATAAAAGCTGTCAATATTTGTCAATCATGATCACATGCAGCCTGCCAAAGTTCACCGCAGAGAGCTTAAAAAGGAAAGAGTGGCATGATTTTTTCTTTTATAAGCTTTCATCTCTGAGGGACTGCTAATTAAAGAGCCTTTTCTCCAAACACCACATGAAAAGCCTGTGGGGCATCATCTAGTACTTTCAAATTATACACTTCCAATCTGTGTTTTCAAATATGGACTTAAGTTTCTCTCCTCTGAAAAGAAAAAAAAACAGCAGAAGTTCTTTAAACAGCCATTTAATGAGCATAGGTATCAATTTGTTCCCAGTGATGGATATCTCATTTTAGAATAAGACTCTTTAAATTATTCAGCGAGGAGATAATGAGCAGACATCCCACACAAGGCCACGAAAACAACTCACGCAAGCCTGGCAGTCATCGGCGCACGGTCGCTAATGAAACGGCATTACCCAAGTGGTGCAGAAAATTGCTGGGAAATGAGTGGAAGAGTTGAAAAGGTTACGCAGCCACGGTTCCCTCGTCGCACTGGCTTTCTTGAGGGGAGAAAAAACAAAACAAAAAAAAAAAGCGTTGGATACAACCGCCAGAAGAGTTGAGCAATAAAAGATCAAGAAGCAGTTGGTGTTCGACACAAGTCTCCAAACAACCTCTGGCTTGTCGGGCTTATTGATCCTGAGAATGGGAGAAGTTGAAAGAACTTTTAATAATGATAACAGTGAAATAGGCGGAAAAGATTCGGATAAGAGCTCGACACCTGAGTCCTGAGAGACCCGAGCGAGAGACGAACACAGGAGCTCTCAAACAATCAGAGAAACGCTCGATTCAAAACAGCAAACGTTCAAGCCGGTTTGCTCAAAACTGATGTGCAGCTGATTTTGTCGGTTTTAAATGGAAGATTTTGAGTTTGAGTGACGGTGCCACCAAGTAAGTATTTTTAAGATGTCACCTTTGACCTCTTTAGTCAAGAGAGGCAGCACATATCTAACAACAACGTGATGCAAATGTGCCAGATGTGGCTTAAAGACTTTTCAGTGATATTAAAACACAGAAAAGCAGCAAATCTTCATGTATTCAAGTATTTTGTGGCTGAAAATGACACAAATACACTGACCTTTAAATTGCTTTATCAATTGATTCTTTTAATTGATTAAGTATTAATAGAATAATTGTCTCCTCTCAGCTGAATGAGTATAATAAATCGCAGTGTTGATATTTTTGAGGATTCAGGATGACCGAATGGATCAGAGCATGACGGTGTGTTGATCCTGCAAGCGTGTCATCTCATTTTCAGACCCGTGTTTTAATCTTTACCACTGATTACGACTGGATAAACCGTCAGATTTGCGTCTCACAAGATTAAACGTGCTTCTTTCTTTCTTTTTTCACCCTGAAGGAAAAACAGCCCTGCATCGACAAGAGTCACGTGCACACACTCTTACACAAACAAAAGAGGCAAAGAACCGGAGGCAGATTTTCTTTTTTAATCAAATAAATCATTGGTTTACAAAACTTACAATCGTGTGACAGTGATTAGGCTGAAACCATCACCTCCTGATTTGAAAATCTAAGAAAAAATAGAAGCGCTCGCCGGATCACCACAAATACTTGACATGTATGTTTGAGATCTGTGTGAGTGTGTGTGTGTGAGAGTGAGTGTGTGTGTGTGTGGGTGGATGGTCTTTATTTCTGTCTGCCGTTTCTATTTGTGTGCATGTGTTTCTACTTCAGAGCCAGTCCAGAGGCGGAGCTGCTGTTGGGGGTTTCTGTAGTGTTGCAGTAAAACCATCTGCGGACTCGGTTGGTTTCCGTGTGTCATCGCCATGGCGACGCATGCACGGTTGTCACAGCTACTTGGTTACAGCGCTCCTGGAGATCGTCCGTCTGTCCGTCCGACTTTTGCCATGACTCGTCATTGTCTCTCTGCCGCAGCCATTTTCGCTGCTCTTTGTTCTGCTTTGCTGCGTTTCCTGCCGTGGTTGTCAGGGTGATCTGGTGTTTAGCACCTGGACAGTCTTGCGGCCATAGTGCCAATAGCTGTAGCCTGTCGCTGTCGTCGTCACTGCTGTGATGTACCTGCAATATAACACAACACCTGAAATACACTGTAAACAAACACAAGTTTCATTCACTGCGTCTGATTGGTCAGATTAGTTTAAAAGTTTAGAGCATCACATCCAGATTTCTGCAACTTCTTATTCTTTAATGTGAGTTATTAATCATCAAGTGGCTTTTTGTATCTCATTAATCAACTGACACATCTAAAAAAAAAAAAAAAAAAAAAATGTATTGACTTATTAAACTTGATGTGTGTAAAATTAGAAAATCTGTGACTTACTACCCCCTAGTTGTGGAATCAAAGAAAGAAATTGTGGCATAAATAATACATTAGATGTATTAAATGTAAAAAAAAGTACAACATTTTATTCGTATTTAATTGAATTTATTTATATTCAAATGATAATTACGATTATTGGTACATTTGATGATGAATTTACTTCTTTTTTTTTTAACAGGATCGTTTAAAGTCAAATATGTCAATATGTCGATAAATTATCTTTTAGATATATAAATGATGCAATCTGATATAATCAAAAAGTGAAAAAAAGTCTATAATTATTACAGTGGTAAACTTCTTATCTTATATCAGAAACTTATCATAGATAAATCAATAATAACCAGAGAAGAAATAAACAGACACCGGTTGTTGTACAGACGAGTTCATCAGTCTGCTGAATTTGTATAAAAATGTAGGTTACTGTGACACAGTAAAATATTTGTCCTGAGCAGGATCTCCTCTCTGAAATGAGTCAAAGCACTTAACTCAAACACTCGCTGGAACAAACAGCGTTCATGTGCTTGACTGAGATGAAACCCCTTTGCACAATAAACACGCTTTGTTGTGAGAACATCATGTACGTAAAAATCAAGTGGATGAGACCGTGTGTGTGTATAATATAGTGTGTGTGTTTTACCATAAGCACTGCAGCAGGACGCTGTCTGTATACTGGAAGACTGGTGAAGCCAGAGAGGCTGCAACCAGAAAGAGCTGGATGGCTGTGTTCACCTGACAAAATAAAAAAAACTCAGTCAGAATAAAAAAAAAAAAAAGCACAAAAACCTTCCACCTGCTTTTCTAACAAATGAAGTTTGGCTCATTATTTTCAGGGTAACCTGTTGTGGCTCGTTCCAAGAACAAGACAACACTTTCTGGCAGGAAAAAAAACAACTCTTCATGCCAGCCACAGTTTCTTCAAGGATGGAGAGTCGAATGTTTCAAAATAAGTGATGCAGAATTTGTGGTGAAGCCATAAAAGGACATTTTGACTGTGAATTTTAATGAGCTGCACAACAGATTTTTGCATCCAAACTACTCTATTTAGCATTTCAAGTGTTCTGGACTCAGTATAAAAAGGTTGCACATCCAAAAATATAAAGAAATTACTTTTATCTCAGCCAGATTTAGTTGGTTTCTTCCCTGACTGAAGCGTTTACATGCCAATAATCAGAAAAACTGTACATTTGCACTTTAAGGATTCTGCAGTAACTTGGTTTGGATTTTAAAGGTAATCTTCCACCTGCATTAATCTTCATCAGACTGACAATAAAATGTGTAAATAAAACCACAAAAGGAACCGCTGTGCGCCGATCTTGTGATGCACTCTGCTGTTTTTTTAAATATTTTATCAGTTCCTGAAGACTGTGGCCTCACTGGCACACACAGGCCAGAAAATATGATAATAAAATAATCATACATGCTCATTAAATCCTGCTCTTTAAAAGCTCTATTGTTGCGAATTTCCAATTTAGTGCAGCAACGTACAAAATGTTCAGTGCACGGCGAGAGTGGGTGGTTTGTGTTAGAGAGAGTGTGTGAGTGTGTGTGTGTCACCTTGTCACCTTGCTGAAGAGTGTGGGCTTGAGCTGAGCCGTGGTGTAGCAGGGGTTAAAAAACTTACTAAGGGTCACCTGGAGGACACAGAGAGAGAGACTGTAAAGCAAAAATGATTTCCTTCCTCTACTTTTACTACAGTATTGTACAATAATACGACTCTTCTACTCGTGGCAGCTTTCACACCTGAAACAAATACTCTTTCCTGTCTACAGCGTTAAATAAAAGATGAAATTATTTAAAAGGAAATGTTAGGAATCTCACCGGTGGAGGTACAGTTTTGTATCTGACCCAGAAGACAGCGGCTATCAAACCGATGTCTCTGGAAATCACCAGAGCTGTCAGCGGAGCTAAAACAGAAGAAACAACACGATAAATAAATGCTGTCACAAGAAATATTATCAGATTTAAAGTAATGCAGCTGTTTAAAGGCTCATCCGCTGTCAATCATTATATTTTTTTGTTTTCTTGAAGACTTAAATTAGAAATATAGATAAGGAGAGAGTTCAGTACCTGGAATAAGTTCAGCATAGGTGAGACTGACGTATAAAATACTGATGAGAATTTTATCAGCGAGTGGGTCAAGAGCGCTGCCCAACGCCGACTTCTGAGTGGGCCATGTTCTGGCGATATAACCGTCCAACTGAGAGAGAGAGCGAGAGAAAAAGGAAGAAAGAGAAGACGACATTTTATTAGACAGCTTTTTAAAAAAACGACACTCGCATATAAGTGAGTTTAATAAAGTTCTGGAGCAATGTCAAATGTCACTGAATGGATGAAATTTCAGTGTCAGCAGTGTTTTTATGGAGCCTTGTTGTCTCCTTTCAGAGAGAGGTCAGCATATCCCCTTGTTAATTGTCCACCCTGATCTAATGAGTGTGTCTGGGAGGTCCGGATCGTCATCAAACATGTTTAATTAACGTCATTCTGTCCTGTGATGTTGCTGGTCGGATGAGCCGATTTGTCACTTTGACTGACGTTGAGATATAAATCAAAGCCGTGAAATGTTCTGATGAAAATGTTAGTGTAGTCTTTTAATCTCAACTCTCTTTTAGTCTCAGAAGAGCCTGTTTTAAATGTCTTAGCGTGGGTACTACGGCCCTAATTTATCAATCTGACGTCCAAACCAACGCAGATCTGAGAGTTTAGAAATCAACTTAAGACAACTGTGATACATCAGATGTATTGTAGGCTCGCTTAAATATCACGCCCCACTTATATTCTTCATTTAAAAGCCTCGCTCTTCTCCGCCCTGCAGATGGAAACACTGACATCACAAGCTCAAATAATCCAACTAGTTTTATATGGAGCCTGAAAAGTGTTGAGGGAAGTCGGAGGAATGAAATCATCGCTGCGATCAACAGTGGTCGGTCAAATCCAGCTGAAGTTTGAATATTTAATTCATACATCGGTGATACAGTGGATATAAAAAGTCTACACACCCCTGTTTAAATGCCAGGTTTTTGTGATGTAAAAAAAAATGACACCAAGATAAATAATTTCACAACTTTTTCCACCTTTAATGTGACCCTATAACCTGTACAATGCAATTGAAAAACAAACTGAAACCTTTACAGGGGAAAAAATAGATGTTTGATCGGATTCAGGTCTGGACTCTGGCTGGGCCGTTCCAAAACCTCAATCTTATTCTGGTGAAGCCGTTCTTTAGTTGATTTGGATGTGTGCTTTGGGTCATTGTCGTGCTGAAAGATGAAGTTCCTCTTCATCTTCAGTTTTCTAACAGAAGTCGGAAGGTTTTGTGCCAACACTGACTGGTATTTGGAACTGTTCATAATTCCCTCCACCCTGACTAAGGCCCCAGTTCCAGCTGAAGAAAAACAGCCCCAAAGCATGATGCTGCCACCACGCCATGCTTCACTGTAGGTATGGTGTTCTTTTGGTGATGAGCAGTGTTGTTTTTGCACCAAATATACCTTTTGGTAATTATGGCCAAAAAGTTCAACCTTGGTTTCATCAGACCACAACACATTTTCCCACATGCATTTGGGAGATTTCAAATGTCTTTTTGCAAAATGAAGCCGGGCTTGGATGTTTTTCTTCGAGAGATAAGGACTTCCGATCTTGCCACCCTTCCCCATAGCCCAGACATATGAAGAAGACGGGAGATTGTTGTCACATGTACTACACAGCCAGTACTTGCCAGAAATTCCTGCAACTCCTTTCAATGTTGCTGTCGGCCTCTTGGCAGCCTCCCTGACCAGTTTTCTCCTCGAATTTTATCATCAATTTTGGACGGACGTCCTGTTCTTGGTAATGTCACTGTTGTGCCATATTTTCTCCACTTGATGATGACTGTCTTCACTGTGTTTCCATGGTATATTTAATTCCTTGGAAATTCTTTTGTACCCTTCTCCTGACTGATATCTTTGAACAATGAGATCCCTCTGATGCTTTGGAAGCTCTCTGCAGACCATGGCTTGTGCTGGAAGATGTGGACTACAAAAATGTGAAGAAAAGCCTACTAGAACAGCTGAACTTTATTTGGGGTTAATCAGAGGCACTTTAAATGGTGACAGGTGTGTGCTGACTCCCATTTAACATGAGTTTGAATGTAATTGGTTAAATCCGAACACAGCCATAGCCGTGTTAGCATAGCATAGTTTTAAGAGGGTGTGCACACTTGTGCAACCTCATTATCTCAGTTGTTTATTTTTACTTTACCTCCCTAAAAGATTTCAGTTTGTTTTTCAATTGCATTGCGTTGTACAGGTTATGGGTCACATTAAAGGTGGAAAAAGTTGTGAAATTATTTATCTTGGTGTCATTTTTTTACATCACAAAAACCTGGCATTTGAACAGGGGTGTGTAGACTTTTTATATCCACTGTATGTATAGTCAATAACAGAAATAATACTAATACTATCAAGTCTTTACATTTACCATTTATGTCAGGGATATGTGACGCAGGTCTTTAATATGTAGATATTTTGCCACAATCTACATTTAAATGATGAATACGTGTCTTCATATGATGAGATGTCAGAACAATCTTGTAACAATTCTCAGTCAGATTTTCTTCGCTGCACCGTAAGTTCACACTCACTCAAAAACCTTCGTACACGAGTTGAAACTTGACATAAGATTTGAATATTGTTCATGTTTATACAGACAAATGTTGAGCTTTGCGTGGAAATGAGTGTAAGTTTTCTGTCTTACATTCGTCTCGTAAATTAGGACCTGTGTGTCTAAGTTTATTTATCAATAAGTTTATTTTGCAGTAATCAGTGTGTGTTTTCATGTTTTAAAAAGCGTCTGTGTTACCAGGTCCGTGGCTCCGGCCAGAACAAACAGAGCGAGGCTGAGGTGAAAGTGCTGCTGGATGATCAGGTGACCCAGAAACGGAGCCAGCACGATCCGACACACACACAGGAAGTTGGGGATCGTCCACGGGTTCTCGTACTGCAGAAAAAAACAGACCGACTGAGTTTAACAAGTTCCTTTAAAACTCTACGTATTCATTTGACAGCTGATAGTTTCTCATTTAAATCAGTCACAATAAACATTAGCATCTACAATCCCAATATACAATATAATGTGAATATTAAGTCTTTTATATGTAACAATATCTGATTATACTCCAATGATAGGACGCTCTGCTGCAAAATGATAATTTAGTCTACTTACATTACTCTGCCAATATTTACTATCCTATTCAATGACATAATGTAAGTATTAACCCATTTATCTGCTATAACGTGTAGTTATAATCCATTTCATAGATCTCAGCTCTGCTGCAAACATGTAAACTTACTTAAAGCACATTAATATGTTTACATATCATGCATCAGTGTTTACTCTCCTATGATATGATATAATGTGAGTATTAATATTTAAATATGTTTATTATAACAGATACTTTTATTGATAATGTCTCTCTGTTGTATTGTTAAAGATCTGTTTCCTGGCTGCACACACTCTGACCAGGTGTGTGTGTGTGTCACTGAACTCACCAGCTCTTTGAACTTGAACAATCCTTGTCCCGGTACCGGTGTCGGTGTCGGACCGGTTCCACTCGCCCCTCCCTCCGCTGAGCCCTCCGGCGCCCCCTCGGTCTTTCCGCTGCAGAGTCCTCGAGCTCCGGTGAGCAGCAGGGACCGGAAACCGGCCGCCGACCTCTCGTGACCTCGCCGGTTCACGGTGCCCTGCGCGTGCCACGCCGCCGCTCGGACCTGCCGCAGGATGCCGGTGCAGCACGCGCCCCGGTTGTCCGTCACCTTGAGCGCGAGCACCGGGGACCGAGCGGGCGCCGCACACCGGGCGACAGGTGTGTGCGCGCGCCGCCATGACGCGGGCGCGTGGCGGCAGAGCGGCGCGGAAATCCTCCTCAAACACGCGGTCATCATCGTCACGAGCCCTCCGTTACCGACCTGCTGGTCTCGTGCCGTGTGCCGGTTTCATGGCGCGGTTTCGGTTCGTGACGGTCACAGACGGACGGCTCCGGGCGCGAGCCTGCACGCTGCCATGTTGACCGGAAACTGATGCGACACGTGACTTCGTGAAACTGGCAGTGACGCTTTGCGAGGCTTTTATTTTGAAATTAGGTGACCTACTGAGTCAGTAATGTTAAACAGAAATAAGGACTTCAGTACAAAATATCAGCTGTTTTTAGAGATTAGATATTAAAAAAGAACATGTAATGCTGTGTGCCATTTTAATTAGATTAAATTTAATTAACTGAAAAGATGTAAATTATACTTGTTGGATTTTTTTAATAATCAGTTTTTATTATTATTCTTGTTTTTATTTATTTTATTTTATTTTTATCTTGTTGTTTCTTACTTATGTCTCTTGCAGTATTCCCTTTGCTGTTCTAACACTGCAAATTTCCCCTCTGACTAATGATTACTAAAAAATATCTTTCAATCAACAGCTTTAATGTCAATAAAAATGAAAATATTTTAATCTGAAATGACTTGTGTGAAAAATAACAAAATCTACAAGATGATATATTTAACAACTGAATATTTAATGTAAATTAATAAAGTGCATGTATGTAAAAAAAATAAACCAGAAACAGTAGATGATACAGAGCATTTGTCACTGGGAACTCCAATGACACTGATCTTTACCAAGGTACAAAACACCATAAATTCATACATAAATAGATAAATCTCATCTTATGTACATAAAAATAACAGCAACCCCTTAAAGAATGTGTTTTAACCAAATATAAACCAACTTTCAAAAGTGAGATAATCACATTTTTAAGTATTTATCGAATGTAAGTACATCCCTGCTTCTCTGTAACACAACAACTGTAAAAAATAACACAAAAGCATGTATAAACTACAGTAACCAGGCTAAAAAAAAACTGGTTAAAATAAATGATAAAGATAAATAATCTTTGACTAATTGCAGTATTAACGAGGTGGCACACTGAATTACATCAGTCTTGAAGTCCAAATTACAGGTAGAAACAATCACATGTTTAGTTTAAAGCTTTTTGTGTGTGAATAAATGCAGCAGATGTGTGTGTTTGCACTTCAGAGTCAGTTGAGCAGGAACTTTGTGCTCATTCAGGAAACTGTGGCTGCTGTAATGTTGCAGAAAGACGCTCTCTGTGAGGTTTCAGTATTTAGATGGTGATCTCTGTTAGTCATTGTGGTTGGTTAGAGCCTCTTCAGAAAGGTTACACAGTCATCTGCTGGTCGGTGCTGGATAATGAGATCCCTATAAAGTTTATTTTCTCTTTTTTTCCCCAGAAAGAGCGACCCTGTTCATTCGCCCTGCACACTGACCTTGTCATGAGGTCTGCAGCAGGGAGCAGGTGTGCCTTCTGTTGCAGCCGTCGGCTGTCAGACCGTCTGCAGCTGGTACAGCCTGGCTCCTTTCTTCAGCAGAAAACCCTGTTCATTCAGGGAACTCACCAGGCCTTCAAAATCCATCACCTGGAAGGAAAAAATAACTGAATAAAATGTCCAGTATGCATAACATGACAGAGTTTTTAAAGTAGCATCAGGTTAACATTTTTCTGTTATGCTTTTCTGTGAGGGTTTGTTCAGAGGCTCCTACTGCTTTAAGTTTATGAGTAGTCGACATAAAATACTTCTTGGGTCAAGTTAACATGCAGACTTGATCAATGTCATCATCATTTTCAGCACTGCAACATTTTCATTTCATTCTTAGGAGGCTGAAAAACTCCATCTTTGATAAGTCCCTTAAGATCTCATTCAATTGCAGAATTCACCAACATGACTCATGTCTCATTTTCTCACAGACGTTGAGTTAAAATCAAGTGGAGGTGTTTGCGCCTTTCATTTATGTAAATCTGGCCGACTGTTAACTCGACTGTTTTCATCCAGTGTGTATATTTCTGAATGTTTTCACCTTGATGTTCATTTTGTCGGCCACAGATCGAAGCGTCTGGAGGTCAAACTGCTTCTGATTGGTCCTCTGAGCATGCGAGTGCAGCGCGTTGACCAGTCGTTTCGCAGCGCTGCGCTGACTCATGCCCGAGCCGAGCTGAGACCGCTCAAAGTCCAGATTGCCCAAGCCATCTGAGTACGTGTCGACCAGACTGCAAAATAAGACCACACACACAGCGGGAGAGAGAGAAAATTACATCTCATAGTAGACTAAACGCCAAGACTGCAAAACTAACATTTAATCTCGATTTTCTTACTGCATCATCATCACAATTATGAGTTCTGTAATGGTTTTATAGGAGTATATTGCTGTGTGTGCTGCTATTTATCATCTTTTTGAGGACTGAACTGACTCACACATGCTAAAACGAGGATCAGTCAACTGACAGAAAAATAACAGTTTGTTTTGATAATAGATTTTTCATTTAAGCTAGTTTTTAAGTAAAAAAGGCCACATTTCCTCATGTTTTACTGTCTATATGTTACTGTTTATTTTTCTATTTATACATATATATTTATAGTATATGTAAATACTTTTAATATATATTTAAACGTGTACATTGTAGTTTATGTTAATGTTTATTTTCTTGTCAAAGTGTTGTCCTTGTTTAAACTGTATGTATCTCTGTTTCTGTGTATGTACAGTGACAGCGTCGTAAAAATTCATTGTACGTGTTCACATACCCGACTAGTGAAGCTGAATCTGACTCTGAATTTGCTGTATGTGACAGTAAGCTGAATATTTTTAAATGTTTAAAATATGTTGGTCACACTAAACAAGTCACTAGAAAACATCACCTTCAACTTAATGAAACTGAAATTTATAGACCAAACGATTTATAAATTAATCTGGAAAGTAATAATCAGATGAAATCGATAATGGAAATATCAGTTAGTTGAAGCATTAATACACAGAGACTCTTGTAGCTGTACCTGTGTTTCATGATGTCCACCACATCCTCAGCATCACTCTTGCTCGCCGTCTCTCTGAGCTCTAATCTGGCTCTTGCCTGCACAAAAACACACACTCGTTGAGATAAGTCCAGGGGCACCAGTGGGAAAATGGCTCTTTTTGTTAAACACATCAACACTGTGGCCTAAACTATAGCAGAAAAATAGTCATCTAGTGTCTTGATCCATTCATGTTGCTGATGGGCAAATAGACACCAAACCTACAGAAACCAACCTCAGTTAGTCTAATCAAAGACTCAAGTTGTCGTGTGGTGATGGGTGTGGCGTCTGCAGAGTGAGCCTGAGATCTCAGCGACAGGTAGAAGTCCTGAATTGTTTTGGCTGCTTCAGGAGAGAGTGTGGGGTGGACATACTGACGAGCGTAGCTGATGTACTTCCTTAACAAACACGCTGGAATGACATCTACAGTTTCACCTGCAGGGACCTTGACACAAATAAACACGTTGTATGAATGCAAATGATTTTGGACAGATATCACTCATCTTCTTATACAGAATGGTTCATTTTTCTACCTGCAAACGTTCAGACAGAGGCATGTCTGAGTGCTCGAGTAGGATGGAGGTCTCTAATTCACTGTTAGTTCTGGTAACTACGGCGCTGCTGGTTGTGCCTCTTCCTGCTCGGTTTGCCATCACATGTTCTGACAGACGGCGGTCATGTGACTCATCCGGGATGTCCAGGAGGAGGAAGATAACGTCGAATCGAGAGAGAATAGCAGAGCTCATCCTAAAGGCAAGAATCCACAAATCAATGTATATTCACAAACGTATATAATAATTCACTGATTCACTGTTGAAGTGAACTTACTTCAGATTTTCAGAAACAGTCTTGCCTCTGTTGTAATGACCTCCGATGGGGTTTGCAGCGGCTACGACTGACGCTCTGGCAGGCAGAGAGGAAACTATTCCTGCCTTTGCCAGACTCACAGACTGCTGCTCCATGGCTTCGAGCAGAGCCTGCTGCTGGTTGCCCAACTTATCGAACTCATCAATGCAGCACAGGCCTAAAGAGATGAAGAAAAAATAAAGACAACAAGCAGAGGATTGGGGGAAAGGAGAGGAAGACAGTGAAATGAAGAAAAAGAAATTAGAAAGAGGTGGGAGGACGATGTGGAAAGCACAGATCTCCAGTTCTGTTGATTTGGCAGGTTTCACTTCAGGTTTTTTTTTTTTTTTCAAGTTTAGTTGAGTAGCGTATATGACACTGTGGGGCTTTCCAAAAACCTGGGGAAACAAAAGGTCGTGCTGCACTGTGTTAAAGTCAAGATGGAGTATTTTCTTTGGAGGCATAAGTAAATTTCTAGTGAATCTTTTAAGAGAAGACCTCAAACAACTAAAACAATAAATAAGGACACACAGGACAGGCACAAATATGTTTTCTTAAACCACTGTTTCCACTCTCTTTCCTACCTTGGTCAGCCAGCACCAAAGCTCCGGCCTCTAGAGCGTAATCACCTGTTCCTGCGTCTCTGGATAAATTCACTGTTAGTCCTACAAAAAGCCAAAAATATTATAAAATTCAATTCCAAACCTGATAATGTTATAACAGATGTCCGAAGAGTAATCACCATCTGCATTTATAAGTGAAGAGAGGAGTACTTTAAGACATTTTACCTGTGGTGCTTGTGCTGTTGCCGCATACGTAGATTCCCCTCGGAGCCACGTTACACACTGCCTACACACAGAGCACACAGGAATATATAAAACCCCAGCTAAAAACTGACTACACATCTCTACACATCTCTTCCAGATATTACTGCTCTGTGTGTTTTCCGTGTCACCTGTAACATCTGACTCTTTCCCAGCCCGGGGTCTCCAACCATCATGATGTGTGGGTCTCCTCTCACCGGGACGCTGTTCTTATCTGTGTGTTTCTGTCGGCCTCCAAACAGCGCCAAGGCCAGAGCCGCTTTCACCAGCTTGGGACACACACGAACACAGGATGTTGGACTGAACTTCATATTAACAAATTAATAATGCCCTGTTTGTTGTGCAAGGTGTGAATGACATTGATGAAAATATTGTTGGTGTTTTTCATCGTACAACTCACCAGGTGGCCATAAATAACAGGACACAAAGAGCTGAAAGAGACAAGAAGATCAGGGAGTTATATATCTTGGTATGAGTTAATGGCACTGTGTTCAAACAGCACTAAAAAAGATGAAAAGTGTACACCCACAGTGGCAGCGCTGTGAGGCTATAATGATTATTACCCAACTCAAAACAAAACTGTTGGATGAATGAAAAACGGCAAGAAAAATTCAAAGTTTATGGGGGCCTGAGATGATGCTAGAAGCCATTTTGGTCCCTCCATCAAAAGGTTTTAGACACAGCTTGTAGACTCAGCTGTCAGACTTCACTCAGCTTTCATCAGTTTCCCTTTTTTTTCAGCTTCACATGTACTTAGGCTCTGCAACTCACAGAGGAAATCACTGAGATATCAAATGTGTTTACACAGACTGCAAGATCATGTTCTTGCCATAACAAAACATAAAAAAAACAAGAAATAGTGGCCCCTTGTTGTCTGTTGTATTTTAAAACTACAAGTTAACATGTAAGAAAATGCAGTAACTTCTTATAAACGTGTCATATTTATTGTGGGTAATAAATCTCTTACTGCACTATAAGTCTCAGCAGGTCAGGCTGTGACTGGATCTCCTGGATGGCATACAGCTCCTTCAAACTGAACTCCTCCCCTCCAGAACGATCGTCATGCGACCCTCCTGACCCCGAACCAAACTTAGACTGCTGACCTGCACATTAAGAAAAAAATAACACCTTACTGCTCTCTTACATTAAAAAATAAAACTGCTCAGTAGCACACTTTAGAAAAAACAAACACAAACCTTTACTGTTACTAACTGAAGTGGCGTCAAGGTAGAGGAGGAACATACACTGATCCTTATTCACCCGAGAAGTACCTGCATCCAAATAATAAGTGTCATTTTTGTGTGAGTTGTATTTGTGGCCACTGTTACAGCTGTTGGGAAAGTTCTTAGAGGTTTATAATTTACACTGTAGATAAACACACAGATAGATTTAATAGATGTTTACATATTGCTAACTATCCATAAAAGTCTAACCTCATCCCACCCTGGTAAGACTGTGTGTGTGTTTCAGTGTCTTTGTACCGTCGTTGATAACTCTAACTATTCCCGTCACAGTAACCGTGTCTCCGGGGACGCAGCTGTCGCAAAGGTCAGATGTCAGATGGCACTCCACAGTGCGCGGGATTCGCCCAGTCTCCCTCTGCTCTCCGCCCATCAACTCCTGAACCCTGAAGGACCACAAAAAAAAAAATAATGAGGGATGTCAGTGGTGACTCTGGACTGAAGATGTGCTGCATTTTGGCATTAAGAATAATTTATGGGATAAAATGGAGCTTTTTCACAGTATTCTACTTTTGCATATTCTTCCAGTTTAAATGGTGCCTCCTCTTACTTACAATCAGAAAGCATAACTTCAAAACATCTTTTCTCCACCGCTGTTGAAACCAACACAAATGACAGTTCCAGCAGAGATTTTAATCAGCCGCGTCTCATCTCGTTTTTCACTGCTGATTGTTTAATTGTGCACAAAGACACGTGATTTTCTTACTTTATGATCTGCCAGTCCACAGTGTGAGTAAGAGGAGAACTCCGGCTGGGGGCGAAGGAGCGACTGCGACACTCAGGCTGGATGCACTATGTGATAAAAGACATGCATACAAACACACAGTAAAATGACAAAGGTAATCTGTAAGATGGTTATAAGAGTATGCATGCATAATCTCTTTGTAAGCGGTGAAAAAATGACCGTACCGTAACAGATATACTCAACCTGTGTGTGTGTACATACCTTGGTAGGCATATAGCATATTTCCCGTGCTGCAGTGGCAACGACTGTGTGTGTGAGCAGCCCATACACGTGAAGGCCATCCTGGTGCACAGAGGTCTGATGTTGCTCACTCTGACCACCGGTTCCCCTCACACACACCAGCCGTCCAAACACACTGGCACGCAGCATCCGCAAAGGAGTCACCGGTTCATAGTTATACAGCCTGTGGATGATTTAGACAAACAAAGTCATTTATGATAAGCAAACTTAAAGGAGTCAAACAAACTTTGCTGTGTGTATGTTACCTCGCACTAATGTGAGGGATGTTGATGATTGGTGTCGCGACAGGAAGCTCTTCCCCTTGCAGCTCAGCAGCCTGTTTCTCTAAATCTATAGTCAACACCTGAAAAACACACACTCATATCTCTCAGGGAGCAGTTCCATGCTTTTCAGTTCTATAGTTTTTAGATTTAGAGAGAATTACTTATGATGACAGATAACATGAAAAATAACATGTCAAGAATTCCTCTCATGGTGCTTTTTTTTTTACATTAAATGCAACATACATGTGTAGTAGTGTCTATAAATTGTGTGTTTACCTGGTGAATGGCTACTCCCAGACAGTTGAGTATCACCTCTGGCTGCTCCTTCAGCTCTGTGGGCAGATCGGGAAGCGCTTTACGCACGGTTCTGTCTCCAGTCAAGTCGGCGTAATCAACCAGAACGCTGCCTTGACGCTCAATCTCATCCTGTGCATGAAAACACAAGAACCGTCCTTTTAAATGATGTCATAATTATTTATGAATTTGAACAAACAAAAGACAGATGTTAACCTTATTGGTTTGTTTATTAGACGGTTACACAAGCGGACAGAAGGACTGACCTTGTCAAACAGGTGAATCCTGGAGGTGAAATATTTCTCAAACACTTTGATCTTTTCCACACTAGGCGAGCTCTTTATGAAGCCTGCAAATAAAAACACATATGAAGACATACACATCACAGACACAGAAAAAGCCATATCATCATGACCATTATATGACATTATATATAACATAGTGTGTAAACACACACACATACCTTCTGTGAAGTAGTGTGTCCATCCTTTGTACGGACACAACACATCAAGAGTAGCCTGACAAAGGACTGAAGAGGCAGTGAAGATTGTAAATAATGACACATATTGTTGCAGATTTTCCATGTACAAGTTCATTAAATTAGATAAAGTGTAAGAACATTAAAATCTGATATTTAGAATTTATGTTTCTCTCCTACTTTCTCTTATTATGCAGCAAACTGGACACTTTGTAAGAGACAGAAACAATTCTGTATTTATTTTTTGCAAATGTATTTACAGAAAAATATATGTTTCCCTTAATTGCTTCAGAGTTGATGAATGGATATGGTAAACTGAAAAGCAAATCAGCAAAAATTATAAACATAGTAAGCAGGAAAACATGAGAAAGGATGAAAGAAATAATGCAAGACAAAAATATAAATTAAACATTAAATAGTAAATATTATAAAATAGACAGTAGTATGAAAAAATCTACAATAAAATAGAGACAATATGTGCAATATGATTCAGTTAAATGAACAAACTGTAAAGATGCAGGAATGTGCAAAAGTGTTCTCCATGGATGTCTAAAAATGGAGCTCACCTCTCTGGTTTCCTGATCCTCCTCCACCTCTCCACCCTCCTCCTCCACCTGCTGCCCCTGAACCTCTTCCCCCTCCGGCTGATCCTCCTCTCCAAGGTCTACCCCTCCATCCACCACCTCCACTCCATCCACCTCCTCTCCATCCTCCTCCTCCTCTCCATCCACCTCCACCAGCTCCTCCACCTCTCCATCGTCCTCCTCCTCTCCATCCACCACCACCTCCTCCTCTCCATCCACCACCTCCTCCTCTTCCTCCTCCACTCCCACCCCTCGATGAGCCTCTCCTGGGTTCCTGTCCACTCATTGCTTTGCCTAAAACAAGCAAGAAGCAGGAACAGCATATTAATAGAAGAGTACAGTGGAGTATATTATAGTATTAGTAGGTAGTAGTGGTAGTGGTAGTAGTAGTAATAGTAATAGTATCTGAGTGAGTGACACAGAAGTAGAAGTCATTTTCTGCAATAATAAATATAAATATGCACCCGCTGCATTTATTTTATCAGTCAAGTCCATAAGAACCACAGGCAGTGAGAACTGCTACACCAAACTCCATTTAAAAAACTGTGAATTTAGTGGTAACACAATTGTCAACTGCACATTTATCTCATAAAAACTGAGTTAAACCCTTTAAATATAAACTTAATTTAAATGTTAAAGTTCGGCGTAAAAATAATCTACTATTTAGCACTTTTATCAGCAAATTTCCAACATTATATGTCAAATGTTTCTACTAATGTTGACATAGTTATACACAGTTCTGCATGGAGTACTGAAATAGCAAACATAACGCTTAATTTCCCAACAAATCCAGGTCCACATATTAAAATATATCAAAAGTTATGCTGAATTTTAACGTTTCATTTAGCTTCGTTTATCGCTGTTAGCTAATTTAAATCAGTAATTATTAAGTTTTTCTACATGCTCCGTTAAAACCCTCTGATAGAAACAGCAGCTAGATACCAACCGTTGGTTTGGACTTCTGCAGAACCTCGACAGATGTTAAAGTTTTATTATTTTTATCCCAAAAAGCTGAAAAGTAATTTGATGTTTACACCAACAGACTGTCAAAGTTCCCTCCACTGAGCTGAAGCTTCTTCTTCTGCTGCTGTAAGAGAGCAGCGCCTCAAACTCTCTACTGCCCCCACACAGGAAAACAGAGGTACTGCACCCATCATCTATCAACACCCTGAGTTAAAAGTAACACAGGAACATCTTTAAGTCAAGTTATTTTTATTTGCGTAGCCCAGTTAGTGGTGTGATAAGACCATTTTTAACCGACTGATGCATGAAGTATGCACGCACACACACACATACACACGTATAAATAGGTTGAATTAGCCATTTCTGTCTGCACTACTCATATCTACTTGTCAAGTCAAGTCATTTTTATTTATATAACTTAATGTCATAAATCAGTTTGTTTAAAGGGGCTTTATAATCTGTTAAACACACAACACCCTCTGTCCTTAGACCCTCGACTTAGATGAGGAAAAGCTCATCTGCAATTAAATCACATTACAGTCTTTTGCATTCCTGCGTTTGAGTGTAATATAAAGTAATGGTATATACTATGTATAAACAGTATAAAGCACTAGCAAAATTACAATAAAAAGGCAAAATATTGATTATATGTTATTTTGATATTAATATTGATAAAATGTTGCAAAACTCCTGAAATACAAGTCTCTGATAGAAAATGTGTCCCAGTAAAAATGCCACAGAAGCCAAAGATAAATTTGTTGATTACAACCATCCTGGACATTATAAATACTTTAATCTGCCTGTTCTTGGAAGAGCAACTAAGAAGTGATACCTCTCTCAGGATGGACAGATATGCAATAGAGTGTACAGAAAAAAAAACCCCAGTAACATCACAGTGTTGCAATTTAATGACAAAGATACAGATTGTAAACAGAAGTGAAGAAGATGCATCCAGGAGGACATCGAACAACCTCAGGAAATGCTGGACATCAAGGACCTCATCCATGACACCCCCCCTAAACATTTAGTGATTAATCATCAACAAGCAGTTTAAAAAGAAATACAAAATAATATGCACCTTTAATCAATTAATGTGTTAACACACATCTTTCTCTTGCATACTACTGAGAATATTCTTTAAACTTTTTGCACATTCCTGCATGATCATATACAAGTTTAAATGCTCTTTTTTTTGAAGGGGGTAAGATATCATAGATTCACATGTAAGACACATCAATGACTTAACATCTATTTATCTTAGCTTTCCAAGACAAAGACCTCATACTCTGTCCATCATTAATCTTCACATCTGTTACCCATTACCAAAAACATAAAAAATGAGTAAGTGAGTAATTTAAAAATAAGTAATTTGACTCATCAAATATTAGACTATTATCATTGTCAGGTAAATTGACTCTGAGGAACAGAGAAAGAGTCTTTGAAAGCATCAGTGATGCTATAAACCAACATTAAAGCACATTTACTGTGTTATACATTATAACAGTGACCTTCACTGCAAAAAAGAAACGTTTAGCTGATAATCTGTCGCCACCTTCTGGACTATTTGAGTCAGTACAATTTCTAATTTCCTGTTCACAGACACATAGATGACATCAAATACATCCACGGTCCTCCTCTGTCCTCCATGTCTGTCTTATTACATGCTCACCCTCTTCTTCCTCACCCTCTCACTCCTCACTCTTTAACTCTCTACCTCTCTCTTTCTCCATCATATAAAGATAAAGCAACAGGTGAGCACTGAAATCACACAAACACACACTCAGCAAAGGTAAGATTAAGACTGGTGACTAAAAACTTTTTTTTAAGTGCACTCACATGTGCACATAAACACGTGTGTGCTTGTGCAGAAAAACATACACTCTCCAAGGTTTCAGGGAGCAGAAGAATCTCTCGACGTAGTTCACACAATGATTTTGATGACGTGTGTGTGGATGAGTACTTCAGACTGCCATCACTGCCAAAACACACACATACACACACATTTGTATCTTAATGTTTTAGAGGACATAAATGGACTGAACATTAACTTTATTGTTTTTGCACAAAGCGGGCGCGAAAGAGCAACAAAATGCATTTTAGCATCTCACCAGAAAAGTGCAAAGGCTCTAAAAGTGAAATTGGTCCACACAAAGACAAATGTCTGAGAGTGCATACACACACACACACACACACACACCTTCTCAAGGGAGTGGTTTGGTGGGGACAGAAAGACAGAGCGAACAAGGAGGAAAAATCAATACCTGAACTACTGTGGCCTGGAGTAGTTAGTGGTAATAGCAGAGGGCTGAGAGGGATGGATGCACAAACACACTCGCCGGTGAGGTCAAAAACAACTCTTGTGAGGGAAGCAGACAAAGAAATAAAGACAGAGCGAGAGATATGTCTCCTTATTCTCCCCCATCATTACCCCTGTAATGCTGAGAAATGAAATAAGGCGTCGTCCGCCTTCAGCGTCCTGCCCCGTCTCTTCGCGGCCGGCTGAGAGTTGGCGGAGCTACCTGAGAGCCGAAGAGAGCGAGATGGATGCGGGGGACAACAAGGAGCCGTGCCACTCAGCAAGGCGTTTAATCTCCACTTGATCAATCAGCGGCGAGCGTCTCTGGAAAATCGATGTGAATTTGAGGCGATCTGGCAAACGAGGAGGGATCGTTTTTCAATCCGTGGTTTGTTTTTCAGCCAGAGTTCGCAACCCCAAAGTTAAGTAGGTGGTGAGTCACTGCGGCTGGGTTGTGACATGACACGAGTATCAATACGTTTTAAATGAGTCCTAGGTGACAGGCCGGGAGACTTCATTACTTATATATGTGCGCGTTAGGGAGGGGACAGGTTTGTATAAAGTCAAACTGAGTTATTTTCACAGCAGCAGTCCTCCATTTGAGCTCTCTGAACTGTTTGGAGATGCTCCCTCTCAATGATTCAATCAGTTTCTCACCTGGAGTTTGTCACAGTTCTGACTCACAGAGTAGCCATGAATTTAGTTTTCTTCCCTCCGTCTAATGCCCCCACTGACTTAGAGGGGTGTGATTTACATCAGACTATATGCAGCTTTGTTCGGTTATCTGCTAAACGTTGCCCCGGCTGTGTCTGCCGGCATCAGTTGCTGCTGCTAATGTCTCAAGTTTCACATGAACCATCACCTTTTGTCCACCTATCAGCAGAAAAACAAATGGTAGACGGCAAAAAAGTGGAATTTATGCACAACTAAATGCAAATTAAATGGCTTTTTTTTAGCATCTTTATAATACTGTACATCATCAGTAAAGTTCATTTGTCTTAGTTCCTAACTGGGAAAGCACTGAACCTATTAAAATGTGGAGTACAATACCCAAGCAAAGGGTACAAGGTGGCTCTCCACATGTATTGCATTACACAGTGATCAATTGTAGCTCCAGGAGACCAACCCAAGGTCGATAGGTGCAGGCAGGCGGCCTTCACCTGTTCACTGCGAGGAGAAATTGAGTTGTCAACCCTTTTTTTTTTCATTGGTTTTAACATCTTTCTCTGTGGCAAGGAGGAAGGCCGAAGACTGTACAGAAAAATCAGCCATGTTAACATGCGAGAGGTTGGCTATTTATGTTAGTTTTTAACATTTGTTATTAATGCTTGTCTGAGTTGAGTTTTTCCACAAAATCAGACAATCAGTTTGAATTTAAACGTCTTGGTCCGTCTTGCATCGGAGGGAACATTTAGCATGTCAGGTGAAACACTACCATCTTTAACCCCACGGGGCGCCAAAATCCACACAAAATGAAAGGTTAAGCTGCTTTAAAACATCTGTAAGATAGTTGAAACGGTCAAAGCCGAGAAAGTCCATTTCTGAGCTGGGACATATTGATGTGATGCCTGAAGGGAAATGTTTGTCAATCATTAATGTTTCTGCAGTATGCCTTTGTCCATATTCATAAAATGAACAAGATGGTGTAACTAAGATGGAGCTGGAGCTGGTGATTTGATTATTTTCAGAGCTGCACTGGACATATCATCCTCTAAAACATCAAAGCAGTGAATTATTGGATTTTCTATTTAATATAACACCCAATGGGATGCAAATATTGAATTTAACGGCAATATGGAAACAAGACTCCTTTCTCAGTACACTCCTCATTGCTTCATTACACAGAAACACACAGAGACACATCATAAAATGTGAAATAACCACCAAATAAACCCAATAAACTTTAAAAAAAATACCATCCCAACACACAGTCTGCTCTTGCAATTTGCTGTCAGGCCCTGCTGACATTTCTCTTCTCTACAGACCATCAGACTACAGTTTTAGATGGAGGCGTTTCAGTTGTTATCCGAGAGCAACACATGCATGAAGACACCAGCAGAGACAGAAAGTGAAACCTGCCTTCGGTCTTCTGCGAGCAGGAGCTCTTCTCTCAGCTTAACTGTAATGGGAATGTCAAGGATCAGACAAACTGCTTTTCTTTGTCTCCCTCTGAACCTCTGCAATGTAAACACAAAACGACTCTTATGACACCTCTCTGCTTTTCACTCGACGGCTGTGTTTAAAGGAGAGATGCATAATCATCTCCTCTTTAGACTCCGACGAGTGAAAAACACCAATTAATGACCTCTCTCCTCTCGCCACCTCCTGTCTCTCATTTAGTCTCTAAGCATTTGAAAAGGCCAAATTTTTCTCCCCTCTCTTATTCTGCATTTTGCATTACTCTGTTCAAATGCAAACTGCAAAGATATATGAAACCCTGCTCAACCTTACGCACACATACACACACACTTTTCTGTGCAAATTATGTTTTAGTTAAACATCTCTATTGACACACTGTATGAGCGTATGTGTCAGTGTGTGTTTTATGACTGCATATTAACTCAGAACCCCAGTGGGTCTGTTTCTTCATCTCAACTAATTTGTGTTTTTACTGCACACTAATGGACTATTATGAAGCACAGACACACGCATAAAGTCATGCAGTAGTCGTAGTGTGTGTGTGTGTGTGGGTGGTTGGGGAAATGCTCGTGTGTCAACTTAGCAAAAGAGTTTCATTCAAATCATCAGTTTCAAGCAGGGAGGATAGATTGGTTTTAACCGAATATGCGAAATGAGCCCCTGCTAAACTCATTCAATTAGATTCTTACATTTCCCAAGAGGCAACAATTAGCTCACAACAAGTGCCTCTTTACAAAACCCAGATTACAACTGCAGAGCTGGAATGAAATGTTCAATTAGCATTGCATTGTGTAGGTTTTGGAGAGAAATGTAAACATGTTACTCACCGTAATTGCCGCCTGTAACGAGCCTGATATTCTTTTTAACGATTACACTTGTAATTGAATGCTTCGTCTGAAAAACGGCTTCACCAGACGAGGCTGGTTAAAGCGTGTGTGGGAGGATTTTCATGTCAGAAACTTGATGATGAGCTCTAAACACACGATGCCAGCAAAAGCTGATTTCCCAAAATGTTGAAAGTACCTCAAGAGCTAGACTGGAAGATTGGAAATGCTCTCAAATAACCATTGATTCTTTTAAAGGACTTGGAAAACAGCTTAAAATAGCTGTTTTTTTATTCTGATTTATCAAGATATTACCTGATTTTCTTCTGTTTATTGTAATCAGACTATTATTCTTTAAGCTGGTTATGCTCTTAAAGCAGAAAATCACACAATCAAACGCATATGGTGCAGCTGAACATTAATCTAAATTCTTGCGAAGGTCTCAGAGTTTTTCTAGTCATCAGTTATGCCGGGGAAATGTGCATAAAGTGCACAAAGATCTCTCGAATATTTCAGCTTGATGAAATGGTGCAACCTTCATTTCAGGTAGCTCTGCACCCGTGAAGACAATAAAAGTGTGGCCAGAGGGGACAGACAGCATGCTCCAGGACCGGTTCAAAAACACAGACTGGAATATGTTCACCCACACAGACTTGGACCAGTACGCCTCATCTGTACTGGACCACATCTCCACCACTATAGACAGTGTCACCACCCAGAAACAGATCACCATGTATCCCAACCAGAAGCCATGGATGAACCGGGACGTCCCCGCCTCCTGCTGAAGGCCCGCAACACCGCCTTCAGGTCAGGAGATGCACAGGCCTACAGCACAGCCAGGGCTGAGCTGAAGAGGGGCATCAAAAAGGCCAAACACCGCTACAAAGGGAAGGTAGAGAAACACTTCACCAACTCCAACCCCCGACGTATGTGGCAAGGACTCCTAGATCATCACAGACTACAAGACAACCAGCCCCCTCCCCCACCTCCTCTGATGTCTCCTTTCTCAACGAGCTTAACAACTTCTATGCCCGTTTTGAGAGGGGGAATACAGCAACTGCAACTGCAACCAAAGCAGCCGTGACTCCAGACCACCAACCACTGACTCTCTCTCCCCCGATGATGTAGGAGCGGTGCTGGGCAGGATCGTGGTCCACAAGGCTGCAGGTCCTGATGGCATCCCTGGACGTGTCCTCAGAGCGTGCTCTGGGAAACCTGCAGAGGTATTGACGGACATATTCAACCTGTCCTTGGCTCATGCTGTGGTACCGACCTGCTTCAAATCCACCTCCATCATACCGGTACCCAAGAACTCCAAACCATCAAGCCTCAACGACTACCGCCCGGTAGCCCTCACCCCCATCATCACAAAGTGCATCGAGCAGCTGGTCCTAGCACACCTTAAATCCTGTCTCCCCCCCACCCTGGACCCCCACCAATTTGCATATCGTCAGAACAGGAGCACAGAGGATGCAGTCTCCATAGCGCTGCACTCTGTCCTCTCACACCTGGACAATAAAAACACCTACGCCAGATTGCTGTTCATAGACTACTAGCACACCTTAAATCCTGTCTCCCCCCCACCCTGGACCCCCACCAATTTGCATATCGTCAGAACAGGAGCACAGAGGGATGCAGTCTCCATAGCGCTGCACTCTGTCCTCTCACACCTGGACAATAAAAACACCTACGCCAGATTGCTGTTCATAGACTTCAGTTCAGCATTTAACACAGTCATTCCCTCAAAACTCATCACAAAACTCACAGACCTAGGCATCAGTTCCCTCATGTGCAACTGGCTACTGGACTTCCTGACCAGCCGACCCCAACACGTCCGTCTGGATAATCACTGCTCATCTACCATCACTATAAACACCGGTGTACCACAAGGCTGTGTGATGAGTCCCTTCCTCTACTCCCTCCTCACCCACGATGACTGCAGACCTGCCGACAGCTCCAACACCATCATTAAGTTTGCAGATGACACCACGGTGATTGGCCTCATCAAAGACAGCGATGAGGCCGCCTACAGGGAGGAGGTGGACCGCCTGGCTGAGTGGTGCGACACCAACAACCTGCTGCTCAACACGGGGAAGACCAAGGAGCTCATTGTGGACTTCAGGAGGAATGCTGATCCGCACACTCCCATCCACATCAAGGGAATGACAGTGGAGCGTGTGAACAGCTTCAAGTTCCTGGGAGTCCACATCTCCGAGGACCTCACCTGGACAACTGGCTGCTCCAAACTGGTCAAGAAGGCTCACCAGCGCCTTTTCTTCCTGAGGACTCTGAGGAAGAACCACCTGTCCTCAGACATCCTGGTGAACTTCTACCGCTGCACCATCGAAAGCATCCTGACCAGCTGCATCACAGTCTGGTACGGGAGCTGCTCCGCTGCAGACCGGAAGGCGTTGCAGAGGGTGGTGAAAGCCGCCCAGCGCATCGCAGGAGCACCACTTCCCAGCATAGAGGACATCTACAGGAAGCGGTGTCTGAAGAGGGCTGGGAAAATCATTAAAGACTCCAGTCACCCAGCACACAGACTCTTTACCCTCCTGCCTTCTGGGAAGCGATACAGGAGCGCACGGACTAAAACCACCAGGTTCCTGAACAGCTTCTTCCCCACAGCTGTCCGACTCCTGAACTCTGTCTCCTGAACTCTGTCTCTTGAATCCAAACCATCAGATGCACTTTATACCTGTAGCTAATTTAATACCTGTCAATCCTCATTGCACTACTGTAATGATAATACACTTCTGTATATATTTTTGATAACATCCGCACTACTGTAAATATTGTATAGATAACCATTTCACATACAACTATTAGAATTCTAATACAAATATCTGACTATAGCCTGTATATATACTATATATATATATATATATATATATACTTGTGGACATTGTAACATTTATATTTATATTGTACTGCTAAAAAGCACTTCTGGATGGATGCAAACTGCATTTCGTTGCTCTGTACTGCAGGTGCAATGACAATAAAGTTGAATTCTATTCTATTCTATTCTACTCTTATATAAATACAGCCGAGGTTGGTAGCTTGTTTAGCTTGTTTAGCTTAATTAATATTATAAACATTGTTCACTGGCCCAGACTGGATGATCACACTTTGAAGCTGAAGGTGCTCAAAGATTATTTAACTGATGTGTTCACTGCTGGAAGTTGCGTGTAATTCAGGGAACTAAATTAAAACTTATACAACAAAATTACCACCTGCATGAGTTTTTTTTGCATATTTTCTCTGGCTGCCTCGGTTATGTGCCGCCAAAAGAAGTTAAACCATCAACTCTGACAGCAGTCGTGACTTGCCGCCATGTTTTTGCTGGAAAAGATGGAGGCAGCTCAACCACTTCACCCTCTGCAGCCCAGGGTATAATTGGCATTGCGTTTTTGACTACTTTTGATTTCACCTTAAAAACTGTTTATCTTGCCTTGTTTGGTGTCATTTTTTTTCAGCACAACCTCTCATGTGTGATTTTACAGTTATTTTTTCATTTTGACATACTGTATTAACACACTGGACCTAAAATCCAAATAGGAGAAAGTTTGATTTTTTTCTGTAAAACCATGTAAACTTGTCTAATGAACCATTTTTATACATTAGAATACAAATATAAATTGTAAATTTCAAAAAGTTATGTACAAATTTAGCAAACAACAAAGTTATTTTACAACTATTTACATTAAAGATGTAGTAATGCCTCAAGCGTTTTGTACAAGGTGTGTATGACAGTTTGTTATGTACAGTATATACAGTATGTACAGCAGCATGGGTTGTATTTGTCAGGGGAGATATTTATATGATAAAAACTGTGTAATAAAAACCATTAAAAATATATTATATTGTCTATATAAATGTAACATTGATGAGGTCAACTGGTATATAGTTTGAAGTCTGCACTTTTGACACAACTTAGAAACGGAGACGCGGCGAAGCAGTGTCTTACTGCTACGTCATCGTAAATCAGTTGCGTAATTCGAATGCGCCGGCGACTCCAGAGGGTTAATGTCTGAAAGCACCTTTAAAGGTACTTAAAGACACTAAAACAGGGTGTGAGGGGTTAAATATAGGCATGTGAGGTGACAAAAATGTGAACAAGAGTTTTAACAAGAATATACTGTTGTTCTGAAGAAAAGGACCTCATGCTCTCTGACTCTCTGAGCTCATTTTGAGTGCGCGGATGTGACAAAGTTTGTGCAGTTTTGAGGGATTATTTCTTTTCATTTTCTCCCTGTGGGTGTCAGGTGATTGACACTTGGCAGAGCGTTACTTAATCCGCGCGCTGATATGAAAGTGCTCCACATGGGCACAATGAAATAATGATGAAACAGAAACTTCAACAAAAACAAATTAGTACCTCATGTTTGCAGCGATGGATTATTGAGCTCAGGCAATCTTCAGCCTGCGCGAGTTGTTTTTCACACTTTACAAGAATAAATGACTTTCTTGTAAAGCAAGAAGAAATTAATCTTGATTTCTCCCTCTGAACAGAGAATGGAAAGGAGAGAGGCGAGCTGGAGAACTAGCATCAACCTGAAATGTTGACCAAATACCTTTTTCAGAGAATTTAGAAATATATTCATAAATAAAGTAAAATAAGTGCAAATAAATAAAGCCTCAGGTCACAAGCCACAGTGTCAGTAATAAATCGAATTAGGAAAACCATCATGCAAACTGTGATAAAAAATGGTAATCATATTTTCTAATTAATGATCAAAAAAAACTCGTCCCAACAAAATTTTAATAACGGCTGAAGAAGATATGAGTGTCTCTTCATCATCAGAACCATCCTGTGGTGTTGTATGACAGAAGTGAAGCAGTAAAGGCTCAAAATTGAAGTTTTATCACCGGCTGCCACTGTCAGTCAAAACAAGTCCAACTCAACCGTGGTTGAACGAAATCGCACAAAAGAGCCGAGGTGATCGTCATCATACATGCTTGTGTTTGTAGCGCACACTTCGTATTACAAAAGGTTAAATAAAGTATTGTCTGTTGCAGGTGAGAAAAATGTTACGCATCTAAAGGTTTGTCTTAAAGTTTTTATGGTGTGGACACAAGATTAACCATCATATTTGCAGAAAACTTTGCACAAAGCATTTAGTATTTGAGACTATTAAAACAGAAAAAAATAAAGGACCTCGACCTTTCAACAACTTTATTTATTTCAAAACAGTCTGGCACATTTATTTGAGTACTTGAAATGTTTTAGCGTTCTGATGGAAATACTCATGGTGTTTTAATTCGAAGTATTTGCTTTGGATGACCAACATGTAGCTCCAGACAAGAAAACAACTTTTTTTTTTTTTTTTTACCAACATATAAATCTGTTGAGTTGAAATAAGTAGAAAAGGCCAAATTACACTTTTATAAATGATATAAAAAATATATTAAAATGAAAATATGACACATGACTTAGTGCAAATTTTCAACAACAGCCGACCAACAAATGTTAACATTATTTCAAACAAAAAACATTATTTTGATTTTGATGAATTTATTGTAATTTTAATGCTGAAATGATGATGAGATTTTTGGTGTAGGTGTTTTGGTTGGTATGTTGCCCAGCCCGAGCTCTCTAAGAAGACGAGGAAAAACTCCCTGTGAACCTTCGTAAGTGAAACATGGGAAGAAACCTCGGGAGAGACTATTCAAGTCATTTGTCTGAGTTTCTCCACCTCAGTCTCTCAGTGAGCGCTCCCTATTGTGGTCTGTCCCTTTAATCTTCTCTTGCTGTGGATATCAATTTAATTATGTTTGAATTATAGACTCAGATATTTTCAGTTCTTTGGGGCGTAGACATGTTTGTTGAGTCAGTATATTGTTCTCACATGTAATGGCGAATGTTTAAATGTGTGTGTTTGCTTGTCAAGCCGTCTAAAGGCCGAGAAGCTGAGACAGAAAACATGTCACCCGTGTCAGGACCCCGAGGTCCAAAGTAACACAGAAAAAAGCCTTTTTGAAAACTGCATCAAGATGAAGCTAAGAGCCAGAAAGAAACAAACCGAAGAGGAGTGAAGAGGACAAAAACTGTTCATCCAAAATACTGTACAGTCCATCAGTCTTCACCAAATGACCCGTTCAATTACATCTCCTCACAGAGAAAGTGACAGCGTCCATTATTCAAGATAAAGCCAAAAATTTCTATAGAGCACATTTCTTACAGCATCACAAGTCAGTGCACTTTATGAATATAATTTAAAAAACTGAATAAAGAATCACAAAAAGGTACAAAACAGTATATTAGGAAGTGAAAGTTCAAGTTATAAAGAAGTTAAGATAAGGTTAAAAAACAAATCAAATGCACCAAAGGAAAATGTTTCACCATTTTCTGTACCATTTTGGAGATAATCTCTTTAATTATTAGGCAGTGGGGTGTAAAACCAGGACCATATGTGAAACAAACATATCAATAAACACTTACTGCCAGGCTGCTAAAGGGATTCAATATCTGGTTTCCTAAACTGTGTTGCTGCATTGATTTCCAATAACGCGAGAAGACCCGAGACCACCTCAATTCTGTTGCCTTCTAAAAATAAAAGCATGCTCGTATTTATGTGTTCAAATGACAGTCCAACACCCGAGCTGTGTTTTCAAGGTCATGAGAAGACCAGTGACAATACAGACATATAGGATTTAACTTGGTTTGTGTGATACAGATGATATTATTAATGAGTCTTTCTAACAGACCAAGAAGAAATAAATTATTGTGGACATGCCTTTAATTAATCAATGTTGACTTTTGGTAGGAATCTGAACAGGGGTCTCTGATGGTTGGGACCTGTTTCTTCACATCTTGGTAAGACGATAAATGATACCAACAGATGTCAAAGCACTGCACAGAGGTTTCTCTAGGACATCACAACCAGGATTTAGCTATTCTGGTTATAAAAGCGACACTTACCTTATCATTTGATTAACAAATCTCCAGCTAAACAGTAGAAATGTGGCGCTCACGTAACAAACAGCTGACTGTCCAATGCAGCAGCTTGTTGGATGATGTTGTTTTGCAGTCCAGTAAAAAATTGAGCCAGGTCCAACTTTTCTGCTAAATAACTCAAACATGACTCAAAGAAATGAAATTAATACCAGTCTGACAACATGTCAATCGCTTCTGACAAACAAGAGACATAATTCACGTGGCCGCTAGATGTATCCAGCATCTCCTCTCAAAATCTCATAATACATAAAATGCCATAAAATTACTAGTATTTTTGCACACACATGATTTCTGTTTAGCTTCGTAGCTCAGGCGATTCCTGAGGAGGTGCTTGTCTTTCTCTGGAATCACTGACGAGTGAATAAACACGGTGTGCATTTGTGTTGTGATTTCTAGAGGCCCCCCCTCGCTCGTCTCCTTCTTGACGGCCTGAACTTGTCAGCTCCTGCACTCTGGCGATGAAAGCCTTTGTTAAAACAAACACCGACTGCAAAGTATTTCTGCCTCTGGAAATCATACTGCCTGCTAGTTGAAGGTAAACACATCGTGGGTGTTTTGTACCAGAAACAAATAGCAGATTTCTCTGCTTAGGGCCTTGAAAGCAGCAGGGGAGTTTTTTTTTTTGTCTCAGTGACAGAGAAGCAGACATCCCTTTTGTTTGTATATCAGGGATGAACGGCAGACACCAGCATTGTCACACTCAGTGACTGCCTGTGATGCCACTAACCCATTTCTATTAAAAACACCAGCAGCTAATAGCCCTCCATCTGCGTCAGCCAACCAGACCGGGGAGCTCTCAGGGGATCAGTGTGTGTAAGTGTGAAAATAGTTGCCTTTTGGTTTCTGGCACTAGAGACTAACAGGACCGCCGGCTTCGAGGACCTTTTCCATTACAACTAACGGGGCGGGATAGATGCTGGTTAATGAGCCCGTGGACTGGCGCAGACCTCGGCCTTCACCTGGGAGAGTCGTTTGTTTCTATCGACGCTAACCCGTTGAGGAAAAGCGACGGCGTGGTTTCACTTAAAGCGGAGAGCCATTAGTTCGGCGACATGCTATGCGGAGACGGCGACGCTGTGAACTGTCACATTTATTGTGCATTTTTTTGGGAAATGGTTATTTTATGTAAATCAGAGTCGTTTCATGTGTGAGGCCGAGAAGGTTGGCTGCTGCGAGTGGAAAGGAGCGAGAGTCATGTTTTGAATGTCTGCAGAACATTTGTTTTGGTGTTGTGCCTCTTTTTAAAAGGAAGGCAGACACTCAAGTAAATAATTAAAATCATCTAATTACATTTAGTTTGGGATGTTGCATGAGTTTGCATGGGGACAAATCTTATCTACCCTCTTTAGCACCGACGCTTCCTTAGAGCATGAGAAAGACTTGAAGACAGACCTGAGATGACTTAGCATTTCTGAGGTTCTTTAATTGATGATGGTGCAAAAAAAAAGAAAGAAAATCCATTGTAATCTCATCAACCTGGCACCCGAATAACAATTATTAGAACAAAACAGGTTTTATTGTTTTTCAGTTAGTCAGAGAAATATTTGTTTCAGGACGTGGTCTTTGCATTTGAAAAAAGAAAAGCATTGCTCAGGGCCACAGGCGGAGAAGCCTCTGAAATGCACATTGTTTTCTGAGCTGTGCAAGAGAAAGATTTGGAATTGATTTCTCTGTTTACACTCCCGCCATCCTTGAGTCAGTCTTTCAAACTTCCCGTGTCTCTTTGGCTTGAATTATTGTAATCTTGTAAAGTGGTTTGCTTGCAGGGGCACTACCTCGACAGTCTTTAACAATTAATAAGGACTCAAAAGCACAAGCCTATACATGAGGATGACGATGGGTGAGAAGCAGGTGACTCACAAAGTGTATAAAACCTGCAGAAACAGTGTACAAATTAATATAAAAACTGTAAAAGTGTACATGGATTTATACAAATAATGAATTAGATAAATTCTAAAACTAATAATAAAAATATTAAATCTTTTATTTGATGTAAAATGAGACAAAGATAAATTTAGTGATGTTCTACAATCCCCTTACTGTCAATGAATCTCACTGAATGACCAAAACTATCACTGAAATAATACTACTGAAAAGTTTTGTGTTCATTCAGAAGATAAACACATTCATCGCAGGTTATTTTGACTCCCACATAAACTGTTCTGAAGCCACAATTACTCACAAAGAGTGTATTATTTTCATATAAATGTACTATTTAGCTGTGTCTGAATTGTGAAAAACTACCAGCTATTTTAAGAATACACACACGTTGTGGACAGTAATGTGTAATATCAGCAGCATTATCCTTTCACGACACTGATGAGGTGAACCAGGTCAATGCAGGCCTCCGAAAATGATGCTCCAACCAAATATCATGCAGATGCTCATTGAATTTAAAGCATTTATTCTCATCACAAAAAAACATCAGACATGTTTCATGACTGTTTCCCTCTCTTAACATCAGAGCCTTAAAATCTCTGCCGCTGTAATCCTCCGCCCTTCATCTGTCTCGTTTTTTTGTCCCGCTGGCTTCCCTCGCTCCTGTGATGGAGCAGAGCGGCACAGCAGCTCGTGTTTTTCGGTGGCGCCGTGAATCACGAATGCTGACTAAGTCTCCTCTTGTTCGGCGTTTGAGAGCGTCAGATAAATTCGCGCTAAACACTTCCACGGCGTGATCCTAAGTGGTGTGAAGCGGAGGAAGCACGCGCATAGCGAGGCGGATAGCAGCATGAATTATCTGAAATAAGTTGTGTGGTTCCATTCTGTTTGTTTGTGGTTATAGCTTTGAACTGCGGCGAGCTCCTACGGGCGCTTTCAGATACCACCAGTAATGTATTGTTTATGGCACGGGGGCCTCAGGCAGACAGGATGATGGATTGAGCCGTTCTGTTTTCTTCTCACAATCCGTCTTCAAAGAAACAAATCGATCTGGAACAGAGAAGTAAGGAGGAATGAGAAAAAAAAATCACAAAAATAGACTTTCTTTATAGCACTTTGATGCCGTGATGTGTTATTTTGTCAGGAGCGTTTTTAGGTTGAAATCAAAGTTTACCCTTTGGAGCAGAGGCTTATGTATGTATGAATTTTTTAAATGTGTGTGAGTCATGTTGGGCTTGCTGTATGTGTGAGTATCACGGAGGGTAAGCAGCTGATAGTTACAAGTGCCGTGCTGCATTCAGGGTCGTTTTACAAACCTTTAAAATCTATTCTAATAAAAGCTGCCAAGTATTCGCTCGTTCGTGAAAAATTACAAACAGGCTGCGAGGACGTTTGACAACTTTTACCCCACTTTTCTGCATTAACATCGACGTAGGTCTTTCCTTTCCTTTCGATTTCCTTTTAAGCAGTTAAAGTTCACCAAGCTCCTTTCTGCACTTTACATGACTGACAGCTTCGTAAAATATTTGTTTTTTTGTACAAAGACGAAACTGCTTGGACACCCTGATAAAATTCATGTCAAAGTCTCTGCTGGGAAAGTGTTCATGCATCGCTGTGTCTCTAAAATATGAGTCCTCCAGCTGTCAGCGCCACTGACAGCTGACGTAAAACAGATGCAAAACCTTTGTTTCTCTACATTTCACAGCAATTAAATGACCACATCCTTTGTGCGTTTCTGTGCCATGGTCTGTGTGCTCAAAAACACAAAGGTCTCTGCACATTTGTAATAATATGTGGTCATCTGTGAAGCCAGAGCTTGGTAAACATCTCAATAAAGTTTGAGTTTATGTTGATGACACTCTTTTCTATCTGTTCATCCACAACATGGCAGAAGATAACAGGCAAGTAAAACACATTATTTATGTTAAGTATTTTGTGCATATTTTATAAAACAACAGATGAAAAAGGGGTATTGGGAAATGTATCGATCAGAAATCAGTTTATTCAGATTAAAATGTCTTAACTATCTGAATTTGAATCTACGTTCCTCTGTTGAAGTCTAATTGAGAGGTGATGGTAGTTGATGTGTTATGAAACAGCATCTGTGGTGTGTATTAATTAAAAATAAATGTGACCTTAGGATGCATACTGAGCATATAGTAGTGTATTATTATTATTATTACATGGTTTTGGTTCCATAAATTTGAAATTTTCAGAGCTAAAAACATCATGTGTATTGTTCTGTAAGCTTTTTATAACAAAACTGATGGTCTTTGTTGGAAAAGATGCAGCAAAATATGACTTTTATGACACGTTAACTGTCTACTAACAACTAGAAAATAGATGACGAGTCAGTAAAATAGATCAGAAATGATTCAAACTAAAGAAATTCTGATTTCAGTATCAGAGGAGGTAAAGAAGACCACATAAATCAGACAAATAAAAAAATAGTGTCACTGTTAGGGAGTGACTGAAAATGTTCTGGATAATTTATCACAGTATGTACAAATGAAAAGACAGCAGCCAATAATATACACACAGTGTGAAACTAAAACTTGGATAAAATCTGAACAACCGATGGGAGTCAGCTTGAATTTGTCAGCCCAATAAACACACAGTCAGTTTAGCAGAGCTGTTATAACACTCCCCTCCTCTGGAGGGCAGAATGACTCCACAGCAAAATACAAAAAATCAGCAGTTTAATCTTTTTCTCCTTCACTTTCACTCCCTCTAATTTCTTCTTTTCACTCCCTATACCTTCTACCTGCTCCTATTGCTTTTCTTCCATCTCTTTCTTTTCTTTCTTTCTGTTGACCTCTCCATTTCTCTCTCTCTCTCTCTCTTTCCTCCTCCCTGTGGTGTGTCGGCTAACAGTGTCACAGGCTTCACTGCTTTACCAATTCCATCAAAAAGCTATTTAACAAACCGCAGAGCTGGGCAGTCGAGCCTTCAGTGCCTCCTCCACTATACCTTTATTTTCACCCCCTTCTCCCCCACAAGACCTCTCCTTCTCTTACTGTCTTTCAATCAGCCCCCCACTTCCTCCTCACTATCCCCAGTTCCCTCTGTTGCCTCTCCATCCTCCTCTCCTGTTTATTTCTCTGCCACTCTCTCTTTCTTTCTTCCTCTCTCTCAGTTCAGTCAAGTTGAAACAATTGCCTCGAGAAGAAGAAAAAGACTCGCTTGCTAATCATTTTTTTCCCCTGTGCACATATGCAGCGTAAACAAGCCTCTGATGACTAATCAATTAAGAACAAACTTTATATGCAACGATGTCATCAATTACTGCGACCATCCACTTCCATTAACGATAATAGATAATAGATACAACATCAGTACACAGGCTCAGGCAATTATTCTGCATACAAAATTTTAGCAACACTTTAAAGTATTTATAAGTTTATATTGCCGTATAAATATAGGAATATGAGCATCTGATATACATGTGTAGATAAACCTCTCTTACAGTACAGTCACACATTTGGTCTCTAAACATAAATTAGTGTAATATCACGTTATATATTACAGTATTGAACAGTGCACAGTGTGTTTTGCACCACATTAACTCTCATAATCACAATATGCTCTCACTTACGATGCTTCATGATGCTTTATGAACTGCATTACAACTGTTACCAAAATGCATCTAACGTAATTTTGAATCTGACATCTCGCATTAGCTCCAACAAGAGATAGTTTCTGCATCCTCAACATGCTTTGGATGTTAAAAAAAAGGGGGAAAAAAGTGTATTTCCAGTTGTGATATACAGAGAAACTTTCTGTAAAAAGGGCAATATAGTCAGAGATCCACTGTTATATACCAGCTGCTAAATAACAAAGGAAGCTGTTAATGGCATTTGGGGAAATTATTCTCTTTCTTGCTGCGAGTTGGATGAGAGGATCGATGCGACTCTCGTGTCTCCGTGTTAAGAAAGGAGCTACAGCCAGGAGGGAATTAGTTTTAGCTCGGCGTGAAGCAGAAAACGACCAACACAAGCAAACTAATTAGAATAACACATTAGAATTAATTCAATAAGAAAACACACATGTAGGTAATGATAACATCATTTTGTGCTTTTAAAGTGAGCTGCAGTATTGATGCTAAGCTAGTTAGTTTCACACTTTAAGCAGAAGTAGGTGACTTATCTTAAAATGACCTTTAGTCATATTCGCTAAAACTGTCACTTTCTGTACATGAGACGGATAATCTGTGAAAAAAATCATCACCACCTGCTGCCTCAGAGGCCATTTGAGAAGACCAATCATAAGAGAGGAGAGTATCTGACGCCACACTGAGCATGAGCTAATTTAACAGTTTAAATGAAAGTAAACAAAAGCATTGAGCGATGAAGAAAATTGAGTTAAAAAGAAAGAATAAGGTTAAATGACGCTGATGGGATGGACGTTGGAGGTGAGCTGATGAGTGCTGTAGAGGGGAAACGAGCTGGAATTTTCAAAATAAGACCACTCTCCCCAAATCTTACTGACTGTCAAATATCGCATTGTCAGAACGAAAAGTTTGGCTGTGCTCAATGAAAACTGGATGTGGCATCAATACAAAGGTCCACAAACTGCCAGATATCACTATTTCCTACTTAAAGAGAGAAAATTGGGCACATTGATTAAAGTGAACCCATCGTGCAATCAATTAATTTAATGACGTTTATGGAACAAAACTGATGGTGCAGACTTATAATGAATATAAACATCAATGCAATGTGACTGTATGGTCAGTATGCTCAATGATCAATAAGTAGGTCCTATAGTTATGACTCTTAAAGAGAGTGTAACAGCTCCTATAATAATAATGAAACAAATATATAATATATATATATATATATTTATATATATTATAAATAAAGTGCTGAATTGGAGTAGTGCTTGTCTTATATATACAAAAAACGTCTGCCTACAGACATGAGAGAGACATTAGTCTTCTCATCTCTGCATCAAGCCTCTGCAATAGAACGAAGCTCATCTCCCAAAATGTCAGACAATCCCTTCAACATTTCCTTTTGTTATTTAGCAGACTAGGTGAAATATTCAGAAAAACACATTTTTCATCTCAGGAGGTTTATCCTTGGATTTTTAAATACATGTTGACTTGTGAGTCTCTTACTATTCTGCTGCACGTACGGCAAATTTCTCTGTGCTTATTGCAGCTGACATACAGCAGTACAGCATTAACTTATCATAATTATTGATGGAAAATGTGTTTTTCAATTGACTGTTTGTAGATGCGAGGCACTGCACATACCCACATTTTCAGTGACCCCAATGATTTGTTCACATGTTTCGTGTTGACACGGTGGTTTTTGTGAGCTCGGCTGTTTCTCTTACTGGTGGCTGCACGACGCCAACACTTTCCTCCTGCTTCAGGCTGTGCCCTCAGTTGTTTTCTGATCCATTTTTCTCGCCCAGGGCTGCCAAAGGTAACGCAGCCAGCCGGAGTTTTCTGGTCACTCTGGTTAGCAGCGGTGGCCTTTGCAGTCACATTTATGTATTAATATGAGACAGAGCAACAAATAAAATGCAAAAAGAGTGTAAAGAACAATCATTTCTTTGCCTCTAAATCTTTTTTTCCAGTCACAGTTTTTAAAAAATGTCTTCTCAGCCTCTAAAATGTTCAGCTGTGAGCTCTGCAGTCCACAGAAATGGTTTATTTTCTTTTCTGTTTCCAACTGTTTCACTCTTATTGCTTTGGGTGCAGTTTACATCCACATTAATCTTAAGTGGGAAGTCAACGGTGGTGGTGGTGGGGGGGTGGGGGTGCTCTCCAGGTAGCAGTCATTACTCAGCAGCGCTCTGTGGTGTGAACATTTTGACCCCCGATAGCAGCAGGTGACACCGCAAACCCGCGAGCTCCTCCCTCAATCGCAGCCAAAGTGAGAATCCGTTGAGATCAGGAGGACACGCAGCTGTTACCATGATTTCTACCTGCACCTCACAATATTCAGAGTTACCTCATCAATATAACATTTCTATATTTTTATATTAGTTACACTTTTACATAGTAGTTTAAGTTATTTTCATTTTTTTTTTTTTACCTTTGAGCTGCTGTTACTTTACCTCTATTATATGTATATTTTTCTATCTTTTGATCTATCTATCTATCTATCTATCTATCTATCTATCTATCTATCTATCTATCTATCTATCTATCTATCTATCTATCTATCTATCTATCTATCTATCTATCTATCTATCTATCTATCTATCTATCTATCTATCTATCTATCTATCTATCTATCTATCTATCTATCACTGTAGTGTTGTTGTTGATCTGACTCTGGAGGTCTTGGAGGTTTTGCCCTTGGTGTGTAACTCTCCTCCTGCTGTTGTGGGAATGTATTTGTGTGTGATGGTGTGTGTGTGTGTGTGTGTGTGTGTGTTGGGGTGTGTGTTGTTCAGCGGGAGGCCTGAGGTTGTGCTGAGACAAGGGGGAAGTGTCAGAGGCCCGGACAGTCTGGACAGTCTGGCTGACAGCAGGGTGCAGGTTGTTTTTGTCTTTCACTGTACAGTAACCTCCTCCTCCCTCCTCTTTCTACATCTGGCACCTCTTCTCCTCTCCGCTCCTTTATTTCCATCCCTAATTTCCATACTCACTCTATCATCTTTATCTCCTTCACTCCCTTTTCTCTCCCCTCCTTCCCTCCCTGTTTTTTTGTTTCTCTCCCTCTGTCTCTTCTCACCTAGAGCACTGGCAGTAATAGACATTGAAGTACAATTAATCCTGCCTCGCTCGATTTGCCAATAGTCGTCCTGCTGAGAAAAGGAGGAAAGGAAGGAGGAGAGGAGGGGAGATGAAAGTAGAGACGAGGGAAAGGCAGGGAGGGAGGAAATTAGAGAAGATGCAGCAACTTCTGTGATAGTGTTTTCATTCAACATTTTACCATGCTGGATGAGTGTTTGCTTATTTGTTATAACACTCGTTTGAATTTGACAGGGAGGAGAGAAAAAGACGGAGGAGAGGAAAGAAAAGGGCAGTAAGATGGGGGAAACCTCATCGTGTGAGCCTGACAGAAAAAACGACAGCGTTATTTGCCAAGATAATCGAGATTGAGGACAGAAGTTAAGATGACAGCGAGGTTTAGACAGAAAGAAAAGAAAAAGACAGAGGGAGATAAAGATGTAACGTCTCTCTCCCTTCAGCAAGCTGGACTCCACCTGGCAAGGTGACGTGGGTAATTCCTTAAACTCCGACCAACCAGCTGTGCACTGGCTTTTTCACAGCTGGCTGGCATGTGAGCGAAAGCAGATTCAAAAAAAAGAAAACACACAGTTAGCAGACACATAAAGAGGAAGGAGAAGAAGAAGAGGAGGATGACTGTACTCCATTTTGACAGTGTGTGAGGCCTGGGAGCTCGTCCTTGGTGGTCAGTCTTTTCCACTAAGCTAGTGGTTTCCTGTGGATAAAGGCTTTGGTTGGAGTGAGGAAGCAGAGCAGAGCGTCGAATTTGCAGCTTTAAACAGGTGGCACATTTCTCTCTGGCACTTGGAGAGCAGCGCTGCAGGGCAGCTTTTGCAGGCAGGCTTCTGTATTTCTGCGCCGGAGGCGTAGTTTCCTGGGATGGCGATGGGCTTTTCCTGGAAGCCGAGTTTTCGCCTTTCCCCGTTGTTCTCTTCTGCTCCGCTCTGTTTTGCTCCAGGAAGAGAACAAACCCGGCTTTCGCTTCAGTTTTAGCATTGTGGGATATTTGTCAAATCATGTAGTGCTGCTTTTTTCAGCTTGGCCAAGCAGCCTGTGAGCTACAGAGGTTTTTTTGGCTTACTGGCTGCTTTTTGATGCAGTTTCGTCCTCTATATCTCTCATTCTCAACCATATGTCATTCATCCAGGAGTACACAGGTTTTCATCCTACGCAGTAACTGCAGCAGCAGATTTCTTTGATTAGCACACCCTCAACCAGAGGAGGAAGTAAAGCATGAAATCACCTGCTGCAGTGATTGGTTGTAGTGAAGAAGCTGCAGTTTTAATGACACACTGCTGTTTTAAGGTAGTCTACCTGTATTCTGGTCCACTCTGATGTATCACCTCAGGACGGTGTTATTAAATCATCTGTTTTCTGAGGGTGTCAGTTCATTTTTTGACAGGCTAAAAACCCCACGAGGTTTTTTTTTTACCTGCTCAGACAAATATTTGGCTCCTAATCTGCTTGCTGTTTTGATTTCTGTACACAGTGAGGTCTGTACAGTAAATGTTCTGTAAAACAAAAATGTCCTCAACTTACCTGATGAAAAGTGTGGTTGATCTGAGGAGACTCAAAAAGAAACGGAGCAATAATTTTTCAGGAGAATGACTCGCCACCAGTGAACAAAAAGATCAAAAAAGCAGCAATGTCATTTTTCTGAGAGCTATTCGACAAATGAACACACAGTTCGCAGAGCCAAGAAACACAACCGCTACCTGCACATGATTAGTTGGAAATATGTGATCTCTATCACAGCACAGCCTTCATTTAAATCATTGTTTGATTTGAAAAATAATGATTATTGGACCTTTGCTGTGTTTATAATGAAATAATGCACTGTTTAGTCCCAAAGTTGACAAAGAAAGTGTGTAACGGCACATCAAACTGTTAACGGTCTCTCAATAAAGACTTGTCATGGCTCACAGACAGTCAGTTGTTTTGTTCCTTTAATGGACACAGCGGGCGACTTCGCTGCATTAAAAGAATAACTGTTTGCATTACTTCCTCGCCAAGGCCACAAAGAGGTTTCCTTTTTTTTGCTTTGTGGATCTAGACATTTGTTTTCAGTCTGTTTACACAAAGAAGAAAGCAAGTTAAAGTGAAGGAGGAACAATACCACACACTGTGCGAGAGAGGTCAGGAGACGCACGCCTTTTATGATTGGACGTGGCGTGTAAACAAAACGAGTCAGCGTGCTCCTGCAACTGAAAAAAACTGTCCTTTTCAACCTGTTTTTTTTATGTTTAACTACATTCAATTTGCTGTCTGTTGAGGTGTGTTAATCACTGCCTCGTCGCTGAAGAAAAACAAGACAGGAAATTCACAATCTTGTCTTATTGTACACAGGAAACTGTCAAATGTGGGGAAATTACTGCAGTCACGGCACATGTTACGACAAAAACATCTGGATAAGAGCTGTTTGTGTCAATAAAATGCAATTCATGGTTTTATATGAGATGATTAAGTGTCCATGTCCCTTGCTTAAGATGCATATATTAAATCTTTAAAAGCAACACACACAATGTCTGCTTTCACTCAGAGGATAACGTTATCATTTTATTGCCGTTTTTATTCAGTTAGATCCTTTCTTGTATCATGCAGCCAAACAATGAGTTTACCTGATTATAGCTGACTTATGTGCGGCAACAGTTTGAAACCTCCTCTTTCAGCTCACCTGGATCCTCTGTCAGACGCAGAAAATGAGGCGATGTTTTCTAATTTAGTTTCTGATGAAACCTGCCGCAAGCATACCTCATGTTGAGCGTCTCCTTTACGAACCAGACTGCCGGTTTAAACCGTTTGCATTTTTCTCTTCGTTTTAAATAGATTGATAATGATAATTGAGGTGATTATTTGTAAGGATAAAGTGTGGCAGGCGGCAGAAACAAGCAAACAAGTCGCCCGTCATAAATTATTCATAAAAAGAAAAAGAAAAAAGTTTGATATATTTTTATATATTCTGAATAATGAAATGTCAGCATTCGGGGAAAAACCATTATGGATTCTTTAATGCACCTCAGCTTGAAGACAATTTTCTGTCTGTGTCTGCATCCTCCCTGCAAGGCTGCTCGAGTTTTTCTTCCCTCCTTACTGCTGGATTTATACTTGCAGATGTTATCTGTTTGCACTTAAATAAAAGTCAAATGGATAAAGTTTGTGCAGGCCCAGTCGAACGCCGAGAGGCTTTGAAGAGCCGAGTCGTCTGATGAACAAAGCAGACAGAGCAAGGAATAAAAAGTGTAGATTAAAGTGACATCAAGTGAAGCCTTTATTCCTGGTTTGCAGCCAACGCCGCGCTCGCACACTCCAAGGTCCCGTCTGATTTTTCTATTCTCTGCTAAAAGGGTTCTTATACTATGGGTCAGTAAACAAAATGGGTTGCGGGCCAATAAATGGTCCCTACATGGCAGGAGTGAGACTATTTTTTTCCCACAAATTGCTCTGGGTGTTGGAGAAAAAAAAAAGGTTACAATTCTCATTTAGTTGCTGAGTTTTAAAACCGCTGATGCTAAACTGAAATGGTTTTGGGAACCTTTTCACCCTTTTTTATTTGAGAAATCGAGCCTTTAACACACCTCGATGTCAGACAGAAAGCACTCACAGTGTTGCAGCTTTTAAAACTAAATGAAATGTTTTAGTCAAATGCGGCCAACGTGATCAAGTAAATATCGAGGAAGATCTGCTGAGGAGGACTGTGTGATCTGATCGAAAGCTTTGGCACAGCGACTGAAAGGACCTTGTGGTGACGCTGCGTTGTCAACATCATGCATCAAGTTAGATTATGTCTGCTTAGAGTTACTGTATGGTTTCAGTGTGCTTCAAAAAAACTACACGGACACGGTGCCCAAATTGTGATGTTAGATGGATGTATGTGAGGAAGTTTCAGATGTTGATGATCCCACAAATCTATCCGAAGCATAAAAAGGTTCGGGTACATTTCCATCAAAATAATAAATAAGTAAATGCATTGACAAAAATAAGTTTTGTGTGTCTTACTGTACAGCGGGGAACAGCAGGAATAGAAACAGCCGGTGAGTCGGGACAGACTTTACTTTAGTTGGCTTGAACAAAGCGGCGTGGACTCGTTCAGGAGGGAGAGGCGCTGCAGGAGACGGCTCAGCCTCCCGCTGTTTCCCTCTGACGTGTGGTGAATAAAAAAGTGGTCCCACAACTGGTGAGTTCAAGCTTGAGCAGATCTATGCTGGTTAAGTCAAACGGTGATGTATTGTTGAGCATTTAATGCCTTGTTGTAATCAATTCCTGAATTTGTAGGGAGCCCCTGAAGGAAGACTAATACTAATGTGATCGTGTTTTCTGGCTGCCTGTTCTGCGACAGAAGAGGAGAAAAAAGACCAAACCTGGATTCATTCTACCGTAAATAAATGCTGTTTTTGATGTGATTGTAAAATAAGTAGTTGGCAGTTTTGCAAGTAATGGTCTATCAAACTCGACTGTCTTTGCAGTGTAATGTAAGATTAAATATATGAGTTTAAGCAGAAAAAAGAGAAATGCTGTGATCCTATAAACTTATTTCAAGTTTTATGTTTTTCTAGACCAAAGTACACAAAATAATACATAATCATAGGTACATACATGTATGCTAGATTTATTTTCATTGAGAAAATACCACACTTCTTGAGAAAAAATAGCAAAAATGCCTTCTTTCATTGTTAAGAAATTCTGGATCCACACCAAAAACTTCCTTGGCAAGAGTCAAGTTGGCAACTTTCCACCAGACTTAATTGAAATCTGTTAACAAGTTATTGAAATAACCCACCATCTAACACAAATGGGACCAAAAACTCTGCAGAGCAGGAGGTGACAAAACACATCAGGGAGCACAGGAAACAAACCGTAAAACAATATTCTGTAATAAGCTGTGTTGTTTAAATTGATGTCGGATGAACAATAGTTTCTGGTTCCCTTTTACAAAATACTGCTCCTGAACCTCGATTTAATGGTGTGTTTCTTTAGCGCTCTGCTTTTTGGCCTTTGCTCCATCCCACCTATCAGACTGTGTATCTGATGTATGCGGTCCATTAAAACAAATAAAATACAAAACAAACGAGAACAGGTACAATCACACGGCGTGAGCGAAAGGTCAGATCTCACCTTGGAAGCGCCTCTGAAGCTTCGCCGGATGAACGGATGGTTTCTGGTTTCCATCCAACGTTCGGCTCCCATGAGCTCCGGGTCCTGCCAGCTTTTTGTTATACGTCACTGAACTTTAACTCTGTGGTGCTGATTAGTTTTAACTACATTCATCCAGCATCAGTGGGGGGATCGCAGCAAGTAAACTGCTGCCCCTGAAACCAAATGAAAGCCTAACTTATCTGATGTAGAGGGAAGATGAGATCAAATCAAAATGTCAGAAAAACAGATGGGTTTGTTGGTGCAGTAGAATCAAACTGGGACCCGAATAGAAGGAGAGATGTGGACTCACAACCAAAATCACCTCCAACCTGCGGTAGAAGAGGTACCAGTAAACCGCAGCGAGCGGTGAAATTGGCGTCCAGTGTGGAAGCAGAGGTTTCTGCTGTGCAGCCAGCTTCCTGCCTGCCCACTGTTTGGCCTCGGCTTTCCACTTACACTGTTTTCTGCAAACATCTCCACTGTAGTTAGAAAATGGAAAATGTCTATACAGAGCCCACTGATGAGTAACTGTAAAGGCAGGACTGAAGTGTAGTGTTTTTTTTAAGTTTATGTTGTAGATGTAGATGCTGGATTTCTGAGTCCTGCAACGTTGCTGCAGGACTGAGTGGGGCTGTCACTTTGGATTTATACACCAGGCTTTACTTCAAACTCCAGCAGGGAGGAGCACGCCCCAAAATGTTGAACTATTCCTTTAACGCTGGAGGAAACAAAGCAGTCGCGCTGAACAGACGATCATGACGCCGAACCATCTCAAACATTTTTGATGCAACGTCACTTAAAGGTGATGCTGCCTTAAGTAATCCCACCTAGTTAGCTTTTTTTTTAAAGAAAGAGACTGCCCTTTAGAAGCCTATAGAAATAATTAAAAAGAAATAAAGCAAGCATATTCCTCAAGGTAACTCCAAACTTCTGCTTAACTTTGTGCATAAACCCAAAGTAGAAGATGACTAACAACACCAAGAATCTACAGTCATACTAGCAGATCTGTTAGGTTGGACCATTGATGTATTATAAGACCGCTGCTGCACAGCCTTGCTTACATTTTTCCCTGGTGGCCATTCACAGTACTATAATGAAAAATCCACCTGCGACCCAAAAAGCGTTCCCCCATAGACCGCCACTGTAAAAGTGACGCATGTAAAACTATTTAAAGGTAACTCCAACTATAAACATTTTGTACACAATTGTACAACACAGAGGTTTAATCTTCAGAAAACGAAGAGTCAGAAAAGTCATTTTTATTCTGAATGTTGTCACAGCTGTGCAAAAGGAGCGCAGCTGGGCCACAGGCATGATGGGATTAATATTTCTTTTCATATTCAGTCGGCCGCATATCCTGGAAGTAAATCTGGAAGTTAGAAACGTTTTTGGTGTTTGCGCCAGCCGAGCAGCTCTTATTGGACTGAACAGGTGCTGCTTTGGATCCGCTCTTCATTTCTTATAATAAATCCATTGGCTGTACATTTTAGATGTTAATATTAGCATGCTAACATGCTCACAATGACAGTGGTGATGTGAGGCATGTATAATGTTTTACCATCCCCATGTTAGTGTAGCATGTTAGCAGGGCTGTACAGAGTTTGCTGTCAATCACTCCAGTTGATATTGAAATATTTCACACTGGACCCACCGACAGGCCGACACTGCCACACTGAGAGTCATTTAGCTGCAAGAAATTACTTCAAAATCTAAAAAAAACTGTAACAACAGCCATACCAGTGTACTCAATGAATAAACACATCCCAAAATACTTTATTTTACCTCTGCAGTTTTACCTCATTCTCATGCTGCCTGCCTGTATTGTGGATAACTGAAAGATGAACAACTTAAAAAACATTGATTTGACTGAAAAATAAGACCCACCGCCGAGCCCATGGTAACGACTGATGTGAAGCGACAATTCCCTTTTTATCCAAATACCGCCTGCTCATTCTCAAGAACAGAAAAAGCTGAAGGTAAGTGGCTCAAGACGCAGTTACAACATCAAGTTGGAAGAAAATTTATTTCACCTCCAAGGCTCAATTCATAACAGCAGCCTGACGCCCGCCGTCTCCGGAGTCGGGTTTGTTAATGTAGAGATTTATAGTGCTTGAGATGTTTAAGGTATACAATATAATGTTACTGTTCCACGGTGCCCTGCAATGCCCTGTGACAGCACACACACACACACACACACACTCTGCTTTATCTTATCTTTCAATTTCTCTAATCCCCCCTCCACTTCTCCCACTCCTGCTTCCCTCCATCGCTCTTACCCCTCCACTCCTCCTCTCTTTTCATTGCACATCTCCACATCTCTCTCCCCGCTCCCTCTGCCTCTCCCTGGTTCTTTGCCATCCGTCTGCCTCTGTGCCTGAGGTGCCGGTTGCTATTTGGATGATTTAGTCCGAGAGGGAGAGAGGGATTTCATTAGCTGTTTACCTGAGGGCCTCTGGTACCTGTGGTGCTGTAAGGCTGCTTTATTAAAAAAGCCCACATTCGGCTGTGGAGGAGTGCGGGGGGCTCAGCGGGTTAAGGTTCACCCCGTGCATCTGGCCACAGGTTCGAGTCCTCGGAGCGGGCGTGCACCTCTGGGCCTCGAGACACCTGCAGCGCTGCGAGGATGCTTTATTTATAATCCGAGGCTTGGCGGCGGTGAACACCGAGGATCAGCGGGTTAGGCTGCTGCAGGTTCGAGTCCTCCGAGTGGGGCACCTGTGGGCTTTGGTGCTACAAACGCTGGTTTTATTAAAAATCTACACCACGCTGGCAGGGAGTTCGTCCCAGGTTACGCCGCGTGTTCGGGTTGTGAGTTTGAGTACATTTCAGAGACAGCACTACTTCTGAGAAAAGAGTGATTTCATTAACTGTTTACCTGAGGGCCCGTGCTGCCGGTGGCACTTCAAGCCTTTTTTATGAGTTCTGTTCCAGGTTATTAAAGGAGAAATCCAGTTTATCGATACCTGAGTCGTAGTTTCAGTATTTCAGTCATCACCAGTCTGTTGGTTGTGATGGTGGTGACGTCACATTACGGGGGAAGAAACATGAATCAACACTTCAATGCCAGACATATGCAACAAACACGTAATCCCACCCAGAAATGTCTATCACAAATAATAATCTTTAATGAATCTTTGTGCAAAGTTGCAAAGGGTTAATGATAAACAAATCTGCAAAATATTCATTGAAAAAAAACATATTAATGCATTACTGTTTAAGAAGCTTGGTTAAGACTAAGTTTTGAAACAGAGACACTAGAAACAGGATGCAATTTGTCCTTTACATGATGCAGGGAAAAGTAAAGGCATGCAAGATCTTTTTGGTCCTGAATTTCCTTTTTTACTTACTATCTTTCTTCTGGAGCTCAGAAAGGAAAACACTCTGCAGAGTCACAAGGTTTGGTACAAAAAAAGACCAACTTTTGACCCTTTTGACTCTTGACTGAAATCTTTTTGTTGAACCTGCCCCTTTAACCCAAGCAGAGAAAAGATTCAGGATGTGACCAAAAAAATGTCGCCAGTGAATAAACTCCACAAAGCCCTCAAACCACAGTAAGGAAAAAACATTTAATATGATATAAGAGCAATTTTAGGAGACTAGATCAGAGAAATTATCTAAACTAGCTCATGCGATACCAACGTAAACAATCAGGGAATTGGTTCATAAGTTGTGGAGGATGTTTATATTTGAAAGTCTGAATTTTACTGTGTTTTGACTTCAAATAAGTTTAGCTAACCTTCAGGTTTGTTGAATCCCATATGATGGTCTTTTTGTGTTTCTTTTCAAGGAGGAATTTCTATTTGCTGATGTTGCAGCATTCCCAAATATCCAAAATTACATTATTATAACCTACTAAAAATGAAGGCTTATGATCATGTATGACCATAATCCTGCTGCCAAACACACGTTTAACCCATTTCATAGAAAAAGAGATTTATTTCATTAACAGCTCACCTGTGTTTTATGCTATCAGCGGCACTTTTTATTAGTTCTGCTTCAGCTTATTAAAGAAGTGCACGGCGAAGTATTTCTCACTCACTGGTCATTTCCAAAGTTTAAGTTAATATGATGAATGCAAGGCTTTATGTGGCTGTTTTATCAGGAATCTACATCCGCAAAGCAAACAGGGAACAAAATTAGGATATTTTTTTCCTTTTTTTGGAGCAGAATTAGTCAAACAGGGATCGGCGGTGGCGGAGAGCTCTCCCTCTTGGCAGCAGTGTTTCGTAATGAACCTGCAGTATTTGTTCGGCCGTCAACCTGTGGTAAGTGGCAGAATTAATCAAGCTTATCTTTGTAACGTCAGCTTTAATCAACATTGCTTGGCATGTTGCGTGCCCTTTGACATCATTTGTATGCAGCAGTCAGCTCACTGCTCTCAGAGACAGCTGTGGATATAATAGGTCACACACACACACAGAGGAAAAAACTCTGCAGCACATACAGATATAATGCAGAGATCACGGGTGCAGACTTGTGTTTCCACATATTTTCTGCTCATATATACATCCACTTGCTTGCACATGTGCATATAAATACTTAACACGCACAACAAACTTGCATCAAACACGTACAGTAAATACATAAATCCTCACGCGTCCTCTGCTATCTAAACATACGCACACCCACAGACAGACACAGTGGAAAACAGACACAGAAAACACGAGGGAGGAGTAAAGTTGAGGAGATCTGGAGGAGGAGCGAGGCCATGAAGAAAGAGGGAAATAAAGAGATGAAGATATGAAGAGAGACAAGCACAGAGAGAGATGTGGTGTTTCATGAGTGTGTTTTCCCAGCTACAGAGATACAGACACACACCACGATGCCCCTTTGCTTATCACATCACTGTGTTACATGTTAATAATAATAAAACAAGCAACTGCAAACTAACTGATGATGAAAAATGCACATATTGCTGAATGTATTGATGTGTTTAGTATCTACAACATTCATTAGACAACAGACAACATTTAAGTCCCACAAAGATCTTCATAAAGTCTAAAAAGCCAAAGTTAACCTCCTACTTGCACACAAAAGGTCACTTGATGATACATCATTATCAGCTCAATATTGAAATCAGAGATAAGATGAACAGACAACCCAGTGAAATAAAAGATCAATCTCAAGTGATCACAAATGTTGAATAATATATGCTGTTTACACATGATTAAATGAAGAAAATGAGTCACAATCTTAATACTTTGATTATAATTAAAGCAAATTATATTAAGATTTAAATGGGACCGTTGAAATTGACAATGGAGAGACACAAATGACTTCATTTATAATCAAGAAGAAAAAAAAAAGAAAGTAAACAACCATGACTCATTGATGTTAATGTTCATATTTAGCAAACTCTCTAAGGAAAGAGACACAAAGATGACTAATAACAATATCAAACAAACAAAATGTTGTTTAATACTTGACAAATAATCTAGTCAACAAATATTATGAAAATCAGATGTTTAGGTTTACTGCTGCTTCTCCTGTTGTGAATAAAATATGAATAAAACCACTTCATATGATATCATCACCCAAAGTTTAAGGACAACATTAACGATTTTTTTATTTCTTGTTGTGAGTTTGTTTATACTTTTTATTGGTGCACCTGAGAGTTTGTTAGTTGATCTGTCTATTGACACCTGATGACTTAAGTGTTGCTCTGACTTTTTAGCAGATATACCTGAAAAACTAACAACACTCTCATCAACCTGAGCTGTACTGTGTGTTTAATGCTAATTAACAAAATGTTAGCATGCTAAAATAACATGATGAACAAGGTAAACATTATATTTGCTAAACATCAGCATGTTAACATTGTCACTGTGGACATAGCCATTAGCTAAAGGCACCGCTGTGCCAGGAGCTTTTCACACCTGAAGGTTTGTGTCTGTTTACATTACACACATTCAATCTGGTTAGATTTGGTTTCACATTGCAATTATATGAGCACACTAAAGAACTTGATATATGCTGTCGTCATCACCTATATTGTCTGCGTCTCGCTTTCCTTGCTTGGTTGATGTTGTGTGTTGTAAATTCACCAGGGATCTCTTGGTCTCTTTGTAAAAAACGTAAAAGTCTTTGAATCTCTGTTTTTTTAATGCTTGTGCTGATAAAATGCCAACTGTGCCAACTTCAAGCCATATCTCAGCCAGATGTGTAAATTTAGTACTTTCCCCACCTGAGAGTGTTGAAATAATCCACAGACATCCGTTATTTGCTTTGATTGACTCCAGAAACAAGAAACACAAAGAGAAAAAAAACTCTTTTTACGGGCAATGTGTTTGCACCATAAAGGGATAAAAAGGACTATTTCTGTAAGTCTTCCTCTCGGCATCAGTTGGAAGAGATAACACTGACTGACAGGCAGCCCGGTAGAAAAAGCCAATCACTCTGGGAGAGGCCTCGGAGCTCCTCACCGCCTGAAAAACCACCGGTGCCACGATGGGGGCGAGATTCCTGGGAGGCCTTCCTTCGTCTCCGACACACACACTTCACCGCACACACACACACAAACGTACCAGGTAGCTGAGGGAGAAACAGACATCACAGGAGGTGAACGGTGTCGCAGCTGGAGCCCGAACATCCTCCCCTCCCCGACCTTTTTCTGTGACCTTTTCTTCTGACCTCCTATAATCCTCCCACCTGCTACTCTTTCTCGTTGTCTCCTTCCCCTTAGCTCCTCTCGCAGCTACACCCCCCCTCCTGTAGCCCATTTCTGTCATTTTCTCCTTCCCTCACCCTCATCCACCCTTGTCACCCCCCCACAAGTATTCCTGTCACCTTTCCATCTCCTCTCCCTGCTTTCACTCCTCAAGTCTTTTGCTATCAGCCTCTCCCATCCTTCCTATAACCCCTCTCTTATAGCCACGAACCCCCCCCGCCTGTCACTTCACCTCCCCTCTCTGATCGTTTCACCCTGACCCCCTCCTTCGCCTCCACTGCCTCCTCCTGTCAGTCTACCCCGGTACATGTCCCACAGAGTAAATTCCGCGAACCTTCCTCCTCCTCGACCACCTCTGATCTTTCATCGTCCTCGTCTCCCCCCTCCCCCTGCTTTCTCAGTCAGCTGGTCAGCCGGTGTGTCCTGTCATCCCTGCCCTTTACACACACACACACACACACACACACACACACCTGCCACTCTGCCTGACCTACTTCTACCACAATGCCTTCACCTTTCCTCATTAAGAGTGACTGGTTAGGTTTAAACATTTGACAGGCATGCATGTGTGCATTTAAAAAAAACAAAAAAAAAGTATTTTATGCCAACAAACACTTAAGAATAACAGTCACCTAGTCATTTTAATAAGTTAAAATGATAATATTCAGTTCTCTGGTAGGACTGGTGGATAAGACCAGACTAGGCTGATGCAAAATCATCAATCATCAATTATCAGAATCAAATAAAAAATGTGGTGCTTCAGTTGTTCTCATACAGAAAACACACTAGAAATAAAAATACAGTAAACAGAATATATACAATAAATAAACTGCTGCTTATTGCACGGATGAGTGAATACTGCACAACCAGATTACTGATTAAGTTATTCACAGCAGGTTTAGGTAATATTTGGTGCAGCTAATAAGAGCGGTGTGTCAGTGGGAGGAGTTGTAAAGTCTGATGGCCACAGGCAGGAATGACTTCCTGTGGCGTTCTGTGGTGCATCCTGGGAGAATGAGTCTGCTACTGGACTGCAACAGTAGATACACCTTGCTTGATTTGATCAACGTTAAAGTGTAACAGCGGCTGAATAAATGAACAGACAGAGTTTTAAATGTCAGCTAAGTCTTGTAATACTTGTTGGAGATTCTCGCTGAGGCTGTAGCTTCCTTGCACCCTATCATGGCTTTGTGTGTGGTGTGCATATAGTACATAATGCATGTGAGCGGAGTACAAGTGGCATGAAACTTCTGTCTTGTATGAAATAACTAAATACATAAAGTGAGTAATTAATCATTTCATTTTTGAAGTCATTGAGGACATGAATATGCAGAAGCATCCCACACAGTTCTACAAAAGCAGCACTAATGTGTTTTTCATCGTGTCTCCACTTTGGTTTAAAAAAAAACCCAAATGTTGCTGCAGCCTTTGTATATGAAAAACCTGAAAGAGCACTGAGCCACCAGCCAGCCTCTGGGAGCCAGTGTTGTTTTTTTTATTTTTTTATTTAACTTGAATTCCTCCCTTTTTTCTCTCAACTCAATCCAGGCCTTCAATTCATGTCATACAGACCTTTTGTGCTGATGTGGGGAGAGGAGAAAAGAAACATATTTGAGTACTGATTCTCTCTTTCTTTTTCCCGTCTGGCCTTTTTGTGTGGCTGCGGCGGTGCAGAAAAGGAAAAGATGGAGAGGAGCCGGAGAGGTCATTAACTGCTTTCTTTCACTCGAGAGGAATGGAAAGCAGGGATGATTATGAGGGCTGGTGGACCTTTTACTTAATTTATTAAGGTGAACTGACACCATTACGGAAACTTTCGAAAACACCCTCTTCCATTTATAATATCAGGTGATATTGCAGAGGTATAGGGACACGGATATCTTCTGTACTAACAGCAGCCTTTCTGCTCAGTGCTCCCTGTGTGGTAATTTAGAAACAGAGGTCTTTATTTAATGAATAATGCTGAATAATTTGGTAATTTGCAGACACAGTCCTCTCTCCACAGTCTAAATTATACACACAGTATGGATTTCATTTCTAACACTGAATTTTTTAGAAGTTTCTGAGATATCCTGATATTTTAACTGACAAATACCATAATTACAACACATTGTCCTCCCAAGCTTTAAATGCACAGACCAGAGACGACACATGGCCAAACATGTACATGACAGGACGGTTTATCTCTTCTTCTCATAGTTTTCTATTTAATTGAGTGTGTGGTTGTGTGGTGAAAACATCTAAATCAATTTCTGTCATGGCTGATCGCGTCTGAGCATCTCCTCTTTGTCGCAACAAAAGACAAACTGTGGAGTTTGGTCCCATCTGATGTGTTAAACATGCACGTTAAACAGGGAAGTCCTTCGATATAAAAACCCAAGCATCTCACAACCGCAGCAAAGCAACACGTTTAACACACTCTTTAGTGTTTCCTCAGCATCGTCAGAGGAAGTGATCGAAAACTCAAAGTTCAGAATGAATTCAACTTTGGCTGAATTTTGATGTGACCTTTTCAGGCAACACGTGCATTTTCTTTTTTTTGCAGAGAGATGAGACAGTTTTCAAAAGCTAAGAATCTGTGTGAGAGTGTGTAAAGTGTTTTTGGTGTATTTCAAAGGCTTCCTGCCAGTCATCAGTGCGTCATCTTATTAACATCTTAGGTGAGAGATGTTTGTTTTATACCAGAGAGATGGACAGTAAATCTAAGAGGAACAGTCAGATGTTTTTTAAGCAGTATGCTATTATACTGCAGACTGACTTGACAAAAAAGTGACTTCCTTTTTACTACTGCATACTGCATTAGTAGCTTTGTCACAACTGCTTGCATGGGAAGTAGTAGCCTTGTTTTAGTTACATGTTAAAGTGAACATGTTGTTTATCATGGTTTAAGTAAATTTATCATCTTTCCTGATCTTTAAGATAAGATGAGATAAGATAAGATATTCCTTATTAGTCCCATGGCGGGAAATTCACAGTGTTACAGCAGCAAGTGGTAGCAAAAGTAGAAAACACTCAGAAAAACAATAAGTAATAAACTAGTGGACAGTTATATAAGAAGATATAAGAAAATGTACAATTTGAAGTAGGAAGTATAAAAAATGGGAACAATGTGTATTGGGAAATATTAAAAAAGTATTGCACATAAAGTTTTTCTAAGTGCTGCGAATCCCTAAACATGACGGTAAAAAACAACATCACATCATTTAGTTGAGACGAGAGGATGTTGTAGGGAAATCAAATGAAATACTTTGCCAGTAAACATTTAGCAGATACTGTACGATCAGTCTGTTTCCTCACTACGTTGATAGAAAATATAATCTGGGTGGGGTTACATTCATTTCAAAACATATGTGCTGCTGCAAATTTGTGATATATACATGTGATTCAGGTTGGATAACCAGTGGACAGACGAATAAAACAGCCCCACAGAAACAATAATTTAATAAAAACTATTAAAATAAAAATATGTCTCAATTTGGCAGAAAAACATCTCAGAACCTTGCACCTGTCAGCCAAGGGTGTTAAACATTAATAATTACAGTCTGTACATAATACACGCAATATACACTACAGGCCAAACATTTGGAAGCAACTTCAAGTTTCTGTTCACAATGCCTTTCTTAAAAATCAGCATGAGTTATATGTATTTTGGGATGTATTTACTGCATGATCAGACTTTGCTTTCATTGATATGCACCATTTTCCTCAATTTACCTTTAGGTATACATTGATGTTACCTAAACAAAAAGAGAAGAGGAAGTTCTTCAAAAAAAGAACTGAAAGCACATGTAATGATCCTTTTTTGGAGTGTTAAAAGTTTATTTTACTATCAAAAGAGAAAGAAAAAGACAGAAATGCTCAGTTTGTCTCAGCTAGCTAAAAGGGGGCGTGTCTGTGTTTGATTGACAGCAGCTGGCGGGCTGAGCGTCTCACTTTAAAGGACGAGAAATAAAGCAAACACACTTGTAGCTACATGTGACGGGCAGGCAGCGTGTTGCACCAAACTAGCATCTTACCGGGCCAAAGTGACCTTTGCAGGCATGTTTGTTAAATGTGCTGCAGCTCAATTCGAGTTTATTTGTCACATATAATCACACAGAGAATAATCACAGTGAAATGAGCTGCTGATCAGCTTTTTAGCCTCTAAACTGACAATAACAGAGCACTTTTCCTTTTACTATATTATACTGTATATGTCCATATAAATGATAGATATTGTTTACTGTAGATCAATGTTGCTCTTTAATTCAACACCATCTTTAAATAATTTCAGGTGCCATTTATTATCTAATACAGTATCAATCTGTATATATAGAGGATGTTTATACCTTATCTTATGCAGACAAATAAAACCAGCTATATTCCACCTTTATAATTAAAGCAGTCTCCCCTCTTTCTTCTTTTCTTCCCTCTTTCTATCCTCTGAGTGTTTTTGTATGCAGCATCATGTTCCTCCTCAGTCTGTCCTGCTGTCTGCTGCTCTCTCTGCCTCAGCGACTCTCCGTCCTCCTGGCTATATGTAAACTACCCAGCATATGCTGGGGCCATTTCCATGCTCTACCTCTGTCAGTCTGTCTGTCTCCCTCCCGCTCTGTGTTCATGCATAAGAGCATGCATTTGTGTGCATCCATGTAGACAAACTACTTATGGAAATACCACTGCTCCCCTGTGTTTTTTTTCTGTTTTTTTTCCTATTTGAATGCATCCATGTGTACATTCATTTTTTTTTTATCTTTATGTCTTCCTCCACATTATTACAGCGACTTGAATATCAATTCTGTCCACAGTAAGAGCAACGGTGTTAGAAATGAAAATTTACACAAACTGCTTTTTGTTTCGGTGCAGTGCTTTTGAATTTTTGAATATATCTAATAACATTTCAGTCGCTCTCGTCAGATGGAAATACAGTTACGCTTGGGTCCGACGTGCTCCGCTCTCAAGATGCAGCCAAGCAGCAAGCAGAGCCAAAACAATGAGCACACTTGCAGAAACCCTCGAGTTGGCCCAGAACAAGACATTGAATCCCATTTTTTTAACCTCTGAGCTGTGTAAGGACTCTTGAACTAGAAAAGTTGGAGGCTGTGGTGGCGGAGGTGAGCAAGGCGGCGTTGGTGTCACAGGGATCGGTGTGGTAAAGGAGGCATTTAAATGGATGGCTTTATTGTGGGTGTGGATGATTAAAAAGATGATTCAGCCAAGAAGGAGTTCACTTAATCTAGTATTTTAGAAACAGGATTAAGCCAGGATTATATCAATTTAAATACAATCGAAAGGGGTTTATAGAGAGTTTTCACCCAATTCAAACTCTTTTCAAGCCTCTTTTAGAGCATTGTTTTGGTTTTGAAGCGCTTTTACTGTGTAGTTCAGTCTAATCAAACCCATTTCCTGCAGACTCAGGCAGCTGTTTTCAAAAAGTCGCTCTATGCTGCAGCACATGATGGACAGATAAACATGCTGGTGAAGAAAGTTAAGCTTCATTTAGCAGCTAAAGAGTCAGATATCGTACTTCTCTCCGGAGTTAGAGAAGATCGAACTCGAGAGCAAAGGCTGGATTTCCATTCGTCAGCTGGACAAAAACATGATCCTGAATGAATCCTGTCAACTTTTCAAACAGCTCCTCTGCCTCCTAGTTGTCAAAAAATAATTTAACGCAGCTTCTAAAATCACCAACATTTTCGCTTTTTACATAACAGCAAAAACATTAAATCCACTTCCTGTCCAACTTTCACTTTCCCTCAGCCTGATACTTTAAGTTTCTTTGATTTGTGTACAAAAGTGACTCATATATTTTTTTTAGAGCTGTTTCTTTCTTTCTCTCTATTTAGGAGTGTTTTTCTCCCCTCTCTCTCTCTTTCTGTGTCTGCAACAGGCCTATGCTTTTGTGCACATCAATGTATATATTTCACTTCTTTTAAAGGTTGCCTATCTCTGGCCGCCCCCTCCTTCCACCTCCCCTCCTCCCTCCTCGGCTCTCAGGTGTGTTATTTATGAGTCAGCCTGCTGGCCTGTGAATGTCTCTCCCTCCATTTTATGCTCAACTCCTTCAGAACTCATTAGACTGTGAAGGGCAATCTACCCACCGCTGAAAGCGAGGGAAAGCGCCAATTTTTCCTCTTCTTTCTCCCCCTGCCTTACAGCCATTACATATGGATGTCTGTTTTAAAAGGTGGGCTGCCTTCTGCAAAAGGTGGGGAATGGCTGCTAGGACAAAACTGACCTGGATAACATGGCTGAACCAGAAGGAGGAAAAGAAAAGAAAAGCGTGACCACGTTTGATCCATAACTTTAACAATAATTATTGTAACCTTGATAACAAACAAAGTATGCATCTTAACTCCAACTGCGATGTTTCTATGAACCTAAACAACATTTTCTTTAGACTGGATTCAGTTTTAACATTTTAAGACTCTAAAAAGTTTGATTATAGAAAAATAATTGCTTCTCTGCTTTCTGTGTGGATGTAACAGTACACGAAAATGTTCAGGCCTTTTGGTTCAGTATGACTGTGTACTGAATGAATGAATGAATGGTGTGCAATTGGCACTCAAATTCCCAACTTTAGTGAAGGACTGGATGTATTAAACTACAGCAGGCTCGGGGTCATGGCGGCTGCAGACAAACACGACTTTAAAGACAGTTCCTCATCTGAAGAGTTTGAAGAGCTTGAAGTTCTTGAAGACGTTTCACCTCTCATCCACGATGAGATGATGTCCAGTTCATTCAAGTCCAGCCGACTTTTCTTTAAACTCTCACCTGGATGTCTGAGAATATTCACAGATGCCCTAAGAAATGATTCTTGATAAATAAATAATTCTTGATAAATAAATTATTCTTGATTCTCATCATTTAAGTCTGCTGTATGGAAACGCTTCAGTTTCATCGTCGACTATTAAGATGACGGACAAAGACAAGTGGATTGTACCAAAACTGCATGCCGACATCGCACAAATGCCATCGTGTATGTAGCTGGCAGCACAATGAACATGCTAAATTATTTAAAACGGCGTCACCTGAGTGGAAAAAAATTAGAACAGTACCGAAAATGTACCGAACTGTGATTTTTGTGCACCGTCACATCCCCTAATGTAATGTAATGAGTTAGTCTTGTTCGCTAACCCATCGGTCAGCTCAGTGTTAAATACTACTGAATCTTCAGTGAAATACATTCCCAATGTGTGTGTGTGTGTGTGTGTGTGTGTGTGTGTGTGTATTTGTCTGTAACAGTAGTGTGTCCTCTCTGTGTCGAGACAGGGGTCAACCTGTAAGGTGAGACTGAATCCAGAGAGAGGCTGACAGAGAGAACAACACGGGGCAGCTTTTACCTTGTGGCTCGTGCCACAAAGCATCTTGGTATTGGATCTGACCTCTGACCACCATCACCCCCTCATGCTCTTTCTGTCTCAGTGGTAAACTGAAGCAGAGGAGCTGGACTGTCACATGTATCTCAGGCCTCTGACATCAACATCTCAGCTTTTAAGTACATTTTTTATCATTATCAAACCTTTAGACGCCACTCTGTAATAATAAAGGAGTAAAATTGTTATGCTGATGACACCCAATTATATTTATCAGTGGAGCCACACAAAACTGATCAGCTCCTGAAACTCCATGCCTGCCTTAAAGATATAAAGGCTTGGATGACCAGAAATTTCCTGTTGTTGAACTCAGATAAAACTGAAGTGATCCTATTAGGTCCGAAACACCTGAGGAACACGCTTTCTCCTATGATAGCCTTGTTGGATGGCATTAACTGGGCCTCCGGCACCACTGTAAGGAACCTCGGGGTTTTATTTGATCAGGATATGTCCTTTGACACCCATATTAAGCATATTTCAAGGTCTGCCTTTTACCACCTGCGCAACATCGCAAAAAATTCGGCACTTTTTGTCCCAAAGCGATGCTGAAAAATTAGTCCATGCATTTGTCTCTTCCAGGCTGGATTATTGTAATTCACTTTTATCAGGCTGCCCAAACAAGTCGTTAAAGACTCTACAGCTGGTCCAGAATGCCGCTGCTCGGGTGCTGACTAAAACCAGCCTTCAGCTATCAGGCCCCTGTTCTCTGGAACCAGCTCCCAGTCTGGGTCCGAGAGGCAGACACAGTGTCAGTGTTTAAGAATAGACTTAAAACCTTCCTTTTTGATAAAGCTTATAGTTAGGGTGGGCACAGGCTGCAGCTCGCCCTTAGTTATGCTGCTATAGGTTTTAGACTGCCGGGGGGCTCCCATGATGCATCGGGCACCTCTCCCTCTTCCTCTGCTTCCTTTACTCATATTATGGTAGTAGTGCAAACTGGAGTCACTTTTAGAAACTGGTTAAAGTGGCTAAACTGGTTAAAGTAGTTAAATTGGCTAAAGTGTCAAAACGGTTAATGTGAATACTCTTATGTCCTGTAAAGTGCATGTTACTGCCGGAGCCCCGGTCCTCTTTGTTCTCTCCAGTCTTGCAGGTTCCTCACTGATTCTGGTTGTGGTCCATCTGTCTGAGGTTCACTGGCCTGGTGGGGACATGATCTGTGTCTGTGCTGTGGAGAGAAGGTCGAGTGGCCCAGAGCTCCATATGAGGACATCTAGAGATGCACCTGGACTCACAGACTCATTTCCATTACCTGTGATACCTTCACACATGGACTAAACCAATGAACCTCAGTATAGCTACAGCTTATTACGACTCATGTATAATTCCATAATATGATTGATGATGTTCTCTGTACATGTGGCATCTATTGCACGTCTGTCCGTCCCAGGGAGAGGGATCCCTCATCTGTGGCTCTTCCTCAGGTTTCTTCTTTTTCCCATAAAGGGTTTTTTTGAAGTTTTTCCTGACTCGGTTCGAGGGTCTAAGGACAGAGGGTGTCACAACTGTGCAGATTGTAAAGCCCTCCGAGGCAAACAATGTTTGTGATTTTGGGCTCTAAATAAATAAATTTGAATTTTGAATTTGAAAAGTATTAAATTTTTTTTTGTAAACCTAGAAAAACCTTGAAAACATAGTTAAGACCAGCTTTACTTGGTAGCACCTCCTCGAGGGGGCAGCAAAATAAATGTCAAGATAAAAAGCAGGAAAAATAAAATTGTTTTTTTTTTAAAGGATTTTAAAGGAGTATGTTCGTCACATCTCTCCTTCACCTCCTCATCTCCTTTTTCTTTCCCATCTGTTTGTTTTCACCTCTTTTCCTCTCTCTACATCTCTTCTATGATATCCTCATTTCATTCACCTCCTCCTTTACTCTCCTTCTTCTTCTCCTTCTTCCTATTTACTCCCCTCCCTCTCTCCTCTCCTGCGATCTTGCTACCTTGTTTATATATTTTTTTCCTCTCTTATCTTCTGTCAGGCAGGAAAACAGCCATTTGGGGTCCTGCCGACACCAATTTCCACCGCCAGAGCGACACACACACACACACACTAATTTCCCCTGCCATATAGCCAGCCACCCTGCTCTGTCTAATATAGCTCTCAACACAATCTCACATCATCTTCTCATTCCTCCCTCTCTCTATCATCCGCAGATCCCCCCCCCTCCTTCTTCTTCTTCTCTCGTGTCGTTACCTACCGTCCTTCCCCCCTTTTCCTCCTTTCCTTTTCCTCTCTCCCTTCCTTCCTTTCATCCTTTTTTTCCCCCCTCTCCTCTTTAGCTGCTGCCCTCCTCCCCTCCCTCCATCTATCTTTCTATCCATCTGCAGTAATGAGAAAGCAGGGACTGCTCAGCTGGCCTGTTTGTGTGTGTGTGTGTGTTCGTGTGTGTTTATAAGACCATGGGAATTGATTACATTTCAGACGGGTTCATTTGCCTTGGCATGGCTCTGCTCTGGTTCTCGTGTGCTCTTGTTCTTGTGTGTGTGTGTGGTCTCGCCATCTCCTAGGTGATCTCTAATGTCACACACACTCACAGCCTTCCTCCTCTCATCCAATCAATCTCTGTCATGCCGTGTGTGTGTGTGTGTGTGTGTGTGTGTGAGAGAGTGTGTGCAGGCATCTCCTTTAGGCATTTTTGACAGACAGCTGGCAGACTTTACTGTGTGCACTGATGTCAGTCAGTCTAAGTAGGGTATAGAAAGGTGTGTGTGTGTAAAAGGTGTGTGTGTGTGTGTGCGGGTGTGTGTGTGGATGTTTAAGATGTCAGTGGCAGCAGTCGTCTTACTTATTCTGCCTGAGACCTGCCAGCAGATCTCTAATGAATCAGAGATCAGTGTGTGTGTGTGTGTGGCTGTGATTACGTCTGTCAGTTTGAGTGTGTGTGTGTGTACAGTCATCAACGTGCATTGTTAGCTCCCCCCCTGTGTGTCAGAGGACTGTTGCTTAAACTCTTCACCCTCGTGTCACGCGGCGGCTCACTGACCAGATGCTGACTCCAAAAAGTGTGCGTCTCTACGTGTGTGTGTGCACGCGAGTAGCAAAGGACAAGCAGTGTTTAATGTGTCCTCTCTAACTCACCTGACAGCCAGCAGCTGACGGCTCTCTCTCTCTCTCTATGCCGGGGGAAACACTCCTCTCCCTCGTTGAATTCAGGGCAACGTTTTATGCAAATATATGTTGTAAATTCTCACAAAGCAGGATTTGGTCCATTGCAAACTGTATGTGGAGTATTAAATGCCCACCGCCTATAGTCATTAAAAAGTGACACTGAAATGCAAATAGGCAGCTATTTGCACACAACATTTTGTTCATGGATGACATCTAAAAAACTAACTAATAGCTATAAATTTAAGTGTTGTTAGCTATATTTTGGTGAATGAGTTGAACATGGCCACTTTACACACATGAACAGAGGAGTGAATTAATTGGATAATGCAGGAGTTGTTTGCTAATTTCTCTGGAAGGTTTTGAAAGATTAATTTTTTTATGATTTCTGACAGGAGTCCTTCCCTGAAAACATTTTTTTTGTGTCATGTTCTTTTAATGCAATCAATGGTTCATTGACACGCGCAGCATCACTGCAGCAAGGTGAGAACTTTTAGTTTAGTGAGTCTAAGACAATGTTGAGTTGCTTTTTAAGAAGTGTTTAACACTAATGTCACACACCAAATGGCAGCAGCTGCTCGTCTGATCATGAGGGGAATTTAAGTGTTCGCTGTCTTCTCACTGGAGAATCTGGTGGATAAAATATCAACCAATCAATTGATGGATTTTTATCAACTTCAGTCAAGAGAAAAAAGGGTTAAATAAGTTGTAGTTTTGTATTTATACCTATTTGTATGTAAGTAGTAAAGGAAATATTTTCTGAAGTGTTGCAGTCCTTGTTCTTTTGTCATCAGGTTTTAGATGGTAGAAATGATGAAAGAAAGATGAGTAAAATTATCTTTTCTTTCTTTTCTTCTTTTCATGTGGACTTCTAAGAGTAACTAAGACTGGCAGGTTTCAGATTCACCATCTCCCGTCTCACTCAAGGACAATTTGAAAGGACAAACAAGTTCCACTCTCTGACCTCATTCACTTCCAGGAGTGTCATTATGAAAACTTTTCAGCTCCTCCATCTCAGTGAAGCCATCGTATAATACTTTATTATCTGCTGCCGTCCATGAGAATCACAGTCTGGCACAGTTTGAACTATCTGAGTCATCTTCACCGGCCTTAAAAATAAAATTACATACAAAAAAAATTCCCTTCAAATGTTTTATACTTCACCAAGGTGAGTTTTGTCAAGTGGGGACAACACAGACAAATGTGTGAAGAATACCTGCTGCAGTTTCATGAACTGTCCAATCTTCAAGTTGATAAAATAATTAATTTACATGATATTTTTTAAACTGTATTACATCAAGCAAAACAAACAAACAACACAGTTAGTTTCACTTGCACAGAAAGCCCAGTTTTCTCTAAAATTTGGCAATCAAACTTAATAAAAATAAATAAAAATAAATTATATAATACACAATACACACAATACACAACTTCTTTACGTTTTGCATCCTCCTGCACATTTTATGATGACAGAGTGTGTTTTAAAGTGCTAGAAAAGCATAAAAAATGTTATGTTAAGACATCTTTTCAACTTCGGTGCTTGAATATCTGTGATAAAGTCTGTTTTTATCTTGATGCAGTCACACCACTCCTCCACATATTATGATAGATGTACAGTATGTCTGTATATAGAGACCTCTGGGAACCTCTTGATGTTGGTCTACATGCGAAAGAGACTTTTTTTTTTCTGCTGACGGAAATCAGCCCTTGATTGCGGAGGAAGGTGAGGCCAAAACACTCCCACCGGACGCTGTTTCATATAAGAAGAGTGGGAGGACAGGGAGGTTGTACTGATACAGCTGCAGAGGAGAGAAGGCATGTGACGCTGATGTGACTTTGACAATGATGGTGAATGACGAGTTTGTAGGACACGAAAGGCAAACAGAGAGGTGGCGGTGATGGGGGGGATGGGGGGGTCAGGAGATGCAGTGAGTGGTTATAACTGCATGAGCTGTGGGAAACATACTGGAGAAAATAAAGGTTTAAGATCTTGACATATTCTCCTTCCACTTTTTAAGGACACATATTTTTTTTTCCATATATAACCTTGAATAAATGGTCTGCTTGTTGGTGTTGGGAGAGCATCTACTCTTGGAGGGAGACGTCAAGGTGAGTGTGACACTGAATTGATAATGGAGGAGTATGCAAACACACCTTGAATCACCCAGAATAAAAATTAATACAATTTAAAATTCACAAACAGGGTGTCCAAAAGAGATTTCTAATTTAGCACCATGCATGGCAACAACAAAAAAAAAAGGAAAGAAAAGATGAAAATGAGGAATGTTTTATTCACCTGCCCACCCGAAAAGGATAAAGAAAGAGAATTGATAATGTAATTGGAGTCATTTCTATGCCGCGCACACACACAGCTGGTGGATGATGGGAGTCATTCTCCAGTTTGTACAGAGAGCAGCATCCCTGTCTCGACTGGTTAGAGAGAATCTAACTGGAGGAAACAAAGACCAGATCAGGGTTTTGTTTGTCCGCTCTTCCTCTGTGTCAACTGTAATTGACTTCTCTGGCTGAAAAGAGACACAAAAATAGAAGAACGGAGGGAAAGAAAAGAAGCAGGAAACAAAGAAACTCAATTTCTCAGAAAACCATGAAAGGAAAAAAGAAGCCTGGTGGTCTGAAATCCTGTTGGATCACACAGCTGGAAATCAAATACATAGTGTGTGTGTGTGTGTTCATGTGTGTGTGTGTGTGTGTGTGTGTGTGTGAAAGAGAGAGAGAGAGACAGAAATGGGTCAGCCACCTCTGGCGAATCAATACATACTAATACTCTCAGAGATGGATTGATGAAAAGTAATCAAGAGTCAAACTGATAAAAGCAGAGAATGAATCCTGCAGAGATTGAATCTGTTCAAAACACACTATTTCAAACATATAAATGCATCACATTGTGGTTATGTGGATCAAACATATTATTCCTTAATTTGAGGCTAAACATACACACCTGTTGATGCAGCACAAAAGGAAAAACAACAAGTGTTTCATTCACCTTTCCCCTCATCACACAGCTTCTTCGGTGTAGCTCCTGACAATGTAAAAGATGCAGCTGACACCTTGATGTGTCCTTTCACTGCATCGCACTTACTCAGTAGGTGGACTCTGATACAAATCTGGACCAAAATAGACTTTAACCATCCATTTATGCATTATCTATCCTCCTCATCCTCACGTAGGGTTGCCACCTTATCCCAGCTGACAACCAATCACACTCATATTCACGCTTACGAGCTATTTGAGAGTCACCAATTAATCTGCATGTCTTTGGATTGTGGGAGAAAGACGGAGAAAACCCACAAAGACACAGGGAAAACATGCAAACTCCATCTCTTGCTGTGAGTGCACCACAGTGCTGCAAATACAATTTAACTCTTAACATAATTTCGTGCCTGTCAGCTTCCAGGATAATTTCTGTATAATCGCAAGCTTGTTTTTAGAGGCTGAAATATCATTTTTAAAACCAGAGAACCAGAGATGTCGATGGTTGAGTGGACTAATAACCGCTTCATTCATATCTGAGAGAAGCACAAGGCCAGTGTGAGAATTTTCCATGAAAAATCTGGCTAAAGTTCCCCTGTGACGTCAAACATGTCTGAACCAAACTTTTCTCAGATTATGGAAGTAAAAACCTTAAAACTGAAGCAGCCGAGGATGTCACATAACAACAGTGAAAAGATCATAAACCAGCAGACTCCATAACACATCAGTATTTCTACCTGAAAGTGTATCTTTATGTCTTCTGTTTGAGTATTTCCTGCTGTGTCCTCCAAAGATAAAACATCCAGGGACGTTTTGAAAAAGTCAAACTGATTTGCTGTTTAATCTTGTAAAGATGTTTGTTGAACATCAGATATCTTATCACTCTGAGGATCATCTTAGACACATCCAGACATTTTTGGAGGTCCCCAATGAAATGGGACATCTTTGTCAAACCTGCATTATTCTCTTTTTTTATATTATTCAGACTTTGAAATATGGATTTGAGGTCGCGACACGCAGAAGAATGATGTGAACTCAACAGCAGACTCAGGAAGGTCCAATTAATGACATTTTCCTTTCCTGTCTAGACTGTTCAGGGTCAGGCGGTGACTGAGGTGGGACACAATGAGGACACTTGATGGGCAGATATGTAACAGCGACTCTGAAAGCACAAGAGAGGTTATCGATGAAGGAGAAAATCAGATGAAGCTGAGGAACTGTGAGCAGATGCGACAGAAGCAGCTCATGTAAAGCCACATGCACGCGACAAGACATCACAACATCTCAGGACTTTTTTTTTCTGCCTCAGACTGTTGTCATGTTGATATGAGGTTGATCAGACGAGACTATTCCACTTGGAGAAATCAGAGGCCGGATTAGATGATCGCAATATTACAATGAAATCAGGTGAAAGGTCACAGTGGGTTGCACTTGTTAATGTTTTGTAAATGTGATGCAGCAAAGCCGCCACAAGAACGTTTGACATATAAATTAACTTTAAATATACAGAAATAACAACATCAGACATGAGGTAAGCATAGCAAACAATCATATCTAGAGCAACGTACTCACTGAATGAACAAAATGAACACAAATTGATTGTAAGGCAGACTGAGAGAAAAGATACGATGATACGTCTGACTGTAAAAGTGAGCAGATGGCGGGGAGTTGCGCCTGACTCTGTGTTGTGATAAACTAGAATTTGAACCTGACATTCAAGAAGTGTAACATCACCGCAGGTTGCAACTGAACCACTATGATATTTTCACTGCGTTTACCTCAGTGCTCTGCTGAGACGTCAGACATATTAACAGCATCTCACCTCCATCTGGTGCACTTGGAGCCACTGCCTCTCTTTACTCGTTAGCTTACGTGTATTACACGCATCTTTGACGCACCTTATTATGTCGCTTTATGTTCTTTTCAATCCCCATGTACCTCATTTCCTTACTTCTATAACATTAATATCCTCCATTTTCATTGTATACTGCTCTTTTCTTGTTTTAGATGTTTCCAAGGTGCCTCCATGCACAAGCACTCATAGATTTTGACCACGAGAAAATCACACGTTGGAGATGATCATGATTATGACCTGACCCGTCCTGACTGGCACAAACATGACTTCTGTGTCTCTGTGTTTTTATCTCAGATGAAACTGTCAATTTGTGGAGTACGTTTTGTAATCTGCACTTGCTCTGAAACTACAACTAGTGATTTTTTTTTAGCAAATATCAACATGCAGTGTACATCTTACTTTTGACAAGAAGTCTACTTCAGTAAATGGTTTTGAAAGGACAATCAGAGAAGATTAACATCCCTTAACCTCACCGACTCTGGATGTTTATCGAAGGTCTTCCAAATGAATATTCTGTCAGCGAGTCGGTGCCTGAGCATATCAACAAGCTCCGCGTGCAGTCAAAATATTTCACATTTTCGTGTGCAGTACAGCGGGTTTGCTCGATATTGACGTGGCAGTTTGGATGTGAATTCATGAATGCACCACCGGAGCACAAATTACCTCATGGAGAATTGTAATACAGTTTGCAATTTTTTTTTAAATCCCCAGACACCTGCGTAATAAGCTGAGATAGGCTAAACATGACTGTGTATATGTGTGGTAATCAAAGCCTGCACAGGGCTTCTCCTGTCGAAAATGATCCCAATGTTCTGCCTGCTGAATTTCTGAGCTCCCGTATATATTTATATATACACAAGTCGTATTTTCATCCAAAGTTGAGCCCAGGTATCGCCTACGATGCTGTGTTACTCCAATAGGATGAGGTTTCTGGGGGACAGCAGAAGACAATGATGACGCTCGGCTTTATCTTTCATTGACGCTGCAATTGAGCGCTAATTGTTGCCTCATTCTCTTTGAAAGTAAAGTCAGCATTTTATCTTGCGTCACTTTATTCCCGTGCAGACTCACCGCGTGCAATCATGTCACCTATGAACGTGCGAGAGGGTAGCATGTCGGTAAAATGTGCGTGCAGCGGGCTATCAAACGAGGCCCGCAGCACTGATTGAATCTACAGAGTATTAGCGAAAGCACAGAGAGGTCTGGGAGAAGCGGAGTGAATGAGAGCAGCTGGCTTTTGATCAAAGTCTGACAATACCATACTACAGGGAGATTACCAATCACTCAGGGAGGTGGGGGGGCAGTGGGAGGGTTTGAGAGAGAGAGAGGAGTGAATCGAGGAGAGGACGAGGGGAACAAAAAAAGAAAGAAAGAGGTAGTTAAGAGAAAGAGAGAGAGGGGCAGGCTTTTGATCATGTGTAACAATACCCGGCTGTGAGGGGTGGTTTATCATTGCATCAGTTTTGCTTCATAAAGGAGTGACTGAAAGATATGAGCTCAGTACAAACTGTGAGCACTCTCCCGGTCAGATCTCTCTCTCTAAAACACACGTGCACACACACACACACACACAAAGATTTTCTGCAAGTCAAACCGTTTCCTCTGCTCAGGCTCAGTATGTAAATTCCACCCGCTCTGTCTGCTCGCATTGATTTTACACCCTCTCGCAATGGAAATGTGGCAGGTGTGCAGGCGTATGCTTTTTCATGTCTGTGCACGCCGTCGCCGCCACAGTCAAGTAAGATGCTCAGGTGCTGAGGGGAAGAGCTGTTAGCACTCACACAAGATGCAGGTGGTGCTGCACACATTACTGCACGGATGAGTTATAGATGCTGGTCAAACCGCATTCAATATTTTACACCAAGATGGAGAGATCCCCCAGAGATTCATGCTTCAGTCTGAATGGGTTATTTGTATTAATTGAGGTTTTTACTTCAAACACGCGACTAACTTTAGGTGAACACTTGAAGGGACTGTAGTTTGTGAACATCGGCTCCTTAAATGAAGTTTTATAAATAGGTTCATGCACTCCTTTTCCATTCTTTTCCCTTTCTACTCTGTTTTTGTATCCCTCATCAAAACCCTTTACTCTCTTCTCTGTTCAAATGCAGGAACCGGTTGGCTTAATCCTTTAGGAGCCCGAAGAGATGACTCCTCCACCCCGATTCTCAACATCCCCTGGTTCCCTCCTGTCCTCCTGGCAGCCTGAACTGATTCATCTACATATTTACACCCATGCATGACCTCAGATCCATCCCTCCATCCCTCACCCTCTCCGCCCATCTGTACCATCTTACCTCTCCACCATACTTTTCATATAATAAACCATCCTAAATCCACATTTTTATTGGTGTGGTCTGTTTCAGTGAATTGGCTTCCACCCTTAATGAGTCAAAACTCTGATGTCCATAAAAGGGAGAGTAGTACCACCCTGTTATTGGTCTGTCTGATATTTTGGTCCGTCAGTGTTTCAAAGAAAAGGTGAGCCTGATGAATTTAAGTAAAATGGATGCACACATTTGAAACATCAGCTGGAAATGTGTCGGTGGAGAAGATGCGTAGCTCTTTAAATTCTTCCATTTCTCTTCTGGCGAAAAAACAGACTGTCCTCTTGACCAGAAAATCCAGCTTTGATTGATTTGATAAGGATGCACCCTGCCGAAAGCTGCGTGAGCAAGACACAACACAAATGCATTTCTTTGTGGATCAATGCAGTCACACTTTTTTTGTTCTCGCTGCTCCAGGAGGTTTCTGCCATTTACAGTTGCAGCGTGAAGAAAGAATAACTTCCCCTAAACTGTATCTACAGTCCATATTGTGTTTGATGTTAAACCCACTGATTACACAGTGAAACACAATATGGCCACAGGGATGAGGTGGAGCATCCACACGGCCACACCGGGTGCTTCAAAATGACTTATGAGCTTCAGGAAAAATAAAAAAAAGAAAACTTTAAGTCATCTCACACCTTCAGATGTGTTTTTTCTCTGTCAAGCTGCTGTCAGCTCCTCATCCGCTCCTCCTCGCTGCCCTCATTCCACCTTGACTATCACAAACAGACACACAAATAATACAGACGCGCTTCCCTTCGACGCCGCCACCCGAGCTCCAACACACACTTGTGAGCAGAGGATATTGCAGTGATGGACACCGAAGCTGGAGGGTGAAAATTGAGGCCGGACGTCACGTCAAACCAAGGACTCATGGCAGCTCAATACATCAGCCTGAATGAGTGTGTGTACATTTTTATTCCATCCTCACAAACACACACACTCACACACACACCAACAATCACCCCCCCTCGCCCCTTTAACAGTCACCTGTGCACATGTGTACCAACACATACAAACACACACACACAGATAAACACACGATCAAAACGCACACTCCATTACAGATTGTAAGTGACAGATGAGTCACTCCAGACTCATTCAGACACGGAGAGACAGTGCAATAGTTGTCACACTCGTTTACTGATGCCTCTCCATCCATCTTGGAGCTCATGTGTCCGTCTTTAGAGAGATAAAAAGAGAGGCGGAGGTGTGACCCCTCGCAGATTGCCTGAACCGATCCTTCAGTGCAATTTCTCTTTCGTACTCCCTCTGTTTTTAAATGCCTTCTTTCTCTGCTCTCTCACTTCGACTTCCCTTTTCTACAACCCTTCTTTTTTTTTTCTTTTCTGTCTTCGACGAGCTTTCTGTACTTGGCTTCCCTGCGCGGGGAAACGCAGCCCTCTAAGAAACCCAGTAGTGTGCGATACGATACACAATGCAGAAGCTCCCGCGTCACTTTGAGATAGTGAACAAATAACCTGGAGAAACCTCGTCACAGCTGGAGAGATCTTAAGCAGCGCAGTGTGATCTCATGGTAATTTCGAGAAATTTATACGAAAAGCAGCTCAGACTGGTTTTGTTAGCACCGTATGAAAAATTGAAAAGGAGGGAACGGCTGCAGAATCTCATTACGGGAGATGCCTATGGGACTGGTTGGAAGGGTAAAAAACAATGAACGAAGCACGACAAAATGTACCAAAATTTACTCTTCCAATACTGTACCTGCTGAGGCTCTGCAGTAACGGACCACAACACAGTTTAAAACAGATTATCTGTGCTCAGTGTTGGCTGTAAATAATACAGACAGGTCTGGATTTTAGCACATTTGGATGAGGAGGTTTCTTTGCAGGATGAAGATGCTAACTACACTGAAATAATTGTCATTGTACTGTGAACTCCAGAGCATACACGGGTGGTCTGCAGAAGAGCGTGAAGCAAGTTGGATTGACGATTAGAGTTTCCTAGTATGAAACTGTGTGGTACTTGGCCAACAAATCCTCCAAAGTATGTGACAAAATCTCTTCTTCTCATAAAAATACTACAGACAGAGCAACATTTTTGTTCAATTTAGTGCCTTCAAAACCACTTCATGATCCAACAGTGCTTTTTCAACACAAACAAATCTTGGTTAGTTTTAAGAGAAGATCACAGTTTGGGTTCAGATTACTATATCCTTAAAGTTAGGGGACCTTCGATGGCACGGTTGCAGTAATAATCACTTGCCTGAGGTTAGAGACTGGCTGTGATTGGAGATAAGGGAAACTAAAGTTGGCTGTCTGTAAGAAACAAACAACTGACATTTTGTTGTCCCGTCCATCCACCTGCAGACTTTAATAACAGAATCCAACTTCTTCTTTACTCTCGATGGACAAGCGTCAGATTTCCTTCGGGCACTAAAGGGATATCAAATGTTGTTTTTGGGGATTTTCTGAAACAGCTGATTCTGTCATTTTTCTCAGGAGGACAGTCTTTAGTCGGCTGATATTCCACCTTTGGGTTCAGAAGGAGTCTCGTGGTCAACATGGAGGAGTCGTCCAAAGTGTTTGCAGCAGTGTTGTTGCTCTACCCAACTATCATGCTGAAGGGAGGAAGCTAAAACTGAAGGTGAAGCTCTCGATTTGCAGCCAGTCTGTGTATCTTAAAGACTGACTAAAAGAACAAGATCACAGATTAAAGCAGCTGATGTGAGCGTAATACGCTGTTTTGTTTACATCCGGATGGTACAGCTGCTCCTTCGGATTGGTAGGAACTAGCTGAGGTGGTTCAAGCATCTGATCTTGGTTCCTCCCAGTGGAAATGCTGCGGTGAAAGACACTGTGCGGCTTACCCGAAACACCTGGAGGGATTAAAGATATCCCATCTGGCCTGGGAATGCTTGTGGGAAGAGCTGGAGGATGTTTTTGGGGAGAAATACATCTGAAGCTAGTTTCACAAAGGCAGATTTTGACTTTTCTTCAAATAGATATCTAAATCTGTGTCATGCACAAAGATGTCCAGGTCCTCATCTTAAGTGGGACTAATCTGCCATTAATTTGAGGTAAACTTCAAACTTAAAAACCATGGCAACAGCATCAAACAGCTCTGTAAATATAAGAGTAGATTTAAGACCAACCTAACACTGCAGACTAATCTAAAACATCTTTCTTTGTGACACCGGCCTCTGGGCTGCCTTCCTTTGTTTGTATTTTCAAAAGAGCAGCGAGAAAATAGTACTTTTAAGAAAGCTGGTAAAACTTTAAGTGTCCATGGAGTCGCTCTGTACCTCTTTTATCATTTTCTGCTAATTGACGAGCTGAAGGAAGCGCCTGACCACGTTCATTAGTGTTGAGTCAGCTGGAAATCTCCTTTTCACAGGTCACATCACCTGTTGCTATTGGAGGATGATTTCCTTATCTTTATTTTTTATGTCTTATAACACCCCTTCTTCTCTTCACCCCTCTTTTCTCCATCCTATTTTCTCATTCACCATCACCCCTCTCTCTCTCTTTTGCTCAGCTCAAACGGCAGTCCTCTAATTGAATAATTTATTAGTTGGCTGCTCCAGAATTTATTACTTGGGTGGACATTAAACTCCCTCAGACACACACACCACTCTGTCCTCAGAAAAAAAGACAAAGAGAGGGAACAACTGGAGCAGGGAGACACATGTAAGTAAGATTTAAGGGAAAAAGGGGATCCAGAGGGTGGACAGATTGATGAGAGGGTCAACAATGGACAGAGAGAAGAAGGGAGGGAAGGACTGAGCAGGGAGAGGTAGGTCAGAGGTGGAAATGCAGTAACGGGATGATTAAGGGCTATTTATGAGGTGAGAGGAAAGACTTCATTCATTCTCTGGTGAAGACAGCACTGACAACCCCAAAACAAAACACCTTCAAGTGTTCAGAGACCTCACGTGAAAGAACAAGGATATAACTCTGATCAAAGTGGAGTAGTGATGGCCAATAATTAATGAGATATTTCACTCAAAACCACAAACGTTGGCATCATAATGGTGCAAAAGGAAAAGTCAGGACATCACCAAAGTCTTTAAGAAACATCTTCTCAGAGCCATGAATGCCTGTACAAAATTTTCATGGTGATCAGTCCAAAAATTTTCGAGCTGTTTTAGTCTGGAGTTGTGGACCGATGTACCAATATTACCATCCCACAAGTCTTGTGGTTTTATATTACTAAATTTGTATATTATTTAACCCGGGAGATATTTTCTGTATAAAGGAACGTTCTGCAGAAACTGGCCAGAAGATCCAACTTTAAATATCACATTATTTATTAAAAATGTAGTTTCTTGTCAAAGGTGTTTCTGTCATTTACTGTTGCATCTGTAAAAAGGACACAATTTTGATAAGCAAGCAAATTTCACCTAAAAGAGCAAGCAAGAACACCATCAAAGATCTACAGCTTCATTATGAAGGAAAGCTCAGGAGAGACTAGAAGATCCAACTTTAAATGTCACATTATTTTACTGTTTACTATTTACTGTTGCACGTGCAGAAAGGACACAGTTTTGACATGCAAGCCACAGATAAACCACAGATTTTGGTCCTTTCTTGGAAAAAATACAGAATATCGTAGCTGAGTTTGTTCATGTAAAAATTTGCTGTGACTCAAGGAATTTGGTCCAAACTTCTCTAGATATGCCCATAATAAATAGACCAAAAAAGCAGAAGCAGTTAGCCCTTTAAAAAAATCAAACTGACTAGCACAGTTTGTTCTGGTGCTCCCACAGTAACACAGTCAGGATGTGAAACCACAGATGAATCCATATACAACAACAAAAAAAACACTTCTCTCTCTCTTTGTCCCATCCTCTCTCTCATAAATATCCTCACTTGTCATATTTTTCAGATTTTCTCCGTCAGTCAGTCTCTCTTCCTCACTGCTGGTCTCTCTTGCTCTCCGTCCTTTCATCCATCTTTTAGTCTTTCCTCTCTCTCCCTGTACCTCCCATCCTGTCTCGCCCTCTCCTGCCTCTCAGCCTCCCCTCAGGCCTAGCTTGTAGTTTTCTGTCCGTCAGCACTTTGGGGAAAATGAGAGAGAGGTGGAGGGGGGGTAAAGATAAGAGGAGGCCAGCGCGAGGCCTTGAGGCCCGCCAGCGACATGAGAGGAGAGAGAGCGAGGAATCTGAAGTGGCGAGAGCAAGCGAGGCCGGCAGACCTCACACTCCCCCCGATGTCCGGGCGTTGACAAATGGCTGTCTAATGACCTGAGATTAACTAGCTGAGAGGTCAAGATGAAAAGAACACCCCTGAAGACAGGAGGGGAGGAAAAGAGTGAAAAATATCGCAGGGGAGAGAGAAAGAGCGAATGAGAGTGAGATGAATAGACCTCCCTCCTGAGAACGGAGAGCTCTCAGCTGTTGGGTGAAGACTGTTAGCAGCGTGAGGAGCAAATAGATGGATCGCAGTGTTTGTCTTACTTAAACTTTCCTCAAGTTCGACAGTCAGAGGCGGCTGGTCGGTAAAACTGACATAGAGAGCGATGAAGCAAAAAAAAAAAAAAATTGAATATGTGCTGTCTGTCGTAGACTAAAGGCGATATCTGAAAGAGAAAGTGGTGGGAAGTGTGTGGGAACAAGTAAAGGTTTTATTTAATTCTTCAAAACAAAAAAGTAGCTTGAAGTAAGTCTATGAAAAAAAAAAACAGTACGCTGTTTAGTTGGATGTTGCCAAAAAATTGACCTTGTTGAGTCAGTTTGGTCTCTTCAGGACTGTTTGTGAACATGCTGCACTTCATCACCTCACAGACGACTATTAAAATAGTTCTGCAGGAGTAAAAACAAAAAGTAAACATACTGTGTCTTGTTGGAAGACGTTTTTCTTGTTTTCCAGATTTGGTTGTAGCTCTCTGACTCAGGAGGGTCTTTGGAGAAAATGCAAGAGAAAAATCAATCTGCAGGCTTTCTGCAGCTCCCGGCCTCAGTGGCTGTTAAGGAAAAGGTGCTTTATATAAGCTGGCTTTGACTCAGTTAATATGAAGAAACTTTCATGACTTAGTTTTAACAATACACACATATATTAACGCAGGTAGATGAAAAGTACAGCACATTTTCTCAGATAAACCATAAGAGACAGATAAAAGACGAGTTAAACCAGATTCAATTGGTTCAATTCCTGATGTCGGTGCTTCAGGCCTCCCCCAATCAAACATATCAGGAAATATTCACAAGTGGGAAGCTGGTGAGGGATCAGATCAATGCCACAAACCACCATCAGGGCTGATAGCTTGGTAATACACGTTTTCCTCCCACAAACCCTTTTATAAACTCATTTCAATCTTAAAATATAAAAAGACATGTTGTACATTTTGACAACTTAAAATTGTAATTTCTTCATTTTTTTTTTTTTTTAGATATTTGTATTGATGATGATCAGAAGAATTATATTATATTTGTCAGGGTAGGTGCAGGGTGAAGTAAAGTTGGGACCCAGGATGCAGACGAGGCAGGAGGCAGAGTAGATGTACAGTGCATCTGGAAAGTATTCATAACGCTTCACTTTTTCCACATTTTGTTATGTTACAAAGAGCGCTCTGAGCAGGTTTTCATCCAGGATGTCTCTGTACATTGCTGCATTCATCTTTCCCTCTATCCTGACTAGTCTCCCAGTTCCTGCCGCTGAAAAACATCCCCACAGCATGATGCTGCCACCACCATGCTTCACTGTAGGGATGTATTGGCCTGGTGATGAGCGGTGCCTGGTTTCCACCAAACATGACGCCTGCCATTAACGCCAAAGAGTTCAATCTTTGTCTCATCAGACCAGAGAATTTTGTTTCTCATGGTCCTTCAGGTGCATTTTGGCAAACTCCAGGCAGGCTGCCATGTGCCTTTTTTATTGGGGATTCACCAGGTCAGCAGGCAACACAGGACAGAAACAAAGCACACTGAGGAAAGTGACGTTGACAACTCGACAAAGAACAAAGGAAAGGGACTGGTATATATACACTGTGAGGGATAGGGAAGTGGAAACAGGTGAGGAGACTGTGAAACAGGGGACAGGTGAAACTAATAAGGGAGGAGCAGAATAATCACAGAGGCAGGAAAAAACACAAGGACAGGAAGTCAAGTGGCAGACAAGCGAGGAGAGGAGGCTATACAAAATAAAACAGGAAGTGAGCAGAACTGGAGAAGATAAACTCAAGGACAGGAGACAAGAAACAACCAACACAGGACACAGAGCGAGAGACGAGAAGGAAACAAGGAACACACTGAACACAAGACAGGATAACACAAGGAACACTAGACCGAGAAAATACAAGGGGCACAAGAAACACAAGGCAGAAAACACCAGGGCATAATGCAAACCATGACAATATTGACATATTTAAATGACATATTAACTAATGGCTGAAAACATTACACAACTAAAATGTAAAGTATATACAGTACTTTATTTTGTACTTTCAATTTTTAATTCAGGAGGGAACTTACATCTTCATCATTACCTCTGTAGCATTCACTACATTTCATGACTTCATTTTGATTTAATATTGAATCGTGGTGTGTGTACATGCAGCGGCTTGGTGCTCCCAGCTTTTCTTTTTTTATTTGTGTTTGTTTGTGTTTTTGGTGATCTTTCGGTTGCCCGCATGTTACCGAGACCTGGCTGGATAACAACATCCCAGACGCGGCCCCCCCATTGTACACTGCTGCTGCAACTTTAAATCTTTAGATATTTATGTACATATTACATATTTTTACATATATTTATGTTTAAAGCTGGAAGTCACCAATCTTAATTTCATTATGTGAAAACATGATGACAATAAAGATTCTTGATTCTTCTTGATTATGTAAAGTGGCACATAAACATTTCATTGATCTGTGTGATTTGCAGGTTAAAAGACTTAATTAGTGAATTTTCTCTTTGTCCTCTGTCTCACTGCTCTCACCTTTTTAATTCAGTGTTTGTTCTGTCTCCTCCCTTTCCTCTTTGTGTGTGTGTTTGTTTGTGTACCTGAGCTTAAATGTCTATTCAGTTCGGCCCCAGCTACAGAAAGAGAGCGAACACTTTGTTGACCCGGGCTGATAAATTATTTAATTCAATAACCACCATCTGTATAGAGGAAGTCAGAGGACAGTGGTGGGTAAGAAAGCCCGGGCGACACCACACTTGGGTGCACAGGGACCTTTAACCTGTGCAGAGCGAAGTGACAGGTGGAGGAGAGCTCACTGTGCGCGCAGATTCCTCTTTTTTTTTGTCCGAAAATAACTCCTCTGAATGTGTGCAGAATACAAAACCTCCACTGAGAAATGAAGAAATGTGATGATTGTCGCTGCAGGGCCACCTCTGTGTTTCCCAGAAGTCTCAGTGTTTCCAACAACAGTTACGAAGCCCGACAAAGAGCCCCCTGATTTCCGTGAACTTTAAGGTTTAATTTAGGTTTAATTTACGCCACAAGTTGGGTGCACACTTTATGGTGCACAAGTTGGGGAGCTACAGGAACATTAATTTACTTCCAATGCGAGCCAACTTGCTTTAAGTGCATCGGGGTTTGCAAAGTTTGCCCTCGTTCATTTTCAGTAGGATGTTCATTATTTACTTCTCATGATGTTGCAGCAAACAGTATGTAAAATCCTTGCATGTAGAAAAACACCACTTTCATCAAATTTGCTTCCTGGATTGACTCATCTCAGCTACTGTACTCTGACTGTCACTTTGCTTTTGTCTGTATGTTTCTATATCTGCGTTTACTTTCAGCCATTCACGTGGTTGAAGAAGAAAAAGTGGTAAAAAACATATATAGGGACAGCAAGCAAATGGCGGTCCAGGACAAGAGAGAGAGAGAGAAAAAAATGATTAGGGCTGCGACTATCTTATTTTTTTAGGTTTAGATTAGTACTTTGATTATTGTTGCCTCTTTAATTTGAAGTCCTGATTACAATTTCAGAATAAAGGTAGAAAAAAACATCTGAAAAGTTGTATTATGAGAGCTATTTAATGGTGTAATTCCCAGATAATCCCAGATATCTGATCAGATCAGAAACGATCATTTATTTATTGGAGTTAAAAAGTTGGAGGCGGGTCACTTAAACACACACACACACACACACACACAGATACCTATCTATCTGTGCAAATCGATCCCCTCCTTCCTCTTCCTGTCTCTCCCTCTGTCGCCAACTTTGCCTCACTTGTGTGTGTGTTCTGATTGCTCATACCTAATGGTGTGTCAGGACTGTGAAATGATCTGTGTCTTCAAATCCTCTCCCCCAGCTCAGTACACACACACACACACACACACACACACACTCTTTCATCTCGGGCGTATTGTAGTAGCAGTGAAATGTCATTTTAGAGGCTGCTGAAGCGATTTCTCTCTCTCTTGTGAGGATGCTCTGTGTCGGCTTGTCTCTGGCTGTCTGTCAATATCGCCATGGAAACCTCCATGATGTGAATTGTGTCTGCCTGTAAGTGGATTTTGACAAAATCTCCATATGTGGTGTCACTTTTTTTTTTTTTTAAGAAAAGTAGCTGTTCTCACCGCTATGTGAAGAAACCACAACATGAACACTTTATGACTTTACTGACTGAATAAGTGGGATGAAGTAAAGATGTTTATCAGCCATTTTTCACTTAAACTGACAGTGAGACCCTTCATTTGCACAGGTTGAAAACTGAAAAATTTATTTAATTTAAAATGTTTCTGATCTGTGATGTTTTTAGCTCTTCTTACTGGTTTTAAGTGGATCATTAGAAAAAGGTGATTAATTCATGTGCTAATCAGGATTTAGCAATATTTGGATTGACCGTTTCTTATGTTTTCTTTCCTCTTTTCTTCCAAAAACAAGTAATATGTATCAGTAAGTATATCAATAAGGCAGATTACTATGATCACACCAATACACTGTTTATTAATTCCATAGCTATTTAATGATTTGATCTGGACAAAATAATGCAAATATTGTTCAAAGCCAAATCAAAGTCACTCCCAGACGGTGTGCAGAAGTTTTTCTCAGTAAAGGAGAGTTATTATTGAGAGATCTTTCTAATTTTACCATTCACAAGGCTGAAAAAGAGATTAAAAAGAGATTTATTTATATTGATTGAGTTAGATTATGGTAGGATGCCAATATAAATTTAAAAATGTGTAATCCTTTTCAGTTTTCAAAAGAATGGGTTACAAATTTTGAGGGATGTAAGTGTAAATTACATGTATGTGTATGTCAGTGAGTGACAGTGTTATTCATTGTATTCCTTATGTGAGGTTTAAAGTGTTTAACATCAATAGATAATATATTTTTCCCCTTAAAAACATTGTTTCTGTTCCAACAGAAAGAAGTTGTGAACACGACATTGACATATCATCACCTTTATGTAGATTTGTTCAGCAGAGTTGCTCATTTCGACATCCAGCACAAACAAAACAACATGATCATTGATTAGCAGTCCTGTTTGTGTCACTTAATGAATTTAAGTCCACTATCGACTCTCCTTCAGCTCCATCTTTGGTCTCTACCAGCTCCCGAGGGAAATATCTGCCTTTTTACTAAACACTCCATTATATTCACAGGTTAGATGCTGAGCAGGTCGTGTTCGGGCTTTTTTCTGAAGACAGCTGCCTGTTGAGGATGAACACTCCTGCTGCTGTGAGAGCAGTGAGAAACAACCAGGAGAGCTAAACAACGAGCTGAAACTCATGATAAATGTCCAGATATCTGAGAGGAGCTGCAGATTCAGCTGCTACAGGTTCATCACTGTGAGCGACATCTTTATCATAAGAAACATGCTGTTTGCCAGTAAGGAACCAGGTCAATCAAAACACACACACACACACGTACACAGAGTCATATTTCCATCACTTTAGAGGACATTATGTTGACTTACATTAATTCCCTGGAGTGAAAATTAATGGGACTTGCATTTTGTCCCCAAAAGGGGGGCGAGTCACCACAATGTGACTGTGGAAACAGATGTTTATCCCCACAACATGCTTAATGCATGCCTACACACACACACACACAACATACCGAACCCAGCATGGTTAGCTAATTAGCTAACAGTGTGATGCACTGGCCTGAAGGTTTTCTATCTTTATATGTAGTCTATGGTTGAAATATCTTAATTAATATCTTAATTTCCCATGACTGTGGACTTGCCAGCACTAAGTTAGGCAAAGTTCACATACATATACTTTGGCATTACCTTTAATTGGGGGTTAAATTTGAGTTAAACAGACTAAGGGTGTTTGCTTCATGGACGCTGGTAGAGGAATATTTGCTGCGATCCAACAAAGAACATGTGAGAAAAGTTATGTGGAAGTTAAAATAATTAAAAAAAAAAGTTAGAATTAATGTTAAAATGAGTGATTTGTGTGGACAGGGTGTCCTGGGATGGAGTCATACCCACATATCTCTTGTATATAATCTACCTGTGGCAGTAATTATATTTATTTCAGCCTCCTTTGCACTCTCACAACTGCATTATGTCTTCATGTCACTGTTCTTATTCTTATTTATTTTTCTATATATGTTTATATATATTTACAGTATATAGTAGTTTATGTTAATATCCATTTTGCCTTATTGTCCTTGTTTTGTATGTATGTACAGAGACTGCGCTGGAAAAAAAAAAAGAGTCAAATTCCTTGTATTTGTACACATACTTGGCCAATAAAGCTGATTCTCATTCACAGCCTGAATTATTGTTTCATTATTGCTTGCTCTTTTCATGTATGTTCTTACCTCTGGCATCACTGGTACCAACAGAACTGGTACCAATACCACTCAAGAGAAATTCAGCATCACATGTAAAGTCTCCTTCAGGTCAGATATAGTTCCTACAGTGTTATATTGATCTTTAATTTTCATTTATTATTCATACATTAAATTTCTTCCTCCATTATGTTCTTCCTCAGTGAGTAATGTGGCAGATGAGGATTGACTGTGTAACATATGGACTTTTGTTATGGGTATAAAATAGTTCAGAAAGTAAAAAGTGAAGAAAAAGTTCATTTATTTACTCAAAATGTCTCTTTTAAAGCACAGTACCCTTCACAGTTACATTGAATAACACAGATTTTTTGGTAAATTTTACTTTATGATTGATTGCATTTGTATTTTTGAGTCCTTGAACATGGTGGTCAAATCCTAAAAGTTTTGTAATGGTTTTTAAGTGATGCACAGGACACACTTTGAGTGCAGTATCACAGTAAGTTTTCTTTCTTTCTTCCTTTAACAACGGCCGCGTAGGAGCTCTTGATCGAAGCACTTTCCATTAAAGAGAAATGTCTGCGATGCCAGATGGCTCCGCGACTGCTGTCAAGTGGAAGATAAGACCTCTTCGCTTTCTTTGCAGACAGTGTGGTTCAAAGTTTTTTGTGTTTTCCTTCCATAACAGCAATTACAGGAAAACATATAGGAGACAGGAGCATGGCAAGGTTAAAACACAGCACAGCTGAAGTCATTCGTACTTTTGGATAATGGCCATCACTCCACTGTAATACAGATACATCTAAAAAAATTTGACACTGAATTTTAGGTTTTCATTATCTGTGAGCCATAATTTCAAGAAATAAAGGCTTGAAATATTTCACTCTGTGTAAAGAGTCTATATAATATATGGATTTCACTTTCTGAAGATGCTTGACAAAAAATATTGAACTTTTTCATGATATTCTGATTTTTTGAGATGTAACTGTATAACAAAAAAACAAAAAACAAAATGATAAAAAATAGTTCCTCTTCTTTTCCTCAAGTGCCACAATTTAACCCTCTGGGGTATAATTGGCCGTTTTTGACTACTTTTGATTTTACCTTTTATATTTCACCTTAAAAACTGTTTATCTTGCCTTGTTTGTTGTCATTTTTTTAGCACAACCTCACATGTGTGACTTTACAGTTATTTTTTCATTTTGACATACTGTATTAACACATTGGACCTAAAATCACACAAAAAACCATAAAATCCAAACAGGAAAAGTTTTGATTTTTTTTTACTTTAAAAATCATAAACATGTCTAACGAACCATTTTATAACTTAGAATGCAACTATAAATTGTACATTTCAAAAACGTATGCACAAATTTAGCAAACAATAAAGTTATTTACAACTATTTACATTAAATTGCAACAATACCTCAGGCGTTTTTTGTACAACTATTTACAAGGTGTGTATGACAGTGTGTTATGTACAGTATATACAGTATGTACAGCAGCATGGGTTGTATTTGTCAGGGGAGATATTTATGATGAAAAAAACTGTGTAATAAAAAACATTTAAAATATATTATATTGTATATATAAATGTAATATTGATGAGGTCAATATTGATATTAAGTCAATAGGTGTTTAGCATTTTCCTTACAATAGCCCGCTTTTACTGTTTCTTCCTGCACCAAACGCATGAGAGACGATATTCAGAAAAAACATGGCGTAAATTATTTATCACAAGTCTGTTTTTACTCGGCCTATCAACACAATTTAAAAACTGGTATATAGTTTGAAGTCTGCACTTTCGACACAAGATGAAAAGGAGACTCTGCGAGGTTGCGTGTTTATGCTTCTTACACTTTTTCCTGAAGTTAAATTCTCACGTGGCGGCTGCAGCATCCACAGTGTCCTTTATGCAAACATTTTCACCTGCTCTAAATCAAGCTCTTCTCATCCATGACGGTTGCACACGAGCGCACCTCAGAAGCGCCCATGCCCGAAAACAAGCGCTTCTCACCTGTGCTCATCCACAGAACAAGTGCCCATCAGCAAAACAAGCGCCCCCCCTGCACGGAGGTGACAAGTGACTGTTCAAAAATCAAGCCCCACTCGGGTGGATCTGTTTATCAAAAGGGCCGGGCCTACGCACTGCAGATCCAAGAGAAATAAATAAACAAGCGCCCCTCTGCGGTGTGTGTACATAAATCAAGCGTCCCTTACCGGTGATTGTGCACAACAATCACCCCTCAGCTGTCTCTGTGTGGAAATTAAGGGCCTCTCAAAGGCTGCGCTGTAAGAAAACAAGTACACTTCTGTGGGCTCTCTCTGCACAACAAGTGGCACTTTTTTTCTGCTGATTCTGTACATCAAGCACTCCCTCAGTGCTGCCTGGTCAAAGATCATCACGATATTTCACTTTAATTGCGCAATTTCTTTCCTTCTTCTTTCCGTTATTGCCCTCACACCTCAGCAGGATTTCAGACACAATAAGCCTCCCACACTGACGCCCGGGAACCGTCGTCACCACGGGCATTCAGGATTTCTCTCTGTTGAAAGACTTATCGCTCAGTTTTTTTTTTTCTTGTGAGCAAACTTTGATTACATCCATGAAATCAGAATATGCTAACAACCAGATTAGCTGGTCAACCAGCAGTGACAGAAAATGAGCACATTCAGTCAAACACTGTACAATTCTGTTATTTCAACTTGATTATTTTCACTTTATACATTTCATATTTGACTCCTCTACATTTAGTAGAAGATTTTGCTATGATCAGCCTCTTAAAACAGCTTTTAATTAAAAAAAAGAGAGGGAAATGTTTTTAATATAATCATATATCACTCTGAAAGGGGTCCTTCTTCTTGAGTACTTGATGCATTTGGCTGATTTGAACAAATATTTGAATGTAATGGGTTAAACACCAGATCTAAACGCCTTTTTCCACCATGGTATTTAACGCCCCTTTGAAATCAAACTCTGGTACAAGTGTCCCACAGTGGTTGTACAGCAGAGAGAACAAATGGTTTTCAGGTGTACCTGATATGTAAGAAAACAAGCGTCCCTCGCAGAGCGTTTTGTAAAACAAGCGCTCAACAGCAGTGCTTGTCAACAAAACAAGCACCCCTTCGCTGTTGAGGTTAGAGATGACAAGTGCCCCTCAGGTGTGGCTGTCTGAAAATCAAGCGCTCCTCAGTGGTGTGCCAGCGACTGTCTGTGTCTGTAATTGCTTTGAGCTGTCAACTCAGTGGTAAACTGAAAGGACCCAATTAAATCCCACAGACTGGTGTCTGTGAGCGGGCGAGCGAGGAAGAGTGTGTGTGTGTGTGTGTGAGAGAGAGAGAGACAGAGAGAGAGAGGTTGAAATGGTAGAGCTTTCATATTGCTCCCAGCGGAGTGTAAGCAGATTTGTAGTGGTGTCTTATCACCATCTGAGGCCCACGGTGTTTTGTATTTGTACGACTGAATGTGTGTGTGTGTGTGTGTGTGTGTGTGTGTGTGTGTGTGTGTGTGTGTGTGTGAGAGAGAGACAGTGTGGTAATCAGTGTTCACCATGTTTTTACCCCCTACCTTGGCAGCAGCGGGACAGCTGTGCTCTTTCTCTCTCTCTCCCTCCATTACCTGCTTTCCTTTTTCTTTTTTTTCTCACTGCGCTCTCTTACTATTCACGCATCTGTTGCTGTTTCTTCCACATCACCAATCAGTTTGAGTTGGACTCCATTCATTAACGTGTGATTTGCATGTGGACGTCTTCGTTAATGAAGACAGACCGACGGCGGTGCAGGTGGTTCTGGCTCATTTTGTGGTCAGCTCTCAGGCAGGTGCACAGCGTGGCCATGTTATGAAGAAAAACATCTCACCGACTAGTTGAAAGGTCGCTAAACCTCATGCTGCTCTCTGACAAGCAAAAAAAGATTTTGGCTTGTATCATTTTTGTTGGCAGGTCCACCAATTCCTCCTGCCTGATTTGCATTTTGAGATCTGATCACAGTGTGAGTAGAACAAGAGCAAATGAGAAGAACTGTTAAAACCGAAGGCCTCTGATCATTGTCGAGATGATGTTTACATGTTAAATTCAGGTTTAAATAAAGTATTGAGTCAGAGAAACTTCCTTTAATGTGTTGAAGGTGGAACCAATTGTAGTTAAAGCAGAAAAAAATTGCAGAAATTAACAAACTATAAGAGATTTGGCCATATTTATGAGTATAATTGTGATTTCCATGAATAAGACACCATATAAACACTGCCCAGTGTCATGAAAAAACTATTACATTTACTAAATTATTGCTCTTATACCTTTGTGGTATTTAAATATCATGTTTTACCTACTACTTATATTGATTTGCAGCCATAACTTATATTTTTCTGTTATACTTTGTGTGAAATGAATCACATTGAAACACAAGTGACAGAAAAATATACACAATACTAAATATACAGTACAATATATGCAGAGATACGCAACTAAACGTATCAATAAACAGTAAAAAAAACCCACAAAGCTGTGAGATACAGGGAAGCTACACGCTTGATGTTTTGATTCATATTTTTTTTGCTCAGAGAAAGAAGGGAAAGGCTCTCAGACTTGAAAAATCCCCTGGCTGAGCCTCGTGACTTTTTTGGAGCTTGAGCTGTGCTGCGACACCTATTAGAGTGACTTGGCAGATTTACTGTGACTCAGCACCCCGTCAGCCCAATAACGACGGGAGCAGGAGACGCCAGACTTTTTCTGTTTCTGCAGGAGCGACTCCGAATATTGAAATTTCTGCGCCTGGCTGTGTCTCTTTATGCAGATATGATTCAGGTGGTTGGACCCAAGTGGCACCCGAGGGAGGTCGGACAGCTCGAAGACGTGCGTGCAAGCAAATATGATGTTTTGTCAGAGATTCAAGTAAGAGTATGGGATTAAAATTAGCACTATATCAACAGGCTACAACAATAAAATACTGATTTACACATGCTACTGCACAAAGCCTTTATATTTCCTCTCCTACTGTGTCAATTACACTTACATTTATTACTGATATCACATGTTGCTTACTGATTATTTAGTGAGAGCACATGGCGTGAATGTGTTTTACTATAAACTAACAAACTATACAGCCGTGGAAACCTTCTCCTTTAGACCTATAGGTTACTTATTTTTAATTTCACTTTAACTTCAACTAGCTAGTTGGGAAAAATCAGGTTTCTTGTATCTCTGCAAGAGGATCCATGTGTGATGAAGCATGTCACACACAAAAACACACAAAAATACACTGAGACATGTGTTATCATCTTCATCCGACATCATATTATAGGTTTGGTATGTGTAAGATGAAAAACAAAACGTACAGAATCTCGAAAATATATGCTGTTTTCTTTCCTAACTGTACAAGTATTGTTGACCTTATATCCCCTTTCCCAATTTATGTTGTTTCCTCTCTTTCTCTGTCTGATCCGTGCTTTGTCCCTGGATTTCAATTAAGGATAGTCACAATGGTACCACCGAAAACAAGATCAACCAAACCAAAATGCAAACAAGAAAGAGTCAAACAAATTAACAATATAAAAAATAAACTGTTCAAATTTCAGCCTGTAGTCTGTGTCTATCTTATCCTCCTGTCTCTGCATCATTACATTAATAACAGGAAAGTAATGGGGGGAGTTTTTAGGGGTCAGAGGTCATTCTAGCTGCGTTAATGGGGGTCAAATCGGACAAATGTGAACGCCGATGTGTTCAGGTAAACTCTCAAACGTACATCCACACTTAACTGTAGAGAAAAAACAGACAAGCACACAAACACACAAGTCAACCCGTGTAAAGTATAAAAGGTCAAAGGTGAAAAAAATAATTGTATGCTGAAAACCTTGCAGAGGTTGAATTTCTTTGTTTGGCTTCATCCTTCAGAAACAGTATCACTGACAAAAAGTGATGCCAGAAAAAACATATGGACAAAGAGGGGGGAACAATGACAGAAAGAAAAGGAAAGAAAAAGAAAGAAAATGTGTGCAAAGGCCACAAACAAGCTTAAGAGGCCCTTTAACAAAGTAACAAAGAAAAAAAATGGGGAGGAAAAACAACAAAGAAACTACTGAGCAAATGAATTAAAGGAGAAACACACAAACCATAAAGAAATCAAACAAGCAAGAAGAAATACTTTTTTTTTCCCTCCCACATCTTTCCACCGCCTTGTTTCAGCTCAGTAAATAAACTATCCATCATCGTTAGCCATCTGGCATCTGAGCCTATCAGAAGCCTGGGAAAGCTGTTACCGGGTGGCGGAGGATGTGGCGGCTCGCCGGATAGGGCCAATTGCCCCTGAAAGATTACTGCTTAAAAACAAGGCTATACATGTGTATTATGTTAGCTGAGCACGCAGCAGGCGGGCGAGCGGCGTTGATGCTCAAAAAAAACGAAGGAAGGACATCTGAAGCAGCTGTGACGAATCAAACCACGAACTCCTGTATTCAAGCGCGGATTGATATTCCATTTCCTGAGTGGTGGTGAAAAGGAGATGTTTGGTTACTGTGTTAGTGAGATTGATCCGAGTGTGTGTGTGTGTGTTGTTTCATTCCCCCTGCTGGAAACAGGAAAGATCGAGTGTGCGTTTCGTTTTGTTTGTGCGTGACAGAGGTGTACATCTTCATCCGAGCTGTTGGGCGTTGCATGTTGCACCGTGTTTGTAAAACTGCGTGAAACTGATTCTTAAACACACACACACAAACACTTTAAATGTACATTTATAGATGTCAGTGAATCAATAAAGACCTAAAGACACTCCAGAAGCTCTTATTTTATATTTTCATGGTGTGTTTGTTCGTCTGAAATGATCATCAGTGTGGCATATGGTCTAAAATGGCGTTTTTTCTCAGATAGCAGAGCATCTTTTAGACCCCACTTTGTATTCTGTATTGATTTTGAACGTGTGCAAATCTCATCCGCGGCTGAAATCCATCACACTCTCTGTTTACATATCTCTGTGTGTGAGTGAGTTAATTCTCCGAGCCTGCGGGCGCTGCGAGGGGAAAAAACACAAGATTGATAAGTTTTGTTTGTCCACGAGAGAGAAAGAGAGAGAGACGCCGGCTTCGTCGAAGCTGTCGCACACAGCGAGCAATATGTGTTACATTAGAGACGACGCTGATTTCTAACTCGCAGATCACACGGCGCTCGTTGCTTGTTGTGCTGAGTGAAAGCTTCCTGTGACTGGAAGGTGGACTTTATTTGAAGACAGACTCTCGATCGCTGGCAGCACTCGCTCCGCTCTCGTGTTTGTTTTCTGAGTCCAACATGCAGATAAAAAAAGTACTCAGCTGGAACATTCAACAAAGATGTGAAATATGCAAACTTAAGATCCGACAAAATGTAACAACACTTGTAAATTAGGAGGACGCTCTCATATTTAGAAAGAGGTGGCAGGTAATAACACCAAGGTGTGAACAGCAGTCAGACTCAGACCTGAGCACAGGTAAAGTCAGAAGAATATGTCTGCCTGCTTCTTTTACCTGCTGTTCTTGTGTCTGATCAGACTATACATTGATTGAAAGGATGATTAAAGATGCAGGTATTGAGCCGATTTAACGAACTTACTATCAGAACAAAGATGTGAGATTGTCCCACTGTGCATTTTAGAGATGTTTCTGGAGGAGCAGCACACCTGAGCCTCGTTAATCAGCGTGAGTGACGAGTGAATTTGAAATCTTTAACGTTAATTAGAAACCTGTTCGTTGTCTCTTTTTCTCTTTTTGTCTCTTTACAGAAAAGGATGGATCTCCAGTCCAAATCCTGATTACAAAATAGACAATTTTAGCATTACATGACTATCTTATAAATATATATCACAGTCAAAAACCTACTTATAGTGTTTCTTACATTATTATGTCCCACTCATCAGTTTGGCTCAAATTAATTATATTACACAGCCACTTTTTATTGTAATTATAACTCTTAAGATATGTTATTGCTGTTAAGTTTTCTCCCACTCAAGCAGAAACATCTCCATTCTCCATATTCCAGCTCACCAAAACTTTGCGCTCCATGATAGTAGTTAACATTATGGATATAATTTGGATAGTGATATTAAAGATAAGATAATATTAATAAACAGAACAGGATGCTGTGATATTGTCACACCAAACACAGTCAAGCAGGATTTTAAAAGGGAACCATTGTTTGAATAGAGGAGAAACTATTAAATTTATTCTTTTTATAATGTTTAAATATATATTATAAATACCAAATATATAAGTTCATGACACTTATATAACTCATAACTTGACTATTTTGAATAACTGTGATTGGACACTGAAAATAGAAACAATCTGGACCCAAACTCCTGGAAAGTGGCTGGACTTCCTTTTTTTTTCCAGTATGAGAGGTAAAGGATAACAGAAAACCAAAAAAACACTTGTCACTGCACAACTTTGTGAGGCTGAGGTTGTCAAAAAATGAATTATTTATTATATGATTTATTATTTTTCCTTCAGTGGTTGTGTAATACCACCAATATTGATTTGTCTCCCTAAAATAAGGCACTCCCTTCACTTCTAACAGCATCTCTACAAACATATTTTTTCTTTTCCACTCCTCATCCCTCATTCCCTCGGCTACAACGTGTTGGAAACTGAAACGTTATGAATCACGTTCAACAGGTTCCCATGTGAGATGGCGAGCGATGGCGTGAAGTCGATCTAATTCAGCTTCGGGCCAGCTGGAGGCATCCACAGAACAGACAGCGTGACATCATACGGCTGCAAAGAGGGGAGATAACGCTCATCATGTGGACATCACAACATCCTCATCACAGCTTCGCAGGCCACACCAACACACACTCACAGTACATTTCAAGCCAAGGTGAGAGTGAAGCTTAACGTCGGTAATTTGCACCGGCCTGAATCAAAATGAGAGAATCAGAGCTTAACGAGCCTCATATTTTATATTGATTTCTTTGCTTTGATAAGCTCATAAACTATGAAAAAACAAACTTAGCTTATATCCGCCTTCTCTGAAATAGATCAGACTTTCTTCACTTTTTCCTGTGCCGTTAGCTCCTTCAGCAAATACGAGAGATTAGACCGAGATTATCTTGTTTGGAGAGGGTTTGTGCACGCTCCCACGACGTGCATCAAGACCAGCTACCAGTTTAAGGATTTCTGTTACAGTACCCCTCATTAGCGGAAGCACCGTTTTGTTTTCTCTTCCTGCACCTGTGCAAAATGAAGAGTCCTCCAGCGAGCGCGATACTAAGTGCTTCTGCTTTGTAATTTCCATCTTTCCCGGGATTTTGAATGCGCTACCAGCCTGCTGATAATTCAGCCCGCTGGCTCTCATCCACAGATGATGCCGTCGTTGCATGATGCTTGTAAATCTCAGCTGTGCGAATCTCTTATGTCAGATCATTTTCTGGTTGAAATGAACCAAACTGAAGTCTGTGCAGAGAAATGAATAAATAAGGGAAGCAATTATCAGTCTTTTACAGTGAGGGAATTGACAGAACAAGATGTGTGCTAAAGCATCAACAGCATTAAACTAGTTATGCCATCTGTGTGTGAATGAGAGACATCCTCCTCTCATTCTCACTGACATGGAAGTGGTGAAGTTAAGAGAAAGAAACACCCACGTGATTTCAAAATAAAATCCTGGACTACTTTAACTGGAACTCAGACTGAGAGCTCTGCAGTGCTTCATGAATAATGAAATACACACTCCCCCTGCAAAAAAAAAAAAAAAGAAATGTCATCAAATTTAAATGAAGCTTGTGTAAATTCAGTTGGGAGGACTCACTGATTAAGTGTTTTTCTCTTGCTTCAAACACCATCAGCTGACTGTGGGTCACCCTTTCTGTTTAACCAACCACATTTTGTCACAGTCTCACTTCACCAATCATCATGTTTCTTTAATTTCATTAAAAACGTCGTTAAAACGTTCTCCATTTCATTTTGTGTGAAACTGAGATGTGTTCAGACCCATGGGTGTTTTTTTTCCATCATTTAATGGCATCATAACCCCCAAACTATGATAACATCACAATGGGAGACCTGAATTCATTAAACACCAATAAATTTACTGCTCACTCGTAACTAATAATATAAAGTAGTAATAATATAATAGTCTTTTGTTAGCATGGTGAAATAATATACCTTATTCCACTCATGTTAATGTAAGACAGCATTATATCTGTATGCTGAGCAAAATAATCACAGTCGCCTACAAACTGAGGAATCATTTACAGACAAGATGAGTAATGCGCACAATCTAAACACGTCACTGTGGTTCAACAACAACAACAACAACAACAATACTGATAAATCTCATTTTCCTTGAATTTCCATCTACTGCAGATGCACATTAATGTTCCTCCTGTTGGTCCTGTCTTTCCATCCCCGTCCAATTCTGCACATATAAATCCTGCCTTTGTGGGTCTTAATATAAAGAGTAATAAATTACCTTGTTTGCAGTTTTACATGTTTTTTTATAATGAGTGTCTGTGTGGGAAATGCTTTTTGAACCACAGGAGACCATGATAACATACTGGGGTAAATTAGCAGTGAAGCTTTCAGAATACATCCAAGAAAAAACTCTGCACGTCTGACTCATTTTCTTTATTATCTGTATATTTTTATTGCATTTCTAAATGGTGCAGAATGGCAATTAATTGATTTTTCCTCACGAGTCGCTTGTTGTTTTGCGGCAGCATATAATTAACACAGCAACATTATTCAAGTGGGCGAGCTACGCCAACATTTAGTAGGAGCGCAGCATAAATATCTAAAAGGTTGATCCCTCCCCAGTTCCCAAACCAAGGTCTGAACCATGGATTGCAATTAAAGTGAAGTAATTTATTGTTATGCAAGCTGAAAACATGACAATAAATCAAGGTGAACAAAGGCCAAAAAACAAACAGCAGAACTGGCCTCCTTTTTTCACCTGAGGTTACACGGTGAAAATCCAATAAGGAAAAAGACATTATTAACTCGCTAAGATAAATAATTGAATCATTGGTAATTACTGTATATACAAAATGTACACAGATATGCATCAGGGGCTGCAGACCTAACAAAAGTTCAAAGATTTGATTCACAAAGCAACAACAAACAGAGTCGGAGGCCGAGGTCAGAACAGAGATGTAGCTGTGAGACTGCTGCAAACCGGGGCTTTTATTTTTTTATTATTGTGCACGGACCAATCAGCAGTAGACCCCATTCATCCCGTCAGATAGAAAGAGACGTTTAACAGCACTTTCCAGGAAGAGAACACAGCAAACACAGAAAAAAAAAAAAACGTTTGCGAAATAAGGCGAGGGCCACAATAAATAAAATTGCGACATTTACAAAAGTGGAGCTTTGTCGCAGTTCTTACATGGCAACAAGCGAGAGGGATCAAGGACTCGACCTGGAGAGGTAATAAGACTGCTCAAAATTTTACTTTAAGAGGAGGAGAGGAAAAAAAAAGTGGAAGCTGTAGAAACTCTTTGATTTTGTTGTTTTTAACAAATCGCAGGCATTGTGTCCGCCGTCACTGCCGCTCATCCTCATCTGTGTATCGATGGGAGGAAACAGAGATTTTAAAAGACATTCTCAAAACAAATTGCCATCGGAGAAGCCATTTGCCGTTCCTCCTCTCCTTTCTCTAAAAAAAAAAAAAAAAAAAACCCTACACATTTTTGGTCACAGCATGAGCCCCCTAAAGTGGCAACGATTTGCTCTCAGCTTCTTAGAATTTCAGGGACAAGAGAGGGAGCAACAGCAAGAAACACAAAGATTGGCCTCACATTTAAGAAAACAAAAAAAAACAAAAAAAATCCCTTCGGCGGACATCATCAAACAATTCACAGCATGGCTCATTTTTACCAGAAACGTCTAGTCCGAACGTAATCCTCCTCCACCACAAATGTGAGAATAACTAAGTGAGAGGAGTTTTGTGTGAATTTTGTGTTGGCTGTGCTTTGTTTTTTCATTTCTGCACAAACAAATAAAGTGTCCGAGACCATAAAGCAGCAAGGATTAGCAGCATGTGTGTGTGATGTGTTTTTCAACCAATTTTTCCTTCTTTTTCAGTGAGTTTGGTTGTTACTCGGCTTTGACACACCAGGGATGCCAAAGTTTATCCACACATGCTCACAAAAGAAGTGGTGTTTAAAGCTCGGTGTGGTGAGTGTATGACCGACGAGTACGCTCGACGGCCGGTGACACGCTCACACTCGTCACAGCGGCTCTCTAAACCAGCTACTAGTCAGACAAGAAGTTCACACAGTTGATGAAAGAGGTATTTTCTGCAACATGAACTCCTTTTGTAGGACAGTTTATCCACCTGCAGGTAAAGGTGATGTGAAAGAGCAATACGCTATCTTAGCTTTGGACTCTCTGGGCTCTCTGTTCATTCTTCACTTGACTATGAAAGAATTTATTTCACCCTCATTGACTTCATCAGCATTCACACTAACAGTTGAGAGATTATCCTGCTGGTCTGTGAAATGTCACAAACAGCAGGAGCCGATATCTCTTGTATCAATATGTATATTAATGCACGGGAACACGCCACAAAAAAACAAACAAAAAAAAAATAACGGATGATACTCAGCGTGACATGAACAGACGACCAATCAGTTAATCATCAGAAAAGTCTCATCACAGCATTGACGCAGTTCAGATAAAATGGTTTGATTTAAAGAAACGCAGCTTACTTTGTTCCTGACAGCAGCGTCCAAATATAGAAACACACGAGGGCGTTAATTAGGTTTTTGCGCGCCGTTCCTCGTGTCTTGTGCGGCATCAAAACACGATGCAGCTCCGCCTCAGGCATGGATACAAAGGACGACTCACACACACACACACACACTCACAGTGGCCTCTCTTGCTTTCGCTGACCTCGCTCTGCTGAAAGTGTTCATGTTGTTTGCTTTTGAGGATTTGTCCAAAGTGATGTCATCGCCCTGGAGGTCACGGGTAAACCACAAGAAGCAGGAAGTTATAAATCGAGGGTTGTGATGGGGGGACGGAGGTCCGAGGCCCGACCAAGGTTAAAGTTAAGCGAGAGATCTTCCTGTGATTTCCAATTCTGGAGCGGACTTAAGAGTTCAGTCACACCAGAGGTTGGATTTCTTTGCTACAACTTAAAGTGGGAAAGTTTGTTGTGTTCCTGTTTTTTTTCATTCAGGTCAAACCGACTATTTACAACTGAGCCACCTCGTGAACAAAATGCACACGTTCTGCAAATCTGACGAGGTTATGTCACTGATCCTGTTTGTTTTCGCTCACTACTTTGCAGGAAATCTCAAAAACATCTAATAAAGAAAGTTAAGCATCGGGCCATTGAACTTATAATAAGTTTTGGTTTGGATTTTTTAAAAGGATTTCTCACAGTGGTCAGGGTCAGGGATCGATTCAGGATTAAAGTTTACAAGTGCAAGCCAGGGCATTTCATTTGAACATTTTGCTGCATTTATTTTACTAAATGAAAAATATGTATCTCATGATGTATGTATGTTTCTGTGATTGTCTATCTGTGTGTGGTTTGATGCATTTTTGGATCCAGATGCATATGCCTTTTTTCTAAACACTTACTTTTATGAAAATAACAAATCGTGGGGATTTTGCAACCTTGGTTCAATGCTGTATGTGTTTCTAAGTGCACTGCAGTATAAATATACGTCATTCAGAAAGTTAATATAACAGCAAACAACTATTTGCTATGTCAAAGATGATGCTAGAAATGTCTTATTTATAAAGGTGCTGTGAGAGCGACCCACACAGCACTGTAAAAGCGAGATGGTAGTTTGAAGTATTCAGCTGAAGGCATTCACAACCATCATCATCTTTCAGTTATTGTCCTTAAGTCTTTCCCCCCTCCCATCTCAACATTTCCCCTCCAGTCAGCAGCAAATATGGATGAAGAAAGACTCATTGCACTGTGGAGGTGCATACATACAAACCTTTCACTCAAGTTGAATATTCACTATTACTATTTATTTATAGACTATTTATAGACAGTTTTAGTGAGTTTAATTTAGTTTCCGCCGAGTTTGAGTGAAGCGTTTCCATTTGTGAGCTCAAGTTTGACATCTTCTGGTTCTGAATGTTGCATGTTTGAACTTTAAAAGACTGTATCAGCATGTGAAATATGACCGGTGGACTCGTGCACACAAAATCTATTAAAGAAACAGCCATACGAGACTTTATAAGTTCAATATAAGTTCAAAGAAATACACTTAGCAGCTTGCTAATTTAGCCACAGGCTGCAACAACAATTAACACTTCACTTACACATTAATCTGAATACACACTTAATTCAAAACCAAAGATAACATTTGAGCATTATCATTAGCTTTGTTTAGTGCATTAACTTTTGCACATTTCTTCGTGCAGTACTCTCATGTTTACACCAAAATTATTATTGTTCTGAAATTCGTCTTTCGTCTTCAATTATATGGCAGGAGTTAGCACGATCCTAAAATTCAGCGTTTGCTGCACTGTAATTGTTGTAATTGTGGTGCCACGAAGAAACAACAGATAATTTCTATGTTTTTAACTTAAGTGAAGCACGCTGATGTTTTCCCTTCTCCATGTTACAGTTTATTATCTCTGATCTTCTCACTAAAAGGTTAATTAAACAGTCTAAACATCAACCTAGAGAAGGTTTTCTGAGGATTCTGGCTATCACATGTGAACATTATGTATATTTTTATACCCATAAATAACTCTGCCAATTTAAGTTCACATGAAATAAGATCCTTAATTTCTGGCTGTGGGTTATTTTGGGTGCATCTGAATTCAACAACTTTTCTTCAACCTTGTTCTTCAGTGTGTGCTGGGGTCGAATGTTTCTTAAGAGGATGGTTGCTCAAACCACTTTCACACTTCCTCCTTCCTCCTCTTCTTCTTCTTCGAGGCGGCGATAGAGGGACATTCTGGAGACACAAAAGGTTCAAGAGATGCTCCTCACATTCGCAGTGCACCGTCTCCCTCTGCCTCATCCTCCACGCTGCTCGCGGAGCGGAAACACCGCGAATTATCTCTCCGGAGAAATAAATCACGTTATTACGTTACACAAATGTCAAGAGACTCTTTAAGGATGTAACCTGAACGTAGAGAGCACAGGCGCCGTTTTGCAGCTTGTTTTCATTCCCTAATATTACAGATATCGAGGACTAGAAAAATTGGGTGGAAATTAAAGTGTCGAGTTTTTCCCCGATGACATTTAAAGTTCTGTTTATCTACTAAGACGAATGCACAGCTGATAATGTTCCTCCCTCCCTCTGTCACCCTCCCACCGCCGCCTCTAGTTTTCTTTCTAACTCTCTAAATATGGTCATTTCTCCATTACTTTACAGGGGAAAAATATCATCTTGTCTTGTTTCGAGATAAAGACGCTGACTAGTGGGGCATTTTTTTTTACATTTAAATCAAAAGCACTTCCCTTGCTGCATTGCAAAAGAAGGTTTATCTCAGTTACAGATGCCAGTGGATTTATATGATGGAGGTTTTTGCGGGTTAATCACTGAATAAAGTTTTATAATCAGTTCAATCAGCTGCAAAAACGCTGCTCACGTCGGCCTCCGAGTCTCATCAAACTTCTCTCTCAGTCTCTTTATTTTTCCGCATATTAAAATTCAGGCTGCAGCCAAAAAATCTGCACCACGAGAGTCTTATTTTAACTGTAATCATTACTTCTGCTAATCCATCAGTCCATCCTTCCGTCATCTCCCTCTCTCCCGCCTGCCGTTTCCTCGCTTTCCTTCCCCTGAAGTCCAATTAAAACTCAAGTCATGATTTAGCCTCAAACAAGTGAAAAAAAAACTGGAGGGTCTTAATTTATCCTTCCATTCGTTATTATGTGAACTAATGGGAAACAAACCCAGTGTTATCCCTCAGCATGATCTATGGACATTAATTAACTCTCCTGTCTTCTCCCTGCTCCCCTCGCTCTCTTAAATTAAATATCAGGTTGTGATCTTGACAAGCTCAGTTTACCTTCTGTCTACACTCGCTCTCCCTCTCTTTTCAAATTCAGGCTGTGTTTTAGCAGAAACGTCTGTACTCGACTGCCTGCGAAGTTTAGCCACTTCAGAACAACTTCCAAAGCTGCTTTGATTTTCATTTCTATTGTTACAATTTTAGAAACCTTGATGTTGAATTGAATTGATTGTCTGCTCTGAGGTGAGATTTGCCCTTGTTTGTGAGGGTTTTCTGTGCTGCATGCTAATCCTGGGTATGCGGAGAGAAATAAGAGTCAAAACAAGCAAGTTTTTAAATTTAAATGATGAAAAATGGTGATTATGCATTAATAACCTATGTTAGAATATGTCAAACTATCTTAAATTCAAAACTGAAATAATAAATGTCAAATATTTCACATCCATGTTTAACATCCATTTACAAGAAAAGATAAGTTAAACTTTATTAATCCCACCATGGGGAAATTTATTTGTTAAAGCAACTCAAGATAGACAGGCAAATATGAAAATAGGTACAAAAAATAGATATAAGATATAGAATACAAAATATAGAAGGTAAAAATATATTATAAACATAAGAAACCATGTACATCCTCTATATATAAAGATTGATATTGCACTGGAGAAAAAGTTGAAAAATTGATTAAAGTGATTAAAAATGACCAAAGTGTTGGTGATAATAATAGTAGTGTTATGCTATGTTGAATTAAAAAGACTTATTGTGGTTCCTTCCTGCACGTCTCAATTGCTCGTCCTGCTAACTGTCCAAAAATGTCTGTTGTTCTTATTTTTACAGCTTATCCGAGCTACATTGTCATGAATTTGTAAAACACCTTCCAGTTTCACAAAAGTACTTTGAAAAAGTAATAAGATGTCCACATTTGTCACAGGTACTGAAACTCAGAGTGCTTCACTTGAAGAATTTAAATAAAGAGCTTTTATCACAAACAAGTCTCCCCTCAATCAAAACAGCATTTCCTCCTCTGATCCTTTCTTATCAGCTTCACTCACATTCGATCTCTGCTCGCTGATCCCTCATTAAACAGGCCCGGTTGTGGTTGTGTAGATATTACCTCCACAATGATCTTACTGCAGAAAAATGCCATCTTATCTATCGAATTACTCGGCATCATTAATGGGCGATTATACTGTTTTTGTACTCCTCTCATATTTCTTCTTCTGCTCTGCACATTTTCATTTCTTTCCCACCATTAAATAAAGAGTAGAAACTGGATAGTCTTACTTTAATCCTCCTCTCTGTCCCTTTTTGTCTTAAAATTCATCGTATGCTCCACCCCCCATCCCCCTTTTTTTCTTTATCAATATACTGTCATTTCTCCCGGGTGGTCGCCGTGGTTTAGGGAAACAATGTTATCCCTCCACATCATTATGAGACATTAATTGACTCATCCTATCTTCTCCTCCCTTTCGGGTCCGCTATCTCGACTTGACTCGGCTTGATTAATTCATGCCTGCAGTACGTGCTGAACCTGGGGAGAAATTTTAAATAATCCCCCCCACCACCACCACACATTTCTCTCTCTCTCTCTTTTTTATTTAAATACATTCACTCTTTAATGTGCTCGCAAGATCACTTCAGTGGAAAAATAACGAGATGAGACTGAAGCCTGACCTGATACAACGAAAATCAGCCAGCGACTTTGTTTGAAGGTTTGACCGACTTCTTCTATTTTACTATCCTGCACTTTAATCCATCATAGCAGTCCTTATCGGTGGAGAATATAAACGTAAAAGCTTTCAAATAGGTGATATGAAATAACAGTTTTACAATGATGATGATGTGCATGCTAATAATAATGATGATCTGTGTGTTTGAGAATAAGGCCACATCATAAAATCTGATTTCCGTGTTTAGATGAGCAGAAACTTTCTATATTTGTTATTGAAAGCAGGTCCACAGAAACTAGCAAAGCAAAACAAGATACTGCAACATCATTAAGCACCTTTTCATAGTTCACATGTGTATGTATGTATATTATGAGCACAGGCGGCTCCGACCTTTAAGCTTGGCAATGTAAAAGACATTTAAGGCCAAATAAGTCTCGAAGCTCGGCAGTAGTAAAGCTGCAACAGAGAATTCAAAAAAAAAAAAAAATATGTGAAAATAAGTGTGTCTTATCAAACTAAACGATAGTGGTGACACAGAGGAGTGTCCCATTTTCCTTCATTACGATCCTGCAGATTCGCTCTGTCTGCACAAATGGGAATCTCTCTTACTGTCTATTTCTGTCAATTTCTGTGCGCTGACAAGTAATTTTCTCTGAAATCACAGTCAGTGTCTTGCAATTTTTGACTGGAACACCTTTTGTATTCCTTTTTTTTTTTTTTTGATCCCCTGAATCTCATCTTAACTAACTGATGCAAAACTACAAAGTTTTTTTGGCTTTACTTATGCAAACAAACCCTGGAAGTGTGTTTTTTTTTAACATATCTTATTTATATGATAGTGAAGACACAGTTGCATGAAAATTGTTAAAAAACACAAGCAGGTCATGTTCACTCACACTTTTACCAGCGTGTCTAATTACAGGGTGAGCAATCAATACACTTTTGAGGGTTTGGGTTTTAGTGTCCTCTGGCCCCTTTAGGAAAGTAATGGAGAGCTGCAGGCTGCCGAGCAACATGTCTTCACTGAAGCAAGTTATGAGATTTTGGCCAGAATCGATTAGAATGATGGAAAAGGTGGATAAAACCCGAGTCCGGGTCGAAAAGGAGAGCCGAAGGTAGCTCTTAAGAGAGAAATACAAATCTGTCTCCTAAAAGGCACAGAGTGACCTCAAACACGCCGAGGCCGGACTCACAAATATAGACGAACTTTTGCCGTTTGAATCGATCTTCAAAAGTGTTTTGAGTGCAGCAGCTTTACAGCGCCGCTCCTACCTGCTGAAACGTTAATAGCTTTACACATGCATAATTTTCACTCACTTCTAATCAGCGATGTCAGGATTATCAGTAGGCCAAGCTGATTTATGTCACTGTCACTGGCAGATTAACGCGCAGGTCACAGAGAAACCTACATCCTGAGATTGCTGAGTTATTTAATATTAATCATCACTCTGATGCCGGATGATTGTCAGATATTTCGAAGGTTAAATCTCTTCTGATATGTTTGTAGGATCTGCAGTCGAATGAGGATACTGACATGACTGCCAATCTGTGCCTTGAATGTAAAAATATCATCCTGCGGTCTAATCACCACCTGGGAATCTGCCTGTCTGACCTGGTGGATTATGGAACAAGGGTTTTTTTTCCTCAGTAATATAACAAACAAAAAAAAAACTCCATCTGTACCTAAATCCTGCACACTTGTCAGTCGTCTGCAATGCACGCTAACACGACTCCCACTTCATCATCTGTTCTCTTTCATCCGATCGCGAGTGAAACAAGGGATTGCTATCAGATTCTCAAATCATGTCTGACAGCCACCCTTCCGACTCAAAGGCGGACGACGAGCGATTTGTTTGGCCTCCGGTGGCTCGTGATGCAAAATCTGCTGACACTAAAGAAGAAATCTAAAATAAGTTCAAACACTTGTTGCTCAAATCTGTTACCAGCCAACATTTTAATGAAAACACAAGGTCATAGAGGTCACAGGATTCATGCTTAAATGAACGTTAATCAGCGTGTTTTTGCATTTGATTGCAGAAAAAATTCCTCTTTTATAAAAAGTTTTTTTTATACAACACAGAGAAATGGAAAAATACAAAAGCCCACAAGAAGTAGTGATTACATAGATAGCAGAAATAATACAGAAAGTCTGGTTAGTTTCATGGTTTTGGTTGTTTGTGATCATCTTAACTTGGATGTTTGTTCTCTGTTGCAGGATATGGAGATTTATGAAGTTTTCTATCGTATCCCAACATGTATCAGAGCTATATAAAATCTAAAAGCATGAATGGACAACTGTATTTGAATGCAAACACGGGTGGCAAATCAAAATAAAAAGCTGCATAAATGAGAGGAAGATTCTTTCATGCAGGCATGCAATTAACATCCAGTAAGTGAGCAGGCCCAGCTGACCTCTGGTGTCAAGAGGAAATAATCAAAGTAATGCACTGCAAAGACCGGTGTATCTTTGGTGTGGTTGTTAATGCTGGTTTAAAGAGTGTTAGATGACTTTTTAATATTCTCAATGAGTAGACGGGTGCAGGCGTGGCATACATCAGGAAAACATAACAGGCCTGAACCCCACAGTGAGGAGGTCGAGTGGTTTTTATTTTACTGTGCGAACATTTTCCTGGATCTACTCGTCCCCTTAGAAAGAAACTGTCACTGCAAATCAATACAAAGTCATTCTGCTGTCTGGTCACCGTAATCCTACAAAGAGACATTTCTATCCTGATGGGAACTCTCTCTCTCTTCCAGAATAACAATCTGGAACCGCACAACACAAGAGGCACCGAACGGCAAAACGATGTAAATCATATTCTACATTCATGTGATCATGTGATTCATGTGATCTCACCCCAAATAAAGACCAGTGGAAAGTTTTGGTCTGAAATGTGAGATCTCACCAATAAAACACCAAATGAGTGAAGATATTTGGAACAAAACAGTTTGCATCCCTCCAGCAGAGATTCAGAAACTTGGGAATTACGCCAAGGGAGCTGTTGTGGAGGCTCGTGTCACCCATCTGCATGTGTAAGCTCCATAAGCTCCCTCAACTAATTTGCCACCTGCTGAAGAGACAACAGAACTACACTAACACTGTACAAAAAAAAAGAAGAAAAAAACAGAGAGGTTGCTTATTGGCGACTATTCGTAAGATTTGTGGAAATTATGCAGAGATGGCGGATGGACAGCTCTTTTCTTTGAACGAGGTTGGAGACTTGTTGACAAGTTCTTTGATATAACTAGAGACTATCTGTGAGACAAGAGGAGCTAGATAAGTAGACGTGACCACCGATCAGACCCTGAAATTAAAATGATGCTGAGCAGATAAAATGTAGATATATTAGGCCGGGTCAACCACTGAGTACGTGCTCTTTGCTTTGTGGGAGTTAAAGGCAGCTTAACCCTCTGCAGCCCAGCGTATAATTGGCTGTTTTTGACTGCTTTTGATTTTACCTTTCAATTTCACCTTAAAACTGTTTACCATGCCTTGTTTGGTGTCATTTTTCTTCAGCACAACCTCACATGTGTGATTTTACAGTTATTTTTTCATTTTGACATACTGTATTAACACACTGGACCTAAAATCACACAGAAACCATAAAATCCGAACAGGAGAAAGTTTGATTTTTTTTTTTTTTTTACTGTGAAAACCACAAACACGTCTAATGAACCATTAGATTAGATTGAACCATCTAATGAACAATTTATGCAAATATAAATTGTAATTTTCAATTTATTTACAACTATTTACATTAAAATGCAGCAATGCCTCAGGCGTTTTGTACAAGGTGTGTATGACAGTGTGTTATGTACAGTATATATACAGTATGTACAGCTTTTTATATGATAAAAACTATATAATAAAAACCATTAAAATATATCCATCCATCCATCCATTTTCATCCAGCTTGGTCCGGGACCGGGTCGCGGAGGCAGCAGTCTGAGCAGAGATGCCCAGACCTCCCTCACCCCAGACACTTCCTCCAGCTCTTCCGGGGGATCCTGGGGAGGCGTTCCCAGGCCAGTTCCCAGGCCAGTCGAGAGACATAGTCTCTCCAGCGTGTCCTGGGTCTTCTTCCCGAGGCCTCCTCCCGGTGGGACACGCCTGGAACACCTCCCTAGGGAGGCGTCCAGGGGGCATCCGAAAAATAGATGCCCAAGCCACCTCAGCTGACTCCTCTCGACATGCGAAGGAGCAGCGGCTCTACTCCGAGCTCCTCCCGAATGACCGAAGCTTCTCACCCTATCTCTAAGGGAGCGCCCAGCCACCCATGGAGGAAACTCATTTCGGCCGCTTGTATCCGCGATCTTGTCCTTTCGGTCATTACCCAAAGTTCATGACCATAGGTGAGAGGTGGGAACGTAGATTGACCGGTAAATCGAGAGCTTCGCCGCCTTTCGACTCAGCTCCTTCTTCACCATTAACGGTCCGGTACACCGACCGCATAACTCTGCGGACGCGCTGCACCAATCCGCCTGTCAATCTCACGCTCCATCTTTCCCTCACTCGTGAACAAGACCCCGAGATACTTGAACTCCTCCACTTGAGAGGCAGGACCTCTCCACTCACCCGGAGAGGGCACACCACCCTTTTCCGGTCGAGAGTACCATGGCCTCGGATTTGGAGGTGCTGATTCTCATCCCAGCCGCTTCACACTCGGCTGCAAACCGCTCCCAGCACATGCTGAAGGTCCTGGCTTGAAGAAGCCAACAGGACAACATCATCTGCAAAAAGCAGAGATGAAATCCTGTGGTTCCCAAACCTGACTCCCTCCGGCCCTCCTGGCCCCTATGGCTACGCCTAGAAATCCTGTCCATAAAGATTATGAACAGGACCGGTGACAAAGGGCAGCCCTGCCGGAGTCCAACATGTACTGGGAACAGGTCTGACTTACTGCCGGCAATGCGAACCAAGCTCCTGCTCCGGTCGTACAGAGACCGAACAGCCCTTAGCAAAGGCCCCCGGACCCCATACTCGTGGAGCACTCTCCCACAGAATACCACGAGGGACACGGTCGAATGCCTTCTCCAGATCCACAAAGCACATGTGGACTGGTTGGGCAAACTCCCATAAACCCTCTAGCACCCTGCGGAGGGTATAGAGCTGGTCCACTGTTCCACGACCAGGACGAAAACCGCATTGCATTGTTCCTCCTGAATCCGAGGGTCGACTATCGGCCGAATTCTCCTCTCCAGTACCCTGGCGTAGACCTTCCCGGGGAGGCTGAGAAGTGTGATCCCTCTGTAGTTGGAACACACTCTCCGGTCCCCCTTTTTAAAAAGAGGGACCACCACCCCAGTTTGCCACTCCAGAGGTACTGTCCCCAACCTCCATGCAATGTTGCAGAGGCGTGTCAGCCAAGACAGCCCCACAACATCCAGAGATTTGAGGTACTCTCAGGGCGGATCTCATCCACCCCCGGCGCCTTGCCACCGAGGAGCTTGCTTACGAACTACCTCAGTGACTTCGGCTTGGGTGATGGACGAGTCCACCTCAGAGTCCCCATCCTCTGCTTCCTCATTGGAAGGCAAGTCGGTGGGATTGAGGAGATCCTCGAAGTATTTCTTCCACCGTCTCCGACAATGTCCCCAGTTGAGGTCAACAGCTCCCCTCCCACCTGCACTGTAAACAGTGTTGGCAGAGTACTGCTTCCCCCTTCTGAGGCGCCGGATGGTTTGCCAGAATCTCTTCGAGGCCGACCGATAGTCCTCCTCCATGGCCTCACCGAACTCCTCCCAGACCCGAGTTTTTTGCCTCCAGGACCGTCCAAGGGCTGCGGCTTGCTTGGCCTGCCGGTACCTGTCAACTGCGTCAGGAGTCCCACAGGCCAACATGGTCCGATAGGACTCCTTCTTCAGTCTGACAGCATCCCTTACTTCCGGTGTCCACCACCGGGTTCGGGGATTGCCACCACGACAGGCACCAGAGACCTTGCGTCCACAACTTCGAACCGCCGCGTCGACAATGGAGGCAGAGAACATGGTCCACTCGGACTCAATGTCTCCAGCCTCCCTCGGAATCTGTGAGAAGCTCTTCCGGAGGTGGGAGTTGAAGACCTCCCTGACAGAGGGCTCGGCCAGACGTTCCCAACAGACCCTCACAATACGTTTGGGTCTGCCAGGTCTGTCCAACTTCCTCCTCTGCCAGCGGATCCAACTCACCACCAGGTGGTGATCGGTTGACAAGCTCAGCCCCTCTCTTTACCCGAGTGTCCAAGACATACACGGCCGGAGATCAGATGAAACGACAACAAAGTCGATCATCGACCTCCGGCCTAGGGTGTCCTGGTGCCATGTGCACTGATGGACACCCTTATGCTTGAACATGGTGTTCGTTATGGACAAACCGTGACTAGCACAGAAGTCCAATAACAGAACACCACTCGGGTTCAGATCGGGGAGGCCGTTCCTCCCGATCACGCCCCTCCAGGTATCACTGTTGTTGCCCACGTGAGCGTTGAAGTCCCCCAGTAGAACAATGGAGTCCCCAGCCGGAGCACTATCAAGTACCCCTCCCAGGGACTCCAAGAAGAAGCTGGCCAGGTACTCTGTACTGCTGTTCGGCCCATAGGCACAAACAATAGCAAGAGACCTATCCCCAACCCGAAGGCGCAGGGAAGCGACCCTCTCGTTCACCAGGGGTGAACTCCAACACGTGGCGGCTGAGCTGGGGAGCTATGAGCAAGCCCACACCAGCTCGCCGCCGCTCACCCTGGGCAACTCCAGAGTAGTGGAGGGTCCAGCCCCTCTCAAGGAGCTGGGTTCCAGAGCCCAAGCTATGCGTGGAGGTGAGCCCGACTATCTCTAGCCGGTACCTCTCAACCTCCCGCACGAGCTCAGGCTCCTTCCCCCCCAGTGAGGTGACATTCCATGTCCCTATTGCCAGAGTTTTGTTCCAGGGATTGGGTCGTCGAGGCTCCCTGCCACGACTGCTACCCAAACCACATTGCACCGGCCCCTCATGGACCTTCCTGCGGGTGGTGAGCCTACTGGAAGGCGGGCCCACGTCGCCATTTCGGGCTGAGCCCGGCCGGGTCCCGTGGGCAAAGACCCGGCCACCAGGCGCTCGCCTGCGAGCCCCAACCCCAGGCCTGGCTCCAGGGTGGGGCCCCTGCACGCTTGTAACGCCAATCCGGGCGACGTAACGGTCCTTGATATTCTTCTTTTCATGATGGGCTGGGCTCTGAACCGCTCTTAGTCTGGCCCGTCACCTAGGACCTGTTTGCCATGGGAGACCCTACCAGGGGCGTAATGCCCCCGACAACAACATAGCTCCTAGGATCATTCGGGCACACAAACCCCTCCACCACAGGTGTAAGGTGGCGGTTCAAGGAGGGGTAAAATATATTATATTGTATATATATGTAATATTGATGAAGCTTTTACTGTTTCTTAATGCACCAAACACCCAAAAAACGTGACGACAATATTCAGAAAAAAACACGATGTAAGTTATTTATCACAAGTCTGTTTTTACTCAGCCTATCAACACAGTTTAAACTGGTATATAGTTTGAAGTCTGCACTTTTGACACAACTTGAAACAGAGACTCGGCAAAGCAGCGTCTTCTTACTGCTACGTCATTGTAAATCGATCACTTTATTTGGATGCGCCGGCATGTCCGGTGACTCCAGAGGGTTAGTTATGTTAGGTCGACTATCATGGTGGCCCAGAAGATTTATGACGACACCGCCTGACATGCACGGCAGGATTTTCTAAAAACTGGGCCTTCAATTTCAATTTTTTTTCAATTTCTGCAACATAAGAAAAAACTGTCCAAAATACACCAAAACCAGATAGCCAAAGCTTGAACAAATGCACTCACGGTACTGGAAGATTCATTCGTCCACACATCCTTCAGTTTTTTCTGAGACATTACTCAACGAACTTCTAAAGGTATAATCCAAAATTATAATCACAGAGCTATGAGGCTTAAAAGTTAAATGTTTCTCTTCCACTTCACACATCGTGTCCATCACGCACACATATTATACATCTGGGCAGTGAAAAAAGAAAAACAATGCAGGAACAAAATAAGTCCCAAACACACACAGAAAACTACAACTTAAGAATCTATCTGAATCTGAAATTCAATCATCTGAGGAAATGGAGCTTAACAACTTAATGGGAAGAACCAAAGGTGGTAATTATGGAGGGAAATTATTTGATATGCCTCTCTAAGAATCACATGAGGCATATGAGAGTGGGAATCCAAAATGATTAAATTACCAAACTCATAATTCTTTTAATGAATCAGAAGACGGGAAACTCTGAGAAGAACTTGGTTCACATACAAATCCAAAGACGGGACCAAAACTTTGATCAGTAAGAAATCAAAGTCTTTTTTAGATAATCAATGATGATAATAGTGATTGTTATCATCTGAGATCAGAGCTGAGGACATGCAGTGTGTGTGTGTGTGTGTGTGTGTGCAAAAGAGAGTTCGGCGGCAGTAATGCTTTGGCCTTCATGTTAACTTATTGTGGCCCTGCAGGTGAGGGACTTTGGCAGCACCGTCAGCTGAAAGACCACACACACACACACACACACACACACACACACACACACACACACTCTCTCTCTCTCTCTCTCTCTCTCACACACACACACACACACACACAGAGAAAGTGACTAAGGGCTTTTTCAAACTTGGACCAACTATATTTGCGCCTCAAACAAAGTTTGACTCTTTATTTTGTTATTTTCTTTCCCCATGAATGTGATTTTTTTCAACTGCATTATTGTCATTATAGTTAATAAAACTGTTACTTTGGCCCCAAAACAACAAAAACACAGCAACGAAGACCAGCCGTCTCTGGGATATTTTTGCAGGACGTGAACTACAGACACACTGTTGATGCCTCTTTGGACTTGAAATAACTAACAAGCAAAAAACCTAAATTAAAAGTATTGATTCCCTTTTATTTTTTTAATTACCTGAATTAATTCCCATTAAAGAAACTTAAAAACCCACGAAAAAGGCCGAATGAGACCGACAAGCAGTGAGAGATCATAAAGCACCAAAGAAAGGAGAGCGGATGAAAAACAGAAAAGGAAGCAGGATTCAGCAGACAGGAAGAAAGTAAATAGAAAAAAAAAGTGGGGAGAAAGTGAAAAAGGTGGTGAAACGAAGGAGTGATGGGAATTCAAAACTGAATACAGTTAATGGGGAAAAAAAAGTGTTAGACGACAAAGGAGAGGAGAAGACAAAGAGAAGGCAGAGAGAGAAATAAGGGGAAAAAAGAAGACAGGGCTTTGCACTGACAGATGGATGACGAGAAAGGGGCAGAAGAGAGGCTGAGATAATTCAGGGAGGTAATGCAGTATTGAGCAGAGGTCCAATCTGTCACCACAACTCTGACTGAGCAGCTGCCTGCCTCCTTAAAGCTCCCTCCATCTGCACCTTATCTCTCGCCTTACATCCAACCTTCCTTCAGAAATAAACTGACATGTTTTTCACTCTTTTTATTTTTTTTACATCCTTCACTGAAAATATATAAACTGTATTTCTATATATAACTGAACACTTGCAGATAATTAAATGTTTTGTTAGTGTTACAATCTGCTGTGATAATGATAATAATGTTTTTTTATTTTTCTTTTAAAGCCCTCCTCTGGTAAAAAATATGTTTTGCGCCACGTTTCTCGGATGTTTGAGCGACGCTGTGCAGAGTTTGATAGCAAAAAAGCTGTTTTCAATTTCTTCTGCTGAAGTGAAGGAAGTTTCTCTGTGCTCCCCTGAAGTTTAAGACGAGCGTGTTGAGCGTGAGTTTGACTTTACAGAAGTTGTGTGCAGGTGTGATGTGGAGCCAAAAGCCCCTCACGTCCACCGAGACACCAAGACTTTTCTAATTAAATGGTTTTGTGTGAAAAAAACACCCAAGACACAAATTAAAATTCACAGCAGAGTGTTTGTGTACGTCTGAAAACATATCTGGAGGGGATCTTTAATTATGGTTCTGTGTAGCTTTAATAATTGTACAAGTAAATGTCCCTATTTCACCCCCCATTTCTTCCCATAAAAGTCTATTATTGGTTTCGTGTTATAAGAATTACTTTAACATTAGACTGAAGGGGCAACATTACCTAAGCGTGAATTCAACTCAGATATTACGCTGCCTATTTTCTTACAATTAAACTGCAAATGTAACTTAGAAAAAGGGTGTAAACAGTTTTATTAGCCAACATGTGACAGTGACATTTACAATTACAGTCAATAATCTTTCTTGTATTTAACATCTCCTGCGACAAAGTGATGAATTTTAAGTTTAAGTTTCAAAAACACCCCAGTGTGTGGGCATCCTTCCTCTGGGGAGCACAGAACATAAACAGCCCGACATCGACCGCTCACTGATGCCAACGAAGACGCTGCCAAAAAGACGAAAAAGAAAAAAGTTTGTTTTCTTTTTTGTAAAACTTCCCCTCTCATTCATTCTTCCCCTCCCCAATAACCAAACACAGCATTTTTTCTCTCCTTCTCCAGTGGAATTCAATTAGTCCAGGACAAAGAAAGAAACCGTGATGGATCAGATAGGTGAGGCAGTATCGAACAGCGAGCTTGTGTATCAGTGCCAGGCGCTGTGAGCAAGCAGTATTATACCTTCAAAGAGCACTTTACTCCTTAAACTGGAAAACCTTCGCCGTTCTCAGAAAAACACTTTATAGCAACAAATGAAATCATATTTGGTGCCGCGCTATCACGGAGTAATCAGAGCTCACGTCATTGTTGTGCTGCTTGTGTCGTGCAGCACATTAGAGTGAAAATGAAATGATTGGTGACTCAGTTTGAGGGTGCTCACATCTGCATCTGCAGCATATATATATATATATATATATGTTTATGTATTTATATTTATATATTAGGAGATTTGGGAAATTATTAATTCTACGATGCATGGTGGTGCTTTGTTGAATTATTCTGCATCGATGTGGTGAAGTCTATAATCAATTAACAGCTCAATCTTCAGCAGACTCATTTCTGGAGTTTGGTGCTGCTTGCCTGTTTAGTGTCGCCGTATTTCCATTTTAAAACCGTGCCAAGATGGCAGAGAAACAAAAGAAAGAAAACCACCGCTGTTTTTTTTTTTAAAGCAGATGTTTGGGCACACTTGTTTGCACTGATGAGGAGAAAAATAAACCATGGATAGAAATCTGAACTTAAGAATCAGAATCAGAAAACTTTATTATAATTATAATAAAACTTTATCTCAGGAGGAAATCTGGTTTTCCAGTTTCTCTGATACAGAGAGCACAACAGAAATAAAATACAATAAACAGAATATGTACAGTAAAACCAAGGTCTCCTTTGAGCTGGATTAAAGAAATAGAAATACAGTACAGAATATATAAATATAAATATAAATGCTGCTTATTACATGGATGAATGTAGAAGAGATGTATTTAAAATCATTTAATAATCAAATCTTGTCCCTCTGAATCATAATCAAATGAAATTGTGAGATTACTGCGATTTCCTCCCCTATTAAATATATAGTCATCCAATTTCGGGGACCTGCAGGTAATTGGGAGAGTAAATGAATAAAAAATAAAGTTATCAAGTTGAATATTTTGGAACAAATTCAATGAAGCCAATGGCCAATCACAGCCATCAGCGTATACACCTACAATCAGGTGTGTTGTTATGCCAGTTTATGAGGTATACCTGAGTGAGTGTATATTATTTAAAAATGTCCAAAAGCACACAAAAACACACTTCTACTCAACTAGACTCCAACTAAATTAACTGTCAGTTGTATAAATTATGCTAAACCTGCTTCTCTGTCACTACTTTTCAGAGTTTCTTCCTCATAAAACAACTTTTAAACCACAAACTATAGTTTTGCCATTTCTGAGCTTTTATTAAATCTTGACTTTTGTATTCTGTATGTCACAATTTGAATAAGAAAACCTGGATGGCGTCCCGGTTGGTGAGAGAGTCTGGTTGTTCCCAGTCACGGATCAGCTGATCGTCGCTGTGTTATGCACGGCTGACTCTTCTGCCTGAACTGCCGCAAAGCGCCGCTCTCCATCAGCTGTTCGCCTCTGAACCTGCAAACAGACAGCGGCTCCTCAATCTCATGGTTGAGAGGGTGGGAAATGTCTCATATGCTTCTCGTTTTCTTTCGCTTTCTCCTTTTTTTCCCCCCTCCCCACAACCACAACCATCCCTATTTTAACAGCCCATCCATCAATAACCCGGCCCCAACTCCTGTATCTCTAACCTCTTACCTGTCTATCATTCATTTCTCTTATTTCCTCCCGGTTCACTTCCAATATTAATATTCTAGCACTCTATCGCATCCTTTCTCCACTCGTTTCCATCCCGCTCTTCCTCCATCGGTATCCAGGAATGATTAGTCCTTTTGTGCCCTGCTTTAACTTTACTTCCCAAAAAATTTTTAATAAGTCCTTAATTTTTAGATTTCACCTTCTCTCTTCGTACCTTCCTGTCCAAGGCCTGTTTCTCCATCCCTTTCTCGCACTTGTCCTTTCATTTCTTCGAAAACTTTGCAGATATTTCTCTCACTCCTCGTCCCTCTGTCCTTCCATCAGTCCCCGTCCAAGGACTCCAAGGACATAGGATGGAGGATGGCAAACGAGACGGGATGCTATTAACCCACCATGTTTTCATCTCGTACACAAATATGAGACAGATCGCTTGGCCAGAGTTAAGTAAAGACTTCCTGCAGGGTTGGGATGTGAAACGATGGAGAAGAAAATAGATCTGAGTGACTTTGACCCGCTGACTGAGCTCAAATCGACGCGCTAATGAGATATAACTGCTGTTGAATGATGGTCGGTGCACAGTGCAAACGCACGATACTGCTTCGTTTTGACTCTCCAGTGTCCTTGAATTGTAGAAAATGTAAGCTCACTTTCAACTGACCTTTCTACCGCGGATCTTTCACCACCAGTAAAAATGAAATGATTACGTAACGCTGGCAGAGCCCACTGTGTGTCAGACTCTGTGATCCCTACAGAGGTGGAAAAAAACAACATTTACCTCAGTGCTGTACTTCAGTATTTGATCTCAGAGGGAAATATTGTACTTCACTACATTTATTTGACAGGCAAAGCTTTGGCAACAGCAACAAGTAACGATTAACTGTTTCTATCAGTTCAGATGCTCTGCTTTTAGCAAAAAAAAAAAAGGGGTTTACTTGTCTGAATTTCTCAGATGGTTTCATTTAAATGGCTGAAAGAGAAAGTCTAAATAAAAAAACAAAAGATCACCAATTTATGTGGCAGAATTTTCTTTTCTCTTTTCGAACACCTTTAATCATTTCATGAACCCTCAGATTCACCCAGCCGCCCTTTGGAGTGAAGTTTAACAGTAAATAACCTCAGCTGATGCAGGCAGGCCTGAGGGCAGCAGTCACTTTCATGTGTACGGTTTGAAAGGTGTGCAGTATTAAATGCTTTGGGTTAAAAAAAGGAAACAAAGTTTTTACTTTGCACAACCTATTTTGAACAGTGTAGACCATTTATAATAGATCCCATTGCCTTTAAATTGACTAAATTTGCCCTCCACTACAGAAAATAAGAAAAAGGTAGGTATATAAGATGTTTTTTTTCTCTGGAGTTAAACATTGATCATCCAAATTAAAATCGCCTGAGCTTTTTTTTCAGCGACATATTGCAGGTTCAGTATGCAGAGATTTTTTTCTTAATTGTGTCATGACACATACACTTGTTTCTGACTGTTTAGGAGTGGAGAAAGGATTAAAAAGAACAAAAAATAGACAGAAAGAAAGTCAAACAGATGACGGATGTATTGTGAGAAAGAGGTGGAAGCTGAGAATAAAGAAATATTATTGAGGTATTTTGCTTTCTTGACACGCTGTCTGTATCTCTATAAACGAGGCATGATGCTCTCACACACACACACACACACACACACACACACACACACAGGATGCAAAGAGAAAACATTAGCACACACACATTTGAGAACACACACTCTCTTCCACACAGGCAAATGCACACACACACACACAGACACACACACACACACACAGACACACACACACACACACACACACACACACACACTGCTCTAACAGCTGAACATGGCAGGTGTTCCAAACTGAAACAAGTGACTGCCCTTTCACTGACCTCAGGAGGAGAACGGAGGCAGAAAAAACACAGAAAAGGAGAAAAGATGAGGTTGTGGGCTGCAGGTTGTTTTATTCTCTCAGACAGGCAGAGACAGTAAAAGCTGTTTAACTTGAATCTGAGTGCCCTGTTGACTACAGGTCAACAACAGGTCCTCTTTCTGTTGTTTGTACTGAAGCTCCCAGCAAAATGTGGTTGCTGCGACTTGAAAAGCAGGATTTTTGCTGAAAATATATATTTTATTGTCTTGTTAAGTGACCTGCATGCAAAAAGCCTCCCCAGTGTGAGCGCGACTGCCCTGTTTAAAACCGTTTAAAGGGGAGCGATGACAGCTGCTGCTGTGCACAGATCTGTTGTGTAAAAGTTTTGACTTTCAGCCGTGGAGGACGCCGGACTTTCAGGTGATGTAAGGCGCCCTCTGGGAGCCGTGCTGGAGGTCGAGCTCCTGGGTGAGATAAACATTACATTTCTTTCCTTATTAGGCAAGTTAGCAACCTCAGTGTTACAGGATATACACTGAAAATAAAATAATTAAATGCTTGATTATGCTGAAAAGGTGGATATGCTCTCACCAATTAATCTGATTAAAAACACCTTCATTTAGTAGTTTTATAGCATCAGTGTTTGAGCTTATTGACTCAATTGTCTTTTTTTTTTTTTCTAGCATTTTACCAGTGTTAAATTTCTGTTGTGTGTTCAGAAAGCAGTTTTTTTCTTATTAAGGTTTCATGACTTAATTTTACTCTGAGCTAAATAAAAAAAGGAATAAATAAAATTATTGGTAATGTAGGGATGTTTGTCAGTGTGCTGCTAAAAATTTAAAGTGCGTCTCATCGGTGTTGTCGACGATACACTACACAGTTTACAGGCAGATGGTGCAGCCTGGTCTCCTCATTTCTTTTCTGTAACGAGTCCAGTCTTTAAATGCAGATGTGTGCCACGCATGGGAAGCAAGAGCGATGTTTTACTACGCTGAAGTGATTATATGAAGAGCATCGAAAGAAAGAGGCGGTTTGACATTGAAACAGAACGAGGTGGTTCACCTTCTGTCGCTGTTTTATTCTCAGACCATCGGATGATTTTGCTCTTTATTACGTGTTTTCATGAGCAGGTCCCTGTGGGTTTTTAACATGTGCACGTGTATGAATATTGTTCAGCTAGTACATGTTTTTACTATAATAATGTGAACAATGTAGGTGTAGTAAGATTAAAAATATAAAGCATCTAATAAGCAAGGAAATACATTCAGCAGTTTGAGTATAAAACAATCCATCTCTAACTTTGCTAAAGGTGCAATATTTGACAGAAATAACATCATAATGACATGAAAGTGAAGTCCCAGAGCCTGAATATGTTTTCCAACCTGAACACTATTCATGTAAAAAAAAAAAAATGTCAGCACCGACATCAGCTTGTAGTTTGCATGAAGATGACGCTTATCTTTCGATTTAGGACTGGTTTGAGATGAACAAAGCAAATCAGTGAAGACCTCAACATGGAGACTGCTCACTCTGGGACATGCTGGGATAAGTTATGTCAGACAATAATGAAATACATTATACTGATAGTGTAAAATGACCATAATTAGACAAAAACAGCATGCACTTTTACACAATAAATGACATGCAGTGATGATGATGAGGCCGGACAAACTTTCTGTATGTAAAAAAAGAAAACTTTGATGGAGATTTAGGGCGCAGCGTCGATGTAACGTAATGTAAAATCACTTTTCTCGCAGATCTTGTGCAGAAGGCGTCTTTCGCGTCTGTATTCGGGGTTTTACTGCAGGTCAACAATTTATCACAGCTTCCTGACTTTCCCTTCTTTGTGAGGTATTATCTCACTTCTCAGTTTTCTTCTTACTTTGTCACACTATTTATTGAAATTCTGCAACCCTCTTCTGCTCGCTTTATTACTGTAACACACAAACACTTACACCTTAAGAGAGGCTGGGCAGGAGCGATTTTTATAATTCAGAGCTTACTTTCCATAAAAATTCACTGTAAATCCCCCAAAGGCTGGACCACACACTCTTATATAAATTCATTTACACCTTTGTGTTTTTTAAAAAAGAGCATCAGGGCCGGATTATATAAACTGTGTCTGACAGAATATTTTGTCATGTATCCAGCACCACCTACTGTGCAGCATCTAATTAAGGGTAGACAACTTTAAGGAGACTGGCACAAATAAACACAACAAATCCTCAAATATAATGATTGCCAGTAACTGCAGACGCATGCAACAACGTTCGTCAGTTTGTTAGTATCTCTGACACACGCAGACCCCTCACTATGCCAATCTTCAGACACTGACAGGTCCAAACACATGCAGCGTGGTGACAGCTGTGGTGAATACAGAAGAGGATGTTTGTTGTTCCTAAAAGATAAAGATAAAGAAAAATAACACATCCTTACAATATGTCAGCAGTTCAATTTAAATGCATATTTTTAACTTAAACGGGATGAAACACTTAACAATGGGCATCTTATTTGCCAGTGTCTTGCCAGCAGTGTCTTGCTCAAGGAAACGTAAAGAGCTGAAACCATCAACCCTGGGATGAATGGATGACCCACTCTACCTCCAAGCTAACAGGGTTTCATTTACAGATTCATATGTTATGTTTCAACAATGATGAGTAAATGATTTAGGGAAGCAAACACGCTTTAAAACTGATGATGTTCCAGTTTACTGCACAGTTTTTCTTTTTTTATGAAACTATAGTAAGCAGTGGGAGGTCAGTTTAACCCGTAACATTAAAGTTTGAGGTTAGCCTGGCAGGTCTGCACCCCAAAAACCAGCAGAGTGTTCATCCATTTCACCTTCAGAGGCCCAGAAAACATGGCTCATCCTTTTCTGGCCAGAGAAGTGTTGTGTCCTCTTGTGTCCAAAAAAACTGAGCAGCCCCCACCGCGTTGCCCGACAGTTACATCATTATTCAACATGTTCGGTAAAATGGGACAGCCTTGTAGCATTATACGTTTGACACCCAGAGTTTTCAGTACTTGAGCGACAAACTGAAACACATTTTCACCCAAAAGCAGATAAAAAAACACTTTTGTTGGAGGGACATTTTGTGACGGCCGCTGCACTTTGCACAGATTAAACGTGCACAGCAAACTGAACACGGAGCAGCATGTTGCTTCACTATCGCACCACACAAACTCAGAAATTAATCACATTAAAATACAAATACTGATGAAGAATTATGACCTCATTGCCAAGAGGGATTGTCCAAAATCATCTGGGTTTAGACAAAAACTACAGAGGCACTGAAATTTAGCTTTTACAAAATTTCATGAGAACCTGTTGGTTTGATTTTGACATTGATGGCAGCTTTTCTTTGCACTGTTCTAATGTTCTTCTCCAGTTTTAATGCTCTGGATATAATATGTAATAATATAATATAGAATAGATGCAGTGAATCCCCATTATTTCCACCAACAAGAATTAAAGCCAAACTTGACTCTGTGACACCAAACAGCGAGTGAAATCTGAACAAAGTGGCTCGAAAGGCTCTGATGTGAGCGTCAAAAGCGGGACGGGCGATGTCCTGTACCGCTAATAAGCAGCCTAATGTTAATTAAAACACAAATGAACAATCTAGATTTAAGCTACAGCATTATGATAAGCATAATTGGCCCCGAGGCGGTACGACGTTGTGTTAACATTAAATCAGATTTTGGACTCGCTGACCTGAGGCATCCTAACGTACATTATTTGCTGCCAAGATGGATGTATCAGAGTTTAATTATCACGGATATTCATGTGAATGGTGATTGCGGTTAGCTTCTCTGTGATTTAAACTCAATATAAGACACCTGGTCCATTTGTAGAGAAATGCCATATTCACTCAACATAAGGAAATATCAATTTTAGCACTACATTAAACTTGTGATGCTTGTATTTTTGTATATTCACATATTAGGCCATGCAACTTGTGGCGATGCAAGGCTTTTTATTTTTACGGTGTTAGAATAGAGTCTCACCCGTCAGCGGAGCACTCAGACGGAGAGCGGCTTTAATGCGGCTGTAAATACATCCCAGAATATTACAAACAACTTCAGTGGAGCTGTAAATATATGTCTGTGTCAGACAAACAACACCGGTGGAAGCTGAGAGACGGAGAGAAGAGGGGGAGAGGGACAGAAAGACTTGTCTTATCTGAGCTTTACGCCTGCCGACTGGACTGAACACTCTGTTATAGAGCTGGCAGATTGAGGTCTTTGTGTCTCAGTGTGTGTTAGCATGCGTCTTTCCTCCACACTTCTCTGAGTCATAGATACTCTATGTGTCCCGAAGCTATGGAGAATATGAGACAGATGGACAGTATGGAGCCAGCACCGAGTCCTGACAACACATCAGTTCCTACATACTGTCGAGCTGGCCCGCGACCAAACCCAACAAAACCGGGCTGCTGTTCTCCTGTCAGCACAAAACTGCTGCTCTCCTCGCCGAGAAACACACACTTCTGAAGTTTCCCAACTGGTCTCGATGGCCAGAAAACTCATTTAAGACATCAAGCTGAGCATCAGAAATAAAAAGAAACCAATAAAAACTGTAATCGGACCACTTCTAATCATGTTTTTAAGTGTTATTTCTTTAAAATCCAACATGTCAAAGACCTGCTTGCCATCATAAAAGGAAAAACAGAGGTGCATTTTATTACATTAACAAATGGCTAATGTCTTTTTTTGCTGAAGGCAGTTTGACAGAGAAACACAGGTGATGCTAATGTCATTAAAGATGGCTTCATCCTACTCAGTAAACCATGACAGTGACAAAACCAGGACCCTGTAAGTGAGGCAGCTAAACACTGATGTCATCAATAATAAATAAATTAAAGTGCACATGAGCCAATTACAGCCAAATGTTCAAGTTGACAAATTTGTCAAAAAATATATTATATATATTATATATTATACCATTTAGTATGTACAAATATGTTGTTATGAATGAACCGATGTATGTGTAGGTCATGAAAAGTCTCAAAAACCCAACTGACAGCTAAGTCACAACCATTGATATACACAGCAAGAGGTCCTTACAAGACAGTGATTGGTTCAGATTACTTTGGGAGGACATTACATTTATTTTCTTCATCTCCTGTAGTGCAGATTTGTGTCTCTCTAAATTGATTTAAGACATGCAAGATATAAAACGTGCAACTCAAGGTGTTGCTGCAACTGTCAAAATGTCAGAAGTGTTTATTTAAATGGAAAATGAAATTGCAATAACTTACTTTAATGAAAATATACCCACTTTTATATTGATGTAATGGTTTATAGAGCATTTTGTAATTGTTAGAAACAGAGAAAGAACTAAGCACCTAAAAGGGAAATCTTTAGAAGCTTAATAAAAGCTATTTCTCAAACCAGCTACACATTGAGGTACATGCATCTTAAAAACAACATGAAACCATCATGGGCCTGGATTATTAAGGACTAGAAACCTGTTGGAATGGGGGGACCGGAGGTGAGTCGGGGATTAAGCGAGCAGTCAATGTCAAGAGACAAGGTGATGAAGTAATAATAAAAAACTTTGTAAAGAAAGTTCCACATTAATTAACACTGTTTTGGGCTCAACTAAGCAAGGCTAATGGAAACTATTCACTCTTTCTCCCACTCTATTTCTTCTCGACGTCTCTCTCCACCCTCTTGCCTCCTCCTTTCTCTCCACTTATCCCCTCTCCTTCGCTCAGTCTCTTTCATACATTCACCATCTCTCTCCATCCGTTTCTTCCCTCTTTTTCCCCCCTCTCACACTTTCTCCCTCTTTGGCCTCCCTTTCTTCCCCCCACCCTCCATCCCTCTTTCCTTCTTTCTCTCCCATTAGAAACATATTGGGGTGTCTTGGACCATGAAATTAAAATATTAGTGAGTGACATCACTGAATATTTCCAATTCTTTGGAAAGAAGGAATGAAAAAAAAAAATTCAAGTGCTGTTATAAGAAAAGGTCAGCTAGAGGGCAGATTAAGATTTAAAACTTTGTATTATCAATAAAATAATTTTTTTTATTTATTAATCATCTTCAATCTTGAAAGTTTATAGCCTCCTTCAGTGTGTTTTAAGGTGACAAAATACACTTTGAAATACAAGTTTGAGCTAAAGAAAAGTTTCATATATTCACATTTTCCCTCTAAAAGATCTGACAGATGGAAACTTCACGACTACCATAACTGCAAAAATGTGTGTCAACGTGTGTAAAAAAACTGAGCACTTTCCTCATATCAGGAGTTCATTTTATTTCCATTTTATTTTACAGTTTCCCCCTTTTTGTTGTTATTTAAAGTCAGCTGCCCAACTTAATCCTGTATTTTAATCTTATTTGTATTTTTCTTCACAAGCTTTTGTTTGTTTTGGTCTTTTTACATGATTTTTTCTTTCCGTTAGTGTTTTTATATTTTCCTTCTATGACTTAAAGGTGTAGTTTACAGTTCTAATCCAACACACTTTTTTGGCATCTATCTCTGGTGAGTGGCAGTCAAAATCAATAAATATTCACTGTATTTAGCAAGTTACACTTCAGCTGAATGAATCTGGATTACTACATAAGTATAATCCCAAAATAAACATACTTTGCAGTGATTTAATTGCAATAAATGGATCGAAAAGGATGCCGAAATAACTACATCATGATGCCGATTCATGCTTCGTCACGTCTTGTGTCTTTTAAAATGCTCGTTTTCTGCAAGTTTGCATCAGTCAGGACTCTCAGACCTCTCATCAAAATCAGCATACATTAAACAAATTTCATTATAACACTAAATGAATCAGTCATGCAAGTAATAAAAGTTTCTGTTTTAACTTTTAGTATAGTGGAAGCAATTGGAAATTTGTTTGTGGCACCCAATACACTAAAAAACAATAAAAAAACATTAAAAATATCTACAAATCTCTAATTTTCTGTCAGTTTTTAAAAAGTGGTTATATTTTCTGTGTCTTAGTGATTCCCGAAATGATTCATGCTTTACTGGAGTTTTCTTTGTAACACTTCAGTATGTTGATCCAACCACATATCGTACTTTACTTTGACAGGAGTCATAGATCACCTGCCAATAGTGCTGTCAGCAGGCAACTTTTATTTAAAGGGGTCACAAAAGGCGTTTAGTTTCCAAAAGACCATGTCTGGTGTTTTTATGTTTTTCAGGCAAAAAAACATAAATGTCAGGGAAGTCTGGGGCTTAAATGGTTTTATGAGTCTACGCACATGGAGACACATATGCAAACGGGAGCGCATAAGGAAGACGAAGTGTTTTTATTAAAATCCAAACAGTGACTCCACAGATAAAGCAGTAATATTAAACATGTCTGTTTCAGCTCCCAAAGACCTCTGGGGTGCTTTAAATCTACGAGTGACCGCACCTAAAGGAAACACTGCACATCTGCTTTAAGTTAAAGGACTGTTTTCTTTTCTTTCTATATGTATGTGCGACTGTGTATGTGTGCGCGTCTGGTTGCCATAAATGTACCACCAGTAAAACAGTTCAGGATTTCCATGCAGTTTATCATCCATTCATTTCCTGGCTGGACAATCACCAAAGCAAATGAGATGGAAGACAGCAGAGGAAAGAGAAAGACGGGACTTAATATGAAAGAAAGAAAGGAAAACGATAAAGAAGGAAAAATAAAGAAAGGAGAAAGATGGAAGCCAGAAAAAAGGGATAAAGAAAGTGAAAGAAAGAAAAAACTGGGAGATAAAATATACCAAAACTATGAGAAAGAAATGGAGAAGAAAGAAATCAGGAGTGAGGTGGCGTGTCAGGAGATGTCTTTCCTGCAGACTCCCCTGAGGGAAATTTTGGGGTGAACACATGGAAACAGTTTCTCTCTCCGTCTTTCTTTCTCTCCCTCTGTGGTCAGCACGTATGAGATTGACTGACAAGATACACTCACTCCTGTCTGACCTCATTTCTGCCTCTTTCCTCACTTTACCGCCCTCCCAGTCAACTCGGTGAGCGCAGCAGAGACGGACGGTCCCGTTGACTTCTGTTGGTAAGATGAATTGTCTTCTTACCAACAAGGGTTAAAAAGTCTGACTGCACCCACAACAGAAATGTGTTGAATGGAAAAAATAAAACAGTAATGAGTCGGATGTCAGAATAGCTTTAATTTGCTTTTTTTCTGTCTGCACCACTCTGATCTATTTCAAAATTAACATTACAGTATCTCACAGTTTCTTATGTTAGCTTGTGTAAAATTTTAATTTAAAAGATAAACTGACCCACTAATCACAACACAGCAGAGAGGCACCAAAAAAGTGATCTAAAGTAACAGTAACAGTATAAAATAGCAACTCTGCTCTGTGAGATTATCTCTTGAACAGAAACACAGCAGTTTATTTATATTTAGCACCTGCTAAGGTAAGAAAACACTTGAGCAATGTTTCACAATAAAAACCCAAGAAGGAGGCATCAGAAAACCAGGAGTTCTCATTTAAAGATAATTAAAAAAAAACACATTAAAATCAATTCAGAGGCCTTTCTCTAATAATAGCCTGTCTCTTCATTAATGCAAAAAATAATGGGCTTGGTCAGTGTTAATGAACTTGTTACCCTGCTCTGAATCAATGCGCTTAGACTGGCTGATCAAGACGTGGTTATGAGAAAAGACGAACAAAGTTTTGCAATATTTGAAGAAAATAGATGAGAGAGTAAACAGCAGACTCTTCTGTGGTTATAAAGCTATTACTAATTGTAGACTTGACAGTTTAATCCAATATAGAGTTGTTTTTTACTCTTTTGCTTCGATTAGGAATAAAAGTTAAAAAAGAGCCAGGTGTTTGATCATCATCAACCAATCCAGCTCTTGTTAGAGGATTACAAACCAAAAAATGCCCTTTTACATAATCAGGGATGAGAAAAGGCCACCGCTCTGCTACCTATGTGACACGAAAAAGCCACACAAGATAATAATCAGTGAAGGTGAAAGTTAAATTTGTCCCCACGCCATGATTCAGACAAAACCACTGGCTCTATCTAATGTGTGACTCGATGGGTTCCCATTTGACACTTTGGACTTTGGACTGAACTGTCTCACTCACTAAACCCTTTCTTCATCTCTTAATTTACAGTTTATGCTTCCACACTGAATGAGTTATACGCTGGAGGTATCAATACTCTCATCTAAGTCTTGGTGAGAAATCATTTAACAATCTGGAGTCCAGCGTATAATCGGCCGTTTTGATTTTACCTTTATATTTCACCTTAAAAACTGTTTACCATAACTTGTTTGGTGTCATTTTTTTCAGCACAACCTTCACATTTGTGATTTTACAGTTATTTTTTTCATTTTGACACACACACTGTATTAACACACTGGACCTAAGAATCACACAAAAAACATAAAATCTGAACAGGAAAAAGTTTGATTTTTTTTACTGTGAAAACCACAAACATGTCTAATGAATCATTTTTATAATTTAGAATGCAAATATAAATTGTAAATTTCAAAACCTTATGTACAAATTTAGCAAATTTTTACTCTCTCAAAGTTGCTTACAACTATTTACATTAAAATGCAGCAAGGCATTTTTTTACAACTATTTACAAGGTGTGTATATGACAGTGTGTTATGTACAGTATATACAGTATGTACAGCAGCATGGGTTGTGTTTATCAGGGGAAGATATTTATATGATAAAAACCATTAAAAATATATTATATTGTATATATAAATGTAATATTAATGAGGTCAATAGGTGTTTAGCACTTTCCTTACAATAGCCTGTTTTTGTTGTTTTGTTCCTGCACCAAACGTGACGGCGATATTCAGGAAAAAGCACAGTGTAAATTATTTATCTTATCTTTATTTGTCTGTTTTTACTCGGCCTATCAACACAATTTAAAAACTGGTTTATAGTTTGAAGTCCACACTTTTGACACAACTTGAAATGGAGACTCGGCGAAGCAGCATCTTTCTGCTACGTCATCGTCGACTCCAGAGGGTTAAGTGTGGTCCCCAAAATCAGCTCCGATATCCCTTAAGTCAAATTACAACAATTCATATAGCTGTGAAGATCTCATCGATGTGATTTTGTTTGTGGTTGTGAAGAAGTTCCTGCTTCGGGACAAGACAACACCACATCCCAGCTCTTATTCTCGCTGATAAAACTTTGATCAACTCGGCTGTGGAGAGGCAGATGCCCATGAGAGCACCAGAGCTGTTTAAACCTCCAAAAATATTGATAATTTAGGCAACAATTCAGAGGTCTGGGAAGAAATGTTGAAGCTGTATTACAAAACAAAACCAGTGAGAACACATTTAATCGTAGAGTTCATCTTTTTCCCTTTACCTCTCCTCTCTTTTTGCCTCTTTTTTATTATCTGTTACACCTCCAGTAACCTCCGTTTACTCTTTCCAGTTCGTCTGACTTTTTCACCTCCCGACGTCTCTCCACCTTCGCTGTCCTCGATAATATCCCTCGCTCGGCTCTTTTTCCTTCCTCTCTTTCTCTCTCTCTAACCCTCCTCTCATTTCTTGTCCTTTTAACCCAGATGCATGCCGTATGTTGTCACGTCCATATATGGGCAGCTCTATCTGGCCGCCGTCCACACGGCCAATTAGAAATGCCAGTTGAGTCGGAGCCTGTCCTTTGGAGACTGAGGTCACCCCGGCAACTATCGCCGTGGCAGACCTCATCAGGATCCGCGCCCAGCCAATCATCTCCCCTCACCTTCATTAGGGATTCGGTTAATGTCAAACCAGCATCCGATTGCTCTCTAATTCGCCATGTCATACTCCCGCTCGCTCTTTTTAAGTGCTCCATACTCTCGGCCGGAGGGTTTTTATCCCCAATGTACCTACACTCTTTCCTCACCTCCATCCATTTAGTTATTCCCTTTGTCCTCGCTGATGAACGAGCTCCCGAGATGCAACGCTGACCTGCATCTGCCCTCTTTGTCTTCCTCTATCTTGTCCACTCTTTTTACTTGTCTCTTCTTTCTCCCTCTTGGGCTGCCTTCACACAATCAGTGGTATCTAATACTAATATATCTATACCTATATATAGCCTGAAGACTGAAGGACTTGAGCAACTTCCATTTGAATGAGGGTGATGCCATCTTTAAATCAACATGGTCCTCTAGAAATGACGTTCATGCAATCCAAGTGAAGTGTTGGATGTATAAAACAGGAAATGTGTAGAACTGAACTGAGAACAGACAAAGACGAGAGCAGGGAATGAGATACAACAAACACAGAAGACAACAGAAGAGGGATAAATACGATCACGACGAACAAAGGGAGGGAGAAACACCAGGAAACTCCAGAGACACCGACAGGAACACGACATTCCTACAATATCTGCTCAGAGCAAAGCACGATTGTGATCTTGGATAAATATTAAAAAGGGATTTGAAGCTTGGCAACTTTTATTTTATTAAATGTTTGTCCATGGGGGGAAACCTTGAACTCTTGAATGTTAAAGTTAAGAACAGATTGTGATCTCGGTTAAATATTGGAAAGTGATTTGAGGGATGAAACGAGACGTGATAACTTTTTAAACTTGTAAATAAAACCACAGTCTTATTCAGCCAAAGTGCTTTTGCTGCATAAACCCCCCAAAAAAACAAAAAAAACATGCAAGACTCATCGTGTCTTTTGTCTTGTGCAAAAACAGAGCAATTTCTTCAAAAAAGGTTTTTCAGTTTTCCATCGAAATAAAGCCGGCAAAACAAAGCAGTGGCGAGGTATAAACACAATTTCCAGGAGACACCAGGTAAGCCAGCAAATTTGCAGAGCAGGCTTTGTGAATTATGTATTCCACTTTGGCACAAAAGAGAATCCTGGTATCTTTCATCTGAGAAAAAGACAAGTACCTGATAAGCTTTGCGTGCATGGTGTCTTCTGGGAACTGAGAATTACCATCCATTGCGGGTCACTTTCATGTTACACCAAGGACCGTTTCATCACGCTCTGCAAGGTTTCAGACAAACAAAGTTAAAGTCGTCACTGATAAAAACACATCCGAGTGGCACTCACTGACCACATCTTTATCTTTACTCTCTATATTCAGTTCTGTTGGCATGGCAGCGCGTAAAGGCGGCTTGGTGCTCCCAGCTTTTTTATTTATGTTTTTAGTTATGTTTTTAGTTATCTTACAGTCTCCTGCAGCAAGGCTCTTGCACCTCCACACCTGGGCATGTCGGACCACATCTCTGTGAATCTGATCCCTGCCTACAAACCTCTGATCTGCAGGACAAGACCAACCACCAGAACTGTACAGGTTTGGACTGAGGAGGCGTCTTCAGCAACATTACACAGGACTGCTTTGAGTGCACTGACTGGGAAGTGTTCAAGAAGGGCACAGATCTGGATGGATACACGTCATCGGTTCTGTCCTACCTAAAATTCTGTACTGATGCTGTTCTACCCACAAAGACCATCAAGGTTTACCCACAAAGACCATCAAGGTTTTCCAAATCAAAAACCATGGCTGGACAGGACAGCACAGTGAAGCCCCTACTCAAAGCCTGTGACGCTGCCTACAGGTCAGGTGACAAGATGGCCTACAGCATTGAAAAAACTGAAAAAAGGCGAAAAAAACTGAAAAAAAAAGGCTGCAACCCTGAAACTTCCTATGCCCGCTTTGAGTGAAAACATGCCCGCAGCCTATGCCCGCTTTGATTGTGAAAACAGCACAGGGGGGAAGTCCTCTTCCAGACCTGGACTCAAAAGGACTGGCAATAATATACGCTGGCCGATTCCTCTCTCCCCGACAGAAGAACCCTGACACATACCTACGCCGACCTTCTACCCAATTCGGGCATTAATGGACTGTTCGTACGCTTCCCATCTGGAAAGCGGTATAGGTAATGAAACATAAAGACCAACAACTACCAGACTGAAAAACAGCTTTTTCCCCAGAGCTGTACAAGCTGTGCATTTCCAACAGATGCATTTCCCTATTGAGAACTTGAGCCATGCACTTGACTGCACCTGACCCACTTCCCTACCTACTGTGCTAGTTGCTGCTGCAACTTTGGACTTTGGATTTGGATATTTGTGTACATATTACATATTTTTACTATATATTTTGTTTAAAGCTGGAAGTCACCAATCTTCATTTCGTCACGCGAAAACATGATGACAATAAATGATTCTTGATTCTTATATATAGGAGAACGCCGGCTCTGCCATCGATCATATGTCGAGGCTTGTTATACTCCTCTGGTCGTCATTTTCAGTGCAGCCCTGGCTTTCACTTCAGTCGTCTGCGTTCACAGCATGCCCACTGTGTATTACTGGTCATTAAGCCAGCTATTTTCTGTGCCATATACTTTGAAACACTCACACAAATGAGCCTGAAAGTACATAAGAGTCCAACGGCAACCTTTCATTTCCTAAGAGTAAACATCTCAGACACTGAGAAAATAACTGGTTGATATTCATACTGGCACACATTTGTGTTATTCACAGTGCATTATTAATGGGTGTTTCAGTCCCAGGGTCTTGAAATATTTTCAGTGTGTAGGCGGAAATAGTAGCAACAAAAAAGCACTATTCAAGATGCAGCACGCTCGTTGGCCTGAAAATTGAACACACAGTTATTGCAATGATCTTTTTTTTTCTAATATGTGAAAAGTCTTTATGGGCATTGTAAAATGACATAGTAGCTGTATTTTTTTTCATCCACATCCCTGTTGATTTGTGGGAATGTGCTGTAGCTCTGGAATAAATTACAATAACAAATATCACAAAACATGCCAACAAGATCTCATACATAAACAACAAAGAAGCAATCAGAAAAGGCTATTTTGGATCTGCAACATAGAGCTAATCCAATTTAGACAGGTAATGTTGGAAAAATACTGTCTGCACAATTTAAAGCAACCATCTTTGACCATCTGAATAAACTAAGTCATGAACCATAGTGTGTCCTCTGTTCAAGTTACACAAGTTTTGGCTTAACGTCGTTCTTCCTCTGACTTTGGCACTGAGAGTCATTACTCACATGACAGCAAGAGGTGTCTGCATCCCTGAAACAAACAATGAGAACTGTCATTTTTAAAAGAGAAAAGCTTGATCATGCATGCTAGCTTATGTATGCAAGCTTGATACCTTCAAATCAGCCTCGACCTGCATGTTAGCAAAAGTTTCTGTTGTTAAGAGTTAAAAGACGAGGAAAGAAAACTTGAAGTTAAACTTATCTGGAGAAGATGTCCTCAGATGGTGTTTAGGTTGAGTTACAGAACAGAAATAGTACAAACAAAGAGGATTCAAATAACGCTGTATATTTTAGGCCAAGATCCAAAACTCTGTCCTATAACTTTCCACAAACAAGCTCACAAAATGTCAAAAAAGTGAAATTTCAGCCCAACAGGTCACTCAGCAGTGGACCAACAGGTAGCAAGGTCAGTGGATGAAGGTGAAGAGATGAATGACATCTGGTCTGATCCCTCCAACAATCAGTGTGTCCAATAACAACCTATGCAATGATCTGGAAATTGATTATCTCGTAAAATTGCATGTATGTTCATTATGGTGATGCTCACAGTCATAAAAGTTTAATCATTAAAGCTAATTTAATAAATATCATAACAGTTTTTCGCAGCAGAAGGGAAAATGATACTGTTGAGCGCTCAGAGAGCAACACGACTCGATTTACATAATAAGAAAATTAACGTAATGGATGTTGTGCAAATTGCAGAAAGACGAAATATTAATCACTGGGCATGCTGTCCTTGTTAAGCAGTCTCCGAGTGTCCGTGCCCGCATGTGCGTCTTTCATTCCATCTCAATTTGTATGCATAAAACTGGTGATGCTTGAGATCAGCTGCTGCTGTTGGCAAAAACACACACACACACACACACAATCTGGGATACACACAAGTTCACACACTTTAATCTATGACACCTACTGGAAGTGTGTTGTTGATTTTAATCAGAAACACACCTGCAAGCTCGTATTTTATATTTCATTCTGATACATACATGTCTGCACTTGGTTTGAATATTTAGTCCAGGTTTGTGCATTGAATGTAGGAGTTTTGAGGAGTTTGCAGTGCCTGACGTCAGTGTCAGAGGCTACAGAAAGTTGAGGCTGTTGCACAGCACGAGCCACACAATTGTCAGCTAAAGGAAAACTTTAATTATGAAGCAGCATCTGTAATGTTGTTTGTGTTCTTTAAACCTGTAATATGCAATATATGGCTCTTTAGCTAGCTGGCTACTAACTGCTCCACTCAGTTCACCAGATCCAGATCCTCGCTAATGTACTTTGGGTTTCGAGAACTTTTTCTGCTGAAAACAACCTGAGAGAATAAAACCGACGAGCTGAAACTCACCATAAAGCTCCATAAAGCCGAGGGGTGCTGCGGATTCAGGTGATTATTCTCTGTATGTTCATCGCTACGAACAACATCAAACGTAATTTCATACACTGCTATTATAACAGTATCGATTATATACACTTTAACTGCCAATTTACTCTGCAGCTTTGTGCAGAAAAGAAAAAAAAGCGTTGTAATGTTGGCATTTGTAAGATAAAACTCTGGACACATTTTGCTCTCATAACATGCGAGGAATAAAAAAAGAAATGCAATCGATAAGAAGCATCCGAACTGGAAATAAAAACAACAGCCGACCCGAATCTGCAGATACTTGTGTTTGTTCATCGACTCTACTTCCTGCAGTGTATTTCACAGTAAAACATATCTTAAATGGTGCATCTCAAACTCTCTCGGCCTTTCTTTCCTTCCCTTTTCTCTGCAGGTTAAAGCCTGATATACAGCGTGTAAGTCAGAAGTGCTGATTACCGAAAGGAAGCTCAAGTGTGGCGTTACACACTGTAAAGACAGAAGACAGGGGAGGAGTGGGGGGGGGGGAGAAGGGTTGAGGGACAAATAAAGATAAGAGAAAAACCAGGCAGCGAGAAATCAGTAAGCAGGCACTTAAAAAAAAACAAGAGAGGGAGAAGAGACAAGAAATACGATAAAAAAAGCATGAGGCAGAACTCAGGTATGGAGGGAAGTGTTTGTTTCCTTTTCCTCCTTTTCGTGGGGGGGCCACCTCCACTGGAACCTATTATTGATAGAGTTATCTGAAGGTAAGATGAAGAGATGAACAGTGAGAAGAGGAGAGGTGGAGGCGGACGGAGACAAAAGGGGGCGCCGAGGACTAATAAAGTGGCTGAGGAGGGAAGAAGAAGAAGAATCGGCGCGTTCGTTTGAGCCGTCAGATCTTCTCAGCGGCCAATTTGAGATGACGGAGAGCGTCCGCCAGGCCAACAACGGGATTAAAGAGGATACCGCTCGAAATGAGAAGACAGCCGGAAAAACATACGTCCTTCGGGCATATGAGGCACATCAAGTGAGACGGGGAAGTGGTGATTGTGCTGTTGAAGGGACAGGATACGGACAAATCTGGAAAAAAAACACAAGGATGAGCTGGTCGAAGGACTCTACGTTAACATCAATGAATCATCATCACATTAACTTTTACATTTTAGTGCAATTACCCAAATAAAATAAAATGAAAACTTGACTAAATAGAGGCTGGATTAAGAGGGAATCTGCAGAAATGCCTTATGGTTCAAAGGTATTGTTTTATGGCAGCTGCAGAGAACTTGGCTTCAATCTGTTCACCCTCTTCAGTAAAGTCATGAAGTAATACCCAGTGGGTTTCTGGGACATGTAATTTTGAGACACCACTCATGCGTTGTCTCGATTTATTTGCAGCTTTATTTCTCAAGTCTTCCTTGTTTTTCACAAATCTGTATGAAGCTCTTCATATGCATAATAAGAAATAATAATAATAATAATAATAATAAGATTTCATTCGGAATAGAAAAATAGAAAACTACACTCTAAATCCAATCCAAGTGTTAATATGAGATTATGTGTAATATAAGATTATGTGTACTGAAGCAAGAAGTTAAGAAAAAAAAAATTAAGAAGCTCATCTGTTGGATTTACTTTCCCAACTCGACCATCAGACGATTTTTCTCTGAATCATCTTTCTATGATTCCTCACTGCGACCCCAGCTAAGAAATTTATCATTCAATTATTAAACGCCGTGAGTAATGAACTCCTTCCTTCCTGAGACTGTGCCTTTGTGATTATTCCTCTTTTTCAGCATCTGAAATATGACACATTCAAAACTCTTTTTTATTACTAATTACCCATCTTACCTTCTTACAAGCCTACCTTTATAAATCCGACCTCTCAACACCTCCAAACACCCACACACACTGAACCAGTCTTTTTTTAAATTTATTTATTTGTATGCTTACGTAGGATGCCATACATTAATCAACATTTCAGTTTTATAGTTCAACATAAAGGCAGGTTATAACAAACTGTCATCAATAGAAGTGCTACAAAACAATACAACACAATACATAATTACATTACATAATCATATTATTACATTAAATAATTACATAAACAGATTATTATTACAGAGATTATTTAAAGGCAGTGCCAGAGATGACTCATGACTTCAGTTTAAAGGTTTGGTAGTTAGTGCTTGCTGTTTATTCATTAAGTAGATAATTACAGTAGTGATGGGCTTTAACTAAGAGGACTGTTTTGCAAGTCTGTATTGTACAACAAAGTACAAAAGTGTGGTGGTCGCCATTATTTACCTGCTGGAATATGAACTGGCTCTTTAAAATGGTGGTGGCAGAATTTTTACTGATATATCAAGGTGGTGGACTATTATACGTGTTCATGAAACATTTTATTCATCTACTCATTAATTATGACAGTGTTAAAACTACTTGTGTAATGTCTTTGTATTAATGTCGCCACATTGCAGGAGTACTTTGTTATTATCATCAACTAATGCCAATGAAAACATCAATTTTCACACAAGTCGATTACATCTTCTCTAGCATTTAAAGTTTCTGCAAAGTGCTGATGTAATGTAAAGCTAAACTCTGTCTGCTCACTGCTGGCAGTTTAGAAAATGCGTAAGAAACTTACAAATACAAGATGTTTTTTTCTTAAAGTGCTCTTTGTATGTTTCATTAAACAAAACTTCCGCTAAATTTAAACTGATTACGGATCCTCTGTATTCAAAGAAACGTGAGCAAACGTGCATAAAAACGTAATTCTGCACGACTTCGATGCCATAAGTCAGCAAAAGTTTGCATGTCTGCATGTGTACGCATAAAAGATTTGTATTCATGTTTGTGTGTTTGTGTGTATGCATGTGTTTCATATTGTGTATTGTTTTGTACTGCGTGAGCTCATTGTGAAGAACGGAGATGCTATTAGCCAGGAAACAGCTCCCACAAGACCCTTTTTAATCAACTGGCCCAATCATTGTTGTGGAAATAATTATAAAGGAGAGAGCGGATGTGTGTGTGTGTGTGTGTGTGTGTGTGTGTGTGTGTAAAAGTGTACAGAAAGAGAAAGACAAAAGGCAACAAACTAAAGAGCAGAGACGAGAGATGGAAGGAGAAAAAAAAAAGGATAGATAATTATTCATCTTTTCTCAACAGATGCCTACAACGGAGCCAACATGATGTGTGTGTGTGAGACAACATCCCACACATCACACACACACACACACACACACACACAGTTAATCTGTGCACAAGTTTTTTTTTCCGTGTGGAGGAGTAGTGATATGTTATACGTGTCTGAGCATATGCACATGTGTTCGTGTGTGTGTCCACGTGTCTGTGCACATTTTCTTTTCGTCTCAGCGTGCATGTGTGTGTCGGTGTGTGTCAGTGTGAGTCACCATGGGAGCTACCGTCATGTGCTGCTGCAGCAAACCATGCCGAAGCCATCTCAACCGAGGAATGACGTCAGTGTTTAACTCGAAAGTGGGCCATAACACAGCTGTGTCCACGTGTGTGTGTGTGTGTGCAGGATTAAGAAGGTTACTTAGGAGGTCATTTAAGATACTAAAGGAACATCAACTTCAATGTGAATTCAAGTTGATAGAGACTAAATGGTCTGCATAATTTAAGAGTTAATTTGACTTTGTGTTCCCATGTGTCGCCTCTAAATGATAATAACCTGATTGTTTCATTTTCATTCATTTTAACACGCAGAGGCTTTGATTTTTCTGTCTTTCCTGTATGTATCTGTACCTGAAACACTAAACTGATTACCTTTTCAACCGCTGTATCACAGAAAGCTCTGGACATATGGGATATATGTCTGTGTGGAGGTGTTTATGTAGGTCTGAGTGTGTGTTTGTGTGTTCGCAGCAATAACTACACACATCAACCTTCTACTGTAGCAGCAGACAGACTTTGCGTCGGGAAAATGATGCCCCGAGGCTAAAACTGTCACAGTCACCTTCAGCCATGCAAACTGGCATTTTTTTCCCCCACTTTATGTACACACACCCTGCACACAAACACACACACACCAAATACTCCTTTTGTTTCTGCACACTGCTGTGCCCGGTGACCACCTCTGAATGTGGAGGCCTTTTCAGCAGCTGAACAGTTGTTTTATTTCGAGGTTTATTGAGGCGTGTGGTACTGCTGCTCCTCGTGCGTTTCTTCAGGCTTCTGCAGATTTAATTATTATTCATTCTGTGAGAGTGGCCACAAGGTGGAGCTCTAAATGGCATCATGTGCAGATGAGAACTTAAAGAGTGAAATCCCACCTAAAAACCAGGACTTTTGCAGTATGTGTGTCACATTTCCAGGCCCCTTTGAGTATTTCACTGAATTTTTGGAGAACAAAACTTCATCCATCCACTTAAACGAGCTGAGGTTGAAGATTATTCCTCTGATTTACTACACTGTGTTGTACAATGTGTTCATAGATATGTATTGGTACCATTTTCACTCCCACATTCTCAACTTTCTCGTCCAAGAAAATGCCACATTTTGAATCCAAGCTGAACATCATCCATCTGTAGCTCCTCTCTTTCTATCAGCAGTACCTCTAAATGTGCTCATTCAAACTCAACACCAGCAGCCTCAGGTGTTTTAATGCTTCTGCAGGTGTCCTTGCACTGACAGACTCGGGATGGTGTATGATCATTTTTCCTTATCTTATACATCTGCCCTCTTGTCCAGTGGTGTTAAAACAGTTGGATCTCCGCCGGTCTCCTTCCCTCTCTGTTTGAGTGACCTCTCTCAAAGGGCCGCATGCAGATGGAAATGTTGAAATGTGCCGACCTGCAGGTGCTAAAATGGCCTCCTGATGCTCTCTCCAAAAGACTTAATTCATTCAGAAAGTCCCAAATTATTCAAAATTATTATTTTTTTGTGCCATAATTCACTAATTATGACTCCATACTTCATATTCACCCATTAAACCCAAATCAAAGATTTACAATTACCCTTGAAGAACCTCTGACTGGTATCAGTTTCTGTACATATATATATATATATATATATATATATATTTCTTTAATAGCCTGTGATTTTTCCTCCTGTGACATCATTTAACTTTTCTCCAGTTCTTTCTGCTGTTCCCTCTCTTCTCTTTCTTTCACTGTTTCCCTCGGTCGTGCTGTTTCCTCGACGTGAAAGCTCACGGTGAGGCCTCGGATGCTGAGAAATGACCTTTAAACGCGGCTTCTGCAGAAACACAGCTCACAGAGGAAAGGAGAGACGGAGAAAAGGGATAGACAACGTGTTTCGCCACCTCGTAGCATGTTTTCAACACTTCACTGACCCCCTAAGAAAATCATTTTTTTTTGCCCCCTTGTTTAACTATCCACACCTACTGTGCTCCCCTCATCTCTTTTCTTTCTCGCTCATGCAAGCACGGTCTCTCTTTTTGCTTCCTCTGCACTCCCTTAAATCATTTTTCTCACCTTGTTAGAGCAGCTTTTTTTCTACTCCAAGACAGAAAAGAGAGGGAGAAGCCAGACATAAACTAGAAATGTTAAAGCACAAAAGCCACAAATATATAAAATAATCATTTGCCAACAAGCAGCCAGGTGTGAGGAAGCGACATAACTAACACCTCCTCCTCCTCTGCCATGAAAGCAAACCTGCTGCAAACTGTCAAGCTATGTTCCTCGGTCCTTTATGAGCTTTTTTCTCCCCCACATAGAATGACCTTTGTCTCTCACCGCTGATGTGATATTGATGCATTTGAGGTGAACTGAGCCAGAGACGTGAGGCAAGCACAAACAACCTGCATTTTCCATTTCCTTCTTTTTGTTCTCTCCCACTCTGTACCTTTCATTCTCTCCTTTCTCTCAAGTCTGAATCCTGAATATGCAGGCAAACATACAGTCAAACATCCAGAATGCTGCCTTTGTGATAACCCAGAGGCACATTTCCCCGTATAAACACTATCCCGGAGTTTCCTATACAGCATATTATCAATATCCTGCAAAAAGGCACGTGTCCGCAAAGTCAGTTTTCTTTTCTTTTTTTTTTTTTTTGGAGGGATTGAGGGAGAGGTTCATTGAGTTTTAAAGTTTTGTACTTTCTGTGCAATAGTGTGAAATAGTGCACCTCCATGACTCACTTGATACGACTCAATTTCAGTCAGTTCAAAAAGTTTTGTTTCAGTCGGATGTTAGAAAGAAGCACAACCTCTGCGGGCTGCCTGTCGAGGTATTAAACTTTCAGACTAGGTCCCAATTCTGTATCTATGCTGAGAATACTTTATAATAAAGTTGACAGTGGACTATTTTACCAGTTTATTCTTTGGGAATCAGCGTGTTTTTTAGATTTTGTACTAGCAAGAGTTGATGACAAAGGAAACGGGGGAACTAGAGTGTCACTATGCGTGCACCATCACCTTTGATGGTACTTCCACAGAGACCATTTTGCTGATAAAGTCATTTAGTCTGTATCAACATTTTGCATCCAGGCAAACACGTTTATCATGATATTAAGGGAAATCATAATCCGGGAAGCGTTCATTTTCTTTCTAAATGTATTTGCTGTAGCAGATACGTAGAAGTGTACTTTTTAGCTGATCTTACACAAAATGGCTTTACGCTGCAAAAGATTATATGGCAGGATTTGATTATTTTATTTTTTTTTTGGAGGAAAAAAATTCAAAAGTTGAAAAGAAACCTCTGACTGCAAAAGTATGAAGGATTTTTTTCAACTTTTAATTTCTTTTCTATCACAATGTCCCTTGTAACGCCTCATCCCTCATGGACTAAAATCACATCACCTGTTAAGTACTTCTTAATAGATATATTAGATTATAACAGTTTAGGAATGGGAAAACAAACTTTTTTTCATTTTAAATAACAAAGATACCCAATAGTTGTATTCTCAAGTATAAAGGCACACACGCTTTTATTATTTCAGATACACTAATTCATTATTTCATAATCATAATCAATAATCAGCCAGGACATATGTAATAATTATAGTTTTTGCGTTTTACTCTTGCAGTGGCACACACACACATCACCAATATGCACGATTTGCACAGCTGGCACAGCTGGGTAGGCTACCTTCTTTTGTTTTTTATGTCTATCAATATGTTTACCTTTTCTTTTACATTTCCAGGCTTTTCTTGGTAAACATATATTTAATGTCACAATGCTAATTTTCTCTCAGGCAAAGTCTCAGGGAAAGTGTGTATAAAGAGCTGGTGGACTTTGCATGAAAGCTTCACAAAATCTGCAAGGTGGAATGGACCCATCTTTTTTTCTCTTCTGTTCTTCTGTTGTTATTTTTTTCCCCTCATGTAGCTTCTGGGGCTCCATAATAACTGGAGCGATCACCCATCAGACATTTGGTTCATTTCCTATCAGCTGTCTATCAGACACTGAGTCAGCCTAATCTTTATTGAACCACAAGATCACACTGAATTTCTCAACATAAATCAACCTGAAAAAGATATGATGATATTTCTTAAAGCCACACTTCATGATCCAAATATAAACTAATAGATGGGACTGAAATCTTTATATTATCAGCATTTGTTTCTTTCTTCTTCTACACAGTAGCTGAGATTCTTCGACCTGAATATTAATATATTCTGCATAACAGTGGTCACTTTTTCCTGCTCTGTTTCAGGCGTCTCTCCACTCACACACACCTGATTCTCATTAGTAATTTTTTAAGAAGCCCTTTCTAAATACTGCAGTATATTGTTTTGTGAAAGGTATACTGTATTCTATCGTTTTTATGTGAACACACTTGAGGCCCATGTGTGCAATTTGTCCCGTCTACAACTGGGACGCAGCTTCGGTCTTATTCGACACTTTGGCGTATAGCGGCAGCCTGGCTTGGATCCAGAGTCATTAAATGTTAATACTCACTGTTGTAATGCCAGAAACAAACACCACATTTTCTGCAGGCCACTGATAACATATAAGTCAATTAAAAACCCATTCATGTCGGCGGCTCGCTCATATTTGCAGGAGGAGGAGGAGGACAGCTGAGCGCTCTGTCAACAAAAAGGTCACCGGCTTGTGTGCATTAACGTCTGTGTAACCTGCCTCTGATTAAAAAGGGCAAGAATCGCTACAAGGTGCAACGTAAGCCAAATTTGTACAGTATTGAATTATGTCAATTAAAATTACCTGTCATAACCGGGGCAGGAAATATTTACTCCATTAGCGCCTGTTTATGGCGGTGAGGCTATCAAAACCCGAGCACGCCGTGTAAAAAACGGTAAATAAACGGTAAATAATCTGTCGTGTCGCGGTGATTTTACAAACTTTACACCACGTTTACATGAGCAGAGAAAACACACCTAGCATGCACACGTAGCACAAGGCAGTTTCACCTGTTACTAATGTGAGTAAAAATAAATAAATCACGTTGACGAGGCTTTTTGTCTGCACAGGTGATGGATACAGCCCGAGGGAGGGAGCTCACACACACACACACACATGTATCCTCCTCTGACTCCTAACTCTTCGCTGTCCCTTGTTTCATCCCTCTCTCCCTCCATCTTATATGATGGAGCACACCCAAGGACAGAGCTAATATATTTCTTTTTTCTTTCCTCACGCTCGTCTTTCCTCTCTCAATCCTTCACGGCCTGTAAGTCCTCCCTGTCACCAACTCAAAGGCATCTCCGTGGTCTCCATATGTGCAAGGATAACTCAACTTAACTATTAGACTATCCAACAACTAAGACAGCTAAACTCGACTGTTTAGTTTGGACTGTTTAGTCTGATCCACGTTAAAATTACAGCTGTGAAACCTCTGAACCAAAGACGGAGGAAACAGTTGAACTTTGGTCCGATGATCAAACTAAAATTATATTTGGGTTCATTTCTGATGGATTGGATTGGTCGGACTTTCACAATAATTACAGGAAGTTCTGGCAGTTGAGTGTCAGAAATGGAAAAGGAAAGAAAGTCAACAAAATAAAATGAGAAACAGAAGCACACGCGGGGAGAGGAGACCAAATGCTTGATGTATTATTTTAGTAGTGAATTCCATTTCCTGCATTTATTTTAACTGTGATAGAAAGCTACCTGATGAATTTACAATGCCAAACATCAAGCACACAGCCCAAAAACAATCAATTATAGATGGAGGGAGACACGGCTAATTGCAATAAGAAACCAGAATAAAAGTGTGATAAAAGTAAAGTATGATAGTGAACAATGATCCGGCCTGATTCGGCGTTTTAGATCCATCAATCACACGCATGATTAAACACCTAGCTAACAAACTCATTTCACTTGAAAAACCATGAAAACTTGAAAAGTAAATCTTGATTTTGACCTGCAGCAGTTTCACCTCTCATCTCTCTGCAGTGAGGTGGAAATGATATCCAGGAAGTGTCAGTTCACAATGAAGTCACTTTGTGTTTATGCATGCAGAAGATTTTAACCATCAGGAGTCGACGGACAAGCCGGCATGTCCAAATCACGCGACCTATTAACGATGAAAGTGCGTCAAAAGTGCAGACTTCAAACTATATACCAGTTTTTTTTTTTTAATTGTGTTGTTAGGCAGAGTGAAAACAGACCGTGTTTTTTCCTGAATATTGTCATCATTTGTGGTGCAGGAAGAAACAGTAATAACAGGCTATTGTAAGGAAAGTGCGAAACACCTATTGACCTCATTAATATTACATTTATATATACAATATGTGTTGTTTGCTAAATTTGTACACACGTTTTTGAAATTTACTATTTATATTTGCATCCTAAGTTATAAAAATGGTTCATTACACGTTTGTGGTTTTTTCCTGTTCAGATTTTATGTTTTTTGTGTGAGTTTAGGTCCAGTGTGTTAATACAGTATGTCAAAATGAAAAAAAAACTGTAAAGTCACACATATAAGGTGGTGCAGAATTGGGAAAAATGGAAAAAATGGGTTAAACTTTTAGCCTCACTGAGCATAGATCTGTTTGTTCTTTGAAAAAAAACTCCAGTTGAGACAATACATCTGTCTCAAATTATTGTTGGTTTATTGACAAGGCCTGCAGATTGGTTTTAAAAAGGACTTTAAGTAAAATCTTACGGCACAGTGGAAAGTATCTAAAGCTTTAGAAATATGGCGTTTTTTTGTAAAATGCTGTTTACATGCCTGTGGTTTATCTAAAGTAAAACAACATGGCATCTCTCTTCTGTGGCGACTGCTGACCGCTGTGACCGCGCGCGTCTTTCAAAGTCTTCCCCTCCACAGGCGAAGTCATGCACACACTTTCCCTCCAACTGCCGCCTGAGCCTCTTTCTTCCATTAATCCATCTATCCATCTTTTTCCAGCTGTATTTCCGGCGTGACCTTGCCACAGCACACAACCTGTCAGCTTTACACTCTCTCTCGCAGCACACATGCTCTCTCTCTCTCTCACACACATACATACATCGATGTCTTCTGTTAACACACATGGAGAAACACAAACAGATGCACACTAACGAAAACACTGAACAAAGGCTAAGCTCACACACCAAATGACACACGTGCACGGTGACACACAACAATCACACACATACTCTACTCTCGCCACCACACACACACTGTCCTGTGGGAATAGAGAGTGTTCCTGTTTGTCTTTCGCACTGTTGAGCTCTTTTCAAGTGAATAGGAGAAAGCAGGAGAGGAGGAGGGAGGTGTGCTTGATTGAGAGGTAAATAGAGAGTTTTTTTTCTTATCTTTTCCTCATCCAGTGACAAAACAGCAGTTTATCGTAGGTCAGTGCTAAAAGTAGTGGAAGCTGTGTATAAATATTGGTATTAAAACGCCAAAATCCCTTTAAATCGCAGACGTCAAACCGCAGTCTTTGTTTTATTTGATCTGATGCTGAGAAAGATCAACAGAGTCGATGTCTCACTGTCCAAAAAATGTTTTTTAACTCCACTTTTTATAGAAAGCAAAGCCATTGCAAGGACAAAATAGTATAGTATATACAAAATAGTATTAATTTTTATATTGTTCTAGAAAAAAATGAAAGCATAAGCCGTGGACACTCATGCTAAAGATGCAGTCTGCACTAAAGGGTCACAGCAGAACTACAAACTACAAACACGTGTTGGTGTCTTGACCTTTAAGAGTGACCAAAGTTAGACGTGTGGTGGTCCAATTAGCATTTATCATTAATCCCTGGTAAATAACGATCTGACTTTAAAATAAATGGAATCGGTGCTGTGAGTTTTTTTCTTTAATTGAGCAGACTTTTTCTCCTTGTTTGAAATGTGTTGAAGTTTAGGTTTTTGTAGTTTTAATCACTGCAGAGGATCGTATTACATGCACAGACAGCATTTCCTAGATTGTTCCTAGACAATTAAAGTCAAACCAAACTTTCACATTTCCAAGAGGTTCCTAGCAGCAATAAAAAACTAACTAACCAGTGATACTGAACGCTTTGTGCCAATTTGCTCCATAATGCACAGTCATCAGTGTGTGAATGTTTGAGTTGTAAAGTGCTGAGTGATACCTTTCACAGACTGCATTTGTTTCTAATATTTCCATGAAAAAATGACAAAACTGACACCACTTTGGAAAACAGAAAAAGTGTGTCTGTGCACTGAAGAGGTAAAAGTGAAAGCGTCATCATGTTATATTGAGTAACAGCAGAGTTTCAGAATCGCTTCGAGCAAAACAGCCAACTACAGGATGGGTTGGTGTCCGGGTTAAGAGGGGAGGTTTATTCATTCATTTCGTCTATATTGGAGACATGAAAGCAGATGGAAATTCTTCAGTCTGTGCTGAGAAAAGCAGGTTGGGTTGGAGCGTTATCTGATGTTTTCACAAAATGAAATAAAACTGCACAACAGAGACTGTGGCTACACATTTTCTGTCATCGATCAACAGCTCAACAGCAAATCAATGGAGCCTTAACTTACATGAACATAAACTGATAGACAGGATGAACATATTTTTAGATTCTTAGACTTACGCTCTCTCAGGACATCATTATATAAAGTATAAATAGGAACTGCAAATTTGCCGCATTTTTAGTTTGTCAAAGTGTAAACCAAGAATAAAAATGGGGCTAAAAAAAATCAATTAAGACAAAATATGTATGTGTATGTATGTGGGTAGACAAGATAAGATAAGATAAGTTAAAATCAACTTTATTTATCCCAAAGGAAATTGCTTTGCCAGAGTACAGTGTTAGCAAAAGTACAAATACAAAGGTTAGTAGTTAAATAATAAAAGTGTCTAAAGTAACAAGATAAAGAAGTGCAACTGCATAAAAAAGAGAACGAACCAAAGTTTGAACCATTTTGCACTGATGACAAGAAAAAGATACTGCACATAAAAATATACTATCAAACTATGTCAGTGCACATAACATAAGAGAAAATATATTGCACGTGTGATGGATCACACTTAAACTAAAATTATATCACTTAACATGAAGAGAGCTCTGTAGGAATCAAAAGGCAAGTTCATTCAGGTCAAATACTCAATGCAACTAAAAGGTAGCGTACGCGGATTGAAGCAGTGTGTCGTCTGATTTGCCATATATCACAAGTATGTTAATAACAAGAGGCTGACGTACTTCCTTTGTGCTTTAAATCGAGCGTTTTCCCTGAGGATTGTACCCGGTGGCAGATAGATCTGCAGAGTGAAAATATGGCTCACAGGGAACCGGTCTAAACGCTGATGGTGTCGTTACTCCACAGCCATTACACTGTGCAATCAACATTTACGTCTTATCGCCACTTTAACAATAAGCCCAATAATGAGGCAATCTGTATGAAACCTTACAGACGTACAGCAGAGCGGCGACAACAGCTTCAGTCGTCAGCCGTCTTACCTGGGGCGATGCCTTTCAACTTCCTCAGAGGTGAATTCTTACATAATCCTCCTTCCAGCAGAATCCAGTCCTCATTATGGTCACAGAGAGCGAGAGGGAGGAGAGAAGAACCGGATCCCTGCTGATCAACAGTGAGTATTTTGGTAGGAAAAACTACGAAAGATTTAATCGAGCGATTGGCACAAATTTTGTACAGGCATTCATGTTTCCAAGAGAATGAAATCTACTGATTTTAGTGGTCCCGTCACATGTCTATAAAACTGTATCGTCATTGCTTTATGATCACAAACCTGCAAAATGAATGCCTTGAGTGATGCCACTTTGGTCAGTGTCAGCTGGACCTGAAGACCTCAGGTTTGAAAATGAAAAAACGGTGTGAAGTTAGACAGACGTGAGCTTGCCAGACCTCCTCATCTCTGCATGGGCATCAGCTGACATAAAACATTTGAAGCTCTGACAGAAGTGTTGATTGCGGAGTTGAATTGTGGGTAATGGAGGGGGGGGAGGATTTGACATGGCAGAAGACTTTGTAGAATAATAAAGGAAATATCTCTACATTGTTCGTCCAATGTTATAAGAGTGCTTTGCTCTGTGAAGTGCATCTCACTGTTTTTAATATCTAACAGCGCTGTATCAGCCTCTTTAACAGGTACATCCTGGCTCTGTTTCACCTGCGTCGCATCAACCACTGTTTTTACGGGCACTTTCTGAACCCATCTGTGTGAGCAGCTGGTGTTCTCGCAGGACGACGCTGCCTCCTGAGCGCCGTCCAGCATGTGTTTCACATGTTCAGCCCACCCACTGTGTCCTTGAGTTTGAAAAATACACTTTTTAAACTTACACCATCTATCTATCTATCTATCTATCTATCTATCTCTATCTATCTATCTATCTATCTATCTATCTATCTATCTATCTATCTATCTATCTATCTATCTATCTATCTATCTATCTATCGTGTCATATTTGGGACAGGGAGGGCATATTTTTTTTCTCACCACCATTTTCTGCCAAATTAAGTTTCTTTTTTCATTTTGTGATTGTGACGCATGTCCACTTTGAAAACAAGAGGCCTGCTGTATTTGTGGTTGTTAATCATTTGAGCATGTATTCACGCAGCTTTGAAGACTCGAGACTTTCATCTTGCGACAACAAAGCCTCTCTCCCGGGGTTTAAAACATTACCAGCATGAAGCAGCGTTTTCTTCCCTAACAAGGCCTGCAGAAGGTCACACATGCAACCCAAAAATAAGCAAACAGAAGCTCGTTTTAGTGTCTGCTGGTGAAAATGTTGGTGGTGTCGCACCTTATCAGATGCACAGATGGGCACAGCTTGTCATGATTTTTTTTTTTTTTTGGTAGAGAGCCTGTTTTCATTTTTCATTTCTAAATTAATTTGTTAAATGCAAAACACTTGCACTGCAAACATACAACCAACTTTTCACTTTTTAGGATGTTTTGTACCTGAAACCATCTCAAAGGTGCATTAATCAAATTTTGTTCAAAAGGATCTTAAAGGAAACTTACAGCCCCAACATATTACATTATTACATACATCAGTCATGCTGAATGTGTTTTTGGTGTGGGGGTGCATTTCGTAATTGACTACAAAAAAACAATAAGAAACAATAAAAAAAAAGACTGAACTTTACAATAAATAAATGTGCAATAATCACAAAAACAAGGAACTAAAACATGCTAAAAAGGCTCCACAGACCTTCATAGAGCTTCACATGTCAAAGGTTAAAATACAAATTAAAATATTAGAAAAAATATTGATTAATGCAGATTTAAAGTAATAAAGAAGAAGAAGAAGAAGAAGAAGAAGAAGAAGTAATAAAGAATGTGTATCTGCAAAAACACTTGGCTAACAAAAGAATCAGCTTACTTTTGGAGGGAAACTAAATCATGACCTTATTTTTAACTTTTTTTGTTGAATTATTTTTCATCTTTTGACCTCTTCATTGATTCATGAATGCATTTGTTTGCTCCCTCCGGACACAAGTGTCTCTTTCTTTAATTCATTTAGATGTTTTAGCTTCCTTGTGCAGAATACTTCCCACAGACATTGGAGTGGGAGACGGTGAGACATCTCGAGTCCAACGCTTTTGCATATTCATAGAGTTTGGATTCTGAATAGTTTAACTGTGTCTGATTCCCCATCGATCTGTGAGACCATGTCCAGTAAGAGAAAGGATGAGCCTCTCAAGTGTGATCAAAATACATCTCAAATCCCACTTTCAACATCTTGCATCAAAATTACAATGCAACAGGTGCAACAAAATACATCCCTGAATGACGTCCAACAATAATGTTGTTGAATATTGAAAAAAAAGAGAGAGAACTATGAGTTTTAAAGCTTTTATGCTTGTCTTCCTTTGTTTGGTTTGTCAGCACTGTGTTGGTCTGCTGATTCTGTTCTTAAAATAAAAAAAGTCCAGCTAAAGATGCAAATTTCTAAGACTTCAGACTGAGGCTTGAAAAGGCAGTAAAGTACAATACAAAACTGAATTAAATTGAGCACCGTGTCACACAATGTTTGACTTTTCAAACTCTTTCATATCCAGGAATAGTGCTGTGACCTTGTTAAATTGAAGATAATAATTAGATTTCACTGCCTCACACTCTTTCTGTTAAAAAAACCTCAAGACAGACTCGTAGGATCCTCTGAGGTCGGCTTTATTTAAACTCCCAAGGCATTAGAGGAGCCTCCAACAGAGAAACATCAGAAATACTCCGGTTGGCTCTGATTTTTGAGCCTGACTTGATTTTTTTAGCACACCATCTTCCCTCTTGCTTATCTCTCATTATATCTTTGCGACTCTTTTGAACTCTCTGCGTTTCTTTCTTTTGTTAACTTACTTTTTCCTCCATCTGCGCCTCTTTAATATAAACACGCAAACATCACCTCCTGTTAAGTATAATAGTCGGGGTGGTTTTTTCCCACCGATCTACAAGTATTTATCAATTTTCCAGCCTTTTTGCAGAGACATGGAACAGCGTTAAGAACATTTAAAGATGACACTGTAAATAGAGCGATCACACTCGGCTCTTTGGACCTTTTTCCGGGGAACTTCCTGACCTTAATCACTCCGTGACAGTTTAATTAATCAAAGCACACAAGTCCATATGGCTGTTTGCTCGCCTGTCTGTCTGAGTGCTCTTCGCTCTCTGAAAAAAAGCCGCTCGCTCTCCAGCCGTTATTCAGCTGCAGACTGAGGCTTTTCTTCTGCCGGGTCTCAAACACTTGAACCCCGACTAGTGATCTTTCTGTGCTCCATTAGATAATCATTAGTCATGCAAGAAAAAAAGAATAAACGCCTTTTGATTTGCTGGATTGGATTGATGACACTGAGACTCAAAAATATTTTCCAACCGAGGCGTCTGCAGCGAAGGTCGCTTCGCAGATTTGTCCTTGCTGTTCGTTCGGTACAATATTTTGAGATTTATTTATTCAGTGCTTTTTCTTTTTAGAGCTCCAGATACAGTTGATAAAAGTGACATAGGTCTTTCCTTTAGTAACAAAAGACAGGTGAAAATTTGATAAGGTCTACATGTGATGGATGCAGCGAAGGGTGTTAAAGTTTAGTCTCTCTGGCACTTAAACCATCTGTTGTACAATACAACTACAGCTTTAATATTCATTCATTTAGTAGTAAAGTTAGCTAAAAGGTTTGGTTAATGTAGACCTTTAAACAATGTTTTGCTAGCTAGAATACCTAATTAGAGAGTTACTGAGTTTAAGGTGTAATGTACTTGTGCAAATGGGACCTGTTATAGCGTGCTCAGAGTTTTATATATATGGTAATATATAAAAAGGTTATTACAGCCCAGTTCACTGTCAGCAGCGATCACAGAGCTGATGCATGTTGACTGAAAGGAATACAGCAATATGAAGTGTGTGGCTGATTACTGTAATTAATATTCTTTTTGCACATGTAGTCCCTGTAATTAAGTGTGTTGCACCAGTCTGGACCTGAGAGGGTTTCATTGTGACCCTGCAACAAAATGAACCCAATTACATGTATGAAAATATTAAAAAAAACAACAATAAATTGACATCAACAGCAGCTGAAATCAAACTCTGGCAAATGCTCAAAGGCTCTGCGAATCTAAAAAAGGATTTCAACAAACTAATCAAGGTGAACTAACTCCTTGATATCTCAGTATTGCTTTTCCATTTTTCACATTTGACAGTGCTCAGCTTAATCTCACAGTATCATCTAATTAGTTCTTGAAACATAATCAATCGCGTTGGCCGAGTCCCGAAATCAGAGCTGCTGTTTGAAATGACTGTTATTAAGTTTTCTTTACAAATGCAAAAGGGGGGCTCGCTCCAAGTGTCATGTCGTTATTATGTTGTTTTTTTCTTTGTTTTTTTGTTGCTCCTGTTCTCAATCAGAGTGCTCTAATATTGGTTGTGCCCAGAGGCGAAGCTAAAATCTGGCAGTCACAGCGTTTCTGTCAAGCATACACAGTAATTGATATGTAGAGGGCTCGATATGTCGGTGGAAAGGTTTTTACATGCAAACCAAACAATAATCTGAAATAAACAACATTATTAGAGTTTAAACCAGATGCATGAATAAGTCATCTCTGCAAAGGTTGGACTTCACAGTTAGGATTACATTTAGGCAGCTTAATTGTAAAAAATCTGACATACGTTTAATACACACATACATTTACTTGTTATGTATTTTAATTAGCTGTGATAATTGAATGGAGAATTTCAGTAGTTCACACATGAGATTTGAGAACTGTTCATCGTTGGCCTTTAAAGCATAGTGGTGTTTCAACAGTTGGCTCCATATGCACTCACGAGTCGTCCCTTTAAGGTGCTCTTACTTCACCTTCCCCGACAGCTGACAGCTTCAGAGGATTCGGACAGAAGAGGCCACAACCTCTGGAAAGTTCTCCAGCTGAGAGGCACCCTGACCTTGGTCACTTTTAGATGGTAATTAATTAAACCACATGATTCCTGACTTTCCACTCGGCCTCTACCTGCCTCTGTGTGTGTGTGTGTTTAATTTAATGTGTGTGTGTGTGTGACAGAGACAGAGGAAGAACGACGCTGTTTGAACTCGTGTGTGAGAAGTGTTTGTTTGAGAAATAGCGTGGGCGCTTTTGTGGGCAAGTTGCATCAGACTGAGTGATGTATGAGGATGTCGGAGTACAGCAGGGCATCATCCGACAACTAGGTCTCTCCCACACACTCACACACACACACACACACACACAGATGCTCACAGAGAGCTAGGTCAGCAGTGAGGGGCCTCTGAGCCAGCAGTAGGTTAAAGTCTTAATGACGGACATTTCTCTCAGGAAACTTCTCTCCATATGTTACAGGGAGACTCCCTCAAATCATCATTTTTCACCTTGTTAGAAGAGCTTCTTCGGTGGCAAGACAGAGGCGGAGGAGTGAGGAGGTGAGGGGATGAGACAACAAGAGGTGAGCAACAAAGAATAAGGAGGAAATTTGGTGTTTATTTGCTTTGTCCTCCTTACGGATGAGGGGAGAGAAGGCGAGGCAGGACAGGAGAGCTCAAGCGACAGGAGGATTGATAAAAGATGGAGGACTTTTTTTCCATAATTTAGAGAAAGCCACATTTTCTTGATCCTCACTGGATTACAGGAACGCACGAAAAAAGTCAGATGAGAGGTGGAGAGGAACAGAACAGTAAGAGGCGGGAGAAGAAATAAGGGCAGCGCTATTACACTTTCTGCATGTTTTAATCTATATTTTAAGGAGTGTTTCTGTTTGGTGCGGCTCTCGAGCGATTCTACATTTCCCCGCGCCTCAGACGGGATTATTCGGATGGATGACGCATCAGAGCACAACACCTGTCACAGAAACAGCTCATCTGACAAAAGCTCGTCTGTGCCACAGGAGAAAGAGCACGGAGACTATCTAACCTGCTACAGGCTGATCCGCCGCACTCTACAAACACATAAAAAAACACTGTTCAGCTTTATCTGTGTGTGTGTGTGTGTGTGTGTATTAATATGTACACCATCGCAATTGTCAGCACTCGCTGGTTTTTATTCATCCCTGAAATCCTGTGCTTGATGATGCAAGCGGGGTCGGAAAGTGGCAAGAAAGACTCATTTTCAGCCCCGAGACATCTAATCATCTCTTTACCAGATAAAACTGCAGGACAGAAAAAAAAAAAAAAAACTTCACTGTTTGCTTTTTGATTCTGTGTGGCCTGTGACACCAAAACTTACAAACACAATACACATGTAATGTTGAAAATCAGCGACACTGTGCTTTGAGAAACTTTCTTCCTCTGACAGGACGACAGACATCAAACTACAGTCAGTAAAGTATAAGATTTATCAAACACTTGATGTGCTGCAGAGGAGGGTGAGCGGTGTTAACAGTCATCACACAAAGACAGGATGCAGTGTTAAAGTCATTAGCAGGAGTTGAAAGGCCAGAGAGTGATAATAATTGTGCCGAAGATCATCCTTGAACAATCCCCCCTTTATACGACCATTTAATGTCACATGACTATACTTAATATCACATGTTTACACCTGAGCGAGATCCATTTGCTGAGGAAAGCTGTGCAGGCAGAAGAAAACGTTGAATTTGGAGCATTGTATCACGTAGTAATAAAAGAAAAACAAACCTAAAACAGATGCAAAGTCGCCAAAACACAAATAGTTTAAAATCCATTAAAATCGACCAGGCAAAGGCACACTCCACTGCTTAAACACAAAACGTGAGCCTTAAACCGGAGCACAAAGCATCATTACATGTTACTCGTAATTAAAAAGCAATTAATTTTAGTGTTTTACTTACAGTACTTGTTAAGTAACTTTGTGTTCCTCTGCTCAGCTCTGTCAGATTTGCCTATTAGCAACTCCAAAGTCGCTGCACCACAGAAAAAAGACGTTGTGGTTTAACCGGCAGCCGGCCTGCAGTATTTACTGACCATCACCAGCTAGCCGGGGCTCACGGTGAAGCTGCAGGTTTCAACACGTGTGCAGCGGCGTAGAAATGCTGAAAACAGTCCCATTTGTTTAGTACTAATGCAATTTTCAGGAGCAGTTATTGCAAAAATCAGCTGCTCCTTTTCATATAAAAATACTTTCCAGCAATAAACTTGTCGAAGGGTTTGACCTTGAGGAGCAAAGCTGTGCGCTGAAAGTGCACCGGGCCTTGCTTTTAATTGATGCAGCTAAATGACTGTAGGAAAGACAGACTCCTTCCTCTTTCTGGACCGTGTTCTCCTGTTTGCTTGTGATCCAGGCGAACGTGTTTTGTTTCGGGGATGCCTATATAAGAGTGCACCTCACATCGTCGTCTTGCAGGTCGGCTCCTCTTAAGGTCAAATCTTCCTCCTCTCGGAGGAAGGGGAGCAGGAGGAGGAACAGCTTAGCAGAATAAGCAGCAAGACAGGAAAAGAATAGCAAAAGGAGGGCGAGCGGTAAAAGAACAAACACGGTCGACAAATGGTTCTCCGGGTTTACCACCAGCACCGAACACGAATGAGAGAGAGAGGGAGAGAAAGTGAGGGGAAAGAAAATTATTTTGATGAATTGCCACCGTTTAATTCCAGGGCACACTGGTCATGCTTTACTGTACTCTGAGAGATTTCTGTGATATGTGTGGCCTCGATACAGAGCAAAATAAATAACCAGACTCTGGAAAACTGTGCAGATTGTGTGTGTGTGTGTGTGTGTGTGTGCATCATCCGTCTCTGATTTAATTTGTCATTTTCTGCAGTTAGGAGATAAATGCCTTGCTCGGGAGCAGTTTCCAAGACGGTACAGTTTCCTGTTACTTTTCCATCTAAAGAATTTTTATTATTTTATTACAGATTCAAATGGACAACCTTCAACTTTTGTCTTCTTTTCTTTTGTTCTCCTTTTTTCCAGCCTCCTCTCCAGCGGTGTTTGTTTTCGAAACATTTGCATGTCGCCACCGAACGATGCTCCTCTCGTGGCCCTAGACACAAGCATCACTCAAAAGATTACGCCGCCTTATTGCGTGACAAACAATTTCCACAGATCGCGGTTGAATACAGGCAATAAACACCTCTCGAGGATGAAAAATATCTTGATTGGACGCTGAATGCAGTTTGATTGCACTGTATGCAAATAGACAGAGAGCGGAGAGAAGAGAGCGATTGTTAATGCAGAGCTCCGTCAGACGTCCTGTTTGATTCCACTTGTTGGATTCTATTTGAGTTCAATTGCCCCCCATGATGGCCTGCTTTTAGACTTTATTTACTGCTTTTTCTTTTAGTTGACAAAGTGTGGCTTTTCCACAGTTGCCATTAAAATTAGACTGACAGGCAGAATGACAAAAATTAGTCCGACTGAAGGAATCACAGCCACCTGCTGGAGTTAAAAACAGGTGTGTATTATCCCGTTAGGAAGTTATTCTCCTCTCAGACACTGACAGGCCATTTATCACTCTTGTTTTCTTGAATGCTGACATGATTTGTCCTTTAAGAAGTAAAGATGTCTCCCTGATTCGACGGGCAGACTTAATCCACAGCCATGTTCACAGGAAGTGTTAACTGTAACACCAAATTTTTAGCTGAACTACTCTCTGATTTGAACTTCTGGAAAACCAAAGAGAAAATATTTCATGAAATCAAAACAATCCAGCACACTTTTGCGTAGATTTTAGTCATTTTGAGGTTTCTTAGGCTCCAAAATAAAGACAGATATCAAATTAACTGTGACAGACCATCTTTTTTTTGCGCTCCTCTGCCAAAGGGAAAGCTCCAGCTTACCTCTTCATTTCATTGCGCCACAAATGAAAGTAGCCACAAATTTAAGTTGACACTACACAGCACAGCTCCTGCATCACCGAGCTTCAAACTAAATAAACGTCCTCGTGTGACTCTCTGATGTTTCTGAGCATGAAAAACACACGCCTGTTGATCTGAAATTTTATAATATAAAATGAAAGAATCAAGCAAACTTTCCTGGCTGGCCTACATTTATGGAAATGTAAGCAAATGACTTACCGTAGCTTTATTGCACAAGAGGGATATATTTCTGGGTTTTAACATGCAACTAAATGGGTTTTTTTTAACTCATAAGATCCTCTTTAACCTCCTCTCTCATCCGCTCTCCTCCTTTCCTCCTCCAGCGCTCTCTCCCAGCTGAACCGATCCATTGATCTCTATTTGTCTAATCAGAGCAATCGCACACACACGCACACATTCACCCTCTGGTGTACAGCAGTGATAAATTAACACAACTGTACAATTGACATTAAACCATTTGTGTGTGTGTGTGTGTGTAAGTTTAAGTGTGTGCAGCTGCATTTGCATATAAACAAGCTGGGACTCTTTAAAAGGATTATTGGATTTTTTTTTATGCTAACATATGCATGCAGGTATGAAAGTGTGTGTGTGTGTGTCTCATGTGAGTAATAAAAGCTCTGCAACTACAGGTTGTGCTGTGGTGACGCACACGTGCACCTTTGCTCCGACAGCCAATTTAATCCATGTACCGACACAGCCGGTCGGGCATCTGTAATTTATTGAAATTTATGACAGCAATTTTATTATTTTTTGTTGTTTACAGGTTGCCTTTGTCATTCCTGTGCATTTTGCAGCTTATATGCAATGGAATTAATTGAAAAAAGAAATAAAAACAAACAAAGTGGGAAACGTTTTAAAGGGCCACTGTCTTTGTGCGGAGCAGCCGGACAGAGCTGGCCTTTGCTTCTGATGCAAAATAATAAATGTTCTCAAGGCGGCTGGAAGACATCTGCAGTGACACAACACAAGAGATGCAGAGGAGATTCATATCTGCGGGAATGGGCTGATGTTTTGATGTCTAAATACAATTTCACTCAGCGACTGAGAAATGTGTTTAGCGCCTTGTTGGACCACCTTTGGTTTTTCAACATCTGCTACTCTATGTCGTGGTGGTGATTAACAGGAGGCTTGTTTTCCTCCTGATTTTAAATTTTATGATTTAGCTTAAGCATCTATTTGGCAAAATCTGGTACATTCACGTCAAAATGATGCAAATTTATCTGATAATTGACGATGATGGTGATGATGATGATTTTATTTGATGTGAGTCTCTGTCGTTTTTTTGTACCTGAGTAAATAACTGAATCTTGAATCTGAATCTTGAACCTGTAGTGTTTAAGCTGATCATGCGGACATCAGTCAGTTTCACAAGCTCCTATTTTGATGTTGTGTTTGAGTTAAATGCAATATTTGTATAAATCCTCCTACCAGTCTCCAAAGTCTACCAAAATAAAATGTATACAGGCAATACCTCTTTTCAGTCATAGTCCCATGACTAATCCCTGCCTTATAGTCTTTCAAATCATACAGAGGATATTGTGTCAGTTATGTGCATGTATTGTTCACATTTGCATTTCCTGTCCTAGACCCAAATAAATCACATCTCTTTATTAATAAATCCCAGGTTTTCATTGTAAGCGTCGGTCTTCAGAGCTTTGTGCTGATGATGTGCTGTGGGCGCACCTATCAGCTCTGGTGAAAACGCGCAGCTGTCTAACTCCTGGCTCGTAATGAATTATGTAAATCTCTGCCTTTGTGCTCATAGTCATAGTCATAATGATCAGCTAGATAATTCAAGCTGAGCTCCAGTCCCCCCCCCATCATCATCTGGTTGTTGTTGGCATCTGTACTCCAGAAAAGTGACCGACCACCCTTCAATCAGAAGAGCTGCTGCACAAACATCAATCTTACTAAAGCGCCTTTTTTAACAAGTCTACAGGAAAGGAAACATATTAGTTCTGGGATCAATTAAGAAAAACATTACTATAATTTTTACATTGTTTTCAGGAGAGGCTTAAATCATATGCGGATGTCTCCCTGGAATATTTACAGCATGTGTTGTCTGGTGCCTTTAGTTCTGGCATTTAGTATTCACAGAGAGTAAGCATTCAGCATCTTTCCTTTATCCTCAGTTCATAAATTCACAAAAATGTCTTTGTGAGCATCTGATGCCTACTTCTGCAGCGTTTTTTTTTTTGTTTGTTTGTTTTTTGCACATGTGACCACTGGCAAAATGTATACTGGACATAATCTCCCACACAACTATTCAGATGTAGTTTAGTCATTCAGAAACAATTAAGCCAAATGGGCACAGCTGGCACACATTGGACAGGTTATCATCCATCAGCATATGTTGAGGAAAAGTACCTCAAAGATTTTCATGCAGCTGATTATGAACAAAAGCAAAAAAAACTACTTGAGTTTATACCTCTGGATGCATTAACTGAACAGCAGAATCAGTCAGAAACACTGCTGAAGGATTATTTTAGCTTAAAAGTCTAGCAGCTGTTAATGCATCCTCAAATGTCAAACACAAAGAGACGGCAGTGGGAGAAAATAATTATTGTGTCACACAGGCATCTTGGGAAACTGCATGCATGCATTTTAAAATAGATGGTCTCTAATTGTAGAAGAAAAGTGGAAGTTGTGGTTGTCCTTCTTTGTTTACCTGCTCTGTTCTGTGCTCCGCGCCTTTCAAAAGTTGATTTATTCCCTCGCTTTTTAACTCAAACGATTAAATCCACCTTCTCTCTGAGATAAATGGAAATGCGAGGACAGAAATTAATTCAGCGAGGGAGAGTGAACATTTCATTTACTCGCCACACATCCTCTTAGTTTCACCATATTTTCCGCTGGTTGTGTGTGTCGGCTTTGATATGCGGAGGAAAGAGCTGTCCTTCTCTGCTGTTGCCCGCTGTGCTCTGAGCGGGTCTGTTTGTCCTTCTGCATGTATGTAGATATGTGGATGTGTGTGTGTGTGTCTGCTCGATATAACATCCTCGGGGCATGTCACTGTGCTTTCCAGTTTCCTGTTTATATGTCTATAAAAGCAGAATGAGAAAAATGAAGGAAACAAATTGAAGGCCTGGAGAAAAAGATCGTTTAAGATCGTTAGATGTTGTTGATGTCAGGAGTTTCTTTTTAAGCAGTTACTTGTTCACATATTATGTCTTATTTGCAATGATGAGTCTACCATTTTCAATGTAAACATTACATATTGAACAAGAAATCTGGGACATTAGCAGCTGCTCATTGCTTTCCTTCCATTACAGTTACCTAAAGATTAAAAAGACTGTCACAAAAATACCTTGTTTAGTGTAAACTGGGCTAAAAATGGTTTATTGTAGCAGGAAATAATCGAATGATCCCACACAAAATACTTTGCTGGGAACATAAAAAACTGACTAAAAGCCATTACATTATATAAAAATATAGAAAGGTTAATTTTACACCCTTAATGCACGCTGGTGGTGGTGAGTAATGCATTACTTTCCTTTTATAAAAACAAACTGTAAAAACCAAAGTCGTGATATCCCGACCTTTAGTTCCAGAAATGCTGGATCCGACATTTCCCATAATGCAAGTTGATATTGTCTTTCATCAAACTGTCCCTGTGTCCTAAATTCCCAACTCTTTCAAACCCAAACCCTCCGTTCCTATCATGTGGGCTTCATGAAGTTTTAGTTCCTCCATCCAGGTCAAGAAAATCCTGATGACATCATCTGGGTTATTTTCTTTTATTTTGAAAAGCTCCCTTAAGAGCCAATATAAGTATTCCTCCTGATAAGTTAACTGAAGTGATCATTTCTTAAAAAAACATAGTAAATGTTAAAATAATTGAATTGTGGCAATACATTCAATAATAATTTAAAATAATATACAAAAAAAGAGATGGGAAAGGTAGATACTGTGCTTCATTTAAAAGGGATGACTGTGATGACTATTAATATCAATGTACTTAAAAACTCCAAAATAGTTTGATTCTGATAATGGTCAAAATGGGCAATAATGAATAAACTCCACTATGTTATGTTTAATCTCAAAGCCTTACAAAGATGTCAGATCCTAAAGGCCTTTAAAGCCACTTCAAATGTCAACAAACTCAAAATTGGAGCCATTTCTTGAGATTTTATTCAGATTTTTAGATATTATTTTGCAAAGAGAACAAATCGATATATGAACAAATTCTGTGATTTTTGCTCAAAGTTCATAAACCTTCAAATGTGCGTCACCTTCACAACTGCTTTCCAAGCCAAAGGTGACATTGCTGAATATCCCTGCGTCTCAGGCGTCACGCTGAAATGAATCTCCGTCCGTTATCTCAGCCGCAGAAACTGATAAAAAGTCATCTGTTCAACATGATGCCTGACAACCCCAAGAAAGAAAAACAATATTTAACATTCATGATTTGCCATTACTCAGTTTTACCACTGAACTTTAGTCTTCACCTTAGATTCACACTAGTTATTGTAAACCCATGCGTGTGTACGTGTGTGTGTGTGTGTGCTTAAGTGGGGGTTGGCAGACTGTCAGAGCAGGAAACGTGGCAAGACAAATGAGGGGATCGTGGGTTCGAGCCCTGGGCAGCACACGAGCCTGATAGATGGGTGAAGACTGACTTAAAACGTCTGGGTTATTGATGGTTGCCCACCGGCGCTAAAAATACATCACAGCACTGACCTGAAACACACACACACACATAAAACACAGAAAAACTGAGCTGTTGAGCTGTTTTTGTTTGTTTTTTTTGCCATCTTGCTTCACAGATTGAACTTGTAATGTTTTGAACCTGAGAGTGTGATTTGGTTTTTTACTTTTTTACTTTATAACCTCAAAGCCAGGCTGTGTGTGTGTGTGTGTGTGTGTGTGTGAGACTGCAGGTCATAAAGCAAACATGTCATGCCAGCAGCGCCCTTCTAAACAGACCTTAGACTCAAGATTCAAAAGCATGAAGCGTCCTTATCACTGACAATAATAATATTTAACTTAAAGTTACAATCATTTATATTTTCATTTGATAAAGCCTCCAATTATCTTCACTGTATTTGCATCCTGTAATTATCTCTCTTTAGTTCAAAGCAAGTCAAGACAATTTTATTTATATTGCACAATATCACAAATCACGTGTTTGCCACATGAGGCATCATAGTCTATACAACATACGACACCATCTGTTCTGAGAAAAACCTCTTTAAGACAGAGATCTCAGGAAGAGCAGCAAAGGAGGGATTCCTCCCCCAGGAAGGAAAAGACATGCACCAGATGTGATGTGTGCAATAGACCAACATAGTGAAATTACAGTATGAACAATCAGGATGACAAAATGATAGTTTTCACTGTTAATGGCGGGATACAAACGCACAAATTATGAACAATAAATGATGCATGAATGTACTGGGCAGGATGATGATGTTGTCGTTAGTTTTTAATAAAGCAATGAAAGGCGAGAAATCCTGTCTCGTTTGTCCGGCTGAGCGGTAAACAGACACACAAACTGTCGTTCTGTTGCGTTTTTTCTGACAAAGCAGCTGAGCGGTGTGTTTGCTGCCCCCTGTGGTCAACACGTGTAATTTTGATCAGGACTCCCATGGACAACCGTGTATTTTTATCAAAACACATGTTTCCCTTTACATCGATAATCACACGTGTCGCCAAACCAATCAGGACTGACATCTTAAGGATTACAACTTTAATGTTTTATTCATATTACAGTTGACGGTTGTTTCATTTTTTAAAGTCGCGTGTTAAACTAGAAGCAGGGATGAGAGAGGTGAGATAAAATTATCAGAGTAAAAGCTCCCCCTGCTTAGTTATTCAAGGGCTCCATGGAAGAGGAACGTCAAGAGGAATCTCCAGAATAATCAATAAGAGGCTCTTCAGGTTAACATTGATCCTGCACCATTAGCCTACAGATGCTAACACAAAGAAAATCATCAGTTTTTGGACGTTTTCTACTTATTTTCTACTTTCTGTAATAAAAAAAAAAAATGCAGATTGTATTTCTGTCTTCCACATAAGACAAAAAGATGAAAATTGAAATAAATGTAAGGAAGATAAAGCTAATAAAAAGACACAGAACAAATTCTGCAAACGTAAAAGAATGAAAAAAGTGAAAAGAAAAAACAGATAACAAGATGTGAAGAGAGTGTGAAAGTGTTGTTTGGGTGAGACACAGTTAATTATAAGAAGCTTCAAAAAATAATTAAAACAGAAGTGACACAGAACAACAGGAAATGTGAGAAAGGTTAGTTTAGGTGATTTGTAGTGTGTAGGTGTGTGTTTCAAAGTGTGTGTGTGTTAGAAAAGGCGAAAAAATTAAAAAGTAGAAGGAAAAATAAAGAAAGATTCAAACTAAACCTTGAGTTGACTGCCGACAACCTCTCGAGGTTAAATGCTTTTGAATTAGTTAAATACTTTAACCTTGGTTCACACACACACAAACATGTACTACTATGTATTATACATGGCTTGCACACACGTAACTCCCAACACACACATACACACACATAACACACTCTCAAGGCACAACTGCTAGCTTATTCAATTAACTTGGTGTGTGTGTGTGTGTGTGTGTGTGTGTGTGGGTCACACTGTCACACTGGGGGGGTGCTATTACTGACTTTTCCGAGGACACACTCACACTCTCACACAGCCACACACTGTGCAGACTCATTTACACAGACATGCACCGTGGGCGTAATCTCTGCCTCACACACACACACACACACACAGGGAGCATAGGTTAGCCGCTGAACTGTGGAAAGGTTTGGTGAACTCTGACTGTTAATAACAAGAGTCCACGTCAGATTTCATTTCCTGCCTGACTCTTTGCCCTTCCTCTGTCACTTTTTCCTTCTCGCTCCTTTTCCTCTATAATTCCCCCTCTTTGTTCCTTCACTACTTATTTTCCAGGAGTAAAACCTCCGTAAGGTTTTGTCATGGAGTTATTTAGATATTAAAATCCATCTTTCTTACTCGCTCACATCTAAAAATGTCTTTGCTGCAGTTAAACTTTTGCGAATAGAGACTGTGACCAAAGCTTTTTACAAATAAGAGCTATATTAAATCAGCCCTGGGAGTCAGTTTTAAGCAATTAAACTAATCATTTAGCAGTTGTCATGGCATGAAAAGCATGATTATTAGCTCCACTTTGGCACTGACATCTCTTTTTATGTGTGTCTGAGGTGGGCTGCTAATAAGAGAAAGAGAGGAAATGTTAAAAAATGAACAGATAAATGAAAATATTGACTCATAGGAAAGTGCATACAGGCAGCGTTTTGCTATTTCACATAAAAGAAAACTACACTACTACATGGCAGCGGGGGTCATGGTGTGAAGGAAGTGGGCACACACACACACACACACACACACTTGCCTATTAATGCAGTCTTTTCCAAGTCACAAGAAAGCCGTTATTTTGTGATTTCTCCATCTGACTCCCGTGCCTTATTGAGTTATTGGTAGTAAAGTGGGTCGAAGTGTCGTGGCTGAGAAAGCCAATTATCTCCTCCTGTCCTCCGAGACCTGTCTTTAATTATCAACTTTTTATAACTCCGGTCTTAATGATATAGCCGACGGTGTCTGTGTCTCTGTCTCTCTCTCTGTCTGGATTCCTTCGTCTGTGATGTGATAACTCTGTTTAATGAAACAGCCGGCGGGTTGCGCCTCTGAATCTGACACTGTAACCTTATTTTAACATCCTATTTCAACATGGATCTCTACTTCTGTCTGTCTGCACTCAAAGAAACCACTACCAACCCCTCAAAAAAAAAAAAAAAATTACCCTAATAATTGACCACGTTTAAAAAGAACAGTCAAAATGAGAAAGATAAAATACGAACGGTAAATTCTCCGACTGAATTACTTTACGCCCTTTAGCAAGTGGGAGCAAAAATGTATCTGACTTTAATGAAAATCATTTACATTAGAAAGTATGAATTTCCATTTTTTCCGTTTTTTGAGTCAATTTCACAAATGATTATCCTCAATTTAATGTGATTTAAAAAAGCTACCTATTCCAATCAGATGGAAATTAAAAAAAAGTGTAAATCTGCCAACATGTAAATATATCCCTATATCCTTTTGGAGGATTGTGACTGAGATGGACGTTTTTTTTTTACTTTTTAAACCCTTGAAACGAGTCTTACACTGACTTAAATTACACATGGAGTGTCTTTCTATAAATGCATTTTTTTAACCATATAATTCAGAAAAATAAATCCACAAGATACAACTGAAAGCTCAAGAAGAAGTCACAAGATTAGATAGTTTTGAAGCATTATTTCAGTATTCAACCACTGCGCTTGTATCTTCATAAACTACAGGTGTTCATAAGCATGCTGGGAGTCTTTGTGCTACCTCCAATGTGTGGACAGAGTCTTTAAAATTAAACAGTCACGAGAGACACGTAAAGAAACCGGAGAGAAAAAGACGTGATGCATCTTATCTGAACTATCTGCGCTCTGTTTAGATGGATCCGGTGACCATAAACTGTGATATTAAACGGCTATCGGAGATGTTAAAATCACAGCGGACGCTCTGTGATGACAGCTATTCGCTCATCTCACAGACGGCAGATGTGGAGGTGACGGTGCCAAGGAGAAACTCCTGGCATGTGAATGAGACGTATGCAGGTGCACACACGTTCAACTGATTTAAAGTACGAAACCGGTGGATGGATGGTTCTCCGTCATTTTAATAACCTCTCCATCTTTTTCAAAGTTGCTCTCAGCGTCCCACACGACAGATTTAACTGTAGCCGGCCTTTGGCATTTAGAAATTAGCCAGCGAGACAGCAGGATTCGAAGCCCGCCAACGAGAACGCCGAATGACCCTCGCGGACATAAAGCGTGATGAGATGTTGTGATGATTCAGAGCTCAATCTGTGTTGAAAATGATCCGCAGCGGTTCATGCGGCCAAGATTTGTAAAAGAGTTTGCAGCACAGTGCCCAAACACAGAAAAACACACTGACTAAAACGAAACTGGTGCGCTTACTCGGACACACGAGAAGTTATCCTGCAAATGTTTGATGTTCGCATAAAGTTCAAGAGGTCAACAGCAAGCTAATCACTCCACTTCCAACATTTTCCAGTTGTAAAGGAAAATTCAGCACTTGAAGTATGACGTTTTCCCAATCATTTATTTATTAAATGTTTCCAGACAATAAAAAATGATTCAGATTATTTAAATGTTTCCAGACAGTCAGATTTTATGGTTAATAAAGAAAGCGTGGTCAGGCTCTGTCACCAACACACTGATTTGAGAGACGCCTAAGAAGCCGTCTCCCGTTTTCCTGCCTCAGCAGTGACAACCGAAGCTAAATTATCTCGGCAACGAGAAGTGGGGATGTAAAGGCTGTAAAGTATTTGTCATTATCCTTCTGATGCTGATCAGCAACTTTGATTCACAGAGACTTGTCCTGCGTGTTCTCATTTTATTCTCTCTGAAACTCCAGAATACTTCCTCGAAAGGTTTCCCAAACGTTTGGTCTTTCAGCGTGAAGGAATATTCCAGCAAAATCTGACACCAACCTGCCAGTTCGCTTGAAAGGAAGCACTGAAAAGTTTGTGTTTTATCTCTGTTTGGCTATGCAAAATTAACATCCTGTCACTGTAGCTTCCTGGTATTAATAATATAAGAACTTGACAAAATGTTAGCAACTGAAGTGCCTTGCTCGTGGGCACCTCCAAAGTGGTAATAACGGAACAGAAAGTTTTGCTTTTTCACTTTTTCACTTCATCGTGCTGGTCCAGAAATCAAACCAACAGTCTCTTCAGGCCGCTGCTATATCAAAAGTTTTATAAATGTTAAAGATATAACGAGGAGGATTTCCCAAGAAAACAATGTATAGACAATGTATACCAAAAGAAATCCCTCTCAGCCATCACTAAAGTCCCAGTAAGAGTATGTGGTGGTCTTTATCTGCCTGCATTTTCATATTTTGCCATGTTTCGGACATTTCCTGGTGTCAGTCTTCGAACAGACGTGCAGTCGGGGGTCGACTTTGAACATCGTGTTTTTCAAACGGCAACCCTCAAATCCCACTGTGATGCCTTTAAGGATTTGTCAACGCAAAAGAAATGCAGCTTGAACAGCCCATTTAAAGTCTCGAGACGCCAAACAATCTCGAGTGTCCCCGTCTAACAGCATCCAGCTGCTCTTGAACCGGAGGGGCCCAGAGTTTGCGGTTCAATTTGCCACCGGTGCAGTCGTGGGCTCTCAGACGCTCTTGAAGAAGTCCTTTGGCCCTGCAGTCTGACATTACATGATGATATGTGTCGGTCTCTGTGTGGCTCTGACTGTCTCTCTGCAGCTCCTTGGCTCTGCCCCGTAGAAGGAAACGACTGAGAGATTATTCATTGCAGGATAATGACGGTACAGCAGCGCAAGTGCCAAAGGCTCTTGATAGACTGCCAGACAGAGCAGTCTGCATCTGGGCGTGTGTGTGTGTTGATAATAGTTTACTCGGCAGAACGGCTGTCTGAAAGAGTTGGAAGTGTCTCTGGCTGCACTTGAACATGATTTGGAGCTCATTCAGACTTAATTTGCTGCAATGCGAGAGAAAAGGGAGCGAGAGAAAGAGACGGGGTAACACAAAAATGACGGATGAACGAGGAAAAGAAAGAGAGAGAAAGGAAGGATAAAAGAAAAACAGAAAGAGAGCGGGTCGTGTTAGCATGTTAATTCCTTCATCTGACCGGTTAAACAGAAGGACGTGCTTATCAGAAACAAGTACGGCGTCCTTCAAGGGCACGATGAAACAATCATAATCAATCAACATCAACCCTCCTCGTCTTTCTTATCCTATCTGTCCGACTGCTCTTCTTCTTCCCGTTTTCTGATTATGTTGAAGGTTTTGTGTCGTTCATACCACAATGGCACATAAGATGCCAAATGATTGTGTGTACAGCAGATTTATAGAGTTAACTGAACTAAACTTTAATGGTAATGCTTCATTTTATTGGTCTGCAAATTTCTTAAGTAGCTGATAACAGGTAATAAACATTAAATTCATATGACTTTTCTTATAATGTATAAAAGAAATAACCAGCTATTTTTTGCCTCCTCGTTGGGAAATTGCAGGATATAATTATTAAATAATGTTGGGTTAATTTCTGATAAATTTGGGGTAAATAATGAGTCAATTTGGGTGAAATTCAACCCACATTATTTGGTAATCATCTCCTACTTACCATGAAATTTGCATACCATTAAAATGAAGCATTACTACTTTATTTACTAAATATAATACCAAAGTTGAAAAAGAAAAACTGTACAAAAGTTTTGACTCACGCAAATGTACGGGTGTTATTGACTAACTTTGAAGTATGGCATCCTCCAAGGACACAATGAAAAAGCATCAACCCTCCTCGCCTTCTTTCTGTTTGTCCTCATCTTCTCTCTTTTCACTGATTATGTTGAGAATTTATAACTGAACGACAAGGGCAGGACGCTCTCAAACATGCATGTTCTCTCTGTTTAAAAGTGCCAGTCGCTAGCAGGTATAGTGCATTACATCCTGGAGAAAGAAAATACATGGACTATACATCATCTCCAGGCTTATTAATCATTCAGCTGCAGGCCGAGCTGCAGACATCATTTGAATCAGTGTGGAATTTGTAGACAAACACAAAATACATTTTCACAGCATCCCCATTATGTTTGAGATTTCCTGCCAGGCCCGTGACATTTTTTTGGCCGGATCCTGGCATGATAGGGTAGTTATACAACTGGAGGTACCCTGGCAAACAAAACATCTCTCTTCTTATTTGCAGTCCAATGCGGTGCCTCCAATAAGTCCTGTCAAAACCAAAATGCCACTGGGCACACCTTGCAGAGGTCAGTGTATTTGGAGATTATAGATTAATGAAGTCGAACTTTGGGCCAAAACCTGGGGAAATATCAAGTTGATGTGCTTCTTCTTGCACCGCTCCTCAGGGGAACACGACTACAATAATAGCCTTGGTCATTTGTTTTAAAAAGCCCGTCCTGCACAGAAATGAGCAGCACTAATGTGTGTTCAAAATGAAGTAGGAATCTTATGTAATGGTATCTAATCTTATTTATTTCGAACCATTTTCTGTGTGAAGTTCTGCTCTCACTAACTTCACTTGACTTTTATTATAGCAGCGCACACATGTTTGTACTAAACTTGTGAGGATCCTCATGATGTGTTCGCTGACCCTTAAGATCAATTTTTATGTCCACATGCCCGCAGTGATCTGCGTGTCGTAAATTTCATCATTTATCCACGTCTGCGAGGGTCTGTGCTTGCAGCTAAAACATGTGTGACTGCTTTCATGTGTGCAAGACGCCCAATAACACAACCACATGCTTGTCTTTGGTCCATTTTTGGACTATATCAAAGCTAATCTCAATGCTAAAACCAAGTCTTAAACCTCGAAGAGCCCTTTGAAAACTGACAGCGTAAATATTCCTTACTTTCTTAATATGCCACAACTGGTCCCAGCAGCAGACTGAAACAATAATTCAGGCTGTGAATTTGACTGTGCAAGGTCACTGCTGTCCATGCAAAACACTAATTTTGTAGGCTAACCATGTTTGTTGAGGGAATAACAGTTTTCTCACATTTTCTTTGTCAAATAACAGCAAATGTTCATTCACCGTAATATGTCGGTGGTTCTATTACCTGATTATTATTATCTGAAGTGAAACTGAAGATAAATTATATTAAAAAGTAAATATGAATGTTTATTCCCCTGTGTCCATGAAGTATGGCACAATAGTGGTCAAATGATGTGTACAGCAGATACACAGAGTAAGTTAAAATGAACTTTAACTAAGTATAATACCAAAGTTGAACAAGAGTTTTGACTCAAACCAAACATTTTTGCCTGACCTGGTCTCTTCACCAGAGATGTCTTTGCCTTTGTTATTTTGCCTCCTTCTGCTAGATCTTTACTTTTCATCTGACTCCCCATTTGCTGGTCTCAACAGTAGAAACGCAGGTAAATGATTGCTGTGTGCGTTGCTGTTATTGTTTGGGGGACTTGCGCCTTGTGATGAGCTTCGTTGAGATAAAGAGATGAGCCAATCGTTGCAGAGTTTAACACAGCCAAAGTTTATTCACAGCAAAATGATGTTCATAGTCCCGGAGACCAGTGGACATCAATGATGCACTCCAGCCCGAAGACTGGCGAACATATATTGGACTGAACATCCTTGTCTTATATACCTTTGCCTTGTGCTTACAATACACAAAGTATTTGAGTCTTCCTGCTTCTATGACCATCTTAAGGTTTCAGCTGTGGAGCATATATCTTTCCCATGTCAGGGAAGGTATATAGCTGAGCCTTGTGCTCGACTTCTTCTTATGTACGTTGTGCTATTTATCCTCGCAACACATGGTCTGTGACCTTCGTACTTTTCACAGTTACAGTCGCTGTCAACCAGTTGCATCACCGATTAACAAGTGTGACTCGCTAAAGTGAGCAATGTGACACAAGCGTAGTGCCTGATGGATTCTGAGAAGTCTGTCAAATTATTCCTGATGGCTGTATTATTGTTGACTTTTCACTGCAGGCCAAAACGACCCTGCAAGTCATAACCTCAGTGCAAAAGTAAAAAAACAAATCACAGTTTGCATTATTCACTTTAACTCTTTGGCTTTTCGTGTCTGCATACAAAAATCCCAATAAATCTCAACTGCGTTCAAATCTCTGACAAATTACTGCAGAAATGGCTAGAAAAGAAGCAACTGAGTAAAGAAACAAGAGCACAGATTTGTACATTGAGGAAAGAAGGATACACTGAAAGAGAAAATGCAAAATGCAGTGATGTCTTCTGATAAGTTACTCTTTATATAATAATCATCATGTTTATTTTGTTGCAAAGGATACCACCAGTGAAACTATGATCTTTTTTTGTACTAATTTGATCTTGCTCCAAACGTTTGGCCTGTAGTCTACATACACATAAATATACATGCAGCTGCTTAGCATGTAGGTTAATCACTCAGAGCACACGCATACACGAGTACACGCCATGCACACACCCACTCACGTGAACACTCACCTTTGCCACGCTCATATTGTATCAGTCACATGTTGAGATGTGCGAAACACACACACACACACACAGAAACTGTCGCACACACTGTCCTTGTGTGGAAGGTCAGGGCAGCCACCCTGCTGTGTGTATGAAAAGTATAAATAATAAATGGGGGATAATGTATGGTAAGCAAAACATCTGAGCAGACCAACGACAGCAGCTCCTTCACCGTCTCTCATTTCCTTTTTTTTCTCTTCACCTTCTATCTCTCTTCTTCTGCCTCCCTTCATATTCCTTCTTCATCCGTTTTTTTAAATCACCTTTATCTCTTTTTCCTTCCTGTCTCTCTCACCCTTTAGGTGTGAGGGCAGAGGGTGAATGTAGTGACACCACCTCCTTTAACCCCTAAGCAACCCCTATGTTGCCTCTTATCTTTTCATACAACAGACATTGCATTATTCATCACACACACACACACACACACACACACACACACATGGTATAGATAGAGAAAAAAACAACAGTGGAGGGAAGAAGAGAACAAGGAGCAGATGGGAGGAGAAGGAAGGGAAGAAAGAGACATGAGACTTATGTTCATATATCAAACATTCACCTCCTCCTTTGTGATACTTTCATCAGCTGTCCTCTCCTTCAACACACACACACACGACAGAATACACTCTCAATGCATACATCTGAAACAAGAGGAGGAAAAAAAAAGGAAAAAGCGATTCTTTGATTGCAGTTTAATAATGCAACATGTGCATTACTTATGTAGCTTTCTCAACATGATGTATGTAAAAAAAAACACTTTATTCCAGGCAATTCATCACTGAACACAGGGCAGGGAAGTCAAAGGTTACAGATCAATAATTAAAAAAAACACACATACACTGGTTATTGAGATTTAAAAAAAAAAAAAAAAAGCCAGAGTAATTAAAAATGAAACACGAAAAAAAAAAAAGGTGGTCGGTCTTCGGCGACTATATGAGCACACCGGCTATTTTACTGTCGTAGGCGCAGTTGTGTTAAATTCAAAAGGGTTAAAGGTGAAGTGCAATATACACCGATGGGTCACTTCATTAAGTACACCTGTAAAGTCTAATGTGATCCAATACAACAGCTCCGCCATGAATTATACTTTAATGAAGCTTATATGTGTTCATTTTTTTATTGAAAGGTAATAATTCTACTTTATGTTTATCATCGAGGTCGTAGTGGGAGGTTGTTTTCATATTTTGCCCCATGTAAATGGGGTGAGCAAAATATTAAAACCATCTTTCAATAATAAATAATAAAGGCAAAGAGAGGGGAAAAAAATAATTTTATGTGGTGTAAACATTTCCTTTTTTTTTCTTTTTTCACGTCCTGTTTATCATCCTGCATCCTCTTTGATTTATCTCGGTCTGCCCTTGGGGGGGAAACATTTTGAACCAGAGTACATACATACATCATGCATGCAGTTATACGTGCAGGCTGAGGTTATGGAAGGCAAACGCAAGTCTCCAGTGTCCTGAAGTAACCCGCTATCATGACTCGGCTTAAAGAGGCCTGCGTTAATGTGTGGTTGAGACTAAATAATAATGTGGGACCTCACTTCGAAAGTAAATGATCAGATCAGGGTTTCCATGTGAGCGAGCGGCGGGTCTGTGGTCAGAGCCGAGCCGAGCCTCTTCTGAACATTAAGCGTCTGCCTGTGGAAAGTGACCACCAGTTACATTAGAGCCCATACCATTCAGTGTTACACTGAATAATAACATGTTAAACTGGATAATATGGCCGAGGCTGTATCCACATGGGGTCACTGTAGCATGTGGAGTCTGACACGGCCCCGACCCCGACGCTGCGAGATTGAGAATCGTCCATTTAGCTTTACCAAAGACTGTAAATCTGAGCTTTTTTTTTTCTTTTGCTGGTGCTGTTAAGTCCCGCAACTGGAGGTGATCCCTGCGAATCCAATTTGTTCCTCTGAACTTGCTGCATGTTTGAACTGTGGCTTTCAGAGGCCCTGAAAAAGACCAAAAGGACAGAAATCTCTCCCAGCCTTCACGTGCTTCATCTGCTGCAAGATCCAGCAACGGAAACGCTGTTGTCCTATCCTTTTTTTTTTTTTTTTTTTTATCACGTGTGCATCTGTGTGTGTGTGTGTGTGTGTCAGATAATACCACAGCAGCAGGTTGTTTGAGTTGAAGTGGCTTAACTGTCAAACCACAACAACCAACATGCCTGAGCAGTGTGTGTGTGTGTATGTGTTAAGCGATGATGAAACATTGGTAGTGTGCTGTAGTGGGCTGCTCCCTACCTTTCAGAAAACTCAAAAACCCTGCTGTCTCCATGACAAGCTCCACACACTCTAACGCTCACACACACACACACAGTTATCCTAATTGCTGTCTCTCTCCTGCAAGGGGAGAAAATAGGCTACCTGAAGGCATCTCTCTCTCTCTCTCACCCACTCGTTTCCTCCCACCTCTTCTCTCTCCTTCTTGCTGCATCCCCTCTCCTTCCTCCCTCTCTCCTTCTCACCTTCTTGCATCTCATTCCTCGTCTCCTCTCCTCTCATTACTCTGTTTTCCCGCTCTCCCCTCCCTCAAGTTCCTTCCCCCCTTTTTTTTCCTTTCCTTTCCTTCTGCTCTATTTGTCTCCTCGCCACCAAGCTACCTCTTGATCAGGAGACGCATAGGAGAAGATACGAGGAAAGGAAGAGACAAGAATACGCATGCAGACGAGTGTGTTTAAAAAACGCTGTCATTTACACCTACTCTGAGACTTGTAAGGGTCACAAAAGGAAGAATGAGGTAGGAAAGGAAAGGAGAAGGTAAATTAAGGGAAGTAAAATGCATCCCTTGTCTCCTTGTCTCATTCATTCATCCTCTCTCCGCCTCTTGAGATGAACTGATGTGATCACAAGCCAGCAAAACGACTTCTTTTCTTTTTTTTTGTGGAATCAAATAAAGCACCAGCAGCTATTAAATTACAAATTACAACAAAGGGATGTACTCAGGATGTCAGATGAGTATTCCTTGATTAGCTTTTTGTTTTGCCATTAGAAGATTGGCAGAGACCGACGGCTCTTTTGAGATGATTATACCACCCACCGAAGCTCTGCATGGCGCTGCACGGTTAACGCCATGTGAGCAAACGGAGCACAGGTAGAGCGAACATCAGTGTTCCCTCACATGTTGTTAAGTTGATTAAATAGCTTTTTGCCTTTTTTTTAATTAGTGTCATCCTCATTAGACGCAGAAGTGTTTGCACATCACCGTGCCACCTCTGAAGCACATCCTGTCTCTTATTCGTTACTGTTCTTGTAGCTCATATTTTAATATTACGATCCTCTCGGGTGACGGGAGTATCGTCAAAGGACTTTATGATAGAATAGGAATGAAGTTGGGAATGAAAGTGTGGGATTAATGTTTGCTGTAAAAAAACACACAAAATACTCGTTCTGCTCCGCAAACAGGCAATTTAACAGCTTTATGTATGTCGGACGATGAGAGGAGAAGCACAACGACACCACACGGGATTGCCATCTCTAAAACATTTGTCCAAGTACCCCAAAGAAAAACTGAGAAGCTGCTAGTAGAGTCAAACTGGAGCTACAACTTTGGATGCAAATCACATTTCATATTTTGGTGTGCTAATAATTTTTTTCAAACTGTTGGATGGTTTGTAATCCCACATTTTTTTTTAGATTTTAGCAATGAATCCAATGTAAAAGGGCCTAAGAATTATAGCTTGTGCTTCCATTATCTTGACATGCATCTTCCATCCGTTAATCCATTTCCTGCCACTTATCAACATCTGGGTTGAAAGATTCCCTGTCCAAAGTCCACATCACTGCACCGGTCCGATGCAGCACTAATCCACCTGGTGATCGTCCGCCTGGTGAGAAGCATGGCCTCACACTTGGAGGTGCCCAGGCAAGATATTTAAGACACCTCTTGTAGCCATTTTGAAAGCCCTTCAAAAGTGCTAACCTGAAGCAAACAGCTGCCCACTCACACATCCAAAACAAAGAAATGAAACATAATTAGCGTCATTTGGAGTCAAGCATCTGTCCATCAGGTGAAAGCAGGTCTAATACAACATCTGGAAACTTCAACTGCAAGAGTTCAACTTTCTTCACTAACACACTTGCTTACTTTGCTGTTTTTATGTGGGACATACGTTGCATTGTGTCCAATATTGGTGACAGTAGTAATACTCAACCAGGCGAATGTGAAATGAGGAAAAAACAGGTTAATTATTAAATGTTGATTGATTGTTTCAGGACTATACAGTACGCCCGGTGATTTTACATCTGACCGAGTCATTTGATTCAATTTTAACACCGACAATAACTCAGAGGGAGCTTCAATAACTGATCAAAGCCATTCATCCATTTTCAAAAACTTTTACAGCTCAATTTTTCATTTTTTGTGCAAAAACAGAGCCGCTTTCTCTCCACTGACAAAAGTTTTCAAACGTCTGCAAACCCCCGACACGGCGGATAAGGCATGACGCGATGCTGCACAACGCAACACTGCTGATTAGAATAAACTGGTACGCCGCCAACAATTCACAAGGCCGACTCCTCAAGATGACTGCGGTGAATCCAGAGATGTTAGCTCCTCACTGTCTCTATCTGTATCTCGCTGCTTTATATTCAGCACACATTGGCTGCAAACTCGGTGTATTGCTTTCTCTCCTGTCCCACCCTGCTCTACATTCTTTTTATACTCAGCGAGAGAAAGAGAGAGAGAGAGATAGAGGGTTCAGAGGGCTGCCCTCAGGCGTACACACAACACACACAACACACACACACACACAGGTTATTTCAACTCCCATGCTGCTTTATTTGCTTTATTCACACAGCCTGCCATATTGTTTGACTGACGCAACAAGGCGGCAGGAAGATAAAGCGATTTTCTAACTTTTCTTTAAACACACAACTTTAAAAAAAAACAAAACAGAAATAATACCAATGATTGCAAAAAGCATGATGAAGAAAAATGGCTACAACAGATGGATAAATTATTCCAAAATAAATGGGATAAATTGGTGTGTTTCATTTCTGAGGCGGCTTTTATTTCTTTGTTGAGAGATGCAAGTTATTAGAAGCGCCTGAGTCACAGATTCAAGTCAGTGATCGGCTTTGAAACAATTTATTTTCTCAACAACTCCAACACGGGGTCACATCAATACTCTGGAAATTGTTCTACTTTTTCCACTTCTGTCTGATTGAAAGCTCTGAAGCGATGGATCGCCGGGCCCCTTTCACAATCTGAACGTGGGGATCTGCAGCCGCCTGACGCCTGGTGACGGGCAGAGCAGGAAACACCCTCGACAGGCTCAAATCAAATCCTCTTGAATTGTGGGAGGACTCTAGAGCAGCTGGATGCTAATTCAGATTCACAGGTAGGGCGAATCTATTAGGACCAATTGTGAGCTGGCTCACTCATTTATGGCTGCAAGATTTGGCCAGGTTTCTTTTTGGGGGGCAAAACCACACAGTCTGAGCAGAAACACTTCAGAGCTGACGATCAATTTGATGTGATTAACTTTAATGAATAATGTTTTCAGTTATTATTGGTTTTTAGTTGAAGGTATAATGAGTAGGATATGTTGGATGCAGTTCATAAACATTCAAAATTGGCCTCTCCTCCCACGTAGTGTCATGTCTTTATGTTATACCAACAGACTCGAGGAATTTTAAGAATTATTTATTCAGCGAGAAACACAATTTGGTGACATTACTGGACATTTTTATAAGCTGCATGAAGGTATAAGGACATTTTATATTTGATGATTTATTTATGCATACAGGGATCCTCTTGCATGTGTTCATCTTAATGGGAATAAACCCTCAGTGGGATTATCAATACCCTGTAGTCTGTGATTAAAGATGAACAAAACATATAGGGAAGGCTGAGCGATGGGGAGGCGTGCAGGGACACGTCTTTACACCGGTGTTCACTTCCAACCTTGTCAACACGCATTACCGATATTGGAAAAGAGGAACATTTCACATCCACACACAAATTTCCCCTCAGAATATTTGCGAAATGTTAATGTGAGGGGATGACAGTAAATCCTTGAGAAGAGGAGGAGGAGGTGGATAGGAAAGACAGGAGGAGGGAGAGGCGTTTGGGGAAGAACGAGGCGGAGTAGGAGAAAGAAAAGATGCCAAGTGACTCAATGTGCTCTTTCTGTGACTCATCATATTGGATGGCAGATCCCACTGTGGGAGCCAATCAAAGGCTGCAAAACCAAAATAAGCACAGTTGTCGCGTAAAAAAAAACGGATTTTGCCGCATCAATGCTCCATGACAGCTGTCAATATCAAGAAAGAGGAGGAGGAGGAGGAGGAGGAGGAAGGTGTTGGATTTGGTGAAGGGAGGGAAGGACAGATGGTTGGAGACTGTTGCATCACTGATGTTATGGGACAGCTGTCAATAAAAAAAGGAGAGAAGAGAAGAAATGGGGATGACTGCAGGGGAGGAAGGGAGGAGAGAAGGGTAAGGTGACAAAGACAAAGTGTCACTTACCGAGACCGAGAGGCGGGAGGGGAAATGCGGCAGGAGAGGGGGAAAGAGAAAGAAGATGACAAAGTAGTGAAAGTCGGTGAAATATAGTGATGTTGTTGTCAGCCAGAGAGAGACAGAGACGTGAGGGAGTGACGCATTTGTCAGTCGGCGGCAGTTTTTCCGCTCTAACTGCAGCAAACGCGCTTGTTCTGCTCCGCAAACAGGCAATAAGAGGAGGGAGGCGCACTGCCACAAAGTGGAGAAAGGAAAGACATCATATCAAAAAGATACCTCTGTGTCATCTTTGAGGTTTTCTAACTTGTTTGCCCTCTAAAGAAGTGCACTTTTTTTTGGCAACTGGACACTTCATACTTTTATGGTTTACTTTTTTGGAGGTGTAGGCACTCATTTGGAAAGCATGACTGATTCTGTCACAGATGTTTTAAAGGCTTTTTGGAGGTCAGTCATCATCCAATTAAAACACTTCATTTGTTCCTTCAAAAGCACCGCAAGCGACTGAGTATCAGAGCCGATGCTTTGGAGCATTTGGAGCTCCACAACAAGCAGAAATGGCGTATTATTTAGCAGAGAACTCTCCTTTTAGCCTCGGTTCGATCTCAACCAGCACCTGAGAGAAATATCTTTAGCTGTTAGATGTTCAGCTTTGTCTGCCGGCGGCCTGCAAACTTTGCCTGTCTGTTGTTCAGGGTTGTGGATTTATCTTTTGGATTGAAAACAGACGACTGCTGGTGCTGGAAACAAGGTTGGTGAGAGTGGTGAGGCTGAACTGTACAGAAAGTGTGCTGTAAACCCAAAACTATGAGCCAAACAAGGCTAAAAAGGATTGTAGAGCTTCTGTGTTCTGTGTGTCTTTCATATTACACATTTGATCTGTTGTTAATAAGAAAATATTGACTGGAGCATCTATGGTGCTGCTGCTGTGTAGTTAATGCGGTGTTAATGCAATAACTTGACATTCAAAGAGTGGGAAGTAGCATATTTGTCAATTTTTCCTCTTGGAGTTATTGTGAATCATGCGTTAGTTTCTTAAGATGATGCTTGTTTTCATGTATATTTAGTGATTGCTGCTACAGAATCAAGAGAAACAAAAGTGAGGATTTAATTTCAGTATGTCAGGAAGCGCATATTTTTAACATTTGTGATAAATGAGCCGTTTCATGGTTGTCCTTGTGTGCACCTGAACCTGAAGACAAAAAAAAAAAAGGCCCGCTGCATGTGAAGACCACTCTCGATGAAGATGAATCCAGCTCTCTGAACTCTGACTGCATCAAACCAGCAATTTTACCCATTTGCTCTCAGGAGGAGACACTAAAGTAGATTGATTTGGGGGGCCGGGTCGCGGCCTGGCTTGGGTATAATGTGTAACAATGTTATCCTGTGAAGACCATCCCCACCCATCCAATACAACCCCCAACCCTTTAACATCCCATCTCTGTGTCTCTCTGGAGAAGACACAGCCTTCATTTTAATAAAAGCTGTCGTGGCATTACTGAATGTGAGAGAGAGAGAGAGAGAGAGAGAGAGAGAGAGAGAGAGAGAGAGAGAATAGAGGTTTATGGAGCGGTCTGGATAAACCTGCAGGAACTGGGTCACCTCCCATGAACTCTCCGTATGCACCTTACAAAGCAAGTGGACAAAAATGCTTATTGATTTTCTTTGGACATGGGACGTGGTTATCAATTCATTTAGGTTATATAAGTGGGTGTCTCGTACCCACCACATCTAAGCTCAACTAATGGGACTGCATTTTAGTGTCTCCATTAAGCTCTCGCAGAACATAATGGGGGACAGGAATGAAAAGGAAACCTTCAGTATGTCACCGTACAGGATGTTTGCTTTTATTTGTGCTCAGTGAAGAAGAGCATCACATAACATTACGTGTGTGTGTCCTAAATGTGTGCTTACAGTGTAAATTAAACCAGGATCCAATTACATTGATTGCAGGGTATTTACCAATCCATGTGTGGAGTTGATCACATTTAACAGAAGCAGGCCGTTCTAATCAACACATAGAAACTTTGTTACGAGAAATAAAATAAATCACAGTTGCACACTCTCTGTGATGTGATTGCATTTGCAGTATTGTATATATCCTCTTTTCTTTTTTAGTTAAAAGCTTCAGACTCTGCAGAAGTGCAACAATGGGAATTTGGTTTCTGGCTTGACTGCGAGTAACGGCATAAAAACACGTAAAAGCAGCTGTTGTCTGCGCGCTCGCTAACTGGCAGAGGTAAATGCAGCTTTGAGATAATCTCATAAAACACAAGCATGAGATGTGATCGTGGGTCCACTACAGTTAAAGCAAAAACACAAGATGCAGAAACACCTTGTGGTTAAACCATCAGCCAGCACTTGAGATAATTTTGGCCTCTCTAACTTTGGTTCATCTTCTGAAAAAAACAGTGGGTCATACCTTTGTCATGTCCACGTACGTCTCAGAACAATAAAATACAATAAAAGACAGCAACAGGAAGGCTTTGAAGAGTAATACTGAATGTAATCAGGACTTTGAAAGTAAAGTGCTTTAGTGCAGCTACATAAAATACAGTTTTATCACTTTTATTATCTGAACAATCCCACCCCTGAGGTCACACCGTAAGCAGGTTACCCAGAGAAACGAGGTTACAGGCACTGGAGTAATCTGATTACTGCAAATCCTCCTATACATGCAGGTGGAAAGTAATCAGATCCTTGCACGACCCCAGATTTTATTTTGAAAACATTGCTTACTTTTTTGAACTGTATTTGCAATAAGGACTGGCAGACAGCACGAATACACACATGTTCAGCAGTTTAAATCAAGTTATTTATACTTGTAGAGGCGATTTTGTGTTAATTTTAGCTGGATTTTGGGTGGAATCATTTTAAATACAAAGGTTGTGGTATATATATAAATATCTCTTTTCATGTCTTAAGTCTTTATCTTATGTCATGTACATGCATACATGCAAAAAAGCCAGCAACCCACACGTGGAAGATGAATCAATGTTTTCTATTCTCTTCTAATCTACCAAGAGCGATATGATATGGTTTTTCCAAACCTTGATCACAGAATCCAGGTATCAGGGAGAAAAAACACATCTTTAAACATCTTTAAAACATTACTTAAGTACATTTAAATGCACCTACTCAGGGTGTACTCTCATTACATTTATCCAGAAAAAAACATGAAGCACATTATTAAGTGAAATGATAAAGGTCTTAAAACAACATTAAGAGACTCAAGATGAGGTGGCAGGCTGCACTTTTAGACTCTTTCTGTTTTTTAAACAGTTGCACATAAATTATTTTAAAGTCTGAAACCTGAGGAGACTTTCAACCAACACACAGTTTGTTTATGGAGACCTGTGTAACTTAACTTGTACTGAAGGACTTGACACTTGACGTGAAATGTGCTCGGTCAACATTTAACTTTGACTTTGCTTCAATAAATAAACTGAAAACAGCCCTGGTTGCAACCTGTTTAGAAACCATACAGATGTATTCTCCAGTTTACGACTAGTTTGGTAGAAGAAAGGTGCGTTTACGGAGGAGTTCAGTGGGTAACTGAGATTTCTGAAGCGGCGGGAAGGCAGACGACCCTGACGGATGTGCGCATTTGTGTCTTTGCATCTGTGTTTTGTGGCGTAGAGGTGATCAGGGATTACGACGAGAAACAACACAGGAAACAGATCGAGAGTCAACAGAAAAAAGGAAACAGTGGCATCATTTTTTCTCCCCTGTCCCACTTTGTGTCTCTTCTCTTTCGCTTTCTGCCTCCACTTCCAACCGACAGAGCTGTTCTGAAACCATCTAAACACTTTTTATTCGATGTGAAATTTCATAGGAAACAGGTTGAGCGCACGCTTTGTGTATTTGTGTGTGTGTTTCTGTCTGAAGACAGAGAGATCATGTGAGAGGAACAGCACTGTGGGTTAGAAATAGCAGAATATGCCCTGAGAGCTCTTTCATCCTGAGGCATGTGTCTAGTTAGGGCAATTCTTCTTTTGATTGACTCCGGAGGTGGTGTGTGTGTTTCAGTGTGTGTTTCTCTGTGTGTTTCTGTGTGTGAGTGTGCGCGCGTATTTATTCCAGTCTTCTTCAATTGCCTCTGTAGGTGATGGTACACACTCATACACAGTGTGAATATCACTCTGTGTGTGTGTGACCTATTTTCCAGCCATTTCCCTGTTTTTGAATGTTTTGTCAGGTGGCACACAGCAGCAATCTGAACGGGTTTAATAGCTGCTGCTGAAGTGACAGCCACTCCTCAACCATTGGGTGTCTCCATTTCCCTCTCGTTCTTTTCCTCAGCCTCCATTTTTCTCTCTCTCCCTCTCTCTCTTTCTCTCTCTCTACCTTTCTGTGTCCTACTCTTCCTTCCTATACCTGCCTGTCTCTCACCCCTCACTCTGGCAAAGTCAGTTTTTTTCCCCCCTTTTTTCCACCTCACGCTCGATTTCGGTTTTCATTTTAAACAAATTCATCACCGCGGCTGTCAAACACGAGCAGCTTCGCCGAAGAAGTTTGTAAAATGCTGCTGGTTGAGATCATCTCTCCCGGCAGAGAAAACGTAACGCAGCATCTACGGACGCTTTCAAAAAACTCCAAACAAAATTAACACTACTATATACCACTATAAACACTACTATAAACACTACTATATATACCACACAGCACTATTTTGATCTACAAACTAGTGAGTGTAAAGCAATAATGACGATTTGTAACTCCCAGCTTGCTAACAAAACACATACTCTGTGTTTTATCTCCCTTATTGTTTGAATGTTTCTGACTTCAGTGCACTTTCATCTTTTACTTTTTTGACTGCTCCGGAGGCAAGCGTGCAAAGGTCTCGTCTCAGAAAGTCTGCAAGAGGGCATTCGAGCCAGAGGAAGTATTCACATATACTTTCTCCTTTAAAAAAACGAAGGCTGTAGTTGTCTTGGGAAACTCTCATGTGTGAATATGCACCTTAAAGCAGCCTGTTTGTGAGATGGCACATGCATGCTCAGCAGATGCTCCCGATGTGAATAAGCTTTAAATAAAAAGAAGTCGACACGCTGCTTTTGTAGGTAAAGTAGGTTGCAAACTGAAAATGCACTGTCTTTTGACTTGTGTTGGCGTAAATAGGGGCCTGGGAGAAATTCATTTTAGCCCGAATCCCCTGAGATAATTATGTCCTCCACCACTCATTTCTCACATATGATGTCTTTTTACTTATAAATGAATAAACAACACCTCTATTTGGGGCAATAATTATTAGTTTCCACACAGCGTCAGTAGTTGCTGAGATGGCGTGCTGCCCTGCAGAAACTCTAAATAGGTTTTAGAACAGCCGTCAGCTAGACGGAGGTGAAAAATGTGTCCAGACAAGAACTAAATTAGCTAATCTAATTTTGTGTGTGTGCATGTGCTCGAATGTTTGAGCCTCGTCCGTGTACATTTGCCGCTGTGTATATTTGCCTGTGCAGCAGCCAATGTGTGCCTTCGCCTTGGTGTACACCCCCGCCCGCTGCACTTTGTGTGTTGTAATTGAGCCATCGCTTGGCGGATGTTGCTTGAGCACACAGCAGCTTTCGAGCTAGCTAAACAGCCCGCTATAATTGAAATTAAAAGGTAACCACATTCATCATGCTGAGCTGGGGTTTAATTGAAATGTATGTTTGTTTGTGTGTGCATCTGAGGGAGGGAGACGGGGGAAAGGAGGGAAGGAGGGGGGTTGAGAGAGGCAGCGGAGAACAAAGGCAATAGAGTGAAAGATGGAGGGAGACAAAGTTTGTGTGAATGTTAATGAAAATGTGTGTGCCTGTGTGCGAATGTTTGAGAGGGAGAGTGAATGTGTAATGAGGCTGGGAAGCTAAGGCTCCATATCTGTACCTGTCTCAGTGATAAATAACACGGGGAGACGGATAGCATCCAAATACACTTCACACCCCACCCCCTTCGTCTCCTCCGTCTTTCCACCACCCTTTCTTTCACTCTTCACTTCACACATTTCTCTTGTTTTTTGCACATTTTTTCATTGTCTCTGCTCTTACATATTTTCACTTCCTTCTCCTCATTCTCCGAGTGCTGTTCAGCACTTTAAAGGAAAAGTTCAACATTTTGGGAAACAGCAAGCCGGACTCAAAGTTCACAAATCTGCAGATCAACACCTCTGTTTCATTGCTGCTTTACACATTCAACTGAAATCAATCAAATCAAATAATTTGGGACTCTATCAAGTCAAGTCAGTTTATTTATAAAGCACATTTAAATACAATAAAACAGTGTCCGAAGTGCTGCACAACATCAAATAGAAAGAAAAAAAAAGAATAAAAGACAAGTTAAGAAAAACAGATTAAGCAACTAAATTTAAGTAAGAGTGATTAAAATATTTGGCCGAGAAATATTAATAATAATATAAATAAATCAAGTTTAGACTAAACCATTAGATGATAGTTTAAGTAGATAATAAGTAATATATACCATGCACAATAATAAAATTGTCAAAAATGTTTCTGAAGGCTCTGAACCTCTAGGTGAATGTAATGGAAAGATTAAGGAGTACACAGTGCAGCATCTAACAGTGATACTGACATCTGCAGGTACGATTTCAAGCTCTTTAATTCACTATAGTTTACTTGCTTACTGACATTAGCGGTATATTTCTGTGGTGGATTTTTGTGCAGTAGCTTTTTCAACAAGCTGCGGTGCATGACAAGACGCGTGTCTTTCTTTGTAAGATATTTAAGAGGGAGATATTCGAAAAGTGATGTGTGTCGTTGTTCGAGGCTCAGGGCTGGTTTTATTTGTGCAGCTTCTGCCGTTTGGCCGTTAATCAGATAGAGCAGTAATGCTCTGCAACACAAAGGCCAAAAGATCCACATCATGCCCTTATTAATCTGAGGTTAGATTCTCATTGCAACATGAGACTGGTGTTACGTTATAATGTGATGCGCGCCCTGACCCCTGATGCACATTAAGCGGGATCCAGCTGTCGCCTCGGGCTGATGCTGATACGCTTTTCTTTCCCGCTGCTTGAAAACAAGTTGGAAGAACAAGAAGAGAAGAAAAAGCAAGTGAAGAGGAGGGATGGTGCCCTTCAAAAAGTTGGTTCACACAAATTACAAAACGAAAATACATTATTGTACTGTGTCGAGCTATGCAGAACTATTTTCTACCAGAAATATCTATCTGAGAACTGGCAAAATATGCAGGTAAACTTTCAGTTATTTCACCTCAGCTATCTACCAAAATTTGTTTTTGAACAAATTCGAGGAGAGAAAGAAGCACTGCAGTTGCTGAATCTTTATTCATATTTGATCAGAAAGGTCTAATTTACAAATTAGTTCTTACTTTCATTAGGCGAGGGCACCGATGCAAGACCGACGGTGCAATATGCTTTCAAATGTTTAGCATCTTCCTGGGAAATATAATGTGTGCCACGGTGGCCATTTTGTAATGTGGCTGCCCATCTGGTATGTTAATGTTCACCCTCTGGTGATGCTGCTCTACCATTACAAAACATAAGACTGTCTGTGAGCGTTCTCAGTCATCCAGGTAATTCTTTCGTCAAACTCTAAAGACCATAAGACTGATTCACTAAGCGCTCCACAGTCTTACAAAGCAGGCTGATGCAGAGAGTCACATTCAGCTCCTGGAAGTCGAAGATTTAAAGTACGTCTGAGAAACCATGTAGTGATGTTCGATTTATCACTCACTGTCATGGCGCTCTCCTGGCTCAGGGCTGCCGCTGCTCTTTGACAGGACGTCATTCTCAACTTCACTGACCTTACTTCTACTTTCCAAGGCCCCGGCTTCTGACAGCTGTCAGTTAATTTACTGCTATTCTATTCAGAGCCTTGCTATTATATAACCACAATTTCACAGGCTTTTGTATGGAAAGAATATTACATGGTGAAATACTGCGGACACTTCAGCCGCGGTCGCCTCCTGTATCATTCAGCGAGGCAGATAAATAAGTTAAGGGGGCAGTTCACAGTGTTACAGTTGACTGAAATTCATGTCTCATTTGTATTTTGACACAAAATGGTGCCATGTTTCAGTGTTTTTGATGTGAATTAAGTGACATAATTGACTAAACCACACCAAATTCGTCATCATTGGCTGGGCATGCTGTCACTTGTGTAGCAGGGAGTTCATTTCCACAGTGAGTCACACCGCTGAGCTGATCCCCATCCTGCTTCTCCATCCTCTATTTTTCACCACATCAACACTAACATCTGTGTTTGTATATCAGGGCGGGGGAGAGGGACTAATACTGAATCACCTGTTACCATGCATGGGGCGTGGCGGAGCAGGTACCCCCTCTAATTTCCATGCAGAATCGCTCTTGGTGATTATATTTATATATTATATCCGCAGACAAATTCTGTAAAATCCACTTTAGACAACGACATACAGGTTTTAAATTTCCAACATGGTTCTGAACAGGGGAGACAGATTGTGTTTTCTGTGTTGTGTTTCCAGGGGGACCTGGATGTGCTTACATTATTTTCATCTCCGCTGTTTAGTCATCGCTTTCTAATCTCTCAGTAAACTGCCAGCATGTAATGAAGAACAGGAGGGAATGGAAAAGGTTTAAATTAAATTATATTCCATCTAAAAACCCCTCACCTTCTAAGCTGAGTGACTTTCCTTTCATTTACAGTCTCATGAATAATGATGAGAAATAAAGCCATCATGTAATATGATTTGAAAATGACTATACTTTTGTCTGCCAGTTCTCCTCGGCTTGTGCATATTAGAAATTCAACATAAATGCTGACATTTGACTTTGCACATATTTTGCATTTTGTTACTTCTTGCACAGCCTATATCCTCATTTAAAAAAAATCTATAGGTTTTTACTTCTTTATCATGTATATTCATGAATCTGAATGCACTAAAATGTGAGAGTTTTATTGTGTGAGTGCAGTTACGCAGCAGTCAGAGGTGCAAGTCACAGATCCATGACAGCTGCCAGTCAGAAAACATCATGGCGTCCATTAAACAGTGACGTATGCAGTGACGTATATTTCCATTTCTATGCATTTCCATTTATTATCAGTGTATGCATACAGACTATAGCACCTATTGTAAATGCATCAGCCACAAGATACAGTAATGAATTAATTACATTCTTTAACCATCTATGCAATTAACTCTCCTCTGATTGGTACATACACAGTAGTATTAAAGCTCAGTTCAGATTGATCACATACAGCACATCTGTCTTGTGTTGCTGTTAATGTGAGATGAATTGCACCACCGTCGAACTATAAATTAAAAAGCAATGCCGCACATATCTGCGAGGGACTGATGTCAGCCCCTCGGGTCACGTATAAATCCAGCTTTATGCCCCACCTTGGTGCAGAGCTCAGAACAAACGGATGAGTTTCTTTTTTAAGTTTATACTTTTTTTTTTTTAAACTTTAAGCCAGGAGCACATGAAAGCACACTAAGAAGGGAGGTAAAGGGGGGGAGAAAGGTGGGGGAGAAAGGTACGGGGAGAGGTGGGAGGGGGTCACAGAAATATGCGGCAGACTCTCAGATGTCTCAAGAGCAGCAGTTCAGTGTGGCTTCAGCGGGAGGCTGCGGATAAAAAGGGGTCTGAGAAAGAAAAAAAACTGTGCGGTTGATGGTATCTTTTACCAAGACGACATTTTGATGTGGAATCCTTTATCGAGATGTGTAACATTGAAGATGAGCTGGTGAAATGCTTCTTTTGTGAAACTCAATTTCGGTGACAATTTCTGAGTTTTTTAACTTTAAGTGTTTTAACATATCTGGGTGTCGCTGTAATCAAGAGAGGAAATCAGTACAATGCTAAAGTCTACAGCCCAACACATAAAAAGTCAACATGATCAGCTTCACTCTGCAGAGATTTGTTTTTAAATGACTTCCATTATATTGTAAGATGTTCCTGTCATTTTGTCAAAATGCTCTCTACCCAAAGCTATAAGTTACTTACTGTACATCCAACATTTTGAAGTAGTTTGTAGTAGTAGTTTCCAGCATTTGGACCATTTATACTTAATATTAAATTTTAATATTAAATTTTCAGCTTGAAAAACTTCTTGAACGGCACAAAAAAAACTTCCCAATGCATCCATTAAATGTTAAACACTCTCTGAAATGGGCTTCTAAACAAATAACTAATAATCTAAAAGCTAAATTGTGTTTGAGTTTGACAACATGACAAGACGGATCGATATTTCATAAAAGGCCAATAACGGTAAAGTATGTCGACAAACTTGTATATCCATCAATTCAAATTAAAACTCCAGTGCATAAATCTTGCTGGATTCAATGAAAAGAAAGTATGACCACACAAATCCAGACTAATTAACCAGTAAGTAATGGTTTTATCGACTAGCGGTTTCAGTAACAGGCCACAGTTTTAGCTAATAATGTTAACAAACAAAAAAGTGGTTCTCAGAAGAGGCAGCATACATCCCTCCCTCCTGCTAACCTCCAGATAGTGAAGTGAAATAAGGAATCAAAATTGAAAATGTCACTTTCCCTTTATTATACGCCACAAATTCCTCTTGATTGTGGCAGCTGGGCTTCGGGCAAATGAAATCCATCACTCTTTGAGTGTGATTGTTTTTCTTATTCTTGTTCTTAATTCCCAACCACATGTTTACCATTTTCTCCCCCAGGATATTGCTCCAAGATGCACATATACATACAAATGTAGAGAATAATCACATTGCAGACAGACGCACATAAAAAAAATCAGCAGATTACAAAGGGACGTACGCACACATACGCAGAGCGCCATCTGAAGAGACATTAACTTGCTTCTCTTGACTCCGCGAGTCACAGAACAGCAGAAACAACGGGACAGAATTCAATAAGGAATAAAAGCAATACTGACAGGTAATGCCCTCACTACACTTCACAGCCATTTGTCAATAAAGAAGCTATTACTAAAATGCAGCAGCCATTTGTATGCTGCCTGGGGATAGGAAAGGAAAGGAAAGGAAAGGGAAGGGGGGGGGTCTCTATAGATTTGTTGTGCTTGTCAGAGAGAAAACACACAAATGCACACATAAATGCACGTCAAAGGACGCAAACATGTTTACACGTGCAAAGATACAAAAAAAGGCAAGAAATCAGAGCTGTGCATATTATACTTAAAGGTTTGTTAGCTCACTGTGAAGCACAGACACAAACAATCCGTGCTCAGGGCTTCGACTTTACAAATGAAGGCGGGAAAGATCGATCAATACACAGCGATGCCATTGACCAGTTAGTGTATGTTTATCTGCGTTTGTCTCTTTACGTATGTCATGTGCTCGAGGGGTTGTGAAAAATAGAAAAAGATTCTCACAAATGAGCACCAAAGATGGTTTCCGTTTAAAGATAACAAGAGAAGATTGAACTCTTTCCTAATGTTTCAGAGCCTGTGTTTTGATTTACATGCCGACTTTTTGTGCGCACGCCATCGAATGCCGGTTAAACAGCGCGATGCTGTCACAAACACAAAGAGGGTGCCCATCAAACAAAGCAATTTCCAGCCAATTACAAAAGTCAAACAGAAATCAAAACTCATTTGGACTCGCTGCTGTACGGCGCTGTTATTCGCCTGTCTGTTGCGCCGCACTTCCTCCTGTTGTTTACTTGTAGACGCTGACAGCCCAGGTGAGTTTTTTCTTCCCGTTTTTTTTCCCACATCATTCTCATTAAGCCCAAAACACCGTTCTGCATGAACAACTCAGGACAGGAGTTATTTAAGAGAACCTGGACCCGGCACAGCTGCCTCTGCAGCTCAAGCTGAGATACAATTGCCTTTTTTTTTTTGCCTTTTTTTCTTTTCTTTAACCCTTTCTGACATTGATTTGAACTGAATGTGATGCCTACATGCATGTTTCATACACATCATCGCTCACAGTCTCCGGGAGTGGTGAACAGTCGAATAAAAACTACAAAAACGCTAAAAAAATAAATCAAAAGTCTGCCCTCCCTGCAGAGCTGCTGCTTTGAGGGTTTTTTTGTGAGCAGACTGTCCACATACCCACTTCAACCCACAAATGTACCAGCTGTAAAAGTGGGGCTCAGCTGGTAAAGTGGTGGCAGACAATAAGTTTCCACGGAGAGGTCAACAGAACGAGTTTGGCCGTGGGAAGTCAGAGCTGCGTCTTATAACGGGGAATCTGCTGACGACACGACACGGCCCGCGACACGAAAATGACTCTCACACCTTCATTTCAAACGACCGATGACTATTATTCAGTTATTATTCAGATTTATTCAGAGAGTAAGAGGTTTCATGTGTTTTTTCTGTTAGCGTGGATTGAAATCTGCTCTTTCTGACAGTGTTTTTGTAAATTTCATCATAAAGGGAAACACTTTAAAGAGGCTTTCAGCTAATTTTGAGGCTTCGACAATGAAAGAAAGTGTTTGATGACTGCAAATAATTCATCTCTTTCTTTAGTGACAGATGCTGTGAGTGTGTTTGTGTCTGTGTGCAGATTTTGTAGTGTGGGATTGACGTGTGTGTGTGTGTGTGTGTTCTGATTGATGCCTCATTGACAGTGTTGGTGGGGCGTCTCTGGCTGATTGGACACAAACACACACACACACATACACTCTTAGAGCGGCGGTGTCCATGGGGGTTCTCTGCATGATTAGAGACATAGACAACCTCCACTGATTGCTCCTTTCTTGATGATTACCACCCCCCTCACGCACGCACACACACACACACACACACACACACACAAAATAGGTAAATATTTTAGATGTAGCTTGTGTTGATCAAAGTTGATGGTCTGTCGAGAGGCTTCGGTTGTTTTGTGTCTTTCCTTTTTATTAGGTGCTGCTGATCATCATTTTACATAAATGGTGGAACAAAGAGATGCTTTTAAGTATGTTTTGTGCAGCTTTGAATAAAAAAAGAATTAAAAAAAGCTGGGATAACTCTTGTTTTGGGCTTTGTGAGGCGGCGTTTCTCGTGTTCGCAAGATTTTATGTTTCCTGTCACTGTATATACATATTTTTTGTGCATACTAAATGGGGATGTGTGTTAAGAAATGAGCTACAGGTTTTTGGCCGCGTGCCACCACGTCGCAGAGCATTAACTACATGAAAATGACCTTTTACAGGTATTTGACATCAGCTCACACACACACCACCGCCGTGCCACATACACATTTGCAAACACACCCTCATCCCAAAGACAAATGCCTCGTCCCGGCTAGTAAAGAGTTGCCAGGTTATGAGGCCCAATAAACATGTCAGACTCACCAGATGGTCAAATAAAACAGTTTTACAGCTGCATTGTTAGTGTGTGTTGACATGTTTACTTCTACGGGAGTCCGTTGGTGTGTATTTTATCAGAGGCTGCTGCTCGAACAAACCCAAAGTTTTCTTCAGGTGTCCGTTGTGCATGCAGGCGTGAAGATATACGCTGTCTGACCTCTGGTTATTTAAAAGTAATGTGTGAAAGTTCGCCTAAGTTTTTTTCTTTTTTAATAGTCTTCACTTCCTTCTGTAAGGCGACACTTTTAAAAAATACTTTATGAAGTTTCTTCCCGTGTGTGTTGTTCATATTGCTGCATGCAAACAGATCGAGTGACGTCATGTCTGGCAAATACAGAGGGCAGTAAACGGCTGTGGAAAAGGAGAAATGTGCCCCCAAAATGAAAATAAAAAAAGGACAAAACCACAAGTAAGTTGAAGGAAATGATTCAAGCTTCAAAGTGTCTATAAAAGCTTTTAAAATGTTTTATTAATTACTAATTGGATTAATGTTAGTTTGGCCTTTATAATACACACAATGCATATAAATAATGTTTGTTTACGTGACCACAGATTAATACTTTGTGTAAATAAATTAAACTTTGTCTTCATTTCAGCATGTAAATTACAGCCTTTTTACATGATATTTAATGTTCAAATGAAAGGTTAACACAGTGAGTGTGTACATCCTGTATCTCTGGATTTAGATTATTGGTGCCCACTACATCATCGTCTATAAATCCTCAGCAGTGACGTATGCACAGTATATCTTTTTAAACTGTGCATACCTATATTTTATGTCTTCTTATCCTCTTACTGCATCATATCAGACTGAAAGCAAACACTCTTCATTCATTCTGCACGATTATTAAAGCTTACTCCATATATTTTCATTACTGCCTCAGATGGATATTGAAGAACGATCGTGTATAATCTTTGTGAATTTGCATAACCTCACATATGAAATACTGTGTTCCCACTGTTCCATAAGACAAAATCATCACAGGTAGCTCAGCATGAAGAGCGAGAGTCATTCATGAAATCTGTTAATGCAGAGACAAATTCCACTTTGTTTTACACGCAGCACATCTGTCACGTATGAACAATGAGATGCTGATCTTCTTAACCACTTTCCAATCAGGCTGGATTTATCACCGGAACAAACAAACACATTTTCCACCACGAGAGTCCATTTTCATCCTTTCACTGAATCACAACTGATTGACTGAGAAATTCATTTATTCACCTGCTATTTTCGCATGATCTAACCAGGTCCCTTTAGGTCAGCGATGTGCTATGAGTGATGTCTTAGCAATGAAATTTTAAGTACGTTTTCTGGAGAGTCGAGAGAGGCGATGATAGCGATGGCATCTGGTTCTGTCAGCCGCTCGGTTCAACAACATCGGTCCAGACTGAGATAACTCCACAACTATGAGATAAACTGCCTCGAAATTACGATTCCCACAAGATGAAACCGACCGACTTTTCCTCCAGCACCAACAGCGGGTTGACAGTCTGGTTCAGCTTTTAGTGAATCTGAAAAACAGATATCCACGGTCTGCAGATGATGGAGTCATTTGACTTTAGTGGTCTCCTGATTTTTCCTGCAGCGTCACCAGCAGTTCATGTCAAATGTCCCAGTATCTACTTGATGGACTGACACAAAACTCCTTTAAACATTCATCATTCCCAGACAACCTACTGACTTAAGTGATTTTCTGACTTTTCCTCTAGTGCCACAAAAAAAAAGACATTTCTAGTTTCAAGTAAAATATCTCCACTACTACTGGATTGATTCACACAAAATTTGGTGCACATATTTTTGCAACCCTGGGGATGAATTATAATAACTTTATACCTGCAAAGTTTCAGCTGCAGTTTTTGCAAGTTAGCAAATGTTACATGCAAAGCTGAGATGGCGAACATAACAAATATTATACCTGCTTTGCATTAGCATGTTAGCATTTTCACTGTGTCTTAGCATTTAGTTATAAAACAATATTAACACAATGCAGACTGCGTAAAAGGCTTTCATGCTTTTGAATTTTTAAGTTTCAAATAAATTAAAAAGAGCTGGTTGTTAATTTAATGTGTAAGTTTAAGATATTTGCAGTGGTCATATTTATTTTTCATTGAAGTTTTTCCTCCTCCAGCCCTCCGTCGTTTGGAGAAGAAGAGTCAGGAGCTCATTAACTATTGGTAAAACACTCTGAAATGAGTCTGTCACAGAGGGGAAAAAAGAGAAGAAAATCATAATGGAGTGAGAGAAAAAAGGGCAGAGTAATAATTCAGGTAGGTTTGGTTTGTTCAAATGAAGGTAGATGTGAAAGGATGAAGAAAAGGTGTAATGATGGTGTGATCGAGGGAGAGAATGAACTCATCCACAGAAAGCTGATTTCGTTACCGCCTAATAGAGATACTAATCAAAGTCTTACTCCACCAGATAAAAAAAAAAGGGGAGAGGAAAGGAGGAGAGAAGAGGGTGAGAAAGAGGAGGTAGGCATCGAGGGGGTCAGTGAATAAGAGAAGGAGTGGAAGGAGAGGAGGAGGACAGGCGATAATTGGAAGTCAGTGATGGCGCTTTGACAAATCCACCTCCTCTAATCACACACACACCTCTGGGAAGAGGAGAGAAGGATGAGGGAACAATGATGAAGAAGTGTGGCCTCCGGGAGATGAGAGGAAGAGGAGGAGGAGGAGAAAGAGAGAGATAGAGGGAATCTTTGGGAATTAAATGATGAAAACATGAGGATGATGAGAGGAAGGAGCCGTAATAAGCGGCTTTCATTTGGTAACAAAGGACTCGCAGGCAGCGGTGAGATTAAATCTAACTGATTGACTGAGTACATCAGCAGGAGCACAAACTGTCCCATTGATTTTGTCCTAATCAATATCCCTGAAAGACAAGGGATGAGCGAGAACAGCCTGTGTTATGTTCCCCTCGCACAAAACAAGCCCTTAATTCAGCTAAAGTAATACATTCGTAATTCATTTAAGTGATAAACGTTTCATTTTGGTTAATTTAACTGCGCTGACAGAACTGGCAGGCTCCCATTAAGCAGCATTATTTTAATTAGACTTTGGTCTCATTTTATTGTGGTGTTTTGGGCGGACGAGGATCCGCTCGTCCAAACAGCCCCAATGAACGTCGACAGGGGGAGAGAAATGGCGTTGATCAAAGACAAAGGGTGATAAAATGTGGTGGAAATGATCTCTTCAAGAGACTTTGATTTAATATGAATACGCGAGCACGGACTTGGAGAGCATACAAAGTCCTACTGTCATTTGGCTGGCTGGTGTACAAATGACAGGCAGCCACCGGAGATGTGCTTTAACTTATCATCCGTGAATGATCGCCATTAATAGTTGTTGTGTAATTAAGACGGCTGCTGCAGAACTTTCGATAATGTGAAATAATCAAGGAAATGGTTTTGCTGCATAACCCATCTCAATCTAATGCTCATTGGGAAAGGAGGAAAAAACACTAAATTTCTAAGTAATTGAATTCTTTATGGATGCTGAAGCTGATGTTTCATTTTCAGATAATTGGTGAAAAATTCATCAGGACATGATGCGAGTCGATTTGTCATCCAAAGCCTCGGCAGATAACAAGAAATCTGGACTTTAATTGTGCTGAATAAGTGAATAGGTAAACACATCCGATTGATACGGACATTATAAGGTTTATTTGGAGTTCCTGTCCACAACAAATGTCCATTTTTCACTTTGCTTTTAGCTTTGTAAGAAACATATGCCTGTTTATCAGCGCTAGCATGCTATTACCAGAAAGAATGAGCGAAAAGTTGCTAAAAACTTTTCTCATGTCGATTTATTGTCAGTATAAAATAAGAACTGATGATTGGAGTCTTAAATAAATTTAATGTAAAGCTTCCCACAGCCTCGATTGTCTTGACGAACACTGACGCATGCGGTGGGATTAACAGGACACACCATAAAAAGGTGTTTAAAAAAGGTGTTACCCTCCTTACATTTCCTCTCCACCTACACTTTTATCTCCACCTGCCTTGATTTTCCATTTCTTCCTGTCATCATGTTCTTCTTCTTTCTTCACATGCATGTGGAGGAACTGATGGATGGAAAGACCATCACTCGTAGCAAAATGCAGCACTTTATACTTTTTTCTCTCTCGCTCTCCTCTTCCTTCCTTCCTCTTTTTTTGCACCTGATCTCTCTTCACTCTCCTCCCGTCCTCCTCATCACTTCTGTCCCACTTTCACCTCATCTTGCCCCCTTTATTTTTCATCACTATAGTGCAGAGAGAGAGAGAGAAGGGGGGGTGTTTGGAGAGATGATTAAAAAAAGAGGAAAGTTTTGGCAAAGTTCACCTCTGTTTCTCTCTCCCAGCAGCGAGGGATAATGGATTAGTTCAATGTGCTGATTTCTGCAGAAAACTGCCAGAATCTGTGTGTGTGTGTGTTTTGGTGTGTGTAGTGGAAAATGTAGAGACATTCCCCTCCCTGATTTCTCTTTACATGAGTACATCACTTGTTGGAGCCTTCAGCTTTTCATCCAGTACGCGTGAATGTGTGTGAGTGTGTTTAAGTGACACAGATCTAGATATAGCTCCATGAAAGAGGCAACACTTTTCTACTTTGTTCCATTATGGCGTAAAAAAACCCCCACGCAGCCATTTAAATAATACATGTCGGTTACTGCCACCTTTCCTATTCTTTCAAACAGAGAGAAGCGACAAATGACAAAACAGGGGATGAAAGGGTCGGAGAGAGAAGAGACGCCGTTGTGCCACTCAAGAGAAAAAACTGCTGACACTTCAGATCAGCAGAAAAGGGGTCTTTTATGATCCACTTCGCTTTAAAAGCAAGTTTTCTTTCTTCGTCCCCTCCATATCTGTCCATTTTCTTTAAAATACAAAACTAAATGGGTCACAGTGGATTTTTTTGACCCAGGCTAACAGCAACAGTGCAATTTAAATTTAGTTCAGTGTGCTTTTTGACTTAAAGTTTGCACATTTTCTAGTCATCAGAAAAGACGTAAAGATCTGTAAGTTAACACATGTGATATGTTATGTTATATATTTGCATTTAAAATATTTCAAGATTTCAAGAATTTACTGTCATTACACAACAATTTACATCAAGCAATCACTGGTAATGAAATTCTTAAATCCTCAGGCTCCCTAAACAATGCTAAAAAATATATGTATATATATTACCAAGAATAGACACTCAACAAAAAAAAAAAGACTAAGAAATAAAATTATAAAATAAATACAATTTTAAATAAATAGTAAACTAGAGTAATAAAATATATAAAGACTTTAAAATATAAATTATACAAATATAAACTATAAAATATAAACTGTAAATATAAACTAAGTAATATACAACTAAACAGAGATATACAATAAAATATATACAAATAGAAAATATATATACAATAGAAGTGATGGTGTTGATTAAAAATGGTAGTGCTGTGGACAGAGTTTTAAAGTAGAGTCTTAAAGTCTTAAAGTAGGTACACCAAATAAGATGTTGTTCAGTTTTCAGTATTTAAAACAAGAATTCTGCCAATATGATGGATTTTCACTTCGTACAATTGCCATTTGAATGATTTTTTTTTAAAGCCTGAATCAAGTTAAAATGAGGCGCACCAGTTCAATTACACTGTCAAAGTCTTGAAACAACTTGATTTGTAAAGGAAACAGGTGAAATTACCTCGACTAAAAAGCAGATTGTTAAGGCTTGTTTTAAGAAAATACAGTTTCCAGACTTTTGATAATGTCCTAAATGGACAGAGACATCAGGGAAACAGCCAATAAACACTCTGTTTAACCAACTTGGTCTCTTTCTGTTGTTTCAAACACCCTCTCAGCCTCTCAGTCTCTCAGTCTCATGCCTGTTGTGCCTTTCTGCCCTGCGAAGGCTGATAGACCTCTTCCTGTGGATTTATGCTCTCTGGGAATGATTGTGCCACACGCAATACGCCGCCTGTTTTCGAACCACTTTACATCCTGCCTCCTCCATCTCAAGGCCCAAATTAAAAGAGAAAACATAATAGATGTAGTAAAAAACAGACAGAAGGTGAAGGGAGAGGGGAAAAAAAAGTTTAGTCTGTTATTACAGCTGTTCAACTCGATCAGTGCAGATAGTTTTAGTATCCGGAGTCCTCATTTATTCTTCGATTTATACCTGAACTTTCTCTTAAGATCATTTCTGATGGAGTGAAACATACTGAGCGTTAAAAACATTGTTGACACAGGTCCAAAGAAGCACGTTTGTTAACTTACATACCTGTAAGTTCACTTGTGGCTTAATGCAAATAAATGACGGCTGTAATACCCGACCCGTCACTCATTTCTCCTCTGCAATGTCCTACAGGTACTGAATGATTACAGCATGTCCTCCTTCCAAAAACCTGATAAATTTCATAAATAACTACTCATATGTGGTTTCCTGCATAAGTCAAACTTTAGATCACAGTTGGTCTTAAGTCCAGTTTATAAATCAGCTCCCAGGGATTCATGAATTCACCTCGGTCAGATGATGCTAAAACACTTCACAAGTCAAAACACCACATATTATCCCCGGTACTTAGAGAGGACGAACATAATTTCCCCTGTAATGGACAGATAACATTTTGCATTCACGGCTCCGAGAGGGGACAGACATCTATATTTCATCCCACAGCGATGCACAAGCGAAAAGACGCTCGGTAAGTGGCAGTGAGAGAGAGAGAGAGAGAGAGAGAGAGGACGACATTCTGCATTCATATTTCATCTGAGAGACGTCAGGCTAAGTGGTAAAAAAAAAAAAACAGAAAAAGAAAGAATGGGAGAGAAAGAGAAAGGACATGCATTCATATTTCATCACATGGAGATACACATAGTTAATAAAACAGTCAAAAAAAACAGCAGAGGAAGGGGACAGCAAACTGCTACCTCTTGGGACCATCAATAAATAGGCATGAGGGACACTTTTAGAGAAGGAGAGGAGGGGGGGAGTGAAACACAGCGGAGTGTGCATCCATATTTTATCAGAAAGAGGTGACTGAAATGGCCGCTAACAGGTGGGTATCAATATAGATGCATCAGGGCCACTTACGACCGAGGGAGAGGATGCAGAGAGTGCTCTGCTGAGGCAGAAGCACATCTAAAAGCTGATAACTGCCTCTATGAATGTAGACGTGTCCGCCGTGACATTTATAGACAGCCATTAGACTTTAGGCTGTTACTTTGTTGACAGTTTAAGACATCCATTTGCTCCGGTGCTCGGCATTGTTTGGCGCTTTGCAGAGCTTTACACGTACGTGGGCCATATGGGGGCCCTGTGGGTTACGGCTCAAGTTTTATTTGTGTGTAGATAAAAGCAGAACTCAAAGGCCAGGAAGGCAAAGTCAGATATGCAACAGCTCCTTTTTTTTCATCTGAATATAGGGGGGCTGTGAGTGAGAATTGCCTCTCATATTCCTATATTTTGAGTATGTGTGTAGATTTGCAGGAATAGTTTTTTAGACAGTCCCTATTCTCACTTAAAATGTAATTTCTTTTTATTGCAACTGGGGTCTTACTTTTTCAGGTGTTTCAGGTCATTATTATGATAATACTGTACCCATCAATTTATTGCCAAGATGCTGGTAAGATTAAAAAAAATCAGTGCTGTCGAATATTCAGACTAAAGGTTAGTCAAAATTACTTGGCATAGAAAACATTATTATTATTTTCCAAAATATCCATCCTAAGTGTCAATCACACTTTGCAGAATGACTTCCTGGTTCAACTTTGACTAAATATGGCTGACTCCAGCTGTTTCCACATTTGAATTTGTTATAACATGGGAATTTTCCTTTCATAGAAAATGCGACAATGAAGAAGCAGACAGGAAATTGAGGAGATATGAGGGGGGGGGTTATGAGATCTAACATAGGTCGGCAGAATATGTACAGAACAGAATATGTACTATAAAAAAAATAAATATCACCATCCACCTTTGCTACTGAGCGTCATCATTGTATTATTATTTTTCATGAAAAAGTACATTTGTTACAATGGCGACAGTCTTATTTTATAATGAAGCGTATAAATAAGTGTCAATTTTACCTTCTCTGCTATATAATCAGTTGGTAACACTGAAGGAAAATTTTTAAAAAGTCTTCACATGTTTCTTCACGTTAGTTCCCTCCCACACACCCGCAGTTTCACTATCAACGTTTGAAGTCACGCCTCTGCTTCGATTGAACGGACAGTTCTCTCGGTCCGGCGTTCACAGCAGGTTCACTTGACCCGGCTCGGGCCGAGTCTATGTTTAGACGAACATTAAGCTATTTGCCGAGCTCCCTGCGTGCTAATGTATGGCTATTAACCATGGCCCAACACACTCACACAGACACACACACAGAATGGACTTTCTTTCTTTTCTGCTAAATCACACACACATTTATTCAAACACACACACACACACACACTCATGCACACCCACACACACACCAACAAATCTCACAGTTCATAAATGTGCAAGTGCATGTAAGCATCTTCTATCTTTCTATTTTCCAAAAGCACACACACTCACACACACACACACACACACAATCCCCAATCTTCTGCAGGTAGAGATTGCCTTCTCCACTCCAGTGCATTGTGGGTACAGGATTGACTAATCGTTGTGTCACAAGTGTACCATGCTGCATCTCTCTCCACTAATGTAATGGCTACGCGATCATGTGTGTGTGTTTGTTTTGTTTTTCACAGGTCTGGAAAGCCGCAGCTCTCCTCGTCGTCTAATGTTTCTTATTACGTTGTGCGCGTGTGTCCGTGTGCATGTCGGTAATCATTTATTTGTGTGTGTCAGTATATACTGAAAAGGTGTGTGTATCACCGAGGGGAAATGAGGGCTCCTTATTTGGCCTGACAGAGCAATGAGCCGCTGAGACGAGATGAGCCTTATTTATCGGGCTCCGGGCGGGCCGGTGTGTGTGTGTGTGTGTCCTCCTCCCTGAGTTTCTGTGCCCCTCAGACTAAAATGATCACACTCTCGTCACTGTGTGTGCTGACAACATAATTGGTTGGCCTGGCATTTCAATTCACCAGCGTTAGATTGCTGTGGGCTACTCCATTCTCTGGTGCAGCTAATAATCCGAGAGAGACGGAGGCCGTGGCGACGCTCCGGCCCTCCACTGCAGACGCACCGCTGAAGCTGATTCAATGTGAAAGATATGAAATTTAGATCTAATGGAGTGCACTTTGTTTTGGCGGCCTGAAGTAGTTTTAGTTGGCGAAACTTAACAAGACTAACCACAGAGGGAACCGCGTCACTGTGTGTGACACCTGCAGGACTGAGAGGTGGCCGTTTCCTGTCTCTTTGGATTCATTTTGAGTCTCTTCAAATTTAATTTCTTTTTTTTGTCGTTTTGTGCCTGTTTGTAGTCATTTGATGGAGGATTGTCAACAGACTGACAACAATTGGTTTAATGTTTTTGATAATTGACTCTCTTAAAAAAGTGAAGAAAAATGCTAAAATTTTTCTCAATAATATTGGCCTGGCATTTCAATTCACCAGTTAATTATTTTTTCTCGTTAGATTGCTGTGGGCTACTCCATTCTCTGATTATCCTCTTCTCCGTTAGCCACCTTTAAAATGGCTGACGCAGACGGCTAATAATCCGAGAGAGACGATTAAAGAGGCCGTGGCGACGACACACTCTCCGGCACACAAACTCAACCCTCCACTGCCCTTTTACACCAACACAGACGCACCGCTGAAGACAAACTCTATTCTCTAATTCTTCAATCACATGTTGGTATGTTGGATAATGTTTGAAATGATTCAATGTGAAAGATATGAAATTTAGATCTAGGAATTATGAATTTGTAAGGATTTATTTTAGAAATATATTATAGAAATAATGGAGTTTTCGCATCAGAACTTTGTTTTGGCGGCCTGAAGTAGTTTTAGTTGGCGAAACTTATCTTTGTGCTGTCGTGCTTTTCACAAGACTTTAACCACAGAGGGAACCGCTGATCAGAAAATACTCCACCGACAATGATGACACAATGGACACCTGCAGGACTGAGAGGTGGCCGTTTCCTGTCTCTTTGGATTCATTTTGAGTCTCTTCAAATTTAATTTCTTTTTTTTGTCGTTTTGTGCCTGTTTGTAGTCATTTGATGGAGGATTGTCAACAGACTGGTGATTCTTAACAATTGCTGATTGGCTGAAAGCTAAACAGTCGCAATTGGATGATGTAGTTTAATGTTTTTGAGTCTAAAACTCTGACTCTCTTAAAAAAGTGAAGAAAAATCAGCTAAAATTTTTCTCAATAATATTGCTATCATTTCAGTATACGATGATCAAAACTCACTTCACCAGTTATGATCTTGTTTTGACACCAAATTTGTGAAATTCCAGAAACAAGAAAACTTTGTTGAAATGTTTTGCATTATGTTACATTGTTTTTTTTGTAATTGCACCAGTTAATTATTTTTTCTGACCCCAAAACAGCTATATATTTTATTTTAGTGTTTGAACTTTCCTTCTCTTTTTTTTTCTCATTTCCTCTCTTTCACTGGAAGTTTTTTATATGAATGATTCAAATATGTTGAAGGCAGACTATGGTAATTGTTAATTTGTTGTTTTGTATTTACACTTAAGTTACTGTTTTCCTTCACAAATAATTTAAAAGTGACTCAAAAACATCCTTTAAATTTTTCCAGCAGCTGTCTGCTCGTCTATTTTATGGAAATTGAAAGATTTCTTCTGCCAGTCGACCCTGCCATCAGTGATGATGAGGGCTTGACAGCTCATTTTGTAATAAACCAATCGATCCAGGCCCAAGCAATGGCAGCTCCTCTATCCTCTTGACACGAACAACAGCGATGAGGACGACAATGCTGACAAAGGCCAGCCAGAACCCAAGAAGAGGCGGCAAGTAGCCAGGCTAACCACTTGGAAAATTATGTAAATTATGTCGTGGCAATTATGATGTACATGGGGAAGACCTACCTTGAGTTCCATGGAAGCAGCTTTAAAATGGCATGTTGATTTGTTGATGTTGATTTGTTGTTGACAGAATGTTTTTTTAGTTTTGCAGACGGTTCATAATAAATATTTTAAATGTCCACTTTTTATTTTTTTTTCGAGAGATACAGACATTTTATTTATTTGAGACAGAAGATAAAAAAAGTATTTTTACACCAAAGTTAATATATGTTTTTATGAAATCCTTTTTCCTGAGTGAGAGTGAGCATTTAATAAACGTCCTATCTTTCAAGGTATGTAATGGTCTCCAAGTTTTCAGATTAAAGACAGTGTTGACGACAGAGTTGCTTTGCTGAAGGAAAGAGCTGTTGATTGATAGCCAGACCATAAGCTGGTCTGCACATCCCGGAGGATTGACACACTCTGTCCCTCTTTCCTGGCTTTGATCTTCTTCAGCTGCGTTCTCAGGATCCACTGTAGGTGTGAAGAGATTGAACTCACCCAGGGGAGGAGAGGGAGGGGGTGGAGGATCGATTACTGTAGAGATGGTGGAATGGTGGTGACTCAGGGACTGGACAGGCTGGTCTTTGCTCAGTTCATGTCGTAAGACCTACCTTCGCTCTTAAAATGCTTGGACGGAGATACACTTTGCTCTCTGGGAATAAGGACAAACTGAAAGAGTAAAAAGAAAAAAAATCCAAGTACGATCAAGAGAGTGAGCAACGAATGCTGGGATTAAAGACAGTGCGAGCTTGAAAGGCGACACGAGTTGCTTTGCTGAAGGAGGAAGAGCAGGAGGTACTTTGATTGACCTGGCAATTTGTAATAACACAGACAAGCAAAACACTGTCCAATCCTGGGCACACAACTATGAAAAAAACTGTCCCTTGACCTAAATGCACACGATGCAAAGCTGCTGCAGGTATTTCTAAACATTTGTTTTCATCAGGTTTGCGTTTAGAAAACAAACACTTTGCTGAGCATCAGATCTGTCTCTTTTGGGAAGGTCGGCCTGAAGTCAAAATCTACACTTATTGCACAGCGTAACTGCTGTCTCCCCGTACATTGCAGTGCCATAATGCACAGACAAACTCTATTCTCATTTAATAAACAGAATATAATTCTTGCAGATATTCAGGTGAAGCTTCTAATGAAGCTTTGATGATGCAAATGCATCAGACAACTTCTGCATTGGAGCTGGTTTCACAATATTATGTCAGATGGTTTTCATTCTTCACACTTCTAAAGGATCAGCTCTTTGTGAAACGATAATGTTTGAAATGTATGAAGATGTATCATCCAGTTTAACTGAAGGGTACAGGAAGAAACTGCTGGTCTGGTTTTGCAAAGATTACAAAAAAATACACACTCCAGCTTGAGCCTCTCTTCTTGTTAACACATTATCTTGCACATAAACTTAACAATGGTTCGCTCTTCCAGATCAAAGTGATTCTATAAATGGAGACATATGCCCCGGATCAAACAAGAACAAATGCATCCACGTCTGAATGTCTGGTAACATTAGGGTGTGTTTTTTTTTTTTTAATAAGCATTATAATGCAGGACAGTTTATAATAGTTTGTTTGCTGGACAGTTTTACCATTTAACAGTCTTTATCATCAAACATATGTTATTTATTAGTGTTTGTTTTTCATGATGATTTTGTGGAATGCTAAAATTTAAATTGTTAAACGATTGCTACCAAATTTAACTTGTGCTGTTTTTGATCTGTAATAACTTGATTGAGACCCAGAAAACTTTTCCAAACATTTTAAAAATTTGTTGTTTTGAACTCCCAAAACTTTTGCTTGTTTTAAATGCATTCGAATTTTGGATATCTCTTACTGTTGCCTAGCAATTGTTTTTTATATAGATTATTGAAATTATATCAAATAATGTATTGGGCAAATGACCACCTATGGTAATTGTTAGTATTTGTTGTTTTCAAAATCTGTTTAGTTTGACAGATTTTTCAAATAATTTAAAGACTTTTTGACTCAAAAACATACTCTTTAATGTATTTCTTTAAGTTAAGGTTTTCCCCCTGCTGTTTCAGTGGACACTCGTGTTATGATCTGCTGCTGAGGGTGAAGGTACCTGAATATCGAGCTTTGATGATCTATATCTGGTCACCCCATATAATCGTCACAACCATCAGAATAGATTTATTACCATGGGTTTCACATACAAGAAATTTGCTTAATATGTTGGTGCAAAGCATAGTAAATAGAAAAATAAAAAGAATGAAGCACCGCGTATGAATTTGTAATCTGCCCTTTTCAGAGGCGGAGGTTGGATTTATTAGCAGGAAGTTATCTTCGAAGTTTTGGGGACTGGAACCACACAAGAAGCTGACAGGCCTTTCCAGACTGGCTCAGGTTGAAATATATTATAGTCTGGACCTGATGCCATTAGGACCCGTGGCTTTCCTGCTTTGTAAGCTTCTTCATCTAGGGTTCTCATCTGAAAGGTGTGAGGAGATTAGGAGAGGGAGGGGGTGGAGGAGAGGATTACTGGTAAAGTCCCAGAGGAGCTGGGTGGGCTGCGCTCCTCCTTTCCGCTGAGACTTTAAAGCACTGAGCTCCATGTTGTTCTGTCCACATGAGGTCTCCAGAACTTCGACTTTTAGGTCGAATTGCAACAGAGATGATCTGGGAAAAAAAACGGGTGAAGAGGAGGCCAGTGTTGACTGTATGTCCTTGTCAGTAGTGAATATGCCACACGCGCCTGACTAAATGCAGCACTATGACACTAATTCATATGTGAGTGATGACACCGCAGGTAAGCACTGGCAACACATGTTACACTGAACATCAAAGTATAAAAAGCACTCAACCACTCACCCAACATTTAATGTAATTTTAGGCTTCGCTTTGTGTTGCAGTGTAATGCGACTTAATGAACCCGAACATGAAACTTTGGATTAAGAATGGAGAAAACGGAGATTGTGGGCTCAGTTTAACTCAACTGCTGGTCTGGTTCTGTGGATTACAAAAAAATTACACACTGAGCAAGCACATAAACTTAAATACAAAAAACTGGAGAGCCGGTCAAACCAAATTCCAGAAAACAAGCAAATTGTTTGTTTGCTGCCGTATTTCTCAAATGCTTAATCTCTCTTCAAGGCTCAATTATGTCTCTATAAATGGATCTCTTACCTCATTAAATTCACACAGTTGTTGACCTTTGTCTTTACCAGTAAGCACCATCTTTGTGCTGTCGTGCTTTTCACACGTTGACAGCAAACATAGTAAATAGAAAAATCTCCCTCAGATAGGATGATGTTAATCTGCCCTTTTCCTTGGCAGTGTCCTCGGCTGTAGCAGGAAATCTTCTTGCGCTGGCGAGGAATAACATGCTGGGTGGGCTGCGCTCCTCCTCCGCTGCAAAGCTCCATGTTGCGCATGAGGTCTCCAGACGCTGACTTCCTTTTAGGTCGACTCATTGCAACCAGAGATGATCAAAACAAACAGGGTCCTGGCTCCTGAGGAGTCCAGGTGCTGCAGGGTGAAGAGGAGGCCTGTAAGTAATTGTCTGCCACTCCAGTGAGTCCAGGAGTGTGTATCAGTGTTTCATACAGGAAAAAAAATGCCCAACATTTAATACTTGTTCCTTGGCTCATGGTGCAACTCTCCCCCAAATTTAATATCTGTGTGTTTTGTGCTGGATAATTCCATGAATTAATTGTCATCAACAATACTCACAAACGGTACAGCAGATATTCAGGCTTCGCTTTGTGTCACCTAATTCCCGTTCTATTTCTGTGTGCTTGTACTCAGCCAGTCTGCTGTTAATGACTCACCACACAACAATATCCCAATGGCTGTTGATCGACATACTTCTGCATTGGAGCTGGTTTCCACCCTCATCTTGAAGGCCACAATATTAAATGTTCAGATCAGCAGACTCCCATCTGAAGGAGCAGACTCCTCTCGATCGAGAAAACCCGTGTTGCGGAGAAACTCGGAGGCCGACCACTGGGTCATCTTGTCAATTACGCCCCAAGTTTCGGTGAGGGTGGGGCGTGAATTAGAAACCCATAGCCAGGACCAGTCCAGTTTACTGCTTCCTGTTAACACTGATCTTTCCCTGTGTGAACAAGGCCCCGAGATTTGCTCCTCCACTTGGGGCAGAACCACCTCAGTGACCCTTTTCCGGTCGAGATCCTCGGATTTGGAGGTGCTGAAATCCCAGCTTCACACTCGGCTGCAAAGCTCCCCACCATGCTGAACTGCCTTTGAGTCCTCAACAACCGGAGTCCTGCCGGATATTTGTCCATAAAGAACAGGACCGGTGACGCAGAATCCTCCTCCATCCGATGAAAAAAAAAAAAAACGTGCTAATTTGTGCTAACAGGTTGGGACCCCAGTCTGGAGGAAGCTGAGATGGTCCACAAACACGCAGAACCTCAACCTAGAGAATTAATTGTTCTCTTAATTCACTTTTGACAGGAAACGGTACCCCACGCTACCAACACATGAGACTCAATCTCACAAGATGAAGTAATAAACGGCTGAATTAATGACTAAAATTGGATCTGGATGAAAAATTTCGACAAGTCACCAACTCGGTGTACCAACACAGGCACCAGAGACCCACCACTCACCAGCCGTCCTGTCACCCTAATTCCCGTTCTACGCTTTTCTCCAGTTGATTCCCAGCCTCAAGCTACCAGGAGTCTTCTGCCCATGTGTATGCTTGACAACAGCCTCACTCTTGTGTGTGTGTGTGTATAAAATGGATAGCTGTTGTCAGCTCAGACTAATATCAACTCCCACCTGAACTGTTAATGCCAGACCAAGGACGGCATTCAAACACACTCTCTCTCTCTTGCACACACACACTTACAGACAGGCTCCTTCATCTCATGTAGCCCTATTGCCTTGGTACACAATATAAAGCCCCTGGTGGATGGTTCATGGGACGTCGCTGGATCATTAATCCACTCTGCGGTCTATTTGGAGGCCACTGTTGATGGAAAGAGGGAGAGAGGTGGCGGTTCAAGAGGGGGTGAGACAGAGGAGGGATGAAAAATAGAGACTGGAGGAAACAAAGAATGAGCGAGGCAGAAAGATGGAGGGACGGCTATGAAATACTAACTGCTGGTGTAATATACTGGACTGGATTTACAGAGACGTCGCAAACAAAATTAAATGGAGCCCTGAACCCTTTAAAAAGGACGAAAATATGTACATAACCTGGATGGACAAATATATAAATGATAGAAACCCTCAGGATGTCAAGCAGAGTTTGCACAACATTAAATCTTCCTCTACAGCATGCATGAGTATTTGTATAGCTAGTTATCTGTCTGATATCGATTTATTATGACCAAAAGTATTATTATATTATTATAATATATAATATACAGATTATATCAATAAACACAGTGGGAGAAGATTTAACCCTGTGAAAATGTTTTATGTGAGTAACCATGTTTCTCATATTTGGCCCGTGAGTCCATGTTTATAGATTGTTCCTGTAATAACCCTCTGAAGCAGATTATCATCCAACAAGAGGAGCAGCATTTTTTTTTTTTAATGAGGCTGGGTCAGAGGGCAAGATTAAATACACGCAGCGTGCATCCTCAGCTGATAAAAGTTTATGACCCAAACTACGGATCTTAGAATTAAAACTTTTAATGAGTCCGGTCCCAAGGTGTGAGACAAAAAAAAATCACTTTCTTCGGATTTTCTGGCCCGGAAAGTTTAACAAGCCTCTCTGCGGCATGTTAAAGGCCTGTAACTGTACCGAGACCAGCTTTAGTTGTAGAAAACAACCCAAAAAAACAGACACAGCAAAGGGAGAGCAACAACAGGGAGGTATTTAAACTCATCAGTACAAACCTGTGAGACACTAAACTCTAGACATAAAAGAAAAGTAAATGCTGCTGTTGACAAATAAATCAGGTATTTTATCAAGAACAAGGAGCTCAAAAAACAGAGGTCTGTGGTAAGAAGCAAGATTTGAGGTTAGCAAGATCATTTCAGGTTTAATCCTGGTTCAAGTTTAATCCTCGCCATGGTAATTTATGCTGCAAACCTAACATACTCCAGAGCAGGTTCAAGATAAATCAATGTTTATAAAAGCACCGCCTACTGACCAATCAATGCTCTTGGAAAATGACATCACCGATCACAGAAGATCCTGTGGAGCTTGGTCGGCAGATCAGCAGAGGGTCGAGGGGGGCGGCAGAGTTCAGAGACCAGCAAAGCTCTTTGCAGTCACCCTCCTCTTTTATTATATGAGCGAAAGTGATTCTCGTTGAAGGGAATGATTAATCTCTCTCATAATCTTGAGCTGTATGTTTTTACAGCCCCACAGATTATTAGCACTGAGCAGCATTACTTAGTTCATTTAATTTTATTCCTGTTGTCTGGCTGGTAAATATACACATAAAATATGAGAGTAAGATGACTTAAAGTTTTGAATAATTTTTTTTTTATATATATATTTTTATTTGCTCACAGGTTTGTTTGATTTGAATTTTTCATTTTATTTATTTATTTATTTGCTGCCTTTATTTACTTTTTAGCCTGGATTATGTTTTTAACTTTTTTGTTTTTGTCTAATATCACAGTTTGCTCTTCATTTGTAAAATATCCTTATATGCTGCCCAGTCTGTCTCACTCTCCAGCTTTATTTCATCTGTTAACATAAGGCAATACCCATTTTATCCATGTGGTCAGCTTTAATTTATTCTAACCTAACACAACATCCAGAGATTAATGACACAGATTAACAAATAAATGAAAGAAGGATTAGTTAAGTATTAAAGCAAAGTGTCCTGATGAAAGTAAAATCTTGTTTTTAAGATTTAAAAACAGTGAATAATTGATTTGTCTCACTGTCAACATTAATTTAAACTTTGTGTTTGCATCTGTTTCATTCCCAGACTCTCACCTCGGCTTTACAAGAGCTGAGAGCTCAGAGAGAAACACTATATTTGAGATACGGTGTAAATGCACACAACTACAAATGGAAGAACTGAGAGATGTTTACGTGCAAAGCATGCTGGTAAAAAAAATAAAGTTTTATTTGTTTGCTTTCATTATGTTTTCTATAATGAGGAATTTCACTGTTTAAATGTGTTTACAAGTTGTTCTTCGTTTGCTGAAGCGACATGCTGAAGAAGACAAATTGCTGCGAGTGAAAATCATTGTTGCGTTTCTGTTAGCGATGAGTCACATCGCGAAAACAAATTTACACCAGCTTTACGCTCTAATGGCATCATCAATTCTCAGAGTTTGAGGAATTACAAACTTTGTATTTTCTCTCTGATACAAAGAGTAATCACAATCAGAACAATTTTTTCAAACGTTTATCTAATTTCACCTCTTTGATGCGACCTATTAGTACAATTTTAGTAACTACGTGAAGGCAAATGAAACATGAAAAACAAAGCATGCACACATGCAAACACTTTACTCATGAGAACTCTTAAAGCCCCTGAATCCAAGTCTTCTTTTTTAAAGGTAAAGTTGGTGGATATTTCTATAAAGAAATACTACTTATGACCCCCTTTATTTTATTTCTTGCACCTCAAGTATTTGCCATCACCTTTTATTGATCTGTATTGGATGTCCACTGCACTTTGTCTGTTTTCTTGTACTATGTCAGTGCTTTACTTTATTTTATTTTATCTTATTTTATTGTATTTTTTATATTTTGTTTTTTTTTATGTACCTGGCTGCTATGACAACTTAATTAACTTAATATTATTTTTCAGGACGTTTCTTGGCCAATAACAGTGCTCAGGATGTGATGGGGCTGGACTCTATAGGTAACTGGAAAGTTAACTCATTAAAATCCAATCAGTTTTGTTCTTATTAAACTTAAAAAAAGCTGTTTTCAATGCAAAGTCTCAGCACTGTTTGTCTCCTAGCTACATCCAAATCAAGGTATTGTTGCTAAGGTATCATTAGCAGTTTGGTGCCAGTGCAAGTTGATCAGCAGATCACTGCAGTAATTAGTGTCAAAGTCATTTTTTTCAACCACTCATAGCAGCACATACGATAAACTGAAATCAATACAGAGTAGATTAACATGGCTCCTGCAAAGGAAGACAATCAAATCTGTATGAGACTGTTAAAACTCCTCTGAACTCCACCATCAGCACTATTTTGCACCTTTTTGTACTTAATAATATTTGCACATCCAACTATTTTATACATATACCATTATTCTCTTGTATATCACTGTTTAGTTATGCATTTTATTATATTGCATAATTTATATTTTAAGTCCATATTTTATTTTATTAGCTTATTTTTCTTTTATATCTATTTTTTTGGCTTGTATGGATTTTCCCTCTAAATGTTTCTTAAGAAAGCCTGTGACTTAAGAATTTCAATGCGAGCTTTTTCTCACAATAAATTCTTGAATCTTGATACGTCAGTGTTGAGCTCACAGCTGGTTTCCGCGACCAAGATTCAAGAATTTATTTGTCATCTGCACAACAATAACATCACGCAATCATTGCCAATGAAATTCTTAAATCTCATGCTCCCTGCACACAAACAAATAATACTCAAGAAAATTAGCACGAATAGAAACACTCAAACAAAGAAAATAGATTAAAGAATAAAAATATAGAAATAAATAATAGTACAAGAGTACTAATAGATTAATAAATAATAAATAAATTAAACAATTAAATATAAATTTTACAACTAAGAAAATACACAACTAGAAGAGATACACCTTTTAAGTGTCGTCCTTGTTCAGAGAATTTCATTATGAGCTTCAAATGTCTTTCTAAGACGAACTTTGGGGTTTTTTTGTTGTTGTTTTTAAGGTTTTCTCATGTCACATAAACTAAATGGCAGCTGAGAGGCCTGTACTCTGCACCGACGACCGCTCGGGGAAGACACACCGTTCTACCTTACACAAGTCAATGAGAACTTTCCAACTCCCGGTGAGGCTTTGAAGTGATAATAACCACTGTCCAGAGTCTGCCTCCCTCCAACAGTGCCTGCTACAAGTATATGGACTCTGTGGCAGGTCATTTGTTATCAAAATTGCTCTCACATCCCTCTTTTCTCTTCCCTTCTTGCCACTTCACCCTTCCAACATTTTCTCCTCTCCTCTCACCCTCCTCCTCCTCCTGTCTCTCACCGTCCTGCCCTCTTAGCTTCCTCCTCTACCTGTCTTTGTTGTTAGTCACAGTGGGATATGGCTTTGTGTCGGGTCATGTGTTATCGACCGCACACAGACACAGACACACACACACACACAAGTAGCACAAATGTACACCAGAAAATCTATTTGTAAGTGTGACTGCAGAAAAGTGCTCCCTCTTCTTGCTAAGTTTAAACCGCGACCTCTCTGCATCCCTCTCCTCCTCTTTTAAACCTCAATTACTGCCTTGAAATATAAAGTAAAGTAAGTACATTTTTATTAAAGCTTTCTATTATTAACTTTTTAATCTAGTTTTGTCAAATATACCTTTATCTCTCTGTGGGTGTTCATACAGACAGTCTTTATAATTATTAGGCTCTTTTTTTTCCTTCCACAGCTCTGAATTTTGGATCAATAATCAGGAACTTTTGTTTTCAATATTTTCGTCTTAATGTACACCCTCTCGCTTTCAACCCATCACACAGCTGACTCTTTAGCTTTAATGTAAACGTGCATGCAATGAATTTTTCTTTGATGAAAGTGAGTTTGAATAATTTTTTATGCAAGTTTTTGTCCTTTTGCATTCATAGTTTTAGTACACGAGACTCTTCACCTCCTCTCCATGTAGATTCACTGTCAACATTATTGCTGCTGTGGTCCGAGGATCAGGTGTCTCCCCGAGCCCCCATCTCTGTGTCTCAGCACACCTTTCCTCTCTGGATCAGTGCTTCTCCTCATCTCAACACACACACACACACGCCGAGTGTCAGCAGTGGCAGGCTGAGCGTCTTTGAAGTCCTCTGTGTGTGTCTCCTGTGGTCAGAGCCATCAAAAGTTTCCATTTATTGGTTCCTCTGTGGCAACTTTTTACTGTGACACACCGTTTCTCTCTCTCTAATACACACACTCTTCTATGCATGTGTGTGTGTGTGTGTGTGTGTGCTATGTGAATTACAGTATAAGCGACACACGCCGAGCCACTTTGACCTTCAACACTTGCAACCCTCAGTGCACTACAACTCAGGACGAAGTTTACTGGCAGGATGATGTCAAACAGAGAAACTTTTGGATTTATTTCCACCTCGGCGCTCAACATTAAAGCTCGTTCCCACAAACTGATGTTGTCTCCATTTTACTTACTGCACAGAGGACAGTGACGGCGGCTGATTGATTATTGATAAATGAAATCTTTCCTATACTTGTGTGAAGTGAAGTCAGAATTTGCATATTGACGACTGGTGGAAAGTCTAAAGTTCAGCTGCCGAACAAATGGACGTGAATGAAATTTTGTTTTCAGTTTGTACAGCCTCTTAAAATTACATTTTACACTGAAAATACTGAAGTTAATCTGAATTATCTACATAAAGGATTTCTAAAGAACCGTATTAAACTTTTGATACTGCAGTTTTTTTTCTGATTTGCCTCTTCAACAAAAAAGAGAACAAGAAGAAACAGATTTTATATGAATAATGCTTTATTCACTTTATTCAAGATGCAAAATTTGAACTGTTTGCGCTCAATTAAGAGACTTTGGTCCATTTAAGTGAACATTTTTGTTATCGCTTTAATACAATACTTTAACTAGCGACAGTAGAAACTGAAACTGTAAACTTGGAAACCATCAAACTGTGATATTCCCAACATTTTCCCTGGAGAGCTGCAAACTAAGAAAAACAAATCCAAACAAACCAATGAAGAATATTTTCCCAGGGCACAAAATATTTCTCCTTTTTTTTCCAGTCATAATCTCATCGGGTCGCAGCGAGAGGATCCGAGCGCTGCCAAACTTGTAACGAGACACGAGTAACAACACTGTTTAGTTCCCAGGCCAAAAAAAAAAACAAAAAACAAAAAAAAAAAAGTCTCATCTAATGTTGTTTTCTTGAATCTGCTTCATGAATGAATTCTCTTTCTTGAATAACGAGCTACAGAGAGCGCATTTGTTTCCAAAGCCTCGGAGAAACAAAGATGGCAGGGGAGAGCGGCGCTCTGGAGTTTGGCTGCTTAATTAGCGGGCCCGGCGTCGGCTCGGCTCGGAGAGAGAGATCCACGTTTTCTGGTCTCATTTCGTGGCGTGGAAATGGAGAATAAAAAGACACTTGCACACGTCAAGCTAATTGTCTGTCGCACTTTGTTGGCTTGTTAGGCCTTTGATTCTCTCTCCCACTTCTGTCTCTCCCTTTGTGGTGCTTCGCCTCACATCCCTCATCTTCATCCGCTTCCCTTCATCCCACCCGGGCTGTCTCTCATTTCTCGCCTTTCCCCTCGTTGTGATATCAGAGAGCAAATCAGCATCACTGTCATTGTTTTTCAGGCCCTGTTTATTAGCTGTTGACAGCACTTGTAATGATTTCGGCCTTATTTAATAGCTGTAGCTGTAATCATTTCTTTTTTAAAGGAAGCGGTGGGCTTGCCGTAGATGTAATCGGAGACTTAATGATGTGTGAGGTTGTCTGCCGACTGGCTGGTTCATTTTTAGAACAATCAGGATGTGCTTTAATTAATAGGCTGAAAGAAGAGTCTGACGGAGCTCGAATCCCGTTGTCGCCGTCTCTCTTTGTCTCCGCGTCTTTTCTTGGATTCGCTTTTTGTGTCCGATAATTTCATTTCTCTATGGCCTTGTCTTTTTTCATTCCTTTTTTTGGGGTCTCTCTTTTTTCTCCTCATCTGTCTCTTCTGCTTTTTTACACTCCCACCATTTTTCCTCTCTTTCCCCTCCCTCTCCCTTCACCTCTCTTCTCCTCTCCGTGTTTACATTTTCATTTCTACTGTGAACAGATCATTAGCTCTGTCTCTGACAAATCGCCCTGCACTTAACATTTTGAATTAAAGGCAATATCTCAGTTATTAAAATGCCTCCTGTTTATTCAGCCCACCTGCATTTGTTTGACAGGGAGCAACTGGTATTTATGGAAGTCAGACCAAAGAGCAATTTAAATGTTTGTCTATGAGACAGACTGGATATACACTCATTACTTTTCTCTCATTTTTATCCAGCACAGCATAATAGCTAATTTCCTGCTTTATTACTGTTTCTACATCCACACCCGGGAGATGAACCAAAGTCACAGGAGACGATGCTCAGCAGGTGTTGAAAAAGTAAAAAACGTCATATATGGGGAAAAGTGGGGCAACTATCTCATCTTCCATTACAACATTAGAAAGGTAAACAGAAGACGGTCATGTTCCTGCCTCGACTATAAACATAATATATGCTGTGGACTTTTACTTCATGTCATTTCCCTTAATAAAGCCATAAAATCTTCCAAAATTTTCTTTAAAAAAGCTGCATATTCGTGCACTGATAGGGACTTTGAAGCTTCTTCAAAATAAAAGCACTATACTGGAAATTCACTACACTAATGTTGCACTGAAATCCAACAATTACTCTGATCTTTGAGTGCTCATGACATTCACAAAAGTGAGTTTCCCTGCACTCACTCTCCTCTCAAACAAGCTTTTCCTTTCTTTCTTTCTTTCTTTCTTTCTTTCTTTCTTTCTTTCTTTCTTTCTCCTGTCTCTCCCCTCTTCCTATCAGTCCCCTCAGAGGTCCGTCTTTCCCTCCTTCCACCTGACGGCCTCACTTGTCTCTTCTCCTGTTCCCACTAGTCATCAGCTCTGCTCTTACCTGACTTTCAGTGCCCTCCTGTTTCCACTTCCATCATCGACGACTCCCCATAAAAATCAGTCCTGTTCTACTGTTTTGCTGCAAGTTCATTCTCGTGTGCCTCATTTCTGGTTTTCTTTGTTTTCCATGTGAAGCTTCTGTTGACCAAACCTGGACCTGCCTACCTGCCTTCCAAATCCTCGTCTCTAAGTGCATTTTTGGCAATAAATCACCAAACTACGTCCAGTCTACCTCGTCTCGGGTCCCAATCCTGCTACCAACACTTCCATTGGAGTTACCTGCACAACTCTGGACAAAAGGTTTACACCACATAGTGGTTTCAAATAACACCAGACACAAAAGGCAAATAAAAATACAGCCGTAGTATTTGAGCACACTCGTGCACGCAAGAGACTGGAAGTGACTTTCTGCTTCATTTACCACAGTTAGCTAATTCAAACGCAGACACAGACACACAAACACATCTCCGTCAGCAAGCATAATTATACGGTCGACAATCGTTTCATTCGGGTCAGGTGAGAGGAAACGGCAGAATTAACTTGTGAGAACATGAGAGTCATCGTCTGGTTGAGTCGGTCTCACCTCCCGAATGGTGGGATGTTACACCCTCCCTCACACACAGACAAAAGACGACAATAAACGTGCAAAATTTGCAAAATTTAAAAATCATGTGCAAACAGACAAATATACTCACACTCAGCGGGTGACAGTTCATATGTGTTACATTTCACTAACATCATTTTCCTCCTCACAGTGACTCAAAAGTGAAGATCTCACTCTCAAGTCACGTCCAATCCGTGGAGTCGCATGGAAAATCTTTACACGTGGGCAGCTAACTGGCCTTAGGGCTCAGTTGGATGTTACGTTTAGGCATTCATAGATTTAAATTCCTGACAGGTTTAACCGGAACGTCTGATATTAGCTGTCTCATGTGAGGCAGAGCCGGTGGATTGTGTTCTTCGGGCGGGACGCCATCAGACGCCAAACCACCGCCTGCACCTCGCCAGAGAGGAAGCGAGACAGACCGGCTGCTGGTTTGGCCACCCACACACACACACACTCTCCGATCCCTTTGGAGACTTCCAGGGAAGCTCTGGGTCAACTGCGGGTTACATCCTCAGTAGAGCATGCTGGGAAATGTGGAGAGCTGGCATGGGGGAAAAAGGCGGCGGCGGCGGCAATCTGTCAACATCAGGTGAAACTGCCGCTGGTGCGAGGCGAGCTTGATGCACAACTTTACCCAAGAGACAACCCATCATCCCTCTACTGTGCACTTCTACAACATCCGAAGTCCAACCTGAAGCATGGTAGAGAGAAAAAAAACAAATGGAGGACAACCCTGATTTTAAATAAAACCACAAGTTCGATGGTCTCAATTTTGGTGATGAGGCCAATATTAACTTAATTTTTTTTTCTTCCACATATTTTAACTTCCTTCTTTACTTATTTAAGTGTTTACCTTGTGACAGTGGATCTGAACCTTACAGTTTATAAGTATTTTTAGAAAATGAAGGAGTAGATTTAATTGGGGGCAGTTGTGCCTCATTAACCTGCCGCCTCCGTCACCTCTCGAGCTGGAAGCCGCCGCCATCCTTACTCCTACAAAATGGGAAAGGCTTCTCGCTGCCATTCAGACGCTCTGAAAGTTAATTTAAATGCTATCGCTTTAGTTACCGAGCCCATTATTGGCCTGCCAAGTTGAAATCTGTCATGACACAGACGTATATATAAAAACGTGCACAATTATCACGCACGCCGGTGGGTTGAAATAAATATACTGAAGAACAGCGGCGTGTCATTTCAGGGGAGTGTAATGATTTGATAAGTATTATGAATATATGTTTATATATTGGTTAGTAATTGCAAGACCACTAACTAGAGTAATTCTGAAAAAAAATATATAAAATCCAGCACTTATCTGTAGCCTAAATTTTCGACCCCTGCTGTGTTAGTCAGCGGAAAATTCTCCACTTCTACTTCACTTCACTGCTTTCATCTGTAACCATGCAAATCTTCTCCCTTCTTCAAGACAAAATATTAATAACTTTTAGAGGTTTTTTTTTCAGTCAGCAAGTTTTTACTTACTCAACTTTCTTTCCTTCTATCATATACAAATCAGTACTTTTCTGCACATATTGATGCACATTTACTCCTCTTGTGCCTACAGTGAACTCAGACATACAGTTTATGATGACTGAGTGCTGTAAATGTACCATATTTTCAGACCTTCAATTGCATAATCCGCTGTGCATTGTACCAGGATTACTTTTACTGTATGTCAGTTTTAAAAAATGACCACAGTGACCAAAAAGACAAGGTCATTACCTATAAAACCGAAGTTACCGAAGTCTCACAGCACTTGCAGTCTGTGAAAGTTTCTCATAATTTTCATATTGCCTGCATCCCACGGGCAGAACAGTGGGTGGTAAAAGGTCAACTCACCTTTATAATGTCTGCGCTTTGTCGACAAGTTTAACTTTCTCTGCCTGAAAGTAAATGGTATAGGGCATCTTACATGTCTAAAACAAATCTGACAAATGCACCCATAGCTATCAAACTGAGACTGGAGACAGCTTTCTTTTCTAGTCTTACTTTACCTACACACCGTACTTACTTCAGATTTGTATGAGCAACAGAGCAGCTGCAATCTTTAAAATACTCCCTGAAGATATTGACCTCTCAACAAGGAAAACACCTCCCACATACATAGGGTTACAGTATTGACCAAATACGGTACAATACACCGACCGCACAATTTGTCTAATGTAGTCCATAAACACTGAGAAACTTTCTCAGAGCAGAAATGAACTTTCTAATTTACCTGCATGCAGAGGAAGATGTTAATAATGTGAATTTTAAGCATGGTAAAGAAAACCAACACATGTGCAATCTCTCTCTCAAGCTTCAGTTTAGCTATTTAGTTTGCCAGACTTGGTTCCCTTGGGTTGCCCTTTTTCTCCTAAACACTGTAGTTTTACACTTTAATAGCCAGGAAACTGTGGGAATGATGAAGAGTCAGAATAGACTTTAATAAGTTAATGAAGTCTTTGATTTGTGAAGGTAAAAGCCATTTCCTGCCTTGATGTGGAACCAACAAAAAGCTTGTCTATTTCCTCTGTTTCCATTTCAAGCTTTCAACTCGCAAAGCACATTTGTCAAGAAATCATTAGGACAAAGTTTAAAATATATAGTTTCATTCTCAAAATTGACTTTTGGCAAATGTTGAAGTAAATACTGAACTTCAACCACACAGATCGATATTTGGTGTTCTTGTATTTACAGCAGCAAGACAGTCTATAAAGCATTAAATCATAATAAACTACATTTCCCATGTGCATGGTAGTAAAAGGAGCACATTACCCAAAATAAAATACATCTTAATATCGTTGGTGGAATTTCTTGAAAATAAAAAAACAATCCATAAATATGGAAATATTACATTCCTTGTCTTCGAAGAAATCAAAAAAAAAAGAGAGGAGATAATTTCAAATCTAAAATACAAATGCAAAAAAAGTATGGTTTGTAATACAATTTAATATTCTACCTCATATATGGTAAAAAAAAGTTTCATTTTTTCCTTTTTTATTTATCCCACTGACTGATCTATTTATATCTCAAATCAAAGATATTGATCTTTGTGTCTGGCCTCCAACTTCAAGAATCAAAAATAAACGTTGTACACAACAAATACACAGAAACCTCCAAGTTTCCCCTGCAGATATTTATCTAACAGAGGTGTGGGAGGGTGTGTATAAGCATGTAATTACACATATGTTGGTCCGTATTTCCCCATGCACATCTCTAACTTCAGATTAAACCCACTAAAGCGCATCTTCTTTTAGGCGATGGGTCAATGTAGCAGGTGCACAGACTCTGGAGGGTTTATCTGAATCTGACTGAAGCCTGTGAAGCTGACATTCACTGCACTGGATAAATATGGATGATAACCTCAGATGTAGTATTGACAAAATGTAAGTCCGATCAAGGAGTCAAATATGCTCTACAGGAGACGGCTCCTGTTTCTACATGTAGGTCAGGAGCTGTCAAACTATCAGCAGGTGAAAACTTCTAGCAATATTCAGCTCTATGACGTCCAAACCCACTTTTTATCATTTATTTTTCTTAATAAATGTTCACATGCTCTATGGAATATATATTGTGCAAATCTTTATATTGTTTATTTGGGTTTAATAAAAACAAATATCAAAGATTTTCCAAATGAGAGGCTGAAAAGCTGTCGGATATACAGGGTTGAATCCTTGCTTTTCATGGCTATAACTTGGCCAAAGAACCAATCCCAGCGGTCATGTTTGATACCTCTCCCAATGCACACCATTACTAGTGGGATTAACAGGATTGTGGTTTAACACATTCACACAGAGGGTGAGAGAGGCAATGTTAGACAAGAGGCTCTGGCAGTGGGAGACGAGTATAATGCCAGTGAGGCACTTTGAAATGAAAGAGGAATTGGATAAAAAAAAAAAATAGGACATAGAGGTGGGAACTGAGATAAAGAGGAAATCTAAAATAAAGAAGGACAAGGACGAGACAAGTTGGATGACAGACGCCAGAAGCTGGAGTCAAACCCACAACATCTCGAGTACGCGGCGTCTTAGCCTGCTGCCACACAGAGCACGCCAGTGTGTCTAACACGCTTTGGTTTCAGTCCATCTGGAGACAAATTCAAAGTGCATGGACCCAGGCGGCCCACTTGTAAAGGATGAGGAAGTGCATGTGTGAGAACTACACAATTCGAATAGGTGAACATATAAATATATTTTCCCCCTTGCACGTATAATCCTGTTGAAATTTTTGCAGGTTCTTTTATATGCATACATCTTTTTATATAACAAGATGTGGCACTATTATGACATGATGTTTGTGCAAGTGCATGAACCTTAACTATGGAGGTGATAGATCAGAAAACAGTTGTATGAATCATTTGAATAAAGGTATTATCATTCTGATTTTGAATGACAAATGATGATTTATTTGTTAATTTTGTGAGAGAGAAAAAAAGGACAAGGCTAAAAAAAGTATATAGTATATATATATATAAAAGTAAATATTTCAAGAGTGTTTGAAAAGAGGAGAAAGAGGACAGAAGAGAAGGTCGTTCTGAAAAATACAGCAGCTCTCTCACTCAAAAATTCAGCGTCAAACCTTTCAAAAGGCACCTGCTGCATTTACAGATGGACACTTCAAACGAACTGACGAAGAACCTCCTCTCATATTTCCTGTACTCAAAAGAAGTCCCACAGCGATGTTCCCCCTGGTCAGTCCAATCAGCCCTACAGACACCAGAAACTCACAGAGATGCTTAATCTGTTGCACACACACACACTCGTCTTCTGATTTTAATATTGATAGACACAGAAACACTTTGTGCAAGCGAAAGTGCCCATGCTGCAAAAGTGTCTCAACAGCAAAGCATAAAAACCTGCAGCTAATTGGTTCTCAATGGGCCTCCTCCCTGACAGGCCCAAACATTAGGGTTACACAGCAGAGAGAGAGAGAGAGAGAGAGTCAGAGGAAAAAGAAAATGAGACGGCGCTCCTCGTTCAGAGAGAAATAGGAAAGGGTTGTCAGACAGACGGTCACTTGATGTCCAAGAAGCCAAAGAAAGACGTGAAAGGCGAAGAGAGAAGCAATCAGGGCAAGGAAATAAAGATATATATGCACTGCTGTATGTACAAGGAAAAAAAACATGAAGGGATGGGGATTTTACGAGCTATTTGGGATTTTATAGGCCCCTTGAGATTTCTTTTCTTTGACCTTTTCAGTGTTGGCATTTCTATGTGCAAGAGCAGACAGGAAACCTGCGCATCTCTTTAAAAGATTTCTAGATTGGCTGCGAATGCCCTCCGGTCCTTTTTGCATGAGAGTCTCTGTGTGCCTCTAAACGTCTTGCCCGCTCTTGTTTTACTCCTTGTTTGTGGCCGCGCTTGCCTCTTGTTGTCATCACAGCGGCATGTTAACAAGGAACATTGCTCGTACATGTTAGCGAGCTATGCAGCGCCCGTGATTGTAATTCAGTTTGTTAGCGCCGACGCAGCACAGTCCTCGGCCCCGGCTCCTCGCTCATCCCGAAGCTCGATAGAGTCGGACCTGCTCCAAATAGAAACCACCGCACGAGACACAGCATATCGCTGTGTGCGCTTATGGGCCAGTGGGGGAGTCTGTGGATTACAGATTTAAACATAATTAGGGCTCATTAAGCAAAAAAAAAAAATTATTTTATGAACTGGTAAAACTGGATGTCTTGTATAATACATATTTGTTCATATTTATTTGATGTAAAAGTCACAAATGATCTCGAACTGCAGCGATCCGCTTTTCTTTAATCTGGATCTGATGAAACATGAAAAAATAAGGTTTTAAGTCAGGTTTTACAGAGTGAAAATAAGTAATATCCAAAAACTATGAGCCTGGCGACAACAATGGAGAGGTGTAAAATGAAGACGGAGGTCAAAAGGCAACAGGTGACAGAATAAAGTGCACATAAAAGTGCAGATATCTACATTTAAAGGCAAAGACTAACATCCTTCTTACACTGTGTTTTATTTATTTTAAACCCAAGCTAATGCAAGTGAGGTGAGATTCAGAGCTTCATATTTTCACTGTACGTCTCATCCCTTCTTTAAACCACAATTCATGAGAAACTGTGGTCGAAGAACAACTATTCTGTTGGTGCATGTCCTTATTTCCAAAATATATACTACACTTTTAGTCCTTTAAAATGCAAAATAAACAATAAAAAATGCAAGACGAAGTGCTTGGTTTTGGACAAATGAAAAATTCAAGTTTCACTGCCTTCTCCCACAAGCCAATGTCCTTTTAGTGTTACAGGTTAGAAAACAGCATAAGGAAAAGAAGAAAAAAAAGCTACTGAGAAATAATTAATGCACACCCACTCTCACACCTTGTTCTTGTCATTATAATGCTCACGTGTCTACATATGCTGAGGTTGGACAGGCCGGAGCTGGAGGCAGAGGGGAGGATGAGGACACCTGTAAATCATCATCATCATCATCATCATCCTCAGTGACAAACAAACAACACCAAGAGCTGGACGTGATCTTCGCTGCGCTTCACATCCTCTGGAGTTTTCTATCAATGAAGGTTTTTTCGAAGGTAGCGATGTGCTTCACCTCATCTTGACTCTGAGTTGGCCCCGCTTCATTTTGTTACGCGGAGCTCTCCAAGCTCGGATAACTGCAGGCGATGAAATGTTGACATCCACCTCCGGAGTTTGAACACGCTTGCTCCCCGACGTGGCTGATACAAACGCGCTTTAAGACAATCTCTGGTGCCAGCGTGAGGACGCCTCGGTTTCTCACGAATCAAAAGGGTCCCAGCCTCAGCCAACTAGGTGGGTGCTGAAGTTGGACGCCTGCACAATCTATACAAACTATCCTCAGCTGCTCCCCACTCTTTTTCTCTGCGCCAGAATAATCTATGTGACATCTGCCTGCGCTGTTTCTCTGACCTGTTTGTGTTTCTGCACATTTTCTGCCTGTAAGTCAGGATATGGCATATTCTCTTGATTTGTGACTTCATCCCAAAAAATATGTATACAAAAATATGCTAACAATAGTAACGATGCAGCGTGCGGAGGACACTGTGAATGTGGATTAATTTGGATATTTAATGATAGGAGAAAACTTCAGTATATTTACAACATGCATTGGTTACAATAGCACAACACTTAACTTTTATACATCTTTTTCTAATTGTTTCACATGGGCCACTCTGCTTATCACTGTGTTTTCTCTCTCTCTTTTACCTGTCCTCTGTAGGGATGGAGCACCTGAATGCAATTACCAATCAGAGAGAGGAATTCTACAGAGCCCCTAAAGGGACAAAAAAACTGTACATACATACGTTAAAGTTTATCACCTTATCATCTTATATTGGTTTATGATACTGTCAGGTATATTATATATCCACCTCTGCCGTTGTTCTTTAGATGACGCTGAAGTTAGCTTCATATTCACAGTTTCCAATGTGGCAGTTTAAAGGGGAAAGTTATAATTAAATTAAGTGAATACGCTGATTGACTGTTTGTCCACTGATTGTCTGTTTTTTGTACCTCTTATTGATATTATCTGAGACCCCATAATCTTTATTCAAATTGGAAGCTGTGAATCTGAAACTACCTTCAGCGTCATTATCTTTAGTAAAATGAACATGTGAACGTTTGATGTCCTCTTAGGGGCTCCGTATACTTCAGCCTTTTCTCCAAGTAAATCTAATTCAGGTGGATGATCTGAGTGCAAAGGCCCGCTGTGAGCGACTTCTCCATCTTTTGTTGGGATCTCCAACCACTTTTTGTTTGTTTACTTTGAGCCCAGTAATTTGTCTTTAAAATAAACTTGACGGCTGTTTTTGGCGTTTCAATCTACATTACAGCCTCTGTTAGTTTGGAGAGGCTGCAACATCAATGACATTGCATTTTTAAGTATAATACATTCACACTTTTCCCTGCGGGTGGTATATATTATCCCGTTATAATTCTAGTACACATAAATTTGATTTTCTAACACTCATCTCTTAAATATTGCATTCACATCCAACTAATTTGCATCGGCTAATATGTTTTGTGGAGAAAGGGGATACTACTACTTCCTGCAGTGGCATTTAATGTTGGCATCGGCTGTAAATTGTGTGCTGCAGCATTGTCCGCTATGAATATAAATCCACTGGGAACATTTTCGGGTACCTTTTGTACCTTTGTGTGGTTATGTCCAAGCAACTCGAAGCACTTGATTAGACTGCGAGTAAGATCATAGTCTTGCTTACGACGACTTTTCTGTGTGTGCTGTGGTATAAAAATGTTTTCACTGCTTTGCTAATACAAATTAGTCATGTGAAAATATACTTTAAAGGAGACTGTGTTAATTTTTTAAGTCTGTTTAAGTAATATACTCCTCCAGTGTTAGAGTAGTGAGCTGCATGCTGGTTATTTCCCAGGTCTTTAGCTATAGTTCCCATTTTTTGCCACTCATTGCTGCTGAAATGACCCAATTAATGCTGCCTACCTTCCCTCGCTCTGTTCCCTTCCTCCCACTCTCTTTGTCTCTCTCTGTTTCTTTTCTCTCGGCGTCTTGCTGCCTGCGCCTCTCTTGTACTCAGCATGGCAGCTCAGGACCTATCTACTCCATCGCCTGTTTGCTAACTTTACACAGATTCTTTCTGTCCTGACTCTCCTTTTTTTTTTTTTTTTTTTTTTGCTTTGCTCTCCCTCCATCCTGCCATCCTCGTGTTTTTTCATCACCGAACCTCCTGCCCTCAGCTCCACCCCGCCGAGCCCCTCAAAACGTCACTCCTCTGTGGAAGAGCAGGCAAAACAAAGTAGACATGATTGTTCCCTCTCTGCGTGTGTTTTCTGTGTGTGAGACCGCCTGCCTGTGACTGTGTGTGTGTGTGTCACTGTCTGCCTCTGTCTGTGTCTTTTTCATCTGTATGAGTGGGTGGGTGGGTGACTGAATGCAAGCATGCATCCACTCAGACAGAAAAGTGTGTGTGTGTGTGTGTGTGTGTGAGCCTGATTCCTCACCTGGTTTTGTGACTGCCTGTTTATGTGCAATGTGTATGTATGTAAGTAAAAAATATATGCTCTTTACATCATAGTAAAACATACTTATAATTGAATACAGCAACCAGCATGCAAAACATAATCTAATCAACCAACAGCAAAATGTTATCTTGATTTAATTTGAATTTAATCTCTACACATCTTGGGTACTTGGGTGTCCCGGTTAACAGGACTACTATCATGTAAAAACTGTTATGCACCGAGAGCAGTATCTGTACAAATGCAGGTCGCTGGATGACACGGCACCGGCGAACTCGTTTAGCATCTGTTTCCGTGGTAACAAACTGGGAGTTCGGCGACTATCGGACCAACCGGGACCATTCTGTCTGCAGCCGCCGGCGTCTGCAGTTTGTTTATGTGTGAAGCAAGTTCCTCATTATCCAAAACTGAGTACTGTGTCACGCTAATGTGCATCTGAGATTTACAAGCAACAAAGCTACACGCATGTGAAATTAAAAGTTTTTAAGTTATTTTGTTTTGTTATGTGTTTAGTAAAAGCATCTTACAAATGCCAATCTATTTTTAATATAACTATATTATATATAAGCGTGTCATATATAAATCAAATGCCATTTACAGGCAATTAACAGACTTTTTTCCTTCACCACGACAAAAATCATCCATCATCTTTGGCGTGTTTGTGGCAGGAAAAGTAGTCCTTGACATATAAGTATTAACTTTTTTGTCTCTTTTTTTAGTATCATGTACACCTCCTTTAATATTTGTTTTTAATGAAAAGGAAATATATTGGCAGTATAAGCAATCTTCTCTATATCATTCTCACTGTGTGTAGTAAACCATAATGGATGTTATAGCTGTAAGCTAGCTCTTTAAAATTCAGTCAGCCTTCAGTGTGCTATGTTTTCACAGAGGTTAATAGATTCAGGAATTCATGTTTATACAGTTAATGCTACAAGTGCCGTCTCTAATTTGAGCCATTAAGTGTGGTTCTGTGATGATTACATGAAAACTTTATGTAGAAAAGCATTATGTAGAAGTATGTAAAATCAGCCAGAAAATACATCCAAAACTGCCTCTGCAGAAATAGGTTGAATTCCAGGGGCTTTGTTCGCCTTTGTGTTAATGTGTGTTTAAAGATGTGCATGGTTGTGTACCACTACAAGGCCTGCATGTCTGTGATTGACTGCTCCGGACTTTTTTGTATGCAGCGAGCGTGGCTGCATGAGTGTATGTATATGAGTGTGTTTGTATGCAGCGGTAAGAATGCGTTCTCTGCAATTTTACGAGTGTTTATGCGAGTCTCTGCGCGCCCTCGCCTGCGTCTGCCCGTGCCCGTCAATGGGTGGCTGGGTAGTTTTGTGTGTTCGCGGTGTAAGTGGAAGTCACGACTCAAGCAGCTGCTGTCAAATTACCCTGCAAAAATCACAAAATCAAGCCTTTGTAAAACGCCTCTGCACACATGCCAGACAAGCCTTGTGCGCCTATGTGTGTGCCGAGCAGCTTCACCTGTGAAGTGAGTGCCAATGTTTGCTCACTCGCTGGCAACCTAAAAATACAGACTCACTATAATACCAGTTTTTTTTTTGCACTAAATAGTTCACATTGAGTAATTTTGCATATGCTGAGAGATATCGTTAAAGTGGATTGTTCCTGCCCTCTGCTCTGACAGGCTAGTTAACATTTCAAGATACGCACATCCAGGACTGCATAACAGCTTATTTAAATAATAATACAGTAGCTAAAATCACCGCTCCTTGTGCAATCAGACAGTTCAGAAACTTCATCTTCATCTTCTTCTTCTTCATCCGCTTGGTCCAGGGACCGGGTCGCGGAGGCAGCAGTCTGAGCAGAGATGCCCAGACTTCCCTCACCCCAGACACTTCCTCCAGCTCTTCCAAGGGGGACCCCGAGGCGTTCCCAGGCCAGCCGAGAGACATAGTTTCTCCAGCGTGTCCTGGGTCTTCCCCGGGGCCTCCTCCCGGTGGGACATGCCTGGAACACCTCCTCCCTAGGGAGGCGTCCAGGGGGCATCCGAAACAGATGCCCAAGCCACCTCAGCTGACTCCTCTCGATGCGAAGGCGGCAGCGGTGCTCTACTCCGAGCTCCTCCCGAGTGACCGAAGCTTCTCACCCTATCTCTAAGGGAGCGCCCAGCCACCCTGCGGAGGAAACTCATTTCGGCAGCCAGCTTGTATCCGCTTATGATCTTGTCCTTTCGGTCATTACCCAAAGTTCATGACCATAGGTGAGGGTGGGAACGGAACGTAGATTGACCGGTAAATCGAGAGCTTCGCCTTTCGACTCAGCTCCTTCTTCACCACGACGGTCCGGTACACCGACCGTGCATAACTGCATGGACGCTGCACCAATCCGCCTGTCAATCTCACGCTCCATCTTTCCCTCACTCGTGAACAAGACCCCGAGATACTTGAACTCCTCCACTTGAGGCAGGACCTTCTCCACCCACCCGGAGAGGGCATGCCACCCTTTTCTCGGTCGAGAACCATGGCCTCGGATTTGGAGGTGCTGATTCTCATCCCAGCCGCTTCACACTCGGCTGCAAACCGCTCCAGTACATGCTGAAGGTCCTGGCCTGATGAAGCCATCAGGACAACATCATCCGCAAAAAGCAGAGATGAAATCCTGTGGTTCCCAAACCGGACTCCCTCCGGCCCCTGGCTACGCCTAGAAATCCTGTCCATAAAGATTATGAACAGGACCGGTGACAAAGGGCAACCCTGCCGGAGTCCAACATGCACTGGGAACAGGTCTGACTTACTGCCGGCAATGCGAACCAAGCTCCTGCTCCGGTCAGCACAGAGACCGAACAGCCCTTTAGCAAAGGCCCCCGGACCCCATACTGCATGGAGCACTTCCCCCACAGAATACCACGAGGGACACGGTCGAATGCCTTCTCCAGATCCACAAAGCACATGTGGACTGGTTGGGCAAACTCCATAAACCCTCAAGCACCCTGTGGAGGGTATATAGAGCTGGTCCAGTGTTCCACGACCAGGACGAAAACCGACATTGTTCCTCCTGAATCCGAGGGTTTGACTTGCTATCGGCCGAATTCTCCTTCTCCAGTACCCTGGCGTAGACCTTCCCGGGGAGGCTGAGAAGTGTGATCCCCTGTAGTTGGAACACACTCTCCGGTCCCCCTTTTTAAAAAGAGGGACCACCACCCCAGTTTGCCACACCAGAGGCACTGTCCCCAACCTCCATGCAATGTTGCAAAGGCGTGTCAGCCAAGACAGCCCCACAACATCCAGAGAGATTTGAGGTACTCAGGGGCGATCTCATCCACCCCGGCGCCTTGCCACTGCAGGAGCTTACGAACTACCTCAGTGACTTCGGCTTGGGTGATGGACGAGTCCACCTCAGAGACCCCAGCCTCCGCTTCCTCATTGAAGGCAATGGTCGGTGGGATTGAGGAGATCCTCGAAGTATTTCTTCCACCGTCCGACAATGTCCCCAGTCGAGGTCAACAGCTCCCCACCTGCACTGTAAACAGTGTTGGCAGAGTACTGCTTCCCCCTTCTGAGGCGCCGGACGGTTTGCCAGAATCTCTTCGAGGCCGACCGATAGTCCTCCTCCATGGCCTCACCGAACTCCTCCCAGACCCGAAGTTTTTGCCTCCAGGACCGTCCGGGCTGCGGCTTGCTTGGCCTGCCGGCATTACCTGTCATCAACTGCGCTTCGTCAGGAGTCCCACAGGCCAACATGGTCCGATAGGACTCCTTCTTCAGCCTGACGGCATCCCTTACTTCCGGTGTCCACCACCGGGTTCGGGGGTTGCCGCCACGACAGGCACCAGAGACCTTGCGTCCACAACTTCGAACCTGCCGCGTCGACAATGGAGGCAGAGAACATGGTCCACTCGGACTCAATGTCTCCAGCCTCCCTCGGAATCTGTGAGAAGCTCTTCCGGAGGTGGGAGTTGAAGACCTCCCTGACAGAGGGCTCGGCCAGACGTTCCCAACAGACCCTCACAATACGTTTGGGTCTGCCAGGTCTGTCCAACTTCCTCCTCTGCCAGCGGATCCAACTCACCACCAGGTGGTGATCGGTTGACAACTCAGCCCCTCTCTTTACCCGAAGTGTCCAAGACATACGGCCGGAGATCAGATGAAACGACAACAAAGTCGATCATCGACCTCCGGCCTAGGGTGTCCTGGTGCCACGTGCACTGATGGACACCCTTATGCTCGAACATGGTGTTCGTTATGGACAAACCTGTGACTAGCACAGAAGTCCAATAACAGAACACCGCCGGGTTCAGATCAGGGAGGCCGTTCCTCCCGATCACGCCCCTCCAGGTATCACTGTTGTTGCCCACGTGAGCGTTGAAGTCCCCCAGTAGAACAATGGAGTCCCCAGTCGGAGCACTATCAAGTACCCCTCCCAGGGACTCCAAGAAGGTCTGGGTACTCTGTACTGCTGTTCGGCCCGTAGGGCAATGAAACAAGTCAGCAAGAGACCTATCCCCAACCCGCAAGGCGCAGGGAAGCGACCCTTCTGTTCACCGGAGTGAACTCCAACACATGGCGGCTGAGCTGGGGAGCTATAAGCAAGCCCACACCAGCTCGCCGCCGCTCACCCTGGGCAACTCCAGAGTAGTGGAGGGTCCAGCCCCTCTCAAGGAGCTGGGTTCCAGAGCCCAAGCTATGCGTGGAGGTGAGCCCGACTATCTCTAGCCGGTACCTCTCAACCTCCCTGCACGAGCTCAGGCTCCTTCCCCCCCAGCGAGGTGGACATTCCTATGTCCCTATTGCCAGAGTTTTGGTCCAGGGATTGGGTCGTCGAGGCCCCCCATGCCACGACTGCTACCCAAACCACATTGCACCGGCCCCTCATGGACCTTCCTGCGGGTGGTGAGCCTACTGGAAGGCGGGCCCACGTCCGCCATTTCGGGCTGAGCCCTGGCCGGGTCCCGTGGGCAAAGACCCGGCCACCAGGCGCTCGGGCCTGCGAGCCCCAACCCCAGGCCTGGCTCCAGGGTGGGGGCCCCGGTAACGCCAATCCGGGCGACGTAACGGTCCTTGATGTTCTTCTGTTCATGATGGGCTTGTGAACCGCTCTTAGTCTGGCCCGTCACCTAGGACCTGTTTGCCATGGGAGACCCTACCAGGGGCGTAATGCCCCCGACAACATAAGCTCCTAGGATCATTCGGGCACACAAACCCCTCCACCACAGTAAGGTGGCGGTTCAAGGAGGGGAGTTCAGAAACTTTCAGGATTTATTATTAACATTAAGTGAAATGCACCGACGTGATGACCGACGCTCCTTCGAAGTGTCTGGCCCACTGAGAGTCACACTTTGCGGCACTTTGAACCAATTACCCTGAGAGGTAAAAACTTATTTGTCTCGGGAGTAAGTGGAGACGAAACCACCCCTTCTAACAGAAAACACAGGAGGAATTTAATGTTTGTTTCATATGAAATATTACATTTCTGTAATAAATGTTATTACCAATAATTGTTTATATTTCGCTTGTAGAAATGTCCAAAAGTAGTGCCATTACACTAATTTATCACATAATATGGTGTCTGTGATAAACACGTGTCATGGTCATCTGTCTCATAGTGGCCATTAGGTGTTTATAGCGTTGTTATGCTAAGTTAGTATTTGCTCCCTGACTCTCTATTTTAACTTGTGTCGAAAGTGCAAAGTTCAAACTATATACCTGTTTTTATATTGTGTTGATAGGTCGAGTAAAAACAGACTTGTGATAAATAATTTACACCATGCTTTTTCCTGAATATCGTCGTCATGTTTGGTGCAGGAAGAAACAGTAAAAACAGGCTTTTGTAAGGAAAGTACTGTCTTTTTTGGAGTGGCACAAAAAATTTGTGGCATCATGTTGTGACACCTGATTGTTTTGTAAATGTTTGTACAACAAACGCCTGAGGCACTGCTGCATTTTAATGTAAATAGTTGTAAATAAATTTGTTGTTTGCTAAATTTAAGTTCTTTTTTAAATTTTTAAGTTCTAAAAATGGTTCATTAGACATGTTTGTGATTTTTCACAGTAAAAAATCAAACTTTTTCTTGTTCGGATTTTATGTTTTTTGTGTGATTTTAGGTCCAGTGTGTTAATACTGTATGTCAAAATGAAAAAATAACACCAAACAAGGCAAGGTAAACAGTTTTTAAGGTGAAATATAAAGATAAAATCAAAAGTAGTCACAAACGACCAATTATACCCTGGACCTCAGAGGGTTAAAAAAACAAGCACACAAGCAAAAATGAAAGATAGATATAGAACAAATAAATATACAATAAATAATAAACTTGGTGGTGGACACTTTGCATGTCTTTTTGTGTGTTTTTGGTGTTGCTCATTTAGTTAAGGTATGATGCATGAGCTGGCACTCGCTGTTCCCAACTCTTTTTGGACCCATAGGTCTAACGGGGTCACAGTGTGAGCCCTCTACAGACGGGATGATGCCTTTTGTTCCAGCCGCAGCTGTAAATTTCACTGTTTAATTACACATTTAAATAATTATTATAGTGCACAATTACAGAATTTGGGACACCCAGGCAAGAGGGGGTTATTAATTGCACACTCTAAGTAATGTTCATCATAATTTATCAGAGTTAACTCTGTATAGTTTGTACTGAATTGGAAGAGAGGGTGAGTGGAACTAGTTTATTCAGTTTAGACAGTATGAGGAACACGAGTTTACGGGCTTATTTTGGCAGAGCTGAGGTCCAAATATTGAATTTAAAATCTTGATTAAATCTTTGAAAAGGCAAAATCCTCATGCGACTATCAACAGCAGCTAGTGCCGTTGTGCCCCCCCCCCCGAATCACTCATGTTGAACAGTCGCCTTACTTGTTAAAAACTGAGGAGATTTCCATACAGAGGCTTAAATCAAAAAGAAAAGAAAAAATCGAGCAGAGGTTGGTGGAGGATGAGCGAAACTAGACTGTATTTCAAAGAGAGTGGCAAGTGAATGAAAGAAAAGAGCTTTTAGGATAAAATAAAGGAGATATATCAAGACGTGAGGACGTTTTCTGACACAGACGGAGGTTTTAGGAGAGCATCACAGCGAGAGAAAGTCCTAACAATCTGTTACGCTTCAGTGTCGCTCAAGGTTTACCGCAGCACATGACAGAAAATCAAATCCACTGTTTTCCGTTTTTCTTTTCATTCAAACGCTCCCCTGCTGTTTGTCCTTTGTCTCTCCCATCTGTGTCCAACATAATGTTGAGACAAACTGTCAGAAAGGTCTGCTCCTCCGTCTGAAAAACCACTAAACATCGTCACATGATTGAAACATCACATTTTATCCACAGAACTTTTTTCTTTTTTCTCTCTCTCCGGTTGTTACACTTGGCATCGAGAGCAAAACTAAAGAGGAGAAAGTGGTTGTAAAGTTAGGAGGTAATTTATTTATACCTATTTAAATTACAAAACATGCCTGCAGGTTTTATTTTTTAATTCCCTGTGCAGAATAATTTGCAGCTAAAACACATTCATCAGCAACAATATCCACACCGGCGAGAAAATAATAGAATACGTTACAAAATATTTTCATTAAGCTGCAGTCAGAGCTCCTCATGCTGCAGGAGAAGAGTGCAAGAATAAAAGACTGACTTGTGCGGATGTATCAGCAAAATGACACACAGCACGAGATCAGCTTTGACATGCTTTATTGAAATTACGCAGCAACAAGCATTAATGGAAAACAAAAATCAGCCAGCAAGTTTTATGAAAAGGCACAAAGTTAGACTGAAGCTGAAGGACAACAGGGACAACAATAACTACATCAGACTATATCAGGCTCTATATCAGAATCAGATGTTATATTACGTGTGTACAACCACGAGAATGAGATATATGCAGGACGCCACACACACCGAGCCGACAGGATAGCAGACGACTCCGGCAAAACCAGAGGCGGAGGTTTGTGCATTTATATCAACAAAGCTTGGTGCATGGACTCTGCCACTGCCGAGAGACAATGCTCACCTAATGTGGAGTTTTTAATGGTCAAATGCAGACCATACTACCTCCCTAGAGAGTTCACCTCCATCATACTCACTGCAGTGTATACCCCCCCGGATGCTAATGCTAAGCTGGCTATGAAAGAACTTTATGCAGCCATTAGCAAACATCAGACCAAACACCCTGAGGCTGCTTTTATTGTTGCTGGTGACTTCAACCACTCCAACTTGAAGACAGTCCTCCCCAGATTCCACCAACATGTCTCCTGCCACACCAGAGGGGAAAAGACTTTGGACCATGTTTACTCCAACCTGGCTGGAGCATACAAAGCAACACCCCTCCCCACACATTGGACAATCGGACCATCTCTCCCTGTTCCTCACACCTCGGTACTCACCACTCATCCAACGTGTGAAACCCACTGTGAAGACAATAAAAGTGTGGCCAGAGGGGACAGACAGCATGCTCCAGGACCGGTTCAAAAACACAGACTGGAATATGTTCACCCACACAGACTTGGACCAGTACGCCTCATCTGTACTGGACCACATCTCCACCACTATAGACAGTGTCACCACCCAGAAACAGATCACCATGTATCCCAACCAGAAGCCATGGATGAACCGGGACGTCCGCCTCCTGCTGAAGGCCCGCAACACCGCCTTCAGGTCAGGAGATGCACAGGCCTACAGCACAGCCAGGGCTGAGCTGAAGAGGGGCATCAAAAAGGCCAAACACCGCTACAAAGGGAAGGTAGAGAAACACTTCACCAACTCCAACCCCAGACGTATGTGGCAAGGACTCCAGATCATCACAGACTACAAGACAACCAGCCCCTCCCCCACCTCCTCTGATGTCTCCTTTCTCAACGAGCTTAACAACTTCTATGCCCGTTTTGAGAGGGGGAATACAGCAACTGCAACCAAAGCAGCCGTGACTCCAGACCACCAACCACTGACTCTCTCCCCCGATGATGTAGGAGCAGTGCTGGGCAGGATCGTGGTCCACAAGGCTGCAGGTCCTGATGGCATCCCTGGACGTGTCCTCAGAGCGTGCTCTGGGGAGCTTGCAGAGGTACTGACGGACATATTCAACCTTGTCCTTGGCTCATGCTGTGGTACCGACCTGCTTCAAATCCACCTCCATCATACCGGTACCCAAGAACTCCAAACCATCAAGCCTCAACGACTACCGCCCGGTAGCCCTCACCCCCATCATCACAAAGTGCTTCGAGCGGCTGGTCCTAGCACACCTTAAATCCTGTCTCCCCCCCACCCTGGACCCCCACCAATTTGCATATCGTCAGAACAGGAGCACAGAGGATGCAGTCTCCATAGCGCTGCACTCTGTCCTCTCACACCTGGACAATAAAAACACCTACGCCAGATTGCTGTTCATAGACTTCAGTTCAGCATTTAACACACAGTAATTCCCTCAAAACTCATCACAAAACTCACAGACCTAGGCATCAGTTCCCTCATGTGCAACTGGCTACTGGACTTCCTGACCAGCCGACCCCAACACGTCCGTCTGGATAATCACTGCTCATCTACCATCACTATAAACACCGGTGTACCACAAGGCTGTGTGATGAGTCCCTTCCTCTACTCCCTCCTCACCCACGACTGCAGACCTGCCGACAGCTCCAACACCATCATTAAGTTTGCAGATGACACCACGGTGATTGGCCTCATCAAAGACAGCGATGAGGCCGCCTACAGGGAGGAGGTGGACCGCCTGGCTGAGTGGTGCGACACCAACAACCTGCTGCTCAACACGGGGAAGACCAAGGAGCTCATTGTGGACTTCAGGAGGAATGCTGATCCGCACACTCCCATCCACATCAAGGGAATGACGGTGGAGCGTGTGAACAGCTTCAAGTTCCTGGGAGTCCACATCTCCGAGGACCTCACCTGGACAACTGGCTGCTCCAAACTGGTCAAGAAGGCTCACCAGCGCCTTTTCTTCCTGAGGACTCTGAGGAAGAACCACCTGTCCTCAGACATCCTGGTGAACTTCTACCGCTGCACCATCGAAAGCATCCTGACCAGCTGCATCACAGTCTGGTACGGGAGCTGCTCCGCTGCAGACCGGAAGGCGTTGCAGAGGGTGGTGAAAGCCGCCCAGCGCATCGCAGGAGCACCACTTCCCAGCATAGAGGACATCTACAGGAAGCGGTGTCTGAAGAGGGCTGGGAAAATCATTAAAGACTCCAGTCACCCAGCACACAGACTCTTTACCCTCCTGCCTTCTGGGAAGCGATACAGGAGCGCACGGACTAAAACCACCAGGTTCCTGAACAGCTTCTTCCCCACAGCTGTCCGACTCCTGAACTCTGTCTCCTGAACTCTGTCTCTTGAATCCAAACCATCAGATGCACTTTATACCTGTAGCTAATTTAATACCTGTCAATCCTCATTGCACTACTGTAATGATAATACACTTCTGTATATATTTTTGATAACATCCGCACTACTGTAAATATTGTATAGATAACCATTTCACATACAACTATTAGAATTCTAATACAAATAACTGACTATAGCCTGTATATACTATATATATATATATATATATATATATATATATATATATACTTGTGGATCATTGTAACATTTATATTTATCATTGTAACATTTATATTTATATTGTACTGCTAAAAAGCACTTCTGGATGGATGCAAACTGCATTTCGTTGTTCTCTGTACTGCAGGTGCAATGACAATAATAAAGTTGAATTCTATTCTATTCTATTCTATTCTATTCTATATTACTACATATACTACATATAACACGCTGCTATGTCTATGTTTTCTTACTTAGTTTAAGGTGTACCACTGCTCATTTGTACTGTGTGTATATTGCTTGTAATTTTGACTTTTCTGCTCTGGTATAGTTTTTAGTTTGTCTTTCTGTTGTTGTTACTTTTCTTTTTTTTTTTTTCTTACTTTTTCTCTATACACCTGAAGCTCTCTGTATTTGTGCTGCTGCAACACCCTAATCCCTCCGCCGGAGATCAGTAAAGGCTTATATTACCTTATCTTGGCTTAATGTCATTGAAAAATGTGCGTTGTAATGACTTCCCGTTCTTTATGCATTCTGAAGTAGTTTTAATCCAGAACAAGTCGTTGATGCCCAGCCTTTGACTTTTCATCAAAAAAGGCTTTTCATCATTGGTGAGGGTGGCGATGGTTACACGTGTTCTGTGATAGTGTATTTTTTAAAATTTTTTTATTTATATGTGTTCAAAGTGGCATCAAGGTACTTGCACACTGAGCCAAAGAGATTAAACAGTTTTTAACATCTGAACTTGTTGTACAAATAGTCATTAAGTGGATTTTGGATGGTTTGTATTTGAAAGTGGAAAAGAAATCTGTTAACACACTACTGATGTCAGAGTTCATTGCTGCCTGGTGTTTTCAATTGTCAAGCATACGTGAAGTTGCTTTTTATGTTATTGCCTTGCGTAATACATCTTAACCGGGTCGATTACCGACAACAATGCAACCTGATGAAGTTCATTAACCATCCTCAGCTCCTCTTTCTTCTTATTAGTGTGATAAATGAACCATTTTAGAAACACATACAATAAAAATGTCAGAGTAATAACACACTAAAAATCATACAGTGATGTTTTCACCGCTGCGATGTGACCGCGGCGCTATTATGCTGTATTTCTCGAATCAGTGATGATGTGACAAATTAATTAGATATTGAGTGATCGTGTTTACCTGATTTTTTTGCAGATGTTGCCATGGAAACTTTGGTGAAAGGTTTCCCGGTGTCTGGTCATTGTTAGTTAAACAGCTAATCACCAAAGTAACATCTGAGCTTCTGTTGGCCAAACTTGTTCGACAACGGCGGCGATGCTCTGTCATTATGATGATTCAGAAACTATTTAACATGTGTGTGATATCGCAGCCCAGGACAGGAACTGTGGGAAAGGTTTGCTTTCCGGTTAACAAGGCTGCTTTTCTGTTTCTGTTCTGTTTCTGTTTACTCTGATCATACGTGGCCTTTCATGTAAAGACGTCTCCTCCTCCTCTTCTCCCAGAGATGACCTGCTTTGTCTGGCTCCTCACTTTTTAACTTTCACAGATTTCTTTCCTTTTTCCTCGTCTGCATTCTTCACTATTTCTTTCTTGATCCGTCTAAATCGTCCTCTGAATCTTCTCTCATGCTATGCCTGACACAGGAAAAACGACAACATTAGGAGGTGAAACTGTGCCTTGAAGAACCTGTTTCAGCTGTTTCACCTCTCACCTTTCTGCAGCGACGTACAGGTGTTCTCCAGGACGCTATGACATCACTGCTGGGTGTGGTCAGAGGTGAAACAGGCTGCAAACTTTCACCCATAGAGGGAAGCAAAACGCCGCTTTTCATCCTGAAGTTAACTCACACGGTCCAAAGTTCAGACGATTATGTTTACGACTTATTTTTAAGTTACTTGACACACAAACGTCGTGTTGTGTGAATAAAGACATTTCTTTCTGAGAATGAAAAAAAAGTTTGGGAGACTTTTCATTTCTTATCTTGTATCAACAGTCTGCCTTGTTTAACCTTTAACACTTTGCTCGAACTTGTTGACACATTTACATCCCTATCTTTTTTTTTTCCTACATTGCTGATAAGGCTAACTGGATGTGTTTGCTATAAGCATGTCACATGTCAAATGTGTAAATTACATGCACACCTACAGAAACACACGTTGCATCTTTGACAAGTGTGTGAAGGCAGAAAAGAGTACACCTTATGTCAGTTTCTTTTTTTTAATGGCTTTTGTTAGATTTTTTGACTGCTTCCATGTGAGCTTCCAATTTTGTTCACACTTTTGTTTCTGTTGTTTTTGTGAAAATTGGACTGAATTATGATTCTTTTTAAAATAAATTAATTTCTTTTTTTAAGCAGAGGGGGTAATGGACCGTGGTGTGTATGTGTGTATGCATATGAAGTTTACTGTATAGAGGGAGAACAAGTACTAAAAGGGAAAATGAGAATATTAAGCCAGTTTTATTTCATGCCAAACATTTCCTAAATTATCCACTCACACATTTTTCAACTGATATTTTATTTATTTTTACACTTGATCTCCTGAAGTGAAAAAATTTTCAGCTCGCCCGGCACCGCGGGAAGGTCGGCAGCCATGGTACGAGTTAAGTGCCTCACACAAAGACACTTCAGCGGGGCCACTGATTGAAGGACGATCCCATAATCAGAACCAAATTAAACCGCTGACACTTTTTGCAAAGACTCCTCTGACCCCCCCCCCCTGAGAGTCATAAGATATGATTTCACTCTTATTTTACTTGTTAACACCGCCAATGCCCTCTTTGATTAAATGACTCCTGGTGGTGGCAGAGCCTTGATCTGAGAGGACACAACATGGAGCTGAATCGACTCTTTTAAAATGCGTAAATTGCGTATTTAAATTTAAACAGATTAGAATCCACTCTTATTATGGGTTTCAACAGAGGAAACAAACAAACGAAATCATCCAACCTTACATCCATTTTTAGTGTCTTGTCTGGTTCTCTATGAAAACTAAGCAGAGCGCCACAGATGTTCGTCTCTGCAGTCACATCCTTCTGTTCGTCCTGAGGCGATTGATTGAAAGTCTTTGTTCAATATACAATATCCTTTTCCTATATCTGTCTATAGCTTGTCTACACAGCTGTACAAATGTGCACATACACAGCATTAAGAAAACAAATTTAAGCTGTTTTTCATTGTGACCATGTACTTTATATCAGCATGTAAATCTCAAGCCTTATCTTTGATTATGTATCCATGCTATATCCTTATAAGACAGCTATAAGACGACAATCTCAGTTTCTCTTTTGTCTCACAAATAATGCTTTCTCTAATTAAGTTCAGTCATTTCTTCTTAGCCATGACTGATAACCTATAATCAAGATTGAAGTGTTTCTTTTTTCACTTTGAAAGCCAACAGTACCTATACAAGGAATATTTTTTGACTGTGGAAACTCTGGAGGAAAGGTTCAGTTTCATTCATGGTCGTTTTACATGCATAATTTGAAGAAAAAAGGCATCGCCTGATATGATTCTTGCTGCACTGATAGAATTACCGTAGTACATATGGACATTATACTAAATTTATCAAGACAGCGTGGAAGGGGAGGAAGTGCTGAGCTTCCAATAATTGTTGAGCAGGTTAGAAACAAAGGCTCGTCTCTAATAAAAGCCCGGCTCTGAGGCTAAAGTCAGAATTTTAACTGCTCAGAAAACCGACCTTATGTGAGATCTCAATCAAGTTTATTACCTCTCATATCACATCCCGCCACATATATGATATAAAATGAATTTCTGTGAAAATGAAAAAGTGAAGTAAAGAGGTTGGATGCAGGAGAGGAGGCTCCTTCTTCCATCTCTGAATTCAGCCGGGCGCTGAGATGTGTGATGTGTGAGATGTGTCCATGCACCCCTCTCCACCTGCTGTATTTCAGAGGAAAGGTGCGCCGGCTGTTAACCATCCATGAATACAGATGAGCAGCTCGCTGTGATGTGGCCAGGGGGTCGTGACGAGGCTCAGCAGCGAACTAACTCACCACATAATGAGTGATTCTTATCGGCCCGGCAAGAGCCACACAAGTTTAAATGAAAGGCCGACACATATGTAGGCACACGCATCATCTCTTCTCTGTCTCCGTATGTCGCTCTCTCTATCATACACTCTGAAAACACACTCGACTCTCACAGATGCCTATAGACACGCCAACAAAACTATATCATCACTGTGAAAGCGCCTCTAAATCACCTGTGCTGTTAGATGTATGGAAGAATCACAAGGAGAACCATCAGGAGAGGTGAAGTTAAGGAAACATTCATGTGAAAATAAAAAGGTAAAGACGTTGAGAGAGAAGGATTCAAAACTCCAAAACAATTTTTTTTTAATTATTAAAATCAATGTGTCGGCACATATTGGCTTCTTAATGATGCATTAATAGCCTCTTGTCATCTGTGTAACGTGCAGTGACAGGTGATTCGAATCAATTACAGTAACTGACGGGGCAATCAACATGAACATAGTGATATAAAAATAGAGCCTGCAGAGAGGTCGTTAATGGCAAGAAAAGTTTGAGACGTCGACATATTCAGGTTGTCGGAGAAAAAAAGTATTTTTTGTTATATGCAATTCTCAATATTTCTGTTTTTTAAAACTTTTCACACAATTTGCGCCACAAATATGAAGCTCAGCACATGTAAAATGCACAACCAAAACGCTACAGTTCCATTACAGTAAAAATAATGTCATCTCTTCATAGTGTGTAGTGTGCTATATTGCAGTATATATTACCTTTTCCTATACTCAAACTAATTGCATCATATACAAATCCTTTTGCATGCCTGATCCATCCCTGGTAATCTTCGGCAAATATGTTTAGATATCCAGCATGAGGAAAACAAATCCTCTGTGGGGATCCTTATGGAGTTCCCCTCTTTGCAGTACATACATGAAATGTCATGTATACATGAAACTGAAAGATTAATCAGCTGGGAAGGTGCTCTGCTGAAATGGGAATCAGCTGTCGTTAGTTGGTCTAGTCTATTTGAAATATTCTTTTTACATGTAGATGTAAGAGAATGTAAAGAACTGCAGTGTGATGTACACATTTAATTAAAGGTTAATTACATTTAATATCTTCAGTTATAGTTTCATCATTTGGATACGACTTTATCAAGATGAAAATAAACTTTTGTTTTTTTATGGATGGGACATTCCAGAATTGGAGGACATTTGCTGTCCCACCCATAAAATTTCAAATAATCCAAGCACAAAACACTAACACATGCACTTGTTGTGTAAATTATACTTGTTCTGAGACTAAATGTAAATATAGTTGTAGGAAAATGTGTTCCAAAATATTGTTCAAAATACCAAATACCCCCTAAAATGACATTTTTCTCTTGTCCCACCTTCCTAATGACAAACTTGCACGTCAAATATAACCATTAAAAAAGTTTTAAATACCCTTTTTTTGTATGATTTTGTTGAGATGTGTCTCTTGTAATTGTTACCGAAACCTATTTAGCATGGCAGAAGGAGAAGAAAAACCCTGAGTTTTGACACCATGGGTAGACAGACCAAAGGTAAGTCCTCTCTTCTATCTTTCATATTTTGCCAATCTTTTCAGCCTTGACTGAGTGACTCTAACCAACTCAACCCTGTTAGTCATATTATCAGAATAAGACAAATTAATTCAAAGTTTTCTTTACTTATTAATATAACTAAGTCTGTCCTTGATGCTAACAGTAATATTAAATTCCACAGCTAGCATCTATTCCTGAAAAAAAGCTACCATTAGCATTGATTTTCAACCCTGTTACTGTAATTAGAGTAACAGGGTTGCATTTCCTTCAGTTCACTCAAAAGGGACAACCCATTATCTATAGTAAAATGAAATGTGTATGTATAATTTAGCAAAATTTACTTGTTTTAAATGTATTACCATATTTTCTGGAATACAAATTGCAATTTTTTTCTTTTATTGGCACCAGGTAGCATAAGTATGTCAATGTTGCAATAACTACCTGGATGAGATTATTAACTGAACATGAACTCAACTTTTTCTAAGTGTTCATGTTCAGATTATTTACAACAGACATTTTAAAATGTTTAAATTAATTTCTTGCACAACACTGAGTGCTGCTGAAAAGCAGAGACAGTACCGTGCCAGGTGTGATGCTGATGAACAGAGGAGACAGCGGTACTTAGAAAAAGAGAAAGAGAAGTGGAAGGAAAGATATAGAAACAGGGAAGAAAAAAAGACAAAAAGACAGCAGTATGAGAGAGCAGCTTGCCCAGTGTAAAAAGTGGAGAGAGGATAATAAGAGGTGTAATGCTAGGAAGAAGGTACTTGAAAGATTAAACACCCCTCCAGTCAGCTCTCTCTCAACATTTCTGTGGTCCTGAGTAATTTATTTGTCACATTTATGTTATGATCTACAATCAGAAGTAATGGATCCATTCAACTCTGCACAACCCTGTTACCATATCATTTTTATCAAAATAATCTTAAATGATTTTTCCAAACTCATGGGGGTTTGATCTACTGTCCTTTTAATAGTTTGAATGATATGATGTGTAATGGATTTGAGCAAATATTTGAAATTCAACACTGAAATTAGTAAAAAAAAAAAAAAAAGTATGCAAATATTGAAAAGTTAGGCAAGCCAGATTTCAAAAGTTGCTTAAATTAATAGAGGTCAAGTCTTATCTGAAATTAAATGATTATTCAATGTGAATGTGGCTCTCTTTACTTAATGGTAAAGGATTTATTAAACATTTTTTAAAAAATATATACTTTTTCAGGTTCCTGAGTATTCATTACAGATAAAACAACAGATAATAACAAATAAAACATCTCATAAAAAGTGTAACTTTGATGCTTGAGCTGGACAAATCACATTATTTGATGGTTTATTACCTGGTTTTCTTAAATACATGACAGAAATTTATAAAATAAAGGGTAGATTTTTCAGAGGGTCTGATGCCTAAATTGTCCTCCAATTCTGGAATGACCCGGCTTTTAGCTCAACAGATGTTCTTCTTATGAAACTTTTTATAAATATTTCAGTCTTTCACACTGAAATGAACAAGCCAAATGCTGGAAGTACAATACTGTGGTTCTCAATGTCCACTACATATCAGAAACCTTTTAGATTTTAGCAGATTTTCCATCACAGAATACGCCAACAACAGTAATAGTGGATACAAAGATTGAATCCATCTGACTAAACAGTCACTACCAAAGTGAACTCATCAAGTAAACTGATATATTTAACTTACCCATTTTGGTATAAATTTGGAGAGCCAAACCCTTGTCAAGAACAAAATGAAATTGAATTTTTAAACACAGTAATTATTTTTTACCTTGAGGCTTCAGTAGATTTAAGCACTTCATGAGTCTGGTTCTGATTAATGCATTTTAAAAACTTCTAGTTATTGGAGTCGGAAACTGTAAACTGCATAAATTTCACCAAGTGAAGGATTTTCCCGCACTGCTGCACATGTGTGATTCTAGGTCACCGACTATTTTAGCTGTGAATTTCAAATGCCAACTACTTGACTATAAAATTAGATTTCATATGACCTGATGTGGCATTTTCTTGAATTTCTGCACAAACTGAGCAAATTTGGTTTCACACTGGGACTGAGGCTCATTCAGATATTCTCATACTTGCATCATGAGGGGGGGATCCAAACTGAATAAACTGCATTTTCCACCTTGGAGGCCAGTTTTATTGAAATGCACTCGTTTTCTCGCCATGTGGGGAGCCAGACTGAGTAAATGTAGTCTGTCCCCCTTGGGAGCCACTCGTCTTCAAACGGAGTAGCAGCTCTTGTCACACGGGCATCTAATCTGACTAAATGTGGTGAAATGAAGTGAAAGTGACCTACCTAGCCTTCATGGATAACTTGTGGTTTGAATCGAGTGGTATGGCCTGAGGAACATAAAGCAGATAAAGGAAGTTGTCAGACTTCATTGCATGTTTCTTATCTACAGTGCACCACTTTGCACAGTTCAGACTGTCTCAGTTCAACATATTTACCTGCAGAACGAGGAAAGAAAGAACCAAATAAATAGTAGTATCAGTGTTGCTATGTACTTCTTTCTTAGTAATTAGTCATATAATTGCATTAACTGTATCACAATTATGTTATTCAACGTGTATTTTATTTACTTTACAATCAATTAAAGTCAATAAAGCTTCTATTAATTTCAAACAGTGAGAGAAAAAGTTGCACAAAGGAATAAATAAATAAGATATATGGGATTTTGTGTTTTCTTTATTGTATTTCGTTAATATAATTTAATATTGTAATGTGAAATGACAGTGGGCATTTAGGATTAGTGTAGAGACTCCTCAGAAAGAATAGCTCTCCACTTCTGATAAATAATTGTGAGGATTAATGTTTTTTTTTCTTGTTAGTCAGCTCTCATATTCTCTGGACAAATAAAACATTTTAAAGCGTGAATATTTTATATATATTTTATTTACTGATATTTTAATCGCAGGCAGTGTGTGCTCAAAGGGATGTACAGTGCAGCCAAGAAGTTGGTGGTTTTATTGGCTCTTTAGACTGCAGCTAGGTACAAGAAATTGAAATTAAACTATTGCTATGGATATTAAAGTGTTGTGCTCAGTGTAAATTTGTATATACACATCAGATAAACTGTTTAGGAACTCCCTTAACTTAAGGGGGGGCAGGAAGTAAGTTGCGTAAATTGTTAGACCACGTTAAGACCACGTTAAGACGTTTGTGGTTATTCTGCTATAAAGCGGCTCGTGAACTTAGTCATGAAAGATGCCAAAGAACGCTGACTAAAACCAAACAAAACCACGACCTAATCAGAGGCGGCACTCGCATGAGAAAAGGAAGAAATGGATGGTTTGACACAAAAATTAAAGAGGGTTAACGAGAAACTATTAATGGACACTCCACTCATCCCACTGCACTTGAAAGTCCTCAAACACTCCCTCATTCATAAAGACGAATAACTTGAAGACAGAGCTGATAAATGGTGAGACATCCTTACTTCTGCAGCATCAAGTCCAGTGAATTAGACCTGGAACTTGTCATAATTATCATTTTGGTTTAATCTGTAATATAGTTTTCAGATTAACAGAATTACCTTTTAGGTCAGTAACATCATAAAATAATTAAAAACTCTTATAACACATTTGCAGAGCTGTGCCTGTTTTTCATGGACCAATAGTCCAAATTGCTAAAAATTTCAATTTGCAAGAATATAAAAGAGAAAAACAAAGTGTTACTTGATAAATAACTTGGGCAGCTGTTTTGTCTCTGTTTGGTATCTTCCTACATAAATTACTGCATTAAATAAACAGACTTTCTTTTGATTCTAAGCTTGTGTTACTGTTTGCCTACCTTGGATCCAGATCCTCTGAACCCGCTGGTATTTATTTCAGCTTTCCAATCATGTAATACTTTACATATACAAGCAAAATGAACTCCCAGTAGCTCATATGATGGAAAAGCAGCGGTGTTGTGGTCCTGCCGAGGAGCCGGTGTCATCATATCTGACTCTACTCTGAATAATAACACTAATTTTGGCGCCGTACCTCTGTTTCTGTGCCACCCTCCTGCCCTTTTATCTTAATCCTTTACACGAGTGGGGATGTCATCTTCCTGCAGCAGAGCCAGAATTTATTACAATCCAAGAAACAATCAATGAGAGGGATGTGATTGAACTGACTGCAGAGAGTCTACTTACAGAGACAAAAATTCAACACAGCAAATGTTAACTGCTCCTGAAAGCAACATAAACACAAGCTTTTGGAAACATGAACACAAGCTTTTGGAAACTTTCAACTTTCACTTTTACACTTTGGACCAGGTCTAGATCAGAAACCACTAAATGTACATTTCTCAAACCAATAACCAATAAGAGGCACAAAAAAAACAGACAATCAATTGACAAACAGTCATCATTTCAGTTAATTTCCCCTTAACTTTCCCCTTAATTGCCTAATTAGAAGCAATGAATCAGAAACTAACTTCAGCATCATTCTCTTTAGTAAAATGAGCTTAATGGTCTTTTGTCAACTCTGGAAGTCTACATGAAAGAGCATCTTGTGAGCAAGAGAAAGATTCATGTGAGGATGCGAAAGTTACCGGTGCACACCAGAAATTTTTCCGTGCCAATGAGAAAGTTGTTTGTGGTCAGGAGAAAGTTTCCCGTGCTTGCAAGAAAGTTTCACATGCTCAAAGTGAAAGTTTACATTTTAGTCAGTCAGCATGTTCAGTTAACTTTTTGTTAACCCCTAACCCTTAAAGGTGCAGTTGGTAGCATTGTTCGATTTTGCCCAAAAAAAAAAAAAACTCCCAATTTTCTTCTCTCAAAACACGATTTCCGATTTTTTTTTTTTTGTGAAAGACATTTTTTCAAATATGCTATTTTTATTGCACATTTTGCAAACAATTTCCCCATTGGGATGAAAGTGCAAACCTTGCTCTTTATTAAACATAACATCCCTCAAGGGATTAATATAAAAAAAAAATGTTATGAACTTTCGCCATCTGGCTTTGTTCTTGTAGACAAAAGAATAATCCCTTTGGGATTAAGCGAAAACCTCACTTTCACAGTAAACTTAAGGTTTCTCCACCCTCTTGATTAAACAAAAATGAATGAATAAAGTGCAAAACATTAATTTTTTTAAATAAATAAAGCTTGAAAAAATGTAATTTGTTTCCCTGAGACAAAAATCAACACTTGCAAGTTGCAAGCATGTAAATTATGTGCATACTATATCCCTGATGAAAAAACAAAACATCTTTTCTAATTTAACGAAACAGGTTCTTTGCATGTTAAATAATAAATAAATGTTAAATAATAAAATTACCCATGAGGGAGGTAGAGGTGTGTAATGTCTGTCAGTCAGTCAGACATGCCGGCAGATAGTCAGTCAGTCAGTCATTACATTTGTTAGTTTTTTGCAAGGAACACAAGCCTAATAATCATCGAAACACCGATGAAAGAGGGTGCCCACCTGACGACCTCTATGAAGCCTGTAATCCCCTGCACTCAGCGGAAGACCCTCTCCAGCAACCCGTGGATTGAATTTTTAAATCATTTTGGACATGTTCTCCATATTTGGAGTGAGACAGTTTCAACAATACAACCTGATTTTATCATATGAGCTTCCAATTTTTTTTTTTTCTGGAGTGAAACTGAATCGATTGATCTTTGTTCTGAAAGCAAATAATTAGCATATAAAAAGCAAATAATGAGAGATTTTTTTTTTATTCAATTAATTTGAAAGGTAGGCGAACTGGAGTACCCAGAGTAAACCTAATCACTGTTCTCTCTAATTCTTTGGTGCCTTTGAGAACTCAAGTCCTGCCTCACATCCAGGCAACCTTGTGCTGCACTGGCCTCTGTCCTTTATCCAGGCACAGAGGCGAGTTGAGTAGGATGTTGCCTGGATTTGCGGCAGGACTCGAGTTCTTCATAAAATAACTGGAGATAACTCTACCCGTGGCCCAGAAGAACCTGTTGATAGCGTTCTTGTGTTCTTGTGGTTTCGTGAGTTGAGTTTTGTAGAAGAGGACGATGAAGCTTTCCAGTTCTGCGTCCTGTACAATGATGCTGTTCAGCACCATCTCAGGACACCTCCTCTTTTTACAGAGGTGGTTAAAAAGATTCTTATCCAGACTTTTTATTTTTTTAGAGGAAAGGTCTAAATCTAAGCCCTCGACTTCGGCCAATACTATTCTCACCAGACGTATTATCATCTTGTTTGGATCTTTAGTATGGAAGGCAATTTTGGATTTCTTGAAGATCCTTGTGACCAGCTTCTCTATTAAGATCGTCACAATTGTGTCCTGAGCTGGTTCGGTGGGTTTGGGGGGTTCGGAAAGTTTGGCAGGTGACACGGCAGGAATCGTGTCAGGTACCTCAACCGGGCTGACCGTGATGGGCTCCATTGGTGCCTCTGCTTCTGGATCCATAATGGTGTCAATCACTCTCAGACTGGGCTGGCCAATCTGAGTGAGCTGCCACCATCTCATCAGGCCTGGGTAACTCCAGGCTTTGTTTTCGATCTCAAAGCACACAGTGGCACGTGACAGAGGAACAGACGATGGCCTGCCGGATCTCTCTGTGCTCTTTTCAGGGGTAATTGGGGGCATACTTTCCACGGTGTGATGGTACAGAAATTCATTCAGTTCTTCTGTGAACTTGAAGGCTTTGACTCTTGACATTGTCTCAAATTTCTGTGGCTCTTTACCATCTTCAGTCAGAAGCAGAGCGTCGACTTCAGCGATAAGAGACTGAATAGTCTCTCTACTTTCAACTTTGGCATTTTTGTGGAATTTTTTCTTTAGCTGTGTCACCAGCCTGTATATCCAAGCCTTGGCAAAGTACTTGGCTAAAAATGTCCTTACCTTGAGACATACTTCTTTTGTTGACATTTTGGTTTTTTCATTTGGTTTTAGACTTGAACCTGCAATGTGTGACTCTTTTGAACTCTCTGCCTTTTCAACAATTGCAGCGATCTCCTCTGCTACAGCTTCAATCTCCTGAGAAGATTTTGACTGTAGCAGCTCGAATTCATCGTCCGATAGGTCATCTAAGAGAGGCTCAACGATTTGACTTGCCTCCTTTGTAATTATGTCCTGGATAACTGTTTCTTTATCAGAGCTGCCCCCTGAAGAAATCTTTTCTGGGGTCTCTGTCGTTGGTTTTTTGAGTGGTGACTTGGGGCTAAAAATATCTGAGCTGGAAGAAGTTGTTTCTCCAGCAGAGCCACCTGACTCAAAATCTATCAGGACCCCTGAATCTGTTTTGCTGCCTGATGACTCCTCTTTGTCCTTGAGTTCTTCCTTCGGAGGTCTCCGGACTCTTTCTGCGTCTGCATGGTTTTGGTTTGCAGCACATTTTCATTTTGGCCATGAAGGCCTTTAACATGGCTCGCAGATGACATAACATGGCATTAAGCCTGGTGGGGGAGGTGTGTTGAATTCCTCCAGAACGATTTGTGTTTTGCGGGCTAGTAGGGAGGGCAGAGTTGAATTTTTCTGCAACCTCCTTTGCAATGAGCTCAGATAAATGCTCTGAGCTCTCAAAGGGAATATCTTTGTCAATCCTGAGAACGTCCGCAAAGCTTTGAGGCAGCGTGTCACCCAGACTGGAGAGCACATGCTCCTCAGAGATGTTCTGGGTGCTGTGAAAAGCTCTCAACAAATCCTTGGACATGGAGATGATGATGTCCAACAAGAGCTCTACTAAAAGTATTTTAGTGGCATCATTGGAGGAACCTGCCCTCAATTCTGTCCACTGTTCAGCTGATAATCGATCAAAAAAATTTTGAATCAGCGCAAGAATGGTGTCCCTGGTCGGTGTTGGTAAACGCACCATGATGAGTGATTTTGGTCCTTCCATGTTATCCATCCTATGAACTGGGATTATTTGTCTTGGCCTGTTGTGCACGAGTTACTCCGGCAGAAGTGAAGACGCACTGTGTGGGTGGCTTGAATTTAGCCCTATTTATATGGTGTCATCAAAGGCGTTCTTTCCTTTGATCTGTGATGTCACAGATCAAAGGAAATCTCCTGTGTCATCACAGATCAAATGAAAATCTCTTGTGATGTCACAGATCTAGGCCCACCCTCAGCAGCTACAGCTTAGCAACTGTTGCTAAGCAACCACAGCATCCTTTTCCACATTTCATTCTAATTGCAATCACAATGACACACACAATGCTTTTTGCTTCTTGTGTCCAAAATTGAGGAATCACTGTTTTAAAATAAATCCCCACTCTTGTTGTAATAAAAAATTATGTTCATGATCTCAACTGCCATTAGTGTAAGTAAAAGTGAAATCTAATCAAATTATTTGCCTGTTTTCTTTTAAATTTAAATTTTCTTTTCGGGTTACTAAAATACAATACAGAATTTAATTTTTTAGATAAAAGTTCCACAAATTCATTCAATTTTATTCAAATTTCTAAGCAGCATGGTCCAGAATATCTCTCATATGGGATATGGGGAATTAAGAATTATTACTACTATTAATTAAAAGCTGATTTTTATGCTTAACATTTCACATTTACATAAATGAGCACATTAAAAGTGCAGCAAAGTTCATCAAATGTATTGTTTCAATTCATATTTCAATTAAAGTAACTCTCATTACCGAAGGTGTTTTAAAGCCCCATTTTTTATTATGTATTCATTGACAAGAAATAGAAATTGTTTAAAAACACATGTGAAGCACAGATTCAAGACTTGTGGCGCTGTACACTGATGCACCCACAAAACACTCACACACACACAGGCGGTGTGTAATCCATATGCATACACAGAAATGTGTGTGCATGTATGTCCGAGTAAGGCACACCAACAGTAGCTGTGCGCACACACACATACACACACAGATTAAGATAATCTCAAATGGGTACGAGGTAAACTGTTTTGGGGCAGTGACATATTTTTAGGTATTTTAGCTGGATACTTCTTATTATTTGATTTACACACCCTTATTGACTTTTCTGTGTGCAGTGTGTCCGTTCCTCTCCCTGGCACTGGGCCTCTGAGTAACAGCGGTAGGTCTTTGATTTGGTTTCTCCAACACAGTAAGCGAGCTAAATGGAATTGGGATTAGACTTAAATCTTTAATGCCAAATGTATCATATTTGATATTTGAGTTTTTGAGACCTCTGCATCATCAGTGTGATATTTTATTTTCCTGAAAAATGTGATGTATACTAATACATAAAGGGATGTGTAAAAAAAAGTTGCCAAAAAAATAAATTAATAAATAATATGAGTAATATGAGTTGCTGCACCAGCAACCTGCATACAATCACCTGATTATCAAAACAGATTAATAAAATGAGCTGAGATAACATCTGCAACAACTTGAAACAATTTCCAAGTTCAGTTTATTAACTCAAGTTTATAACATTTAAACAAGACTGCTCAGTCTGTGTGATTCTCAAAAGAGAGAAAAAATGTGGATGGGATGTGCATTTTTATAGACTTAACACAGTAACATTCAAAAAATGTTTAAATTGTAAACATTAGTCACTTGTAAGCTTCATCAGCTTATTCCTTTTCAAAAAGGTACAGTGGTACCTTAACTTACGAGTGTCCCAACTGGACGAGTTTTTCGAGATACTGAGCCGTCTCTCGGCCGATTTTTTTGCTTTGAGTTGAGAGCTAAAACTCGAGTTATGAGCAAGCTTCAGATGTCCCACCATTAGTTGGTGCAGCGAACGCCATAGTGAACATTCCGAGTCTCCTCGGTCACTTTAAGCCAGGGGTGTCCAAAGTTTTTTTAGTGAGGGCCAAATACAGAAAAATGAACAAAGGGCCGGGCCAAACACTCGAGGTGACATATCGACACATGAATAGTGTGTGTATTTCTAACTATAATGTGAAGAACATTCCACTCAGTGCAGGGTTTATACAGGTAACAGCTGATCAAATTTAATGCTTTTTAATGCAATTTTAATGCCCAAGTATAAAATTTTCAATGCCACAAATGCAAAGAATTGGTCCACATTCTATTTCTTAACATTTGCAAACATTCCACCAAAGAGATCCATGGGGAGAAATGTGAATATTCAAAAGCAAACTGGACACAACAGGCACTTCTTGAGCAAAATATTCTGTAAAATTTTAACAAAACCTGCAGCTGAATGTTTTAACTATAATTTGGGGGATTTTTCACAAGTTTACACAGTAAAATTAGTCGACTTTTAATGCTTTTTCATGTCGTGTGGAAACCCTGTCAGTGGGAGCAGTGATGCTGTCCTTGATGCTGTCATGTCAGGGAAAGTTTGGTTTGAAGGACTGAATTCTGGGAGCTGGCTGACATGTCAGGAGAAAGTTTGGTGGTTGAGACACGAAGGACTTCACAGAGATGGCTATCAGTCATTCTGGTTGTCAGTCTGTTTTTGTTCTGATTTAACAGAGAAAATGTTTGTTCACATATATGAGCCAAACAGGTCAACATTCTTTTTGCGTGGCGTCATCAGAGCCGAAACAGGCATTATCAACATTCTTTTTGCGTGGCGTCTCGATAGAATCAGAGGAAACTTGGCATTATCCAAACTCCGATAGAAGTCAGGGAGGGAGAGAAGATGATGTTCAGACTTTTCAGAGAATCAGAGAATCATCACACTGCATTTCAATCAGTTCTAACTGCAGACTCTCTTCCACTTCTTCTGCATCCACCAGGAAGGGGGTTGGAACAGTTGATTTGTTTTTCAATGACAGAAAAATCTTGAAAAGCTGGTTGATTTGTTTTTCACGAGAATGACAGAAAAATCTTGAAAACGCTGGTTGAATTCTGTCACGAGAGATGCAATCACAGACACATATTTCTCCTTTTTCAGCAGAAAGTTCAGCCTTTGGAGCAGCAAAGTTCAGACACATATTTCTCCTTTGGAAAAGCAGACTTGATTTCAGCGTGGGGAAGTGCAGCAGTGGGTTGAAGCTTGCGCAGCATTGAAGCTTCGTAGTTGTGCCTCAAACAGGCGGAGCTTTACACAGAAGGCTTTCAGGTGCGCATACAGGTGTGGTGGAGTGGCACCAGATGTTCTTTCCCTTGTAGGCTCTTGTTCAGTGTATTCAAATGATGCGTAAGATCAACTAAAAATGCCAGGTCTGCCAGCCAAAGAGGGTCACTCAGTTCATGAAGAGGTCGGCCCTTCTCTTTCAAAAACTGGTCAATTTCTGATCTCAGCGAATAAAACCGCTGCAGCACAGAGCCGCGGCTGAGCCAGCGCACGTCAGAGTGGTAGAGTACATCCCCGTATTCAGCATCCACGTCAGATAGGAAAGCTTGAAATTCTCTGTGGTACAGTCCTCTAGCTCGAATTATGTTGACAGTTTTTACAACAGTGTTCATCACATCGTCCAGCTGGACAGTCTTGGCACACAGTGCTTCTTGGTGGATTATACAGTTGATTCTAACAGCCTCACCTCCGCTCTCTTTTACCTTGGCGCACACCATCCATGCCATTCCTTTGCGCTCACCCGTCATAGCCGGAGCTCCATCCGTTCGTTACTCCACAGAGCTTGTCCCATTTAAGCCCGATCTTTTCAACTGCCTGTGACACAGCCTCAAAAATATCTTTACCCGTGGCTGTGCCTTTTAAGCTCATCAAATCAAGCAGCTCCTCCGTACAGCAAAAATGATCATCTACTCCCCGCAAAAAAATTAACAGCTGCGCAGTGTCTGTGGCATCTGTGCTCTCATCACATGCTATCGAGTAAAAATCAAAAGCACAAGCTTTGTCTCTCAGCTGAAGTTTTAAGTTAGCTGACAAGTCCTCGATTCTCCGTGCCACTGTATTTCTGGATAAACTCACGTTGTTGAAATCCTGTACTTTCTCCAGGCAGATTATTTCTGTGACTTTGATGAGGCACTGCTTTATGAAATCACCGTCTGTAAATGGTTTGCCGTGCTGGGCAATGAGTTTAGCAACTTCATAGCTTGCTGTTGTGGCGTTTTCCTGTAATTTGTTAGCACGGAAAAAAAAACTGTTGTTGAGCTTGCAGGCTAGCTGCCATTAGCTTGACTTTCTGTGTTCGTTCGGCGCCGGTGTACGATGTGTAGTTTTCATGTTTGGTCTCATAGTGCCGACGGACATTATATTCTTTCATCACAGCAACAGCTTCATTGCAGATCAAACAGACACACTTTCCGTTGATTTCTTTGAAGAAATATTCATTTTCCCACCGTGTTTGAAATCTTCTACACTCACTTTCTATTTTGCGTTTCTTTGGCGCTGCCATTTTCTGCTGGCTCATGGTAAAAGTTTTTCTTAATCTTAATCGTGTAATTGTACTAAGTGGAGAAGCACTGTTTATGTGACTGGCTCCATCTAGTGTTGAAACTGAGAAGTGCAACCAGTGACTGTGTTCAGCTCAAGCTTCTTGTGCGGGCCATATTCAATTATATTTTCATAATTTGCTGCGGGCCAATAAAAACTGGGCCGCTTAGTTTGGACACCCCTGCTTTAAGCGCTCAGCTCGCAGTGGAAGCAGCAGTGTTGTGCTCACATTTGTGCTTTCAGTTATTTTGCAATTGTAATTTGAGTTACGAGCTCTGTCACGGAACGAATTGAACTCGTAAGTCAAGGCACCACTGTATATGACTTTTTTTTTTCATTTGTTTTTTTTGTGCAAAATTTGCAACAATATTGCTTATATTTTAGCTTATCAGAAGGGATGAAAAGTGCATAACATTTGCATTTACTTGTGTACTTCTTCACTTGGGTTGAGTGGCGGTTCTACCATGCGTACTTCGGCCAGCCTTTGCCGTGCCCCCCCATTTGAAAAAGACTGCTGTAGGGCCTCCATAGACAACTATCTGGTGTGCACCAGAAATTTTCCTTTGCCAGTGACAAAGTTTCGCATGCACAGAGGTGTGATTACCTTATCATCTTTTAGTTGGTTGATGATACTATCAGGTATATTTCTGGTTTTCAGTAAAGTGAATATATCCACCTCTGCCGCCATTCTCTTTAAACAATGCTGAAGTTACTTTCAGATTCACAGCTTCCAATGCAGCAGTTAAGAGCAAAGTTAAGAGAAAAACAACTGAACATGCTGACTGACTGTTTATCCATTGATTATCCGTTTTTGTACTTCTTTTTTTATGTAAAATCATTTTGGGCATTTTAGGTCAAACATTATATTTGTCTGAGACCCACTATTAGTTTTATCTACCCTTTAATGTCAAACCTGCAGTATAATTATATTTGGCCCGCAAGATAATATCAAATGTCTATTAGATCTGGCCCGCCAGTATACAGCACATTCACCGCTAATACTACACATCCCAGAATGCTCTTGTAGCACAGGTGTCAGCTAACATCACTAAAAGAAAGTGCAATACTTCCAATCAGTTCAGGCTCAAGTCCCATTGTGCAGTCCAAAAAGTTCAGTTTCAGGAAGAGTTTCAGTTTGATTCAGTTCAAAGAAAAAAATAAGAAAAATAGTTCACTTCCTAGTTCAGTTCAAATCAAATCCTTTCACTCCTACCGCTCAAGGTCACTGGATCTGAGTCTGGCTCGCCATCTTGAATCGTGTCCGTGTGTGTGCCACCTGCACGCCACAGGTGAGTCCTCTCTGACCGAGCTTCCAATAAAGCAAAACAAAAAACCTGACCTGTATAGCAGGTCATAAACAAAATAAATTATTATTTCTAACTACTCAACAACACTAACAAAGTTTTACAGTCTCCTGAGTCGTAACATCACTGCTGCGGTGCTCTGTGAACCTAAAATGGCGCCAGAGCAGCCTTCTTGAACTCATGGCTCCATCTTTCACACAAATAATTGAACACATCTCTCATTTACACAATATACAATCTCTCACATTACATTCACAGTGGTTACTCCCTGATAAACCGAAAATATTAACTGGAAACCTGTTTATGATGAAAACTGTCCTTGTACACAGCTACGCTATTAGCATTAGCTCTCCGCTAGCATTTAAACAGAATGACGCGGTGAAAATACAATAAAATGAACGCGAAACTCACCAAAACCGGTGTCGCTTAATTTTTATCTGTTCCTCGTCTTTTCCCGACCAGTTAAGTGCCGTTTTACAGGTTTTAAATCAACTCTTTTACACATTATTAATCACCGCTTGCTGTTCCTCTGCTCTCCTTCACCTCTCTGCTTCTGCTGCGTCACTCAGGTGCTGCGACCTTTCTCTTAAAGGGGCAGTGACTCTCTAAAGACATTTTTAATCACACATTAAATTGTTGTTTCAATAACATTTTAACTTGATTAACCTATTTATGCAACTGAATTATTTATTGTTATTTATCTCTGATTTAAATTTGGGTTACACTCTGCTAGTGGGTTGGCGCATCAGTGAAAACCTGTAAGCATCCCAAATTTAACCCCTCCCAAAAAATGGCCAAACAAAAGAAGGAAAACAGGAGGAGAGAGGAAAAGGGAAATTATTTTATTTTTCTTGCTGTGGATGATACTGCCCAGCTGTCAATCTCATCCGTGGAGTGGACTCAAGTCTGCGCGTTACAGAGGAACTTTTGGGATTAAAATCAATGCATGGCACAACCGCAGGAAAAGAAATATTTGAAGAGGTATCCAAATGTGTAAATGAAATGAGCCATCTGAATGGGATAAACTTGTGGGATTGATGACAGATGTGCGGTCAAAAGAGTGGATTGGTGGGCAGAATTCGAGAGAAGATGCGGGAGAAGCATGAAGGTGAGCTTACAGTTTATCACTGCATCATACACCAGGAATTGTTGTGTGGCAAGGCCCTGAAACTGGAACATGTTATGAGCACCATAACACGAGTAGTTAACTTCATTAGAGCCAAAGGTTTGAATCACCGCCAGTTCAAGTCTTTTCTGGAGGAGTTTGGTTTGGAATACAGAGACGTGCCCTGTCACACACAGGTGAGATGGCTAAGCTGAGGAAAAGTATTGAAGGCATGTTTCGAGATGCGTGGGGAAATCTGTCAGTTTATGGAAAGCAAAGGGAAAGACACACCAGAGCTCCGGAATAAAACATTTCTGTTTGAGCTTGCTTTTCTGTGTGACATCACGAACCATCTCGATGTGCTCATCGTGCAGCTTCGGGGGCGGGGGCAGGTCATCACAGACATGTACGCTGCAGTGAGTCAGATACTGCAAGGAAACTTGGGCCATTTTCCGTGCTGCCAAACCATGAAAGAGCAGATCTCTACCTCTGTGTTGCCAGGTGCACAGTTTGCTGAAAACTCAACGTACTCAACTCAGATTTGCTGACTTTGAAGCACAGAAATATAGGTTTGAACTGCTTAGTAATCCGTTTGCAGTTGATGTGGAAAGCGCACCAACCATGTAATGGAGCTGATTGAACTCCAGTGTAGTGACACGCTCAAGTCTAAGTATGATTCTGTTGCACAGTTTCCACGTTTCATCCCTGACACAATGTCCCAACTCCTCACCCAAGCTGCTCAAATGCTCTCAGTGTTCGGCAGCACATATCTGTGTGAACAGTTATTCTCTTATCACACAGGAGTCGTCTCACTGATGAACACCTTCACTCAATCCTGAGGATTTCCTCAGCTCAGAGCCTGACCCCAAACATTGATGAACTGGCATCTAAGAAGAGATGGATCAATGTGCTTCAGAGTGTAGCAAACTGAGCTTGAATTAATGTTGTCTTTACGCACTTTTTTCTTGCTACAACAAGACATGTACTGTTAATTAGTGAATGGTTGAATTTTTATTGAAGGAAATTACTATTTTATTTTGGTTGTTTTGTTGTTGGCCTGTGAAAAAAGGTTTCCAGAGAGGTATAAGATTTTTTTTTAATTTTATTTAGTGTATTTATAAACATAAGAAATGCCACTGATGTATGTGTATTTACAATATTAAGCTTTGATTGTTCCAGAATCAGTGTCTAAGCAAAACTGTTTCCATATGAAAATGTTTATCATTATATATCTGGAGAGAAGGGAAAATTGTAGCCATTTTTTTCAATAAATATCGAGTCTGGCTTAGTCCTGGTTTTTTATTTTGGCCCACTGTGTATTTTAGTTTGACTTTAACACAGCTTTAATGTATTTGTAAAAATGCAAAAAAGGCACTTTGGACCGGGTCTAGATCAGAAACCACTAAACTTCTCAAACCTGTCTAAAATGATTTTACATCAGTAAGAGGCACAAAAAACGGATGGAGAAAGAGTAGGTCATCATTTCAGTTAATTTCCCCTTTAACTGCCAAATGGAAACAGTGAATCTACAGCTAACTTCAGCGTCGTTCTCTTCAGTAAAATGAGCTTAATGGTCTTTTGTGAACTCTGGAAACGGAAACCAGCCTTCATGAAAGAGCATCTTGTGAGCACGTGAAATTTTCTCGTGCTCACGAGATAGTTTCCAGTGTGCACCAGAAATGTGAAGTGTTTTTTTTTTTCTTCAACTTTTTTTTTTGCACATGTCCCTTTAGTGGCTCTGTAACATTTACAATTTGCAGTAAGATAAAATACAAACCTTCCCACAAACCTTTCTACCTTTAATATTAGACTTTCACTCATTTTTAAGGTTAATTACAGGCAGAAAGTTTGATGCAGGTCCAAGAAAAGGTTGTTTGTCAGTGCTTCTTCTCCATAAGTTAAAAAAAGCCTTAAATAAAGAAGAATTTAGCTTTTTTGATCCTCAGATAGATCTTGAATCACATTTATCCCAGAGATGGTGCTGTTTCCTTTTTGGTTTTGGAGTTGATGCACCTTCTTTGTCAGCGAATGAAAATAAAGTCGCGTCAGCTGACACGCACTTAACCCGCCCGGCTGTGTCTCCACTCTGTTTTCTCTGTTATTCTCTGTAAGCTGAGTATGTAGGTCACAGCGAGAGAGAGAGGAATTCTTGACATTACCATAGAAATATGACTTCAACGAGGTACATCTGAGGGATACGACATGTGGGGAATCCTCACACACACACACACACACCCCTCATTCTCTGTTGATACATCTGGCATTGCTGGAAATGAGTCAGTGGGATCGACTTCCTTTTTATTTTCTTTCCTGAATGCAGTGCAGAGTTTATGGACTCTATGAACATCACTGTATGAAAATCACCAGTGAGAAAATGAACTCTCCCCAAAGGATGAAGAATGTAGGTCATCTTATCGGAGCAGGGCTTGATTTCATCATACAAATATGACAAGTGTGAGGAGGGTGAGTTCAAAGACACTGCACACACATGCACATATATATACAGCATATATACGTATGTAGATGACTAGATGATCTAAAATTCACAAAAGCAGGACAGAGGCATGTGTACTTGGAGGAAGAGAGGAGATTACTAAAGAAATGTGCAGCACTTGACCTTGTCCCATCATTCATGTTTTTCCTCATGTTTGAATTTGCACTTTTACACTTTTTTTTGTTACCGAATCCTCGTCCAAGCACAGTGGAACGAAGCAAAAAAATCTAATGACTCAAAGTGCCATTGAAGAAAATGAATGCATAATTAATAAAACTTTTACACCAGCAATTGGTGTGTTGGAGTGTGCATTAATCATTTATAACATTTCATTTTTAAATGGAACTCATAATGAGCAAAGGCCCAATTTTCTGAAGAAAATTTGAGTGTGCTCTCTTTAGCTGAAAGACAGACCTTCAGTGCAAATTACAAAGACGTACAATTTCCCTATGAACCAGCTCCACTTTTAAGGTCTTTGTAAGGGGTTGTAATTTCTGTTTAGCACCCGGTGTGCATGTTAGCTGGAGAGGAGTGGGAACACCGTAACACTTTTGTTTAGTTGTGGGAATTTTTCATGGAGCATACTGAGCTTAAATATCAAAATTTGGACAATAAAAAAAAACAGTGAGCAGTAAATACAGAGTGCCAAATAATAAATAATATTTGGACACTAATTTGGAAAATGCCAGCAATGATTCAGATAATAAAGGCCCCAAATGTTTAACTTCTGAGACAATGGGCAGCACAATATAGTGTTAAAACGCCAATAAGTCACATCTTTAAAGACTGCAGGAGCATGTTTGTTTGAATGGTCCACTCTAGCCTTTCACATTGTGCCGAGAAAAAAAGGAAAAATCACAAAAGCTTAACATTTCAATTACTAGGAAAACAAACATAAAAAACGCTGTAACACAGATAGGAGAGGACAGATTACTATAAACTTAGAATTTGGATGAAAGTTTATGGAACTAGTTGTATTGAGTGATACTGACACCCGGATGTTTAATGTCGTGTTCAAGATCACCCAGTTGATCAAAACTAAGGTTTCTCACACCAGGATGAATCAGATGAAGGTGTTACTCTGTGGTTGGGCAGACTGAAGACTTTATACAAGGCGATAAAATAAGAAGCATCACTAATGATAATACTTTGGTATCTGTCTCCCCCTCTTTTTTTAATCTATATAACTTTCTTTTACCTTTATTTATTCTTAATATCAAGGGATATTTTAACCACAGTGGATTAAAAATGAAGTTTGCAGAAAATGCTGGGCTTTGTGATTGCTCCGTGACTATTAAAAAACACACCCTGCAAGATTTTTGGACAATTATTATTAAATATTGCAATATTTTTTCACAGTGTGGCTGCTTTTATGAATTCAGTGTTTTAAAGGGTTTTAGTGCTTGTGGTCAGTGTCAGGAGGTGGTGCTGAGGCCAGTGTTTGTATGTGGTTTGAGTGTCTCCAGCCACAAAATCATAAAAAAGCAAAGAAAAAATGATCAGCATCGCCTCGGTGCATTTAATATTTTACTGTGGCAGTTTCACATGAACGTATCTAGTAAGAGTAGCTGTTGTTTAATTCATGTTTGAAGGGCAAAAGCGGCATTTCTCATTGATGATTAACCCCACTGCCCTCTTTCCCTCTTTCTTTACTTTCCCTTTTATCTCTCTGACTGTATTATATTATGCATTTACTGTTTTCAGTGCATCCGCGCACTCATGTAATAGTCTGTGTGTGTAGTCGAGTCTGTGGGTATTACGACTTCGCCGCTTCCGCTTAATATTGCACAGACATACTGATGCGTTCAGGGCAGCTGCTTGAGAAGTTGCAGAAACTGAAGATGTACAACAAAAAAAATCTGGATCAAAATCTAAAAAACGACAGGCCGACCCCCCATAATATATCTAATCTCACTCATTTGTCTTCTTCTTAACAAATAGGTCTAGAGACTTCGCCGCTTGTACAATTCTCAAAGTAGGTCATTCATGTAACTTATATTTAAAACTGCCAGCCGGCCAAGATGATGAAACTTCAGAAACATGGCTGCACTCGCATGCATGTTTAAATGGATGAGAGGTCAATTTCCATAATATTTAATCTCACTCATTTGTCTTCTTCTTAACAGGGGAGGAAGGCCAGAGGAGACGGAGGGAGGGACAGAGAATGGGAGAAAGTGGATGAGAGGCACAGCAGGGGAGGAAAGAGGAGTAAAAAATCTTGACAGTTGTATTTAAAATGATCTTACTGTGTTTGCGCTCACTGTTATGTTCCTGTGGTTTATATGTTTTCATCAAAAGAAATTACACATGACAACTAATGTTTTTGTGAGACTTTGAGAGGGCCAGGGGAGGAAGGCCAGAGGAGACGAGGGAGGGACAGAAATCCAAGCTGCGATGAGAGGCCAGCAGGGGAGGAAAGAGGAGTAAAAAATGGACAGTTGTATTTGATCAAGTCAAAGTTTGTGAGCTCACTGTTAAAGGCTGATTCGCTGTGAGCATATGTTTTACATCAATTGAAATTACACATGACACTAATGTTTTTGTGAGACTTTGACGAAACAAATCCAAGCTGCGATCAGCCTGCAAGTCAAAGTTTGTGAGCATTAAAGGCTGATTCGCTGTGAGAGCACACACCCATGACCTGATGATTGTTAATATTTAGTTTAATATTTGATGATGCTCGGGGGGTAGATTTTGGAAGAACAAAGTTTTGAGCCTCCCATGTTTGAAATTTCCTCTAAAACTCCCTTTTGTCATATTGCTAGCTGATTTTCCAACTATTAAATGACTAAATAATATATGAAAAATCCCCAAAATTAAAACACTTTAGAGACATGAAAGCTAAAAAAAAAAAAAGATTGTATGCTCTTTGTTTGCTGAAGACTTGATTTGTATGGAAAGCTGTTTGAACATTAATTAGATATCCCTGATGTCAGATGGCAAAAACACTTACATGCTTATTAATAGAGCATAAAATCAGTCCACTAGTTAACTAGTAAAACCAAAAATGACCACTAGTAGTACTAATTATGTGTTTTTTTGGCCTTATTAGTTAACTAACTGGCTAATTTTATGCTCTATTAATAAGCATATAAGCGTTTCTGCCATCTCATATCAATATAATATATAATATATCAGGATATGTAATTAAATCTCAATGCTTTCCATGCACTTGTGCTTATTCTGCATATTTATAAAGTTGTATTTGCCCTTTCCATTAAAACATTGTGCTCACAGTGTTGTACGCACACTCAAGTACGTGTGTGTGTCTGTGGTCTGTCCAGTGACAATGACAGAGGCAGAGAGAGAGAAAATGAGAATAAATGAGAGATTTGGGGAATTAGATGGTGTGACTTTGTCGTGCAGACATCAAGAGATTCCATCTACAAAAGAATAACTCAAAGGCCTAAGTGTGTGTGTGTGTGTGTGTGTGTGTGTGTTTGAACTCAGGGCATCTGTATTTTACATGTGTGTGTCTCCATGATTATGTCCATGAATGTGTGCCTTTGATTGAATAGCGACGCGAGGGAAAAGTCCTCAAAAGAAACCCAGACAGACACACACTCTCCTTAACTCATTTACTTAGCTGCTTTGTGTGTGTGTGTGTATGTGTGTGTGAGTGTGTGAAACAGCTCATTTGTTCTACAGCCTCTGTTGTTTGTATTCTCGACTGATAGCTTTCTCTACTGAAAAATAGGCTCACACTCTGTTTGCATGTGTGTGCGTGCATATTGTGTGCCCTAACTTCGCGTCAATATGTGTGTGTGTTTGTATGTGTGTGTGCATTTACCCAGCTAATTGAAAAGTGCCACTGTTGTAAACAAGCTGAGAAAAGAGCGAACATTTTTCATGTGACATGGGGGCTCTACACAGCGGGGAAGTGTGTGTGTTTGTGTGCCATCGTATGTGTGTGTGTTTTTGTGTGTGTTTGCGGCCTGCCAACCTCAGATGGCAGTCACTTATCTCGGGTACTTGCATCATTTACGTCCTCCTCTCATCTCCTCTTCTCCTGGGTCATCCCTCCCTCCTCTCATCGTCTCATCACCTCTCATCCTCTCTCTCTTTGCTTCCTCTCATTTTACTTTCTCATCCTCCTTTTCCTGTCAAATCTCTTTTTATCCAGATATCCTATCGGCTGTGTTAACACCGACAGAGTGGCTGTAATTCAGTGAAGGTTTTAGTCATGTTGAGCTGCTGACATTAGACTAGATGAGACAATATCTGTGTTGTCATGATTAAAAGCCACTTTGTCCCTCTTGCTGAACAACACTTTACCACCACTACACTACAGTTTTTACCAGTAAACATCCTTCATGTATTGTTCTAAATATCATCAACAATAAATGCATCCAGATGGCAGAAATGAGCAGATTACTATAAAAGACTTGAAGGTACACTGGATCCCAGTTGTGTGCATGCACTTGGACATACAAGTGTGTGTGTATGCACATGAATGAACTGTGAAGATTCTCACTCATCCAGGTCATGGTAATGATTAAAACTCTGAAGAAAGTCAGCTGGACTTGCTTCAGGTTCTTGAAGACATTTAACCTCTCATCCAAGAGGCTTTTTCAGTTCAGTTGAACTGAACTCAGACTTTCTTCAGCTTTTTGGGAATCACCACGAATAATGCCGATAGTTTAATGCAAACCTGCAAAGAGGTTGAAAAATACCTCTGAACAAACAAAAAAACTTTTCAAATTCTTCCAAAAAAATGTTTTGCAAATGTTTTACTCTATTTTTTAGGCTTCAGGGAAGCGCACAAAGTATTTGGGTGAGAAACAGTGCATGTAGGCATTTGATTACTATTACTCCAAAGGGTCTCTAACCATCCTCTCATAGAAGACCACACCACAAGCTGTTAGCCTGCATTAAGACTCAGCATGCTCAAAATCACAGCTGTAACACGCCGATGTTTAGCAGACAATGTTTACCATGGACACCATCTTAGTTAAGCGCAGGGGTGTCAAACATACAGCCCGAATCCAGCCCGCCAGGGGGTCCAGCTCGGCCCACCGGATGACTTTTCTAAGTGTGAAAATTAAGGAAAGACATAAATTGCATTTCTATAAAAGTAACTACTATTACTAATCAGTCCACTGGGGGTCCACAGAGTTATAATAAATAATTTACACTGTGTTTTTTCCTGAATATCGTCGTCATGTTTGGTGCGCGTTTTGTGCAGGAAGAAACGGTAAACACGGGCTATTGTAAAGAAACACCTATTGACCTAATCAATATTACATTTATATATACAATATAATATATTTTTAATAGTTTTTATCATATAAATATCTCCCCTAACAAACACAACCCATGCTGCTGTACATACTGTATATACTGTACATAACACACTGTCATACACACCTTGTACAAAACTCTGAGGCATTGCCTGCATTTTAATGTAAATATTGTAAATAACTTTGTTGTTTGCTAAATGTGTACATCAGTTTTTGAAATTTACCATCTATATTTGTATTCTAAGTTATAAAAATGGTTCATTAGACATGTTTGTGGTTTTTACAGTAGAAAATAAAACTTTTTTCTGTTTGGGTTTGAGGTTTTTTGTGGGATTTTAGGTCCAGTGTGTTAACACTGTATGTCAAAATGAAAAAATAACTGTACAGTCACACTGTTTATTGCTAGTTTATTGTAGAAAGACCTTAAAATAGGGTTTAACATCCAAAAACCTCCACTAATGATTTAAACATAGAGAAATATTGTCATTATGTATGGGTTATTATGCTATGGTTTTACTGGTCTGGCCCACTTGAGATCAAAGTGGGCAGTATGTGGCTCCTTAACTAAAATGAGTTTGACATCCATGGTTTAGCGTATTAGTGTAGTAACACTTTCTAATCAATACCAAACACAAAGCACAAAGTAATGGACCAGCTGAGTGTTTGACCCAGTGAGGAAGTGGGTGAATTCCTAATGCCGTTAAGAGTCATTCTCTAAATAGATGTGTGCCAATTTTCATGACAATCCATTCATTATTTCACACAAAACCACAGATATAAAAAGTCATATCACCAAAGTCATGACCATTCATCCTCTGAGGGATCTGAATGTCTGCACCAAATTGTATAGTATTAATTATAATCTCTTTATCGGCTATTTATGAATATGTATCATATCTACGCTAAGACTTCTATATGTCTCTAAATATAACTTAACTGCAGCTTCAGCCAAAACACAGTTGAATTATACCGCAGACGAACTCTCAGATACGTCAAAACTCCAGAACAGCCCTCTGCCCTGTGATATTATAAATACTGCGACTGAGAGTTAATTAATTCTTCAGCAAAATGATGTTAGGCCGGACACTCGCTTACTGTTCTGACAGCTGACAACTCAATTAAACTATTCCGATGAAACACTGAATATGAGAAAGCCTCACTGCAGGGGAACGACGGCAATGAAAACTTTGTTAGGTCAGTCTGCTTTATTTATATAGAACAAGGGCAAATTGGACTTTTGAAGTGTTTATATTAAAGCATCACAGCGGAGCATCCATTAAAAATGAAGGTCAGAGTGAAAAGAAAGAAAAAACGCCATCACTTTCTGGTGAAATTTGCTCTACGTTTCCCCCCAACTTTACAGTTTAAATGATAATTAACATGTTAATGAGCTGTGTGTGTGCCCGTAACACACACTCTAGACTGTGTGTGTGTGTGTGTGTATGACTGTATATTGTATATTGTTCCTGTTAGGCTGAGACAACTTGTGGAATTAGTTACAGGTTTACAGCTATGATGCAGGAAAATGAAAAATGCCTTAAGCCAGCGTGTGTGTGTGTGTGTGTGTGTGAGAGAGAGAGAGAGTATTGAATTTTAGACTTTCAGACATGTCCCAGGGGAATAGCTTCAATTTGCATTACATTATATTCTCAACATAACACAACATTCAGCCAAAACTCCCCCTCTGTGTGTGTGTGTGTGTGTGTTGTGGGTGTGTGTGTGTGAATTCTGCCACATCATCTGGGATGGCGATGATGCAACTCTTAAAGACGTTTCACATGTGTCATGTCTGTGCAATTTAAGCTTTTCACGCTGTTCATTTTAGTTTTAGATGTGCTGTAGGGGTGAGTCTTTATAACAATTTACACCTATTAATAGTGTCAACATGGTGCAACATTAGCTCCATGATACTACAGCTTTTTCATACACATCATTTTAAAGTTACACAATATGTATGTCGATATCTACAGTGGGGAAAATAAGTATTTGATACACCATGCCGATTTTGCAAGTTTTCCCACTTACAAAGAATGGAGAGGTCTGTAATTTTCATCGTAGGTACACTTCACCTGTGAGAGACAGAATCTAAAAAAATACAGAAAATCACATTGTATGATTTGTAAATAATTAATTTGTGTTTTATTACATGAAATAAGTATTTGATCACCTAAAAACCAGCAAGAATTCTGGTTCTCACAGACCTGTTAGTTCATCTTTAAGAATCCCTCCTATCCTCCACTCGTTACCTGTATTAATTGCACCTGTTTGAACTCGTTACCTGTATAAAAGACACCTGTCCACACACTCAATCAATCAGACTCCAACCTCTCCACCATGGGCAAGACCAAAGAGCTGTCTAAGGACACCAGGGACAAAATTGTAGACCTGCACAAGGCTGGGATGGGCTACAGGACAATTATTAGAAAATGGAAGAAACTCAAGATGATTGTCAATCTCCCTCGGACTGGGGCTCCATGCAAGATCTCGCCTCGTGGAGAATCAGTGATCATGAGAAAGGTGAGGGATCAGCCCAGAACCATACAGGAGGACCTGGTCAATGACCTGAAGAGAGCTGGGACCACAGTCTCAAAGGTTACCATTAGTAACACACTACGCCATCATGGATTAAAATCCTGCAGCGCGCAAGGTCCCCCTGCTCAAGCCAGCGCATGTCCAGGCCCTCCCGTCTGAAGTTTGCCAGTGACCATCTGGATGATCCAGAGGAGGCATGGGAGAAGGTCATGTCGTCAGATGAGACCAAAATAGAACTTTTTGGTATAAACTCCACTCGCTGTGTTCAGAGGAAGAAGAAGGATGAGTACCATCCCAAGAACACCATCCCAACTGTGAAGCATGGGGGTGGAAACATCATGCTTTGGGGGTGCTTTTCTGCAAAGGGGACAGGACGACTGCACCGTATTGAGAGAGAGGATGGATGGGGCCATGTATCGTGAGATTTTGGGCAACAACCTCCTTCCCTCAGTAAGAGCATTGAAGATGGGTCATGGCTGGGACTTCCAGCATAACAATGACCCAAAACACACAACCAGGGCAACTAAGGAGTGGCTCTGTAATGAAGCATTTCAACATCCTGGAGTGGCCTAGCCAGTCTCCAGACCTGAACCCAATAGAAAATCTTTGGAGGGAGCTGAAACTCTGTGTTGCCCAGCGACAGCCCCGAAACCTGAAAGATCTAGAGAAGATCTGTATGCCAAAATCCCTGCAGCAGTGTGTGCAAACCTAGTCAAAAACTACAGGAAACGTTTGACGTCTGTAATTGTAAACAAAGGTTTCTGTACCAAATATTAAGTTTGATTTTTCTATTGTATCAAATACTTATTTCATGCAATAAAATGCAAATTAATTATTTAAAAATCATACAATGTGATTTTCTGGATTATTTTTTTTAGATTCTGTCTCTCACAGTTGAAGTGTACATATGATGGAAATTACAGACCTCTCCATTTTTTGTAAGTGGGAAAACTTATTTTCCCCACTGTATGTGCATAAATAATCACATCACTGTGATATTTTGGCCCAATTTGGACGACCTTATTTTGAATGTAATTTTCATCGTAGGTACACTTCACCTGTGAGAGACAGAATCTAAAAAAATACAGAAAATCACATCAAGGTATGATTTTTAAATAATTAATTTGTGTTTTATTACATGAAATAAGTATTTGATCACCTAAAAACCAAGCAAGAATTCTGGTTCTCACAGACCTGTTAGTTCATCTTTAAGAATCCCTCCTATCCTCCACTCGTTACCTGTATTAATTGCACCTGTTTGAACTCGTTACCTGTATAAAAGACACCTGTCCACACACTCAATCAATCAGACTCCAACCTCTCCACCATGGGCTAGACCAAAGAGCTGTCTAAGGACACCAGGGACAAAATTGTAGACCTGCACAAGGCTGGGATGGGCTACAGGACAATTATTAGAAAATGGAAGAAACTCAAGATGATTGTCAATCTCCCTCGGACTGGGGCTCCATGCAAGATCTCGCCTCGTGGAGAATCAGTGATCATGAGAAAGGTGAGGGATCAGCCCAGAACCTACACGGGAGGACCTGGTCAATGACCTGAAGAGAGCTGGGACCACAGTCTCAAAGGTTACCATTAGTAACACACTACGCCATCATGGATTAAAATCCTGCAGTGCAGCGCAAGCAAGGTCCCCCTGCTCAAGCCAGCACATGTCCAGGCCCTGAAGTTTGCCAGTGACCATCTGGATGATCCAGAGGAGGCATGGGAGAAGGTCATGTGGTCAGATGAGACCAAAATAGAACTTTTTGGTATAAACTTCACTCGCTGTGTTTGGAGGAAGAAGGATGAGTACCATCCCAAGAACACCATCCCAACTGTGAAGCACTGTGGGGGTGGAAACATCATGCTTTGGGGTGCTTTTCTGCAAAGGGGACAGGACGACTGCACCGTATTGAGGAGAGGATGGATGGGGCCATGTATCGTGAGATTTTGGGCAACAACCTCCTTCCCTCAGTAAGAGCATTGAAGATGGGTCATGGCTGGGACTTCCAGCATAACAATGACCCAAAACACACAACCAGGGCAACTAAGGAGTGGCTCTGTAATGAAGCATTTCAACATCCTGGAGTGGCCTAGCCAGTCTCCAGACCTGAACCCCATAGAAAATCTTTGGAGGGAGCTGAAACGGCCAGTGTTGCCCAGCGACAGCCCTGAAACCTGAAAGATCTAGAGAAGATCTGTATGCCAAAATCCCTGCAGCAGTGTGTGCAAACCTAGTCAAAAACTACAGGAAACGTTTGACGTCTGTAATTGTAAACAAAGGTTTCTGTACCAAATATTAAGTTTGATTTTTCTATTGTATCAAATACTTATTTCATGCAATAAAATGCAAATTAATTATTTAAAAATCATACAATGTGATTTTCTGGATTTTTTTTTAGATTCTGTCTCTCACAGTTGAAGTGTACATATGATGGAAATTACAGACCTCTCCATTTTTTGTAAGTGGGAAAACTTATTTTCCCCACTGTATGTGCATAAATAATCACATCACTGTGATATTTTGGCCCAATTTGGACGACCTTATTTTGAATGTTGATGGAGCATAATGTAGTTATTTCAGCATCCTTTTTGATCCATTCATTGCAATTAAATCACAGCAGAATCTGTTTATTGTGGGATCATACAGTTGTAGGAAAGTGTCCAGCACCCACCACAACATAGGCTGCAACACAAACTCCACTTAAGCACACAAAAAAAAAATATATATGGCAAAATATGGCCGGGAAAAATGCAGGTCAACATATTATACTGAAACGTTAACGCACCGATTCAGTAAAATGTGAGTTGTGATGAAAACTTTAGCTACACCTGTCAATTACATTCAGTCTCATTTATGTTACGTCACTGTTTTGTCTGACACCCAGGATGTTTACTCTCACTTGTAGAGTGTTAACCAAACGACCACAGGTGTCGCTGTTTACAGGCTTTTTCCGATAACTACATTATGGCACATTTAAGTGTTTAAGCACCTGTTGCTGCATTTACTGAAGTCATACTTTGGCACTGAGAATGATTTCCTCCTGTCCTGTCGTGTTTGTGTTTCTTCTCCTGCCACATTAATGTCGCCACAACTGTTTGAGCTTGAAACATAATTAGTAACTCTTTGACGCTGTTTTCCTTTCTGTGCTTAAAACAGTGTGGTTTCCAATTATTTCTTTAAAACACAACAGGTGTTTCAGAGCCTCACACACACACACACACACACAGGTACTGAACATACACACACACCGCACAGAAACATACAGAGCTGCGTGTTTGATGAAAGGAGGCAAGAAATGGATTTTGCATGTGCAGACTTTTGTGTATATGCTGATTTTGTGCATGTGTGTGTACTTGTACGTGTCTGTGTCGGTGTGCACATGCATGTGTTTGTCCCCTCCGTTGCCACAGAAAGCAATTTAAATGGAGATGGTTCCTTCGTCCCTTTTTAGAGACACAGAACAAAAGATCTGACTACAAAATGAATGCAATCACAATCTGCTCCCTCCCTGCCTCCTTTTCTTCTCTCTCACACTTCCACCTTGTTTATATTATTTTTTCTATCCCGTTTTTTTCTTCCTGCAGTCTTATATTTATACGTATGACTCTGCAGAGAGTACTGTACTCATATGAATACAAGCTCAAAAGAAATATGAGCTATTCTAAAGTTTTTCCTCAAGTACAAGGAAGACATTTCATTGGGGAGCTTGCACTGAGAGCAGGTGTGTGTGTGTGTGTGTGTGCAGAGGTTGGGCATATAGTGATGTTATAAGATAGATATAAGGGGAAAAGAGCCGTTTCTCTCTCGCCTGCAGTATGAACAGAGCAGCATTTCCTTTATTTCGCTGTGTGTGTGCGTGTGTGTGTTAGTATTGCAGTGTACTAACGCTCAAAACGACTGAGGCAGAACTGACTGCAGTAATCTGTTAAAACCACCACATCTCTGTTTCTCTTTCTGTCCACGAAGGAGTGCAAATGGGAACACACACACACACTCTCTCTCCTGTCACTCTCAGCTGACACTGCTTTGAGTGCTCGCCTTGCACAGACTGGCAGAGACAGTTGGGGAAGCAGGAGAGTTTCACGATTTCACATTCCTGACACCGCCACGTGCACAGTTCTGCGTATAACACTGTCAGCTTTCACATTTCAGACTCCATCCTCGATCATATCACCCTAAAGAAGTTGTGCGATTACACCTCTGCGCTGGGAGGTGTCGCTGAGTGCGGCGTTTTGATGAAGAACTGTCTGCAGGAAGACAAACAGAGACCTGTATCTGTGTCCAGAGTGAGCAGATTGAAACGTGGAACATGGAAACACAGCATGCAAGATGCTCAAGATGCTGGACGATTCCTCCTAAAGCGGGTCAGGCTATTCAAGCGATCTGTTTTACCAGACACCCACGAGTCTGCACAAACTCAGCATCTGATGATTAACAGTGGAAACTTATACTGAGACAGGAGCGCTTATCAAGAATCAAGAATCTTTATTTGTCATCATGTTTTCACATAATTAAATTAAGATTGGTGACTCCCAGCTCTAAACATAAATATATGTGAATATATGTAATATGTACATAGTCATCAATATCTAAAGTATAAAGTCATAAATATCTAAAGATTTAAAGTTGTAGCAGCAATGTACAATAGAGGAGGTAATGTATATATGTAATGTTGAAATGCCTTTTGCAAAGATGGATGGAAACACAGAGAAATATTTTGAGTATGACTGTTATGTTATTACATTTTTATATTGCGATGCTAAATTCAGTTGTCACAGTTACCGGACTAAGGATTTAGTAAATTCTCAGATGTCAAACAGTGGAGGATTCTTCAGCGATTTAGTTCACAGTTTAGATTCAGTTGAATTTTAGCCTCTAGTATTTGGTAAGCTCCAAAAATTCCCTGATCCTACACTTCCCAGAATGCAACTGGCAACCGTCATCTATCTTTTGTTTGAGCAAGTGCACACAGTCACCACATATGTTTAAGTTCATGTTTGTTTCCCTGTCACATTAACAAAGCCGGCTAACAACCGGGCGGTCAGATCAGTGAACGCTTACACAGTATGGTCATCACAAATAACATGTTCTTATTTTTCATTTAATTTGGAGGACTTGTTGTGTGATAAGAAAAGAAAAATTATTTCTCACTTCCTCTCGGGCGTCCTGCTATCCTGAGTGGCCTGCTGGAGAACTGCTGAGGCACTGATGGTCTGACAGCGTGCTGCAAAACAAATTACTGGTTTCACTCATTTTTCACTCGGAGGGTTCTTCGATCTCGATGAAAGCAGCACACCTATCCCTCGCCCGCCCCTACGCTGCCCAAATTTGGTATTTTAGAAAGCCTTTTCCATCTCGGCTGAAGCTCAGAGGGGTGTGTGCATCTGTGGACTTTCTAACAAGATCATTATTACAAATTATAACGTCTTAAATGTTCTTTCATGTTCGTTCATTTCCCAATTGCCCCACAGAGATTAAGTTTTTACCTAATTCGATCCATTCTAATCTCATCTCATCTCAAAATGCTGGACTCGGTTTGAATAAATTCTCCTCCTGACTGTGAGCGGTCTGCTTCATCGTCTGCCACCGATAACAAACTGACCCGCCTGTCTGCAAACTCTGAAACTCTTTAAAGGGGCATTTTTTAAGCCATTCATAGCTCCTTTTTTAAGACCCAAGCCTCATTTCCCCTCATGCAGACCTTATTTTCTTTCTCCACCGACACAGACGCAGCGATACATTTGGGCGACTCATTGGCATGCAGCAGGCGGACGGAGGGCTGACAAGGTTTATTAAAGGGATCTGGAGCCTGATGCTGTCTCACCTCATTAACCTCAATAGGACCTCAGACAGGTTATCTGGCACAATAAAAGACACACATACACGGATGGACGAGAGACGATGAGGGATGTGCAAGATGATGAATAGAAAGGAGACAAAAAGAAAACAGAAGATAACAAAAGCAGAAGTTAAATTCACGTGGAAACAAAAGGTGAAGTGAAGAAGAAAGAGGAAAGAGGGACAGATTAAGAGGAAAAGTAAAATTCTGATTCGGATTTATAAAACTGTTTCTTATTCTTTTTAATTTTTTCACTTTATAGCTATTGGTCATAATAACTTTTTTTTCATTTCACTTTCCTTCATTGTGTAGATTTGGGATGTGCAGACCTCAGTAGCAAAAACTTCCAAAACAGTTGGGTAAACACTGTAAGCAATCCCGTCCATGAGCCTCCTGCATTAACCAAGCTCCCAGGCAGGTTTTCTACCTTTAACATACATTCAGGATGAATGTAAAGCCTTACATTATTCTATACAGGTGTCAGTTTTAGCCACCAGGTTGTTTCTCCTGTCTTTTTTTCTCCCATTTCTTTGTTGGTGCCTCTTAAATCATCTTCACGTTTTTGGGTGTTTTTGATCTGATCTGGCATTGACAGATCAAATTCATGTTTGCTATAAAGTCAAAATAAAGTGCTCTTAACTCAGAGGAGAAATTAACATCAGCTGAATTTCAAATTTGTTTTTCCTTATTTCAGTGCAGCGGCAGTCCATGAAAGCCACACGGTGTGTTCGCTGTCATTTTTATTTTTTGCAAGTTGTAAATGTGGAAGCAAGAAGTGTCATTTTGAATTTGACACTTTTCCTACAGTCATGCCACAGCCTCACACTAATGAAAACTAACATGCACACAAACGTTGGATATGCAGGTAGTGGATCTACTATTCTACTCATCTTACTAACAAATACAGGGGCTCCTATGGGATTACTTTCTGTGTGCACTTTTGGTTGAATTCAAAGCCAAATGTTTGATTTCTGTTGTTTATTGGATGCTTTTTGTACCTACGGGCATCAGTCTGTTTCCACACCTTTCTATTGGATGCTTGGAAGTTTTTAGTCCCTAAATGACAAATATGAGAATTTCCCTTTAAGAGAGAGAGAAAGAAGAAGACAGACAGAAAACAGATAGGCAGCAGGTAGACACGGACAGAGGTTAGATGTATGGGAATGTAAAGTGACACTGCTGATTAGAGGGTTCTGCAACCTGACGTACATGTCTTTACTGCTTAGCCGGGTTACACACACACCCACACACACACACACACTTTGCATAAACCCGGTCGCAGCTTACGACACATACTGTAGACGCACATAATCCCTCGCTCCTCTCACGGTCACACACACACACACACAGAGGTCGTGTCTTGTTAGCTTCATTAGCCAAGTTAACTCTGTCTCTTTTCTTTTTCTTTCTCCTCATACTGACACACACACACACACACTGTATGTCTCAACTGTTAAATCAACCCAACTGACGCTTCTTGTGTCTTGGCTTGCCCACACACACACACACACACACACACAAAGATGCATGCGTGCACACCTGACCGTGAACTTCTCAAAACACACACTGATATACACTTAAACAGAGAAGAGACAAAACATCAAACACACACACAATCCTGGTCCCTTGCTGACACACACACACACACACACACACAGTGTCTGCGTCTCATCTTGTTAGCTTTGTTAGCCGGGCTAATTGACAGTTCATTACCAGGTTGTTCTCTTCACACCAAGAGCCACTGACAACCCCAAGTCTTTTTATGGAGCTACATGCTGAATTTTCAAACAGTGTATTTTAATTCTAGTTGGCTTTTTTATATATATATATATTAAAAAGAAAAGGACGTTGCGCTGCTCGAGACCCTGAAACAGACCTTCTCTGCCACTGTGCTGCCCAGCGTTTGTGGAAAACACAGGATCATTTTTTAGCTGTTTCTTCATTATTTCATACGTTGACAGATGCTGCACAGCTACAAACCGGGGTTGGTCTCTGGTGCTTTGTTAAAGGTTTTGAAGGTCCAACAAGATGTAGCTCAACCTTCCCTTTAAACCAGGCTCCAAAACTGTGGTTAACACAACGTCCGGCTAAAAACAGATTTGCATGTAAATGGTAACAAGAAAAATGTGATTTGTATATATACAATTAAACAAATTCTTACACTGCAAACTGCATTACAACACACAAACACGTTATTTTGATCAATCTACCACATATTCAAAATCTAAATGGATAATGTGTCGGGATCAGTCAGATTCACCCCCATTCAGGTTGGTCGGAGCTACCACAGTTCACTAAACTACATGAACTAATAAGAATGACAAAGGTACACCTTGCTCTGCCCTAAAAGGTACAATAAAACTTACAGAAGAGTCAGAGAGATGTTTAACAGTGCTATAATCAGCTAAAATATGTTTACCAGGGCTGTGAAGGATCTCCCCTCTGATTGACGGTGAGAACAAACCTGATAAAAATCAGATTTAATGTCCAATTTAAGTCTCACCCACACATACTGAACACATTTTAAGTCAAACACCAGCCCATTTTCCATCAGCCCCGGTGTGTTTCTCCTCTGTTTTTCCTGAGACGTCGCTCACCAGATGGTTGAAAAGGGCCGTAAATAGTTGGTAAAGAAGCAGATCTCAAATCATCTCCCGACTGCACAGGTGTCGGACTGATGAATCCTTGTTAAGCTTTCACTGGCAGCGTGGCTCTGATGGGCAAACAGCTTATATCTATTCATTCATTTTACATCCCAAATAGATGGGTTTTTACATCAATCCAGCAATTACACAACACCCGCTGACTTTGCTTTCTCTTTCTTTTTAGTTGTTGTTTTGTGCTGTGCTGAGGCAGTCGTTTGTCTTAAAAGTCGAAAGATAAATCCAAACTCAATACCAATGTCTGGGAGCATACAGCTTTTAAATTATTTCTCTGTCTGGAACCATCGAAGTCCCAAAATGTCTGCAATGCAAACTAATGTAGTCATCTGTCGAGCATTTTATCGTGCACGCTTCAGCATACTTGGATCAATTACTAATGAAATCTTCTTACTCAGGAGGCCTTCTGGGGAAATTTGATGGTTCCCTCTCTCTGTAAGAGTTTATTTCATCCCCTTGTCTCTTCATCTTGTTCATCCCAGCACACTTTTTTTGTCTTTTTTTTAATCCAGTTTACTTGTTTCTCCTCCCCTCTACTTTCTATGCATCTTTTTCTTCTCCGCTCCCTGCCTTTCTTTCTCGGCATGTTCCTTCTCTTTCCGCTGCATTCGTGAAACTCATACAATCACTAATTCATTTAGGCACTGGCACGGCATACTAAATGCTTTACTCTCAACTAAACTGTCAATCACAGGCCTATTACTAACATACATATAGGCCACAGCTGAAGAATCATCACACTTGCACATCTTTAATAATTTTAAATCAAACATTCAGAGTGCTGAGGGGTAACTCCACTGAACCGCTGACAAATGAGCGAGATGAATAAATAAAGACTTGGTATTACATACACTATATTTACTCTAATATTTTATTTTTTATTTAAAAAAAACTCTACTATCGCAGTATCCATTATGCATGCATCCTCTGTATCTAATCAAACCCATTTTTAATTGTTACAATGGAGATAAAAACATACATCTCTCAGAGACAAATGAAAATAGAAGCAAAACACGATCATCAGTTAGTTAAACAAAAGCATTAAAAAACGTTGTTTAGATGCTGATTACTCATGTCAGGAGACAGACTGCATCGTCTTAATTACGGTTATCTGACTAAAGTTGTTCTGTTAATGTAAGTTCTCACAAAGGCAGCAGTGATGACATCGACTTTCCAAAGTGATTCAATCCAATTCAATCTTTTCTAGTTGTCCTACTGAATATGGAAAATGTATATAGTGGACAAAAACTCAAGAGCAAGCTGATTCAGAAAGATGCTTCTCAACATCCATGGAAACTTTTAACATAAGAAATATAAAAACCATCTAAAAACAATAAAGAAGTGAGCCTAGTTTCAAGTAAGACTCTTGACTGTTGGACACCATCTACCTAGCATCTGTGGTGACACCATGTTTTTGATAAGACATTTAGATTTGTACTTATGCTTGCTGAGATCCTTGCTGGAGTCAGAAAGTCTGGAAAAAAGGTTGGGGAGTCGGTTGGATGTGTTTAAGGGTGCCCTCGTGTCACCTCAATCTTTGGAACCTTAAAAAGTAATTTAACCTGCAGAAAATCTTGTTTTTTTGACCACCAGTGTTTTTTTTCCTTGTCACACTGCTTCACCTTATTTTGGACCATGGAAGTAAACCGATGGATTTTCTGTGCCTCACATCCATTTGATTTTTTCTATCAAAAGAGCTGACTAGCTTAACTAGCATTTTTAACAATTCCTCAAAGCTGTAGTTCTCTGTAGTTCACTGAAAAGTGGATTAGCAAGTCACTGATTGGAAGTGCCTGACCAGAAGTCTCAAAAGTCCCAAAAAGAAAATGTAAACTGACTGTGTCCGTAAATCTGTTGACAATACGGTGAATGGTTGTACTCTGTTACGTGTACTCTGTTACGTCACATTTCTGACCACAATAAGCACTGATATTCAATGTGGATAAAAGTGAAACAAGCCTGGAGGGATGGCAAATCTCTGCTATCAAGTCTGGTGATAAGTTCCTTAAATATAGTCATCATCTTGTGTCTCCAACACTGCGATGATGGACAACACCACTCCGGTATTGTTACTAATTTAGAATAAAAAATTAAGTTTGTTTATCACTTTTAAAACTCTGCTGTGCTGCTGGTTCTTCCATCATGATCCTACATTCGACACATTCGAGAATGAAGAAGGAGTCAGTGACAAATGAAGGTTTAAGATGCTTTTATCAGATCATTTGGGTGTTTTTAATCTCATCAGCCTATTCCTGTTTTCTTTCACATGTATATTATCAGTTCTATCATATTTGTTACTTGACCAAATAAACTGCTTACTTAGTTATGTCTCCATTTCGTCCTTTATCTCTAAAGGTGGAGCTTCCTTCCCCTCACAGCCTCCACTCTATGAATATAATGATTCAAACCATCGGGTGGTAAATTGAGTGACTGTTTTTTCAGAAATTTATTTCTATATTATTACTCCAACATGAATAGTAAAAGTATAATAAATCCACACTGCGACAACAGTGGCTTGAATGATTGCATGTCAGAGGCTATTATTCTCTCTGCAGGTGAAGTACTTCCATACGTGGATATGGTAATGATGAAAAATTGCATACAGACAAGCATAAATAATAAAATATATTTAAAGTAAGTAAATGGTTGAATGTATTGCAGCCTACATTAAAAATAGTGAAAAAAAACACAAACATACATATGTCATAGAGACAAATGATGCACCAGGAGCAATAAATATAACACACATGTTCCTTTACATACACTGAGAGGCATTTTATGAGCACACAGACACAACAAACACAAAGGCCTCAGCTGGAAAAAGCCAGTATGTCTTTGTCTGCAAAGCAGTTTTGTTGTCAGACAAAATAGCTGAGCTGATGTTGTTGCTGTTGTAATTACGCTTGGGCCGCTGGTTAAGCTCTTACAAGCCGAGAGTGAAAGCTGAGGGGGAAACACAGACATCAGAACAAGAAACTGTCACACCGCGGTGTTGTCACACAGAGAGGCAGAGAGTGTTGGGGGAAATCACAGTCGTCACAATGCAAAGTTATTAAACCAAGCCACAGAGAAAGATCGAGTGAGAGCGAAAACTGCAAAAGAGGGAAAACAAAGCCTTGCAGAATTGTCAGTGGAGCAGACAACACTTGTTGCTTTTATGTAGTGTCACAGCTATTTGAGACCATTTTGCAGGAGCAATTTTGCATGGCAGATGTTCCTCTCAGTGTTAATAGAATTTGAATTGAAATTAGAAAAAAAAAACTCAAAATGTGCAGGATTTTGCAGATGGTTTCCATAAAACCACCAAATAACATCAAGAGATTGGTTATGTTTCTCATTTACTCACCAAAAATGTGAAATTTTGAGCATGAGGTGATTTTCCCTGTTTAAATACGATGTTTTTCTTGTAATGGGGGTGGGGAGGCTTTACGTTCCACTGGGGAAGGGTTCAGTCCAAGGTAGGACTCTCATGTCTAATGCACAATCATAATATTGAAAATACACACACATGCTAACACAAGATGGAGACATAAACAAGCTCCCACACACGTTTACTGGCTTCCTTGGGGCCTGTGTGGGTTCATAAACTGATTACATGTGGCGCTCACAGGAGGATGTTTGAAATCGCGACTGCAACTCGGAGAGGAGACGAGATGTTTGTCCCTAACTCATCACATTACACACAGGGACACCACAGAGTCAACTTTAAATCTTTTTTTTTTTAAACAATTAGTGTTTGTGCTTGTATTTCAAGTGTGCTGTTGGAGTCTCAGCGGTGAGTGAGACAGGATTTGAAACACCGCCTGCGCCATGTCTTCTTGACAGATTATCACACGACCAGCTTCCTCTGATTGATTATGATCACTCCTTGATTACAGCTGAGCGTCACTCTGTGTTATATTCTCAAAAAGCTAATCTGAATATCCCTTTGAGGAGGCCGTTACTGATGGCGCTGAGGTAGTTACTAAAGTATATGTGATTGTAGGGTGGTTGGTGAGGAAGGAAAAACCGCAGCATGTGGTGGGAGTATATTATACATAAATGGGGGACAGGTCACACTCCTTGGCCTCCTGCAAAGCCCCCATAATTTCTTTATTCTCATCTTGATCATAGTTTTTTTTTTAATTGACTGTATTTCCATTGCCACCTGTACCCAAATGTTAAATCACAACTTGCAGCCTTCCCAGATTCACCTGCCCGAACAGCACGAAACATCTGCTGCAGCATTTTATCTTCCACATGGGGCAGTGTGGCCTTTTTGGACTTTTTGGCATGCTTGAGTTGGTTGTAGGGTGGGAATAAGGGTTTGTGATGTTTAACTGTGACATCTAAGAGACATTTTATACAGGTCTTCCTTTGGTTGAATAACTGTGTCTATCGCATCCTTTTCTGCAGCAAACATAGTGCTTTTTTATTTGCTTGTCTCTGTACTGTGTACAGGTATAATTATAATTAAAGTTATATATATATTTTTTTTTAGATGTTTATGCTAAATATCTTATTTTCTTATTTTTTATCTTACCCTATGTCTTGCATTCCTCTGTGTGTCTCGCTGCTGTTACACTGTGAATTTCCCTGCTGTGGGACTAAAAAAGGAAATTTGAATCTGAATCCATCAGTAACCAAGGCCATGCATGTGTGATGCTTCCATGTGTCCAATATGGAAGGCAAATGTTTACTGTTTATTTTTCAAGTCTAACCATATATCGTTCACATCCCTGTATTAAGAAACATTTTTAATCATTCTTCGCCATTAAACAGTATTTTTAATATTACCACTGAATCAAATGACTCTTTGAAATGATGCTCAACACACTGACGCTGCAGCTCTCAACAGCTTTTGCTAGCTGCTTTTAGCTCTTTGTTTTGGTTCCACTTTGCATGTATATTATACAGTTGAGTTTCAAGGCTCTGAAAAACCATTTCCACCAAGCACGCCCATTCAAGATGAGTGTACGCTAAAAATGAAACAGAAACCAAATGAATTAAACCAATGGAGAAAGTTGAACATCTTTCAAGCAGGAACACCTGATCTGAGGAGCTCCAGTATGTTAATCTGATCAATGATCTTGTTTCTGAGTTCACATTAATCATTTGTGAAGTTTCACTTGCAAACTCACAAAATAGATAACTACATATTCATAATATAAAAGTGGCACAGCATTGCAGCATTTTTCATGTTTCTCCTTTATAAAATGATCGATAAAAGAACCCCGAAAATAGATTGTGCTAAGGAGGCTAGCAGAGCAGAGGTTCTTTTTCAAGCCTGTCATCACTTGCTAGAGATCTCGCCGCTACATTCACAGATCTGCCAGCGTTAGTTATCCATATTGGGCGAGTGGGTTTCTAATCGGTCAAAATGCCACTCTTTGCAGTGGATTATAACAGTGAATGATCCAGTTATTAATCTGGATTATGCTTTGCTTTCCTTGCTCAGCACCGCTGTGGAAATCTGTCACTTGCTCGGTACTTGACATTATGCTGTATTGACCGTGTCACTTCTGCAAGGCAACTACATTTTAATGTGACTGTCATTGCAGTGACCTTGTCAATTTGAGGCGGGTGGGGGGGTACAGACGCAGCTGCAACCGTGTCCTCAGCTAATCTATAAGTGTAATTAAGGATCAGAGCTGGTGATTACCTGTCTGTGATCAATAACACACCCAGTCATATTGTTTCTACCTCGGGCATCTGCAGACACACACACATACAGTAGCAGTGTAGCTTTGACTCGAAAACAGCCTTGTTATTGAAATTCAGATGTGAATCAAAGGGTCAGCTGTACACAGCTTACTGTTCCTGGGTGGGTATGCCATTAGCTCCATCTGTCTACGTAACAGACAGATGTAAGATTATTACATCCTTGAGAGTAAATTGCATATATAAAGCTGTTACGCCACGCATGATCTGCTTTTAAAATTAAAAAAAGGGAACCTATTTCAGACGTGTGACCGAGCATAATAACCTTCATCATGTTCCATTTTATTTAATAAATAGATTGTTTATTTTCCCCCGAGGGCTCCTGGCTCTGACTAACACTCATTAGAGCTTCTTCATGCAGGATGTCAATTACTAATTCTCTCATTCATGACCATCTATTAGAATGCATCGTTCATAGCACACAGGAGAGACTGTGGCAGGCTTTGTGAATACATTTCAGAGAACAAACGGTTTTCAATAAAGGGAACTTTTGCCCTATGAAGAAGCCTTTCATAACACTGCCCCTTGTTGCGCGCGCTTGAAAAATAAGATGGGATCTTAGATGGTACCTTTTGTCATTGATGGCTACCTATTGCGATGCAGAGGACGCACGGAAACAGAGAGGAGCCTGGCTCAGTCCGAGGAGGAATTGCAGAACAATGTGTGAACAAGGCATTTTGCTGCTTTGGCTGCTCGGAGGCCGGTAAAATGGGACTGGTTGGACTGGGCAGCTCCCTGATGTGTAGAAATAAATATGTAGGAGGTTGGTGTTGTGGAAAAGAAGCATAGTACTTGGCTCCCTGGAAAGATAAACACATCCGGTCTATATAAGTCATGAAATAATATCTCTGTAGCTGGTAAACAACCTATGAAGATAAACAAAAAGTGTGACAATATTTTTTTTTTGGAGGCCAGTCCTAACTCCAGCTACAGTGAAGATTTTTAGTCGACGCCCACCTCAGTACTATCTTGTCGGGCAGAGCTAGAACTGAAACCGGACAATTGGCTCCCAACCAGCTTTTTCTTTGGATATCTGAAGGAACCGGCGGGGCCAACAGCTTTGAGGGCTGATGTGGCAGATGAGGGAGTGAAACTGAAAAACACGATAAGACTTACTGCGAGAAGCCGAGATGACGGTTATATGCTGTAACAGTCCAGCAGAGAGCAGAGCAGGAGCCAAACACCTTCAAATAACAACAACTCCGACAAAGTACTCGGCACAGAGTGAGTCAGAAATCAGGCGACATCCTGCAGATAGAAACAAATGAAAGAGCAGGGGAGGTAATAGATCATTAGTTATAATTAAGAGAAGTTCTCCTTCTAATCAAACCACTTTAGATAAAACTTTTGCTCTTGTAATTGCATTCATAATTTTTTTGTTCACTCAAATGTAGCTTAATCATGTCATATTATATGGTACTTCAGTACACTTTAAGAACAAAAATTACATAGAGTGATACAGAAAAACAGACAAGAGTAAAATTAGACTGGTATGAGATCCATCATGTTAATTATACTGTTATTGTCCAACCCCATTTAACTTTTTCACAGATCCACAGGTTAAAAAACAAATACCAACCTCAGCCTCAGAGCCTGTACGTCACTAACGACCGACTGGTTAAGTAAAAACACAATAGCCAGGCTAAATTAATTAATTCAGTCTGATTATCATCATTACACCATCTATCCCATGTCCATGTATCACCTTTGAATAATATATCTCAAGTTTCTTTAATATTTTTTTTCAGGGTAATAAATCAAGCCCTTTCATCATCAATAAGTACCACAGGGCTCTACTTTCAGTCCTGTATTTTTTGCAAAAATGGGCCTACAGTACAACCATCCCAATCAGTATTTTGATGTCTATCCTGATGACAATTTTATATGCCCTTAGCATTACTTAGTATTATTTTTTCATATCACTGTTGCTAAATCATACAAATAAATGCCTGTTGACAACAATTAAAACCTATTTGTCTTAGAGAAAGTGTGTTTCTATTAAAGCAATAAAGTGTGATGTTTCCACTAGATTACAAAGACACTGTGTACTCTCATTTAGCCCCATTATGAGTAAAACTGTCACCACTGTCTTTCGCACTGTGTTACATTTTTGCATTATTCATATTACTCATCATTGCTCGCTTTGTTCCACCTAGTTGTTGTCAGGACACAGTAAAGATATAACTACAATGCAATGCAAACAAAACAATACAAACACAGCTGCCCCGGCAATATGATCCTGAATATATTTACTGAACTGACAAAGTTAGACAAGCTCGACAGTGTCATAAGACAGGTGCAAGCCAGGAAATTTATAGATCGACATAAGAGCAATATATTTATAAAAGTAATTACAGATCCCAGATTTTAACATACGGTAAGTGTCTCTGTGACTGCAAAGCAATTTCAGCTCATACTGAAAAAAACAGATTAGATTAGTGTTGATAAGTAGCTTTTTTTTCTTCTTTTTCTAGTGTCTACTGTCCCTGCTGAAGACACAAGATTATATTACAGGTGAATGATTGGAAGATACGAGCATCTGTGAAGATGAACACACACTGAGGAGGGACTGTTGCAGGCTACTCGAAATCAAAGCCTTTTAGCCAGAAAGCAGAGGAAGTCAGAAGTCTAATGGATCTTTTTTTAATGATGATTTTGATATCTCTGAATAAGATAAAATGCTCCAATCTAGTCAGAGATGCCTTGTTAGTTTACAGCCAAGTAGGGATTCCTTGCACAAGACTCTACATAGTACATAAAGGTATTGTATGCACACAGTATGTATGCAAACACACATTATTGATCACTGATTAACAGCAGCATGACAAGAATGAGCATGAGCATGAGACTTATTCCTCTGTAGGTGTACTGTGGGTATGAGATCTAAATATGCAGCAGTTTTAAACCAATATGAATGAGAACTGGAAGTGATCTATAGAGACATATTGACAGAGGCAGACCTTTAGAGAAGTTTATATGTGAGTATATAGATATATCAGATCACTTTAAATGCCAAAGAAACAGATAGCGAGTGTGAAGAAATTGACAGGCTCTCTGGATAAATGAACACTCATTACTTGAAGAAAGATCCAATATGAAAGGGAGGCTGAGAGAGAAAAAGGGAAAATTAACCTGACTACGGTGGCTAACGAGACAAGACAGCATCCGAGAAAGATATATACAGGCCGATAGAGAGATTGCTTTGAATTAGCGGGGTATAGTGGGGTTCTGAAGAAATCCAATTAGCAGACTATCATTTCCAATGAGAGGATTCTTCAATAATGCAGACCTGGTCAGCTCTGGTCAAATAAACCAGCTCTCAATTCACACCGCCGATGCTAACGTCTCACAGATAAACCACTCATCCTGAAACCGCCTCGATCCATCCTCCAAACAGCTGCTAGTGCAAAGAGCAGCACTTTACAGTCGCCCCTGACAGGAAAACGCATGGTTAACCTCTCCTCACTCTTAGTGTCTTTCCCATCTTCTCAAATAACCATTTCCCTTCACCTCTTTGACCTCTTTTATTTCCACCCTTTCTTTTCCCTCCTTCCCTTCCCCCCTCTCTCTCCTTTTCTCTCTTGATAATGGTAAACGAGAGCGGAGAAGAGTAAACAGCCAGTGTCATTAAAATATCCATTAAGAGCAAATGAGAGACAAAACAATAAAGTGCTCGGTGCTGATGGATTCAGCCGGCACCTCGCACTTATCTTCTCCTGGAGAAAGCTGGCGTTTGGTCATTGTTGTCCATTTGTTAGTCTGTTTTCTTAAAAGGAAACACATGTAATGTTCTTTACTCGCTAATTTCTTCAGAATAAAGATGATTGTGTTTCTCCACATATAATATATATTATATATGTAGGTAAAACTACAGGTATATAGCGTGCATGCATCCTTTCAGAATTTTTAGCTCAGTTTGCTTTTGTTCCTTCGCCTCCCTCAGCCACATACCACAATAATGAAGGTTCAAAAGACTTTCGGGTCATTGTTGTGGAGCTGAATTGCATCTTTATTAGTCACAGTAGCGACTGTTGCATGTGGGATTTAGGTATTTCATTAATTTGACACAGCATCTAAAGTGCAAATAACTAACGAGTGAGGAAAATCTTTGCACAACATGAGGTGAACACATGGAGGATGTGAACACTGAAGTAGTGGAGATACCATGTGGCGACCAGAGGAACCGTGAGCTCGAGCCGCTTGTGTTTTCTGATGCCAACATTGTTGAGACTGAAGACGACATGAAACGAGCTGAATAAAGGATCGGGTATCTTCTTCTTAGTAACAAACATCTGGCAAAATCATCTCTACTGCAAAACTCATGGTCAGCATCACTGGAAGAAAATGAAAGACCGTGGGGGACATAAAGTGAAGCACGATGCAGCTCGATCATATGCGATGCATCTGTTTGGTATTTCGGTGGCGCTGCACTGAACTATACATCAAAATCTACACCGCAGGTATCTACTGTGGGACTCCTGCTGACCTCTTGCATCGGCCTCCAGCTTTTATTTGCCTTATCTTTGATATAAATTCACCACCACGTCGTTTTTAGTCAGCAGGTACAGTAAGAAAACTGTTGTCATCGAACAAAATCTATATAATTATCAACATAACTGCAACAAACAGCACTTATCTATTTCCTGAGGCATCACTTCCCCTCATGTCTCTATAACATTTAGACTCCTCTCTCTTCTCACATGATTACACCAGGGTGTGTGTGTGTTTGTGTGTGTGTGTATGACTAATTCATTGGAAGACAACTCATTCATAGAGTTGGCAGAAGGTGTTCGGTGACACCATGTACCCAGCACTGGGATTTCCCTACAGGCAAACACACACACAAGCAGCGTTCACACATGCACAATTAATTTTCTGAGCTGAAAGAGGGTTAGAAGTGCTAAAGTAATATAAACACTCTTGTTTTCACACACACACACACACACACACACACACACACACAGAAGAACACATGTATCCAGGGACAGTTGGCTGGCTATGAAAGCAGATCTCTTGGCATCATCTGTATCTGTTCACAACTACTTGATTGATTGCGGCCATGTGCCTTTTCAATGTGTGTGTGTGTGCATCTGTGTGTGTGTCCTGGTTACTCGCAGCTCATCTTTTCAGGCAATACAATTCATTTTATGCATGTCTTTTTTGTGCATGTGTGTGATCATAACAAACAATTGGAGGTTCTTTTGTGTGTATTTGGAAATTCCTCCTGCTCTGTCCTACTTCCACACATGTGTGTGTGTGTGTGTGTGTGTGTTTATGTATGCAAACAACAGCAGTGATTTTCCTCCTGTCTGCACAGAAAATGAGACTGACAAAGTCTGAATATACTGATTTAAACATAAAGACAGGAGGTCTTACAGAACAGAAGAAGAAGAGGAACCATGCAAATATTGTATTTTTGATGATTTTCTCACATCAAAGCCACGACAGACACAGAGAAAATCTGTTTCTTCTATTGATCTGAGACGTCTCTCCATGATCTTTATATGTGATGCTGGGGAACATGTGTGTGTGTGTTTCAGATGCTAAACACCAGCGATATTAGAGGCTTGAAGAACAGATGGGTAGTACGAGGAGCAGATCTTACTTTGAGTCATGACATTTTTCACGTATATTTATTTGTGTGTGTGTGTGTGCTGTTTTCGTGTGCTCATACGTGTGTTTATAGTTAAGACTGCACTTTGACATTAAACACACTTAGAGAAACACGTTTATCTTAAATCAAAAGAGTAACTTTTTCATGAGTGGATACCTTTTCCTGTATGTAAAGATCATACATGTCAGTCAGTGTCAGTTTCACATCATTAAGTTATAAACATGCATTTCCTGTGAATAACGCTCGTTTAACTCAACAGAGCGCCTGTAATCTACTGCTCAGGTGTTGAAGCAGGTTCCTGAGGTGGTTGAATGTACTTTCATTTAACCCAGTCACCAGCAAAGACATGAATAATGATCTCAAGCAATTGATTCGAGCCATTCGAGAACTCCATGCTGTGTTCACAGAGTAGGAATTAGAAAAATTAGAAGTCATCAACAGTTTTCTTCTGTTGTGTTCGTCATCAGTTATTAGCTCATTTGTCCTCACAAGACAAGAGTGCGCACAATTATTTCACAATCTGGAAGCTCATGCTAGGTCTCTTGTTCTCTGCTCTCTAAATGAAAGGTGGATTTTAAGGGTATTTTTACCTCCTGAATTATTTTTTAGCTTGGCTGCTTGATGAATAGTTTCTTTGGGCTGAAAATGTTTAATTTTAAAACAGATTTTTGTGTCCAAATATCAGTTTCTTCACTTTATCAGGTTGTTTGTTTTGTTTATTTGCCACCAGTATTTGCCACCATTTCAAAATTAGCATTAAGCGCTGTGCTAATTATCCGGCAAGTTAATTAAGCTAACAAAGGCCAAAAGAAATGTCTGCACAGCCAACCTCATTCTGCACACAGCTAAAGGCTCCAAATACAAAACAGTTTACTTTGTCACAGGACATTAGCCTCCATTTAGTAAGAAATTTACCTTTTGGGGCTATTTTCTCATTTACTTACTGAACTGACAAACCCTCGTAACATAAGAAGGGTCTTTTTCACCCACTGAATCTCACTTTCTAACCTCCCTGTGACGATGTTTCACTGTTTCTTGAAGAAAATGGCTGTAGTTGCTGGGAGATTTGAAAGCAATTGTAAAGCCTTCACTGTGTGATATCTCCTTCCTCTTATATAAGAATCTGTTAGGATCTTTGTTTTGTTTGTACTCTCTTTATATTTTTGTGGCCCTCGTCTCTCCGTCTGGTGTCTTCTGCAGTGTTTTTTCATCTTAATTTAATCCCCATCACTCTCTCTCTCTCATCCATCTCTCTGTGTTTCTGCGATATGTTTCCTGTACCTTTACTTGGTGTACCCTTGACTTTAGATTTCGAGCATTCATTGCAGTTTCTTTCTCTCACTCTTTCTCCTCAAGGGGCATTTTGCAAAATCCTCAATATGTCAAGTAGGACCAACTCAAGAAGAAAAACATTCGACGCAGATATCGGCGCTGCAGTCATATTGCTGACTTGTTTGTGTCTCCAAACAGCCTTTTATGCAGGAAATACGTTTTCTTGTTTCACGAGTCAATTTTATTCACAGAGCAAACTTTTCTGTTTGTCACAAAGTGGTTGAGAGACACAGAAACAGATAAATACAAAGATGAATAAAAAACAGCAATAGCACAGTTACATCAGCGGCTCCGGGAAAGCGCTTGCCTTTAGTTCTTGTTATACTTTAATTCATTTGCTTTGGGCAATTTCCTAAAAAATGCAGTTTTTTTTACATTATTTATACAGAGAAAGTTGGCAACGCACAATTCCCCTTTTTTAAAAAAAGTAGATTTCATGAAAGAGTTTGATGACATATGATATTTTATTAAAATATATAAATAAAGTAAAATAAAGTAAATTACTCATTAGCATATTTTCCCTTTCATTATGTATAGAAACTTTTTTTTGTCAAATTCAATAATTAATGATTCATCATATCTCCATTTACAGTTTAATTAATTGACTTATTAATGACATAGTCTTTACTTATAAATGGTATACTCTTTAAATACATTGCTGCTTTAGTCTGTCAGTGTGAGCCTCCAACCATACCTGCAGAACAGGTTTAATAAAAGTTATTTATTCATTTCCCACATCAAATCCAACGTGGTTAGCTGCAGGCGAACGGTAACGCATTCATTCATTACAGTTGCTCTGATTTATTTTGATTTACTTTTAAGAAATCCAGTACCTCAATTTTACAAAGCAGAAGATAATAATAATAATAATAATAATAATAATAATAATAATAATAATAATAATGAAGTGTGACATTAAATTGAATAAGTGAAACTCTTTGCTGTTTTTCTTTCTGAAACTTTGCAAAAATGTATGTAACTCAGTTTATGTTCACAGCTGATGGAAACTTTCAGTGGCCTTATGATTTCAAGGTCTTGTCTGTGAGGAGCAACTATGGAAGTATCTTATAAAAGTTTTTGCCAAAAAAGACGGAAAATCACTGTCGATTTCCGATCACACAAGAGTCAACAGTGTTTTCTTTTACCATTGCTATAGAAGTTTACAGGTGAGTGTATTCATATGGGTGCAGGTGTGTGTGTGTTTGTGTGTGCGTTATCTCCCATTAACAGTGTTTTTATTGATGAATCCTCCAGTCATGCGGAAATATGTTTACCCACAGTGCCACTGGCTTCGGGGGCACCATGGCAACACAGTAAGTAGGATAAATGACATCACATCTACCTGCCATCGCACAGCTGGAGGGGAGAGAGAGAGAGAGAGAGAGAGAGAGAGACTGACAGCAGATCAGCAAGAGGATGAGGGAGAGAGGAAGATAGAGACAGATGCTGAACAAGTAAAAGAGGAGTGATGCTGGAGAGGTGGAGGGAAGAAGACAGATGAGAGAGTGGAGACAGGGAGGATATCAAGGGAAGAGGAGCGTAATGAATATGTCGGGGTGCAGGAGTCAAAAGGGGAAAAGGGTGATGGATATACATCTAGATGAAATCGTAATGACCTCTCAGGGGAAATTAAAAGTTATTGTATAATTATTTATATGTGACATTAGTGCACGTCATCAACTCAGCCGATGTCATTAAAGACACGCCGGCTCCCTTTGCATCTGACGATAACATGCGTGTTGTACCGAGATGCTCTAAGTCTAAATGAGATGGAAGTGCACTCAACTGCAAGTGGTTCATTTTCTACTTATCTGCTGATCTAAATGTGATTTGGAGGACACATAACTTGGATTATATTTATTGACCATGTTTATTATCAATAAGAGAGGTGTGATGTTCACACGCTGCTTAGGAGATGTAAGGATCTTTAGAATAACAGCACGATTTGGCAAATCTAACAGTGCAGCTGAAAAGCGAACTTTCCAGCATGCATAATACGGCTACGAAGGGAAGAGGGAAGAAAGAAAAGGAGCCCGTACTAAGCCTGTACCAGCGGGCAGTCAGGTAACAAGCAACATAAATCACTGCAGATTCTCAGCATCCTTTCTTCTCCAGATGTGGACCTTTGCCATGATGTTGGAAGACTCTGTGTGTGCCAAAATTTAAATCAAACCACCTCAAGCTATCGTTTGTTCCATCGAGATGCTGAACTCTAATGCTAAACCGTGCAATAGAGGAATGTGTGTTAAATGCATAAGCACTTTAGCACTTCATTCTTAGTATTTCTTCGTTGTGAGGCCGGTGTCAAATGCCTCTTATGTTTTTTGCATGTTTTTCTGTGAGGCATCACTGTGTGAAATGCTTCTCATGTCACCATGAGTTACCTAACCAGAAATACTTTTTTAAATTTTGGATGACAAGAGGGGGATATTGTAGGGAAAAAACATGCAATATTCAAATATTTGTCAGCAGTGAACACTGCACATACATATGTATAGCTGGATCGTTTTTACCCCACTTTTAGGAGACTCTGGCGCTCCTGTTTACACGCTGTCTTGGCGTCGCACTTGTCAGATTTGCATCCTTGAAAACTGGTGTGAATACTTAACTGTGCAAGAATTGTGCCCTTCATTAAGATGAAAACAGTCACCTTGCTACTAAGAAATTTTCCTCTTATCCAACTTATCTGAAAGGGAAAAGTAGCTCTAATGTCTAACGAGTTTTACCCTGATGAGTTTTTCTCTTATTGGTTGCATGCAAAGATGTTCCCATTAATGTTTCACTTTAATGTCACACCATATGACAAAATAAAGCCCTCATGATGCACTGGAGGGAGTGTAGGTGACATGATTAAAATCTGTCTTCAGTGGATGTTGGCTCCATTTTAAATAGTCCATCAATTACAAAACCACTAGAGCTGATAGTAATCACCAAAATGAGTGTTAATCCAGGTGAAACGGCGGCCGTGTCAGTCATGGTGCGACGGGACGTCACGTTCGGCGCAGAGGGGACCGAGCAGGAAGTATAATAGACTGCAGCTCAGCAAACCTTTGATGTTAAGTAGATGTCAAAGGGACGGCCTGTACCAACACTAAGAGCCTCTGCAAATATAGTATCAGGATGAAAGCTGAGACGGCGACCGCAGTCGCTCATATCTGCCAAATGGGCTGCTCGGTGATATCAGCACCGCCGCATATCAGTTCAAAACAGTTCCCAAAGCTATTTTAATAGGATTTTTTTTCTTACCTTCCGCATAACATTATATAAGACATTAAGATTGATGTTGAAACTGTGTGTCCCTGTCAGTCCGATGTTTGCTGAGGGACTTTACCTATCACACCACATAAATACAGAAACACATCTATCTATCTATCTATCTATCTATCTATCTATCTATCTATCTATCTATCTATCTATCTATCTATCTATCTATCTATCTATCTATCTATCTATCTATCTCTTACACTGACTGTGAAAACAAGTTGAGCCACACTGCAAACATTTTGAACACCTTAACTGATTCAGAGGTTGAGAACAATGTTTACTGTCATATTATTATATCAGTCTCGATACTGATCTCATGATACTGAGCCAACTCCATTACCCATCATTCCTCAGATGGTTATCGGACATCGGCGCACTGCTTTGCAAAAGAAAACCTTCACCTTGGCGGTCTCCTTACCATGAACAGGTAATGGATACACAGGCAGGTGAATGCACTGCAAGTCAGTTCATATTGGTTTCACACAGAAACACACACACACATGCCTCAGAGTCTGTTAATGTTGCAGACAAAAGGAGATGCCGATCGATCGCTGGCAAGGCCAGACATGAGAAAAGCACTATAGTCAGGAAATAATGCCACACACACACCCTGCTCGGCTGCTCACAGGCTGAGTTAAACGCTGATGGAGGTAGCGGTATGAAGGTGAACGCTTTGTGATTAGAAAGCCCTGATGATAGAGGAAATGTTCAGAGACATTCGGCTGGCAGTTACCAGCTCGTAGGCCGGGAGGTTCATTTATCAAAGACTCTTACCAGGGTCTCTGTCAGTATTCTCAGGGTCTGCAATAAAACTTAATGTTACAGAGCCAAGTGGGAGGGTGCCAGGTTGGCAACGAGCAGGTTTTTTTCATCAAGTCCGCCAAAACAGATACTGACGCTGACACCGGATCAAAAACACTGACAGAGTGTCTGTTCTGGCTGTGAGCTGGCAGGAGAGGGTCGGCAGGCAGTAAAGTCTCAGTCTCAGCCGGGAGAGCATCAGACTTTTAATGCGAGGTTTGCTCTTATTTATGTGATTTTATCCGTGGTCTTGAATTTCGAGTGGAGTTTGGGGACGCGGCTCAGTGGCTGAGTGTTAACTGTGATGTCCCTGAGGAGGAAAGCATGCAGAAAGAAAATGTCCTCACTGAGAAAAAAAATGGTTATTCAAGGTGTTGGACTGCACGTTGAACTCTGTCCCATCACAGCCTGTGGTCCTTTATCACCCGAATGAAGTCCCAATTTGACTGAAAAAGAGGAAACAGAGAGAGACTTCCATATTCAGGAATGAGGACGACAGTGGTGCCACGGACTGCTGAGATGTTGTAAATCTAAACAAGAGGAAGCAAAAAAAATAAAATCTGACATGCTAGACTTGTTGTTGTTGTTCTTGTAAAGGAACAAAGCATCCGTGGGCTCCCATTACTTTATTACAAGTGATAAAAATGGCTTAAAAAAGGAGAAAAAAACACTTCACATCTGTTGCACTGAGCCATTTTTTATTTCTGGTTTCAGATGTTTTAAGGGGAAAAATAGCTGATGCAAACTAAGGCGGTAATTTGTTGATGTCAAGATCACTTGTTTATATTAATTCACCCAACTTCATTTAAAAAAAAGTTAAATTTCAGTCTAAGCCAAGGCTAATATACCACTGCACAATGATATAGCGCAATATGACCAAATATGCAGAGAAAATACAAGATCGTTATGAGTCAAGCTCACGTTAAAACGGAAGTGCCAGCAGCGAGGCCATAGAATCTAATTTGCTCCGTAAAATGACAATAAACTTTGGGGCTAAAGCGCATATTTTTTTTCTGACTGCCCTCCAACACGTCTCAGCGGGGGCACCGAGCACCAGCACACACAAACCAAAGCACCCTGCTCGGAGTAACCACCCACCCACCAACTGTGACTCTGATTTACAGCCACCCACATACACACACACACACACACACACACACACATCCACACACACACACACACACACACACACACACATCACACACACACACACATACACACACTTGGGCCGTGTCCAAAGTTGCGATTCATGAGAACTTTTAGCATCAAAATTAAAATGTCTGTATTGATTTTTTCCAGTTCTGTGTATTAAAGCTACACAAAAATGTAAAAATATGCAATATTATATGTGGATCCAAACTCTTTTTGTGAACTTTATTTATACTCTTTGAAATGACTATGTGATGTTTTTAAGCTAAAGGGAGAAAGAATACCCTCTATCTGAGGGTCCAGCACAGTTAAAGGTCCGTGTGAAGTTATTTCAACCATCTATTTCATGAAATACAAAAACATACAAAACAATAGGATTATTGTTTCAGTATTTAATTAAATTATTATAGGAAGCAATGTTTCCTATCAGTTTCACATTAAGAAGTTTTAAAGTCAACAGAAATAAAAAATAAACAGTAATATTATCATTTATATTTATTCTGCATCTGCTTGTGGCAACAAGTCAGTGAAACTCAAAAAACACGTCTTTTAAAGCAGCAGCATTTCTTCACATTGGAAAAATGGTTGAGGAATTTTATTTAAACTTGATCAAACTGTACACATTTCTCAAAATATTTTCTTGGAAAATATTGGATCTCTATTAAAATAGAAAATATTCTCTGAAACGATGCTATCAACCAGGGTTCACCAGGTTATGAAATATGTTAAACGGTTTACTTTGAGACACAATTTGTAAAAGAAATACAACTATGTGATTATTATGGATGTTACTTGTTCTAAAATCTTGCTGTGACAGTACAGGGAACTAACAGTTTTAAGAAATATTATAATAGCAGTCGAAAGTTAAATTCTATTCAATTCAAAAGTTCATTCAATGTGAAACTTTATCAGTGATCGATGTGCCACAAATACACTTTTTTTTTTTTTTTACACGTTTTCATTTATATTCAGACAAAGCACGTTTCTGACAATATCGCCATGATTATGCTTTGTAGATTGTGAAAGAGGAAGTGTGAGGAAACAGAAGATGAAAATGAGGATAATTGCTACAACTCAGATGCAGGAATAATTATCATTTTTATCTGCTGCCTCCCACATTTCATTTTTCTTCCACTGTGCAGGACTGCAAACAACAACCTCTAGAGGGAGCTTTGTCGAAAAGGTGACACGGTGCACCAAGTTGGCCAATGAAAATAAAATTAGAGCATTTGAGAGATCACAGCTGCTTCTGAGTCACAGTGAAGGGGAGAAATTGTATGCACTTATCCTATGCAGAGGCTGTTTGGATAAAAGCATCCATTAAGTGCTCCATGTAGAAACACAGCGGAGGAGCTCAATTAGTCCATTTGAGGGAAAAAGATCAGCGAGATGTGGCTTCTCATGTTCCCCATCCAGCCCGGGTTATGTTTACGTGGAGCTCCGACATGTTTAACCGGCATCTTTTCACAGATGCAGCCGATCTGTGCTGCTCTCCTTTCAGCAGTGAAAACATAAAAGCTAGTTAATAACACGACAGGGGTTCAGCTTTCTGGTGTGAAAAATAATTGTGCTGCGCGTGCAAAGTTCAGACATTCATAGATATTCTGGAGTTCGACGTCCATGTTAGAAGACACTTGAAATCAAAAAGGCTTCCAAAATGCAAAAAAAAAAAAAAAAAAAGTATATTTAATTCTGTTAATGTAGAATAAAATATATTGTTAAGTGCAAATCAAATATGGTCCTTGTGTTATCTTTGAATCAATGTTCTCACAAGGAGAGGCAGCTGTGAGTTGTTATACTGCTGAAATCAGTTTGTGGTTTAGAGCAATGTGCCCTGATTATATGTTTTTATTTGATCTATCCAGACACAGAAATGCAAAGTGATCTGAAAACACAGATGGAGGTACAAAACTTGATTCGTCAGAGTCCTTCGTTACTAAGTTGTTGCCTGTTTTGTGACCTGTGATGTGTTTTTTCAATTTTTAACACCCCCACCCCCCAAAAAAAAAAAACCCTAACCCTACACCAAACAAACAAATAAAAAACAAAAATGGTTGTGCCGTCACTTCCCCTCCCACCAAAGATTTCTCCACTACAAAATATCGATTTCATTTTGTTTTTCCTTTTTCTTTCTAAAGGCCTTTCTTCTGAGTGATTTGCTTTGACATGTCAGTGTTAAAGTAAAATTCCAAGATTAAAGATTTATGATAACTCACTGCGCGCGCACACACACACACACACACACACAGCTTCGTGTTCGGAGGCTAACCCCTCCACTTTTCTCTCTTTCTCGGAACAAATTGTGCTGGAAGCAAAACCGTGAAATCAATTTGTTTAGTAATATGACAGCGTACCCGGGGGTTAAAACGCATATTTTTTCTTTTCTTTGTGGTCAGTCTGACTGTTCTGCTCTGTGATGCACCTCAGGAGGTGAACGGAGCAAAAACACACACACACACCCACACACTGAGAATAGTAAACACTGAAATCAATGTTCACAGCGGGATCTGAATGGACTGCACTAACCCAACTAAAACTATTAGCCTCTAATGGGGAAAACCAATATGAACGGGCCTAGCACTTCCATAGCGAGGCTCAGAATGGGGCATTAACACACACAGTGAATACTGACTGTCAGCATGCTAACTTTATTAGCAATGTGGCTCCACGCTGTTTATGGAAATAGGATTGACTGCAGGACCGTGGGGAGAGGTTTAGCGTGCTAGCATCAGCTTTATAATAGAAGTCAATTGAAGTCAAAGTGTGCAAGGATGCAAAGTGTGTGTGTGTGTGTGTGTGTGTTAAGGCACTAGCATCAACACACAAGAGTTTTATAACACAGTCAACTCCTAGGGTCAGTAATGGAGTTATGAAACACCATTCTTGGCATCGGGCATGGGTGTGTGTATATATGTGTGTGTGTGTGTGTGTCTGTGCTATCTGTGCCAGTAAAAGTGTGTTTTTGTGTCCCTCTGTAGGTGCGTGGATCTTAGTGCAGTAAAATGTGTACGTCTCCATCATCGAGGAAAATGTACCAATTGGCATGTTTTATCTTGCCCGTGATAACTGAGGCAAATCTCCTGTGTGTGATAGAGCTGACATGCGACATGCATCTTCCTGTCGGTGTCTGATAACACACCACACAAATGAGGATGAAATGTCAGTGCGCATCACAAGAAGATGGAAATGGAAAGTATCTGAAGTCGTGTCTGATTTCAAGAATAACAGAAAAAAACAAGGCTAACAGATTTTAAGTTTTAAGTGATGTTTTCAACATCAACTTAAAAAGATTGTATTACAGATGTTGTTTGAAATCGAACTGGAGACCAATCCCACTTACCCGCAAATGTACTCTATTGAAGTGCGCTTGAAGTGTCCATGAGTGAAAGATTTACGCACATTTCATACACTTTGAGCAGAAATCTGATGACAGAAGCTCATGATACAATAAAGTATATCTATCTATATCTATCTATCTATCTATGATACATTCGGAGCATTAAAGTGCACTCTAGTCACATTTTTTGTATGCCAGGTACCTTAAAAGACACAAATAAATGGTGGAACTTGAAGCAAGAAGCTCTCAAACATTAAAGCTGCAATATCAATGTTTTTATTATTTTCAATGGCTCAAATGACTACATTAAATGTAAAAGGCGTCACTCTTTGTGACTCAAGTTTTCCTCTCAGGTCTTCAGAGAGTTTTAGTGTGTTTCAGCTTTTGGTCCTAACTTGTTTTAACTTATGAAGCCTTACTCTCATGCATACATGCTCTAAACTGCATGTTACCTGTCAGCAAAGAAGCTGTTGAGTTTATGAACATCGTGGATAATTATGCAACTAAAGTTTGGATGGTGAAACCAGAGAGTGAGGTCCAGAAACACCTTCAGTTACCTCTTATCACAATATGGATGCTGCGAAATTATAAGTCTTTACAGTAAATTAAAACATTCATCATAATAATGTGCAGGATAGTGAAACCAAAGACAGACCAGCGTACAGGGGGAGCAGACCCAGATGGAGTGAACTGGCCCAGTAGATGCTTTGGTGAGCAGGTGATGGAGGACGGCATCCAGTCCCAAGATAATTAGATATTGTACTGTAGCCTAATGTGGCTTGGATGAGCTATCAGCCTAACAGAAACCTGCATAAATCTCACAAGCTCAGTCTTTCCAGTGGGATGTATTATTTATTATCCAATATTCATTACACTGTTAGGGAAATATGCACTTGAAGGGAAAGAAGGAAACCAAACCAATCAGACAATCGTGGGCATGACAAACCTTTAGATACATGACATTATCCATGCATACAAAAGATGATAATTAACCTTAACTTATATAAAGTGAGCACTACAATCATAGACATTTTTGATGAACATCTCAGTCCAGTCCTTTTGTCATTGCGTTTAACTACAATCGTTTTTGTTTGCTGACAGGCAATGACAGCTGGTGTGCGACAGACTTTCAGTTATGAGCTATTACTCCTTCGATTTCAGCACCTAGCAGCTGAGAAAGATGACATGGATGATGTCTATTGAGAGAAACTTGTATTTTCTTCAGGCATTGTTAAAAAAACCAAGCCAACAAAACCCGCTCGCTTGCATTAGCTAACATGTTCAGGGAATTTTTCTGCATTTGCTTGTGCTCCATCCACAAAAAAAGGATCAGGTTACTAATAGAATAGAGGACTACAGTACAAGACCATAAACCTCAGTATAAATATGTATAAACACAAATGTGGCTAAAATACAAATTGACAGAAAGTTTAGTAGAAATTTAGGAATGTTTTTGGAATTAAACGCTCAAATCTGTGACTGGTTTCTAAGAGATTACCCAATTATTATAAACATAAATCTTTATAACATAATACACTTGTGGCACACTTGTCAATTCACTGTTGTGTTATCATCTCCATATCTACCCCTATCTATCATCCTTCCACTTTGTCGGGATATCCACCACCTGCACCACACCGAGGGTCGTCTCGGTGCACCAAAATGTCTTTCCAGTTATGCTGAGGTCACAGGACTGACGAGCGGCGGCGTGACACCAACGTGAAGCTGGTCAAACAGGCTTCTAACCGCTCCACATCAGCACACACATCAGTACATCAGCAGCTCCACAACTGAACCGGTAGGTGAATGCAGGTTTTTCTCAATTCTGCGTTGACACTCTTCAGATTTTAGATATTCATCTTTGACATCAGCCTGCTCCTTTGAAAGTTAGATTTCACGTTTTATCACGGCCTGCAGATCTTTCCGGCTAAACATCTCCAAAAATCGGATGTAGGCTCTCTGGACATTTCAGCATACTGTAATTTATGCAAAATTATAGATAATCTATAGGAGGCTACTTCCCCCTGTTTTCAACACACATTTATAAATTCCTCAGCAGCACCTAAATGTTCTACATTTTGTTATTGCATAGCTGTTGCGTCAATAATGTGTACTACCCAAAATTACACCAGATTTTGAAGTGATGGATCCGACTTATTCATCCAGTTAAATTAGGGATAACAAATAGACCTGCAACCCACCCACTGTGAAGTGTTTCTGTATCTGTCAATTGGCGACAGTGTAAAATACTTTCCTACCAAAGATGTTTTCAAGCTATTTGCTCAAAAACTATCAATGAAATGTGGTTAAAAAAGCCAGGAGCTTTTATCATTGCTGTCAGTTGTTCAGTAAGATTACCACTAAAATATCTCTACATCTACTGAGTCAATTGTCATTAAGACTTGTGTGAGATTTTCTTTTTTTCCCCTAGAAACACCAGCAGGTTGAGGTTTTAATGTCTGATTACTACTGTAAAGTATTGAATGGCATGATATTTGGTTCATACATTTGGTGTATTATAAGTTTTTTTTTTTTACTTAAGACTAATAATAAATGTCTTATTAGTAAGTTGTGTCCAGAAACATAAGACATTCCCATCAGCCTCAACTGTAATTTATGTCTAGAGTTACTTATTAAACCTTTACATGCCAAACTTATTGTAAAGGTGGTAAACTTTCTAAACATGAGCATCAACTTTGTCATTGTGAGTATGCTGATGTTAGCATTTGGCTCAAAGAACCGCTGGGCTTCGTTTGTATATGTATTTACACCTGCAAAAAGCACACAGAAAAAAAACCTACCAATATTCAATAACAAAAGATATTATAGTGAGAACATTTTCTAACACTTAAAATGCTATTTTGAATGGATTACCTGCAATACCTGTATTTTGAGGTTAATACCACAAAATCCTGTGACTGCAAGCATCACACTCGAAGCCACAGCAAAGCTCAAAAAAGATCACACAGAGGCACAGACTGATGTGGAAAAAAAGTTATATTAATATTTAAAAGTTGCATATCGCAGCTTTAATTTACCCTGACAAAGACAAGTGTCATGATTCTTGTCACTGATATTTTATGAATGCACTGAGTGAGTTCCTTGGTACGCTGTTTTAGTTTATTTCATTTGACAGAGGCTGACAGAAAGAGGGTCAGTGTCAGCAAACAAAGTGACAATGAAATGACAGCTGGGTAAGTTGTGGAGGATAACATGAGGTCCTTGGGGGAGGTTTAAGGGTAAAATGTCAAATGGGTGCTATTTCTGGCCTTGCAGCTGTTCCTAATACCTACATTCTGATGAAGTGAGTCAAATTTAGCAGCTTATTTCATCAGGACAGTATAAACCTGTATGTTTGTGGAGCAGTTTGGCTGAAAATGAGCTCCTTTTTTTTTGTTTGTCCAAAAATACTATAGCTCAGACAGAGAGAGACAGAGCGGAGAGCCGACAGTCGGGCGTGTTGTGGAGGACGGCGTTAGAGGCGGCGATGTTTTTGTCTGTCTCCCGGTGAGTCACCTCTAATCACCGATGCCTCCTGTTCCTTGAACGACCAGAGAAATCTACCTCCGGGCATCCTGGCCTCTCGCCGGAGCTCGGACATGCACTCCAGATGTAATAGGCTGAGACTCGGCTCGTGACCTTGCCTGTCATCTACGCTCTCCTTTGTTGTCACTACGCTAAAAAAAAACAGATGAAATCCAGAGTACATCTGATCATGAGTCAGGAGGAGGAAAGAAGCACCTGATTCCCATTTACTTCCATTTTTCTGTGTCTTACTCCCAATCTTAAATACAATCCCAGTGTTATTTTTCTCCTGCTCAGACACAAAGGTGTTGCTTCGACTGTCAAAGGGGGAAAAAAGCTTGATGGGTAAAAGGTTTCTTGCGTCATTATTGTTATGCAACAACAGAAGGAACAGTCAGGTTGCTGCAATGGACAAAATCTGCTCTACAAGTGAGACGACGGTGTTACTGACAGCTCTCAGGGCCGAAGGTGTAAAAGGTTTGAGTAAGAGGCAACACTATGGAGATTTTACCGACCATGTACAGTTAAGAAAAATGCATAACCTGTCCTTGGATTGGGATCAAATTTCATATGCCAACTCTAGAAAATATACTGTTCAGAAGAGTTAACAGTAAAGGTCACAGAGGTCACCAACAGTGGCTGGTGAATCTGGTGGAAATCCTTTCTTATCGACATAATTAAGCATTTTATCTGAGTCAAAAAAGAGACTGGTCAGCACGTTTTCACAATTTGGAGGTGAAAAAGGATGTTGCCTATGTTATATTTGAGACTTTTGATCCAAACTGTTTTCACTGTAATCGTAGTGAAAAAGGATACTTGTCTTTTATTTTGGTGTTTTCTACATTTACTCCTTTAAACCATCAAATCTGAAATCATAAATGTGTCACCACCATTTTTGAAGGCAGGAAAAAATAAAAAAAACACATGACCAACACAGTATGTGCTCAATTTCAGGCAACACCCAAAGAGCTTTTGTTGACTGAAAAACATGTCACAGTGTAATTCTCTAATGCCTTTGAATTGAAGAGTGATGACACTGGCTGTGTCTGATTTGATTTCAGCCATCTGTGTGCAGCACACACGGCTTTTGTATGTTTGAAGCTGGCAGCCTCTCGGTGAGCTGATGGGAGCTTTGATCCTCACTGCTTTGACCTTATCTGCCCTTCCTGACTTTTGGACCTTTTTTGACACTGCTCATCCCTCTGCAGCAGCGAGATCTGTGGCAAAGTGGCATTAATGTGGGGGAAAATGTATGAAAAAGTGTAAGTGTTAATATTCTGGCTTGTACTGTACTTTTTTTTTCATTAGTGTTGGGATTTGACAGCCGTTTATTGAATTTGAATCCATTTCCAAATCCACTTATGAAATGTGAATTGTTTCACTTCTTCTTCTGCTTATTAAATTTAGTTTTTTAATGTTTCAACGCCTTGCAGAGAGCACATTAGCGAGACAACAGTGCTTTGTACTTTGGCCAATTTACTTCATGAAATTAATCTTAATTAGCTGCAGAAATCTGGAAGTGACGTTTACCACCTGTCAGCTGTCCAAAGCATTGGTCAGAAGCCAGAAATATGGACCTTCTGGCATTTGCTAATATAAAATGTATCTTTAAATATGTTTTCAGTAGGACTTTATATGGATTTGCAGAGCTTTTTTTCTTTTATTTAAAATCTATATTCAAAAGGTTTCACACGTGCACCACCTCCTGTAGAGAAAAAAAGACTTTATGATAATGTGAAGAGTTGGTAGTTTAAAGCGGCAGGTCTGCTGGAAGTTTCAGTGATGCATAGAAAGTGCTATTTTGTACAAGAAAGATCCAGGAAAGGTTGCTCAGGAGGGAGTCGGGTCCTTCACCGAGGCACTTCTGTCTCTAAGATGACATTTCCATCTTATTTTAAACTCAAACAGCATTTACAGAAAAAAGTAGGCCATGTTGGAAAAACAGGTATACAAAAACCATTCACCCTCACTGGTCAATTTGAAAGAAAGAAAGAAAGAAAGAAAGAAAAGGAGGAGAGGGATAAACAGGACAGGAGAAGGAGAGAAGGAGAGAAAATGTGCTGGTGGGACAAGAAGTAAGAGTCAGAGTGGACAGCAAAGAGAAAAAGACAAGCTGATCAAAGGCAGAACAGAGGAAGACGAATGAGACCTTTAAGTGCTCTCAGTTGTTTTTCTGTTCTTTGACAAACAGTGACGAATGATGGATGAAATAAAAAAAAAGAAAGAAAAGAGAGATGAGCGAGGAAGAGAAGAGACCGGCGTCCCCGTGGGCATGCCAAATAAAGAAGTAATGTCTTATTACCCCTCAGCCTCCCACCACTGAGCGAGTACAGTGTGTGTTTGTCTGCCTGTCAGCGTGTGTGTGTGTGCTGGTTTTGTGGATGAAAAGCTTGTTTTGTTGAAAATGTCAGCTTACGTTTTTAGATACGAATGAGAGATCGGTTCATCCGCGGAGATCACATGAGGATTTGTTGTTCTTGTATGTGCTGCAAACGTGCATATGCATTTCTTTGTGTTTCTAACATCCTCTCTCTCCGTCCACAGGGCCTATTACTCCGGCAGGGAGGTAATTATTCTGCTAATGCTTAAAGTGCAGCTCCCTTTCTAAGACGCTCTCATCATCAAAATAACACTTTAATCAACGGTGTGTCCCCGCTCGTTTACAACTCTCCGAGTGGCTAATTAACCAAAATTCGAAGTGAGACAGCGGGGACGTGCGCGCATATGGACGGTCACAGAGGAATACACGGCATGGTGACAACACACAATAAATGTTGGACGAACCACAGAGAGCGAGCCTGCATTAGATGTTTTTTAAAAGCGAGGCCCATCGTGCGCTCGTTTTTCGCAGACGATCTAATAATCCGAAATGCGGCACTACAACTAACATACCAACTCACCGGATGACACGACTGCAGAACAAATGGCACGCAATATTACGGGAATAGTGAGCGTTTCCCAGTGGGGAGACATTACACAGTATTTTCACATTGCCTGACTGTGGCGCCGTTAACGTGTTCAGGAGTGCATCACGCTGCTCTGTTATGAGAGTCTGTGCAGAAAACTCACAAAGAATGAAAATGTGTGCAAAGTCAATGTTTTTTTTATGAACAGACCCCAAAAGTTTTGAAATATTGGCCTCTAATAAACAGTTGAGATGTCGCTTCATGACTTTAGTCTTTCTTTTTATGTTTCAAGTTACACAATTATGTTCAGCAAGTCCTTAGACTCAAAAATATGTCAATAAATTATTTTCTTACCTTTTTACAATTACAGCAAACAGAGGCTTCATGTCGGGAGCGATTTTGTTCTTGCTAACTTCCTGTGAGGAGACCAACTTACTCTGCATGCTATTTCAAAACACAGCGACATCAAGTGGACTTTTTTAGTGTGACGTACCTCAACCGAGTGGCAGAGATGGCTGAAACTGGTGGATTTAAGTAAAAGAGTTCAGTAAGATACAGTGAGTCAAAATGTGCTCTCCCAAACAGTCGAGCAGAAGGTTAAAGGGTCGGAAAGTCGATAACCGCTGTTTAATTTAAACGCCTTGAAGAATCTCTCTTGTAGGTCGCGGTCGTCCCCTCCTCATTTCTTTGCCATGTAAAATGCAGTGGAGTATTTTAATGAGCTCCACCACATCCTCGCCTAATGGCTCCTCTCTCTCCTTTTACACTTTTTGTGTACTGTACTTTTATACAGTATACCATTCATGAAACCATCATCTTTTATTTAATCCACATTAGTGCCACAGATGTTACAAATGTCTTCTACTTCTAGGTTTTGTATATTGTAAATGAAACACCCACACATGCACGTCCTTACTGAAAGCTTTAGTCACTCAGCTACCTGTGTCAAAAGCAGAAAGAAAGCTCTGAACATTGTGCTTCCATAACAGTTATCAGGCTATTACAAGTTGTTTCTCAATTAGGCTAATAGCTGTAAAGATAATGAGCAGCTGCATAATCTGAACGCCACTATTTTTTTTTTTTTTTAACTTTCTTGTCTCTCCACTTATCTAAATGGGATCATTAACTGGAACTTAAGCTTGATAGTGAGTTCAGTGAGGACTCTCGTCAAGATTTTAACCATTTAGTAGAATGATGCTTCTTGCAGATTGGCAGGGTGGCTCTGCTGTGAGATAACAAACCACCATGATGTGAGCTGAGACACACAACATTTAGTGAGCATGAACAAGCATTAACCACTTTCAAAATTCACTGTGCAACTAAATGCAAATACCGGAGATGCTGTGAAACATTTCTGATTCATGATCTGTTATACATACAATTTTAACTGTGCTCCACATATTTTATTAGTTCCCATAATATAAATCTTGCAGCTGTGGAAAGCAATGTAAGTTTACTCTTTAATTACTAAATAATATTCAGAACATTTTTTTACATTATCATACTGTTATTTTTACATACTATACAATCTGACTTTTTTGTTCCGCCACTTATGACTTCTCACGTTTCATTAATTCAGCTCAGCTCACATTAAATGGATTATTGTGTAGAACTTGTAGTGTTGATATTTTGCATCTCGGCCTCGTCACTCCCCACGAGGAAACACCAAACTCAACAGACCGGAGAGTGATGCTCGTGGTGGTTATTTTTCCTCCTCTGCTGCGAGTACGGATATTTTCGGATCATATAATACAATACAGGTTAGTTTTGGTCTCTTTTGCAGTACCTGTGGCATATTTGGTGACTGCAGATGTGTTTTTGGACCTCAGTTTCAGTTCCTCTGTCTATAGTCATCCATCCACGTATGTTGCTTCACAAACCGGTGAGTTGAAGAGCAGGTCTGTTGCATTAAAGGCCTTGTTAAAGCCAGACTGCGTGCCGCTTGTGAGTACTTGATATTTAAGGACTTTCATCAAAGGGCCACTGGCTCAATCACCACTTTCGTTGCACCTTTCAGGTGATAGAAAGTGACTTGATCATGCCTATAAAGCTGTTAAAAACTTAAATATGTTATTATTTAAATTATTATTGCAAATAAAGCCAAAGATACTCACCTCCCACCTCTCACATCGCCATTGTGCCCATATTTACATTACAAACCCCCCTCACTGGTGCTATATTAAACAAAGGCCATATAAAGTTGGAATGAGATTTATAATGGGTCTCGGTTCCTTTGGCTAGCGGGCCCCCTCAAGAATACTTGTGTGCTTTAATAAGGCTGGCTCCCAGGATGCAGGCTAAATTTCCCATTTGGGCCTCTGTTATGAAGGGCAGAAAAAAAAGCCTGAATTACATTTTGACAAATAGTTATGACTGACTCCCTTTAACTCTCCGTAAGTCCCGCTCGCTGTTGTCGAAGCGTTCTTTACAGTGTTGTCTGGTTGGAGTGATTTATCGGCGTTCGGCATCATCAGGTCAGCCCAGCTATCCTTGAGCTCTTTTCTCTTGCAATTCTGGCTGAATAAAGGAGAAAAATTGCGGTGAAAAAGAAAATGTGATTTTTCTCTGAAGCTATAATTAGTTTTTTGAGGTAGTTTTTCATATCAGTACTCACTTTTATATCAGATTTTTTTTACCAAAAATATATTCCAATAAGTATCAAATTCTGGTTTCTCAAAATCTTCATTTCTATGTTCTGGTAAAAAAAGGAATTGAAATACAGCACTATTGAAAGAAAAAGGTCTCATATGAGTGTAATTTAACCAGCAAGAGCGACACTAAAGGCCCAGATAATAATTAAAATGGGCTCACTTTGTCTTCTTCTAAAGAACTGCAGCTGAGTGTGTTATGAGATACTTAAGAAAAGCTTCGGTTATGCTATTCCAGTTGTTGTCTCCAGTTTGAGGAATCACAGCAGTCCTTGTTAGAGTTCAGCTCTTTCATGCGACTCTTCTTCTGTTCTAGCTAGAAAAAAAGTCGTATTTTCTGCAGGGACAACAAAACGCTGCATGACGGTTCAACAAGACATGATATCTGAAAGGGCAGAAAGAGGCAAAGACACATCTGAGAAACAGCTAAATAAGAATCTGATGAATCTGTGCAGATTTTAGTCAGAACAAGTTCCTGTTTCATCTTAATTAGCTTAGTCTCAGTTTAGCTGGACAAACTTTGGACTGTCAAATCACAAATGTTCAATCTGACAGCAAGTAGACTGCGGGGGGCGCAAAAAGAAACATGTTCCTGCAATATTTTAAACCTAATTGCACCGTTGGGGTCCAATAATGATCGAACATCATTTACACTTTTCTGAACTGGAGAAGAAATTCAAAGTCAAAATTCAAAGTCGACTGTAGTTGAGGGAAAGACGGTTAAATCAGCGTTATCCCACGGTTAACACTGTCAACACTGCTGGGACATCGACCAAATGGGACTTATTGGGAACTTATTTTATTGTGGGGCCAAAACTATTTAACAGTGTAATGAGTTTTTGAGACCTCTACAACATCAGTGTGATTTTTTTTTTCTGAAAAACTTGATGTATACAATCAAAATGCCTGAAAATACCAAATAACAAAAAAATCATATATGCAGTTTTTTGTCAGAAGGTTCAATAAACATTTCAGTTTCAAAAAATGTGAATTTTCTGACAATTATTTCACAGGGCTTCACAGGGTTAAAATGTAAATAATATATATCTTAATTACACTGTCTTTGTTAAAATAGTCAATATTAGCCAAGAGAGGTAACAGCTCACAATCTCACATTTACAAACAGATATTCACACACAACCTTTGTTATAGCAGGAGAAGAGTGTGTGTGTGTGTGTGTGTGTTAAACTGTGTCAAGTAAAAAAAAGAAGCATGCTGCCAGTTTGATAACTCTTTCTCTCTCTCTCTCTCTCTCTCTCTCTCTGTGCTGTGTGTAGTTGTACTCAGCCTACATAATTAATTGTTCACAGTTCAAGTGTTACATTTAAACATCGGATTATTTCCCTGAGTGGCTCAGATGGAAACAGAGCACCATCATGTTGCCAGGTCCATAAGAGCCTTATGCCCCCCCAAAACTCAATTTTTACCGCAAGGCATTCAGGATCAGGGAATCTGTCAGGAAATTCAAGCGTTTACCATATTTTATCATATTCGCTGGCTGGTGAAGATGCTGTAATATGTTGCTTAAGTTTTTTCTCATGTCAAAGACGGTAATTTAATCAACATGGAAAGAGAAAAAGATGATGAATATAGGCCAAGAAAATAATTCAAAAAGTTTTTTTGATGCAAGAGTACTGGGGAGAATTTAACTCTTCACTAAGACAGACATAAGGAAAGATGTTCAAAATTTAAACAAAAAAAAATGATAATATAAATAAATATAAACGTGGGTGGCATTTAAATTATATTCTGTGCGTCTCATTACATAAAATCATTGATATCAAAGATCATTGTGACTTAAGAATTTAAAAACAAATTAATCTGCACTGGAAAAATGTGAAATTATACGAAAATAAAAATCCATAACTTTGTATAGAATGAGTTTTGACATGATGATGATGGGACATTGTTGGGATTTTGAAGGCACACAAAAGTTCCTGAGACTAACTTTATAACTGCAATGCTGAATTAATTTTATGAAAGAAAAGTACAAACATCCTGCATTCATGCATTATTCTAAGATGGTCATCATACACTATGTTTCTGTTGTTCTAATGATGCTACAGGACAAATACAGTACATTAACTTAATAATTATCAGCCTCATACTGTTTGGCTCTCTAATGACCTACAAAGTATTTTTAGATTTTTTAATTAGTTTATTTTTATTAGCCAAATCTGTACTCCTGTAAAAGTATCTAGCTGATGCGAATAACTTGTCTATAGATCAGCTGCATTTGCTTTTTCAGAAAGAGAATCTTGATATTGAAAATTGGCTGATTCAGTCTTTGGTCATTTTTGGAATAGGAAGAGAAAATGGGTTATTCTTTTGTGAACCTCCTGCTGCAGGGCAACATACCATCACTTGTTATTACACCTAAACCTGGTAATTTCATGTTTTTATTGAGGTGGATCATGTGAAAACACTGCATCTGCCTTGTGCCTCGCTGAATACATCTTTGGAAGATGAAGATATAGATGGCGACCAAAACAACAAAGGTGTAATCACTGTGAAATTAATTCTTTGCACACTTCTTATGTACTCTGGTCTGGTTTTAAGGGGATGTTTGGACCCTCCTCACAAAAATACATAAATGACTGGAAAGAATAAGCCTACAGCGCCACAAAGTCAAATTAAGTAACACATGAGACAATTCTTTACAAATTTAAAACTTTCTTGGACAACATCGGTGCAGCAGTTTCCAGATATGCAGCTGTAATCACTACAGCTTATGAGAGGCTTTAATATCAAGTAATTACCGTCTATCTGTCTGCTGGGGCACAAAGGCGGCTTCTTACTGATGCTACAGCACTTCAAAACCTGTTTACTGGTCAGACATGATAGGATGTATAATCAGACGATGTGCCCCATGGAGAGGAAACGTCTCACCAAGCCAAATCAATGAGAACGGATTATGTGCCACGTGGCTGAAACACAGTTCTCAAACCGCGCCGATTTTCGACGTACAAGTTGTTTTCTCATCATGGGCATTACAAATCGGCGTTTTTCATCAGGCGCTCTACGGCTCAACAGGGAACTGTGGAGAGTCTGAGAAAGTTACCTGCGTGATGCCAGTCCTGTGTTATTGTATGACGTCCTGCAGGAGGTTAGGTTGTCATGGGCAGACTGGATAGGCAGCCAATACGAAACAGCCCAGTGTGAATGCGAGCGAGCAATCTAGTGCCTATCCACTTCTGTCTAAGTGTTCAAGACTGTGGTTTGACCCATTTTAGAGTTTAAAAATGTATAAATGCACCTGTCTCTCCAAGATGCAAATGCAATACTTGTTTTTCCCACCTGGACCACAGCTTTGATGCATTAACCCCCCCTCTGTACTGCAGTGCCTGTGGGTCTACTGTGGAAAAACATCATTAGTTTATATATCTAATGGAGATGCATGTACTGTATGTGTTAATGAGTGAATAACTTCTCAATCTCATCTCAAATATATATATGAGTACAAGGCAACAGTGTGTAAATGAGGCTTTTTCATAATTCATAAATAGCTAATCATTTAGTTTGCACATACCGAGCTATGTTGCACTGTTATGAGGCAGTCATATGTGGAAAACATCGCTGCATGATGACTCTGCTTCACTGTTCGAGGTAAAGACAGCGGAAAGAAGCGGCTGATATTTCTTCACAGCAGAAAGGAAGAAGGAGGTGGGCCGGGTAGAAAAGGGGGAGAGAAAAAAGGAAAGTAAGCTGGAAGGATATTAGCAGTGCTGCTTGTTGTTAGTTGAGGCTATTTATCTGACTGAAGCCGAATGTAATCGGCGTTTCCCCTCCCCTTTTTCGTTGTCTCCGTTATCAGCGTTTGATGCAATTAATTCTACCGCAGGGCCAGCTCGCCAACATGAGATAATCTTGTGAGCGAACACCCAGGGAAATATACCATGACCCTGAAAGATAAACTGAGGGGAAGACAGAGATGGAACAATCGGAAAAAAAAAAAGTGAAGACGTGAAGGAGGGAAACTGAAGAGTGAATGAGTGAAGGGGTGAAAGAAAAAGAGGGAGAGAGGAGAGCTGAGAATGAAAGGAGGAAGAAGGAGAAGATACAGAGAGGAGCCGAGAAAAAGGAGGAGAGGCAAGGAATAGATACCAAGATCTGATAGATGATTTTACATTTCATCCATGAGAAACAGACCGTTGTAAACATTATGAACATGCAGCCTGGAGCGACAGGAGCTGTGTGTGTGTGTGTGTGTAGCTACTATGCCATTGTTTGTTTTCAGATATAATCTTATTATATTGCACATATACTACACTTTATTTACAATATTCACTACATAACTTTTGCCTTTTTCTTACCCTGCCGTGCTTCGTTTTAAAGCTACAAGATGGTGATTTGTGGCCACATGGGGGCAGCAGACCTTCATACCATGCAACCAGAAGCATTTTCTTATATTAGAAATATTTCATTACATATTCTGGTCTTTTATTTGAGGATGACACATTTAAGAAAGCAGTCATGTTTCTGTCCACCTGATGGATGTAAGCCCAATATTTGACTCCTTTTATCTCTGGTTCGGTCTCCACCAACTGAGAAAAATATCTTTTTTTTTAGCGACAAAATGTTCAATTTTCTTTACCAGAAGAGAACCTCACTTTGTACTTTGTTGCTGGGAAGTGTACAGTGGGTTCAACAGAGGTTTAATTACCGTAAACCAACATAGCAAGCTAAAACAGCTAAAAAGCTCTGCACGGCTTTAAAATAGGATGATAACTATCTCTGGTTTCATTAATTTAAGCAACCCCCTTTCACAAAACTCCTCCATGAATCTATTCAATGCATTTTTTTAAAAGCCTCTGGCAATGCAGCTTAAACTTCTTTGGGTTGGATCCAAAATAATAACAATGATACTGACAAAATGAAATAATTAAAACACACTCCACAATCTGTTTTTTCCACAAAGTTTTTCCACAGGTTACACACTTTCACAGCAGACAAGGCAGGTTAAGGGACGGCACCGAAAGATAAATTACACCGCTTCGTGGTAAATAATGTAGACAAAGATTGATCACTGATCCTCCTCTCTTAGGCTTAGACCTCAAATGTGCAAAATGTTAGCGCTGGGTAAGATTTTTTCATCTTATGTCCTTGTGAGGGCATTTGTTCCTAATAAGTGCAGGAATACAATAAGAAACACACCTTACATTGACATTAGACTGCTGACGAGTGCAATTAACATTCCGGGAGCGCCACGTCACATGTCACACGGTTGAACAATGGCTCTTAAAATGCCAGACCTACTTTTTACTCATGTAGAAAAAACAGCATTTACTCTGTGCAGATATTAACCTCAGTGAAGGAAGCGTTTGTTTGATAGCCTTGCAAGCAAAACTGTCCTGGCTCGTTTATTTTGGGTACGTGGTTTTTTGCAGGACGCCCTGCACAGCCACCGTTTGTAGTTTTCTGTTGTATGAAAATGTGCACAGAAATACATTCACATTGTGTTGTCTTTGTATTATGCACAATTCCTCTAACAGCTGCAAGCACTGTGTGTGTGTGTGATAGACATAATCATTATTTAACTGGCCCATTAACTTTCCTCAAGAGAAAGCTTTAAAGGTTGACAACACAGACATTTGATCTCATACGTTCAGCACAATTGACTTTTTTTCTGCAAATTCATGAGTAAAAATCATTACTATTTGTTTTTGGTAGCGATGTGAGATAATTAAATTTAAAACCTATGGCTGAAAACGATCTACACACCGTGAATTATTCACAGGATGTATATAAAGTATTAGTAATTCCTGTACATGTGACATTTCAACCCACACGTCAGTCTGAGCTTCATCAGTATTCCTGAACATGAGCAATCCTTCCCCTAAAGCCAGACATCAGAGCACCAACACTGTAATCTGTGATGTTTGTCTGAACTTTCACATCGCTGAGAGCTCAATATTAAAGTAGTGCTATCACGTCTGAATGAGAACGCACGCAGCAGTCCCCAGGAAACTTTTCAGGGCTTATCCTTTCCTGTTTGTTCGTGGATGTGGCATATACGGCCTGTATGCAAAGAACGAGGGCTGATAAGACGACAAGAGGAGGATTTGAGCAAACAAGAATGACGGTGGGAAGAAGAAAGTGTGTGGGAAGATCTCTTTTTTCTACTACATCAGTCCCCGGGAAAAAAAAATAAAATGGTTACCTCATTCAGGTATTCATAATAGATTTGAAAAACCTCCACATACTGGGATGTCTTTCATTCACAGCAGACGTACGCAGTTTGTGACATGAAAGCAGGTCACAGAGCAAGAACGTGGCTGCTAACTAAGCTAATAACGCTGCGATGATGACGCCCTCTGGTCCTAATACTGTCTCTGGGACTTTCTAATCACGTCATGTCTCTGTATCTGCCCTCCAGCTGCCCTCAGTGAGTTTTCCTCCTCGAGATCACACAAACGTGATCTGTCCCTGTCTCACCTGTGTCCCTTATTTACCTGTTGTCTTTCTCAGCAGCCTATAAAATGATATTGTCTTCTCCAGGCTATGAAAAGTTTTTTTTTGTGTCTGCATGTGAACATCATATTATGTTTTTAGAAACAGAAATAAGCTCTTATCCTGTGTTTGAGAAATCCCAGTATGCTTTTCTAAAAACCGGGACCTGTAATACCAGCAGTAGAAGTGTCTCAATCTGTAGCAATGACATTTTGTTTTCAGTAATGAAAAACTCAAAGATACTTGATAGTTTATGCAGGGTAAAAGCCCCGAAATGCTATTCAAGTCTGTAGTAAATGAGTTGCACCACCTTAGTTACAGGTACGTGGATGTCAGATTAACTATTTCAAAACTGCCATTTTGTGTTATAAACATCAGAAACACCTGCACAAATAGGACTCATGTGTTTGTCATGTATACTGGAGATTTCTCATTCAAAAAGTGGGAGAAGCCTTTTTACTGATAATTGCGTGGAGTTATTTCTGCCTGTAAACTTCATCATTTTAACCCCTTCACTGCCTCTCACCTCTACCTGGAAGTTTTATTCCACCATCTTCATGTTTTTTTGCTGGTTTGACATGCCCTCGCCACACTGCACACTGTTTTTATCCTCCTTTTTTTTAACCACAGTTGCGCTAAATTGCCTTTTAACTACTAAGAGACGGAGACAAGATGCCCACGCAAACACAAGAACTGTGCTCAGTCTGCCCGCTAACCCCCCACCCCCCTTATTCAATACCTTTATACATTTTCTGCCATTTCAGTCAGATAACATGTTTGTTTTTTGAGGTTGCTATAAAAACACACTGACATTTGGATAGTTCATCCCTTTTCTGAGTAAAGATATCTAGGATGCTTTTGTGGTGAAGATATTAAATTCATGTCTTGAATAACATCACAGTCACCGAGCCAGCCATCTTAGAGAGCTACCGTGAGAGCTTTTTCCTAGCGTGTTATCAGCAGTCTGCCACCTCTCGCATTTCCAGGAAACACACAATTTGTACATCTTGATTATTTGACCAGTGGAGTAATTTGACGCTTTGCGTTGTCATCAACGCAGCAAAGAAGACAATTTGTTGGAGGAGCCGGTTATGGATAAGCTCTGTAACTGTATGACCCATAAGCATACTTGGCGGCCTTCATAAAAAAAAAAAAACAGACACAAAATTACTGTCTGGGAACTCATTTGTAACGTGGCAGTAATTTTGTGAATTGGCGGGATGGGAGCATTGTCCTCTGTGCTCATTAAGATAACACTTTGTTATGCCTTTTTAAATGTTCTTCAAAGGAGCTTCACACCGCTGCAGACTAATGTGCATGTATGCGTGCGCTGTCATGTACCCTGTAATATCATAGAAATATTCATTATTTTATGATTAACATGCCAAGGCTGCACTCGTACTGATTTTTAAGGCTTTGTGGATGAGTGTGAATGCAGCCGTCAGTCTCTGTACGATCTTTTGTGCACTTGTTCGTGAGCCGTGTGCACACTTTGGACTGCCAACATCTTCTTAAGTGTGTGTTGTCTCTCCCTCTGGTGTTTTCGTCGGGCATGTTTGCATTGAAACCTGCCTGTGAACACCTCCTCCACATCCTTCTGTGTGCGTGTTTGCGCGAATGCGTGCATGCTAAAAGGGTACGCTAACCTTTTCAGAGCTACATTGTCTCGCCGGATTTTTAATTGTCCCTCGTCTTCATAAAGCACTTGACCTTCTCCGCTCTGCCTTAATGATTTGCTGCTACTGCAACGGCCTGCTCATTTAAGAGCATCAACGAGGAGGGCAGATGAGGCGAGGAGGAGTGCGGACCAAAAGAGTAAGATGCTGGCTTTTTTTTTTTCGCCACTCAAACAAGGCAGTTAATTTAGTCGCAGAAGTGGGAAGGAGACATCAAACCTGTGGCAATATGAGCTAATATGTTTACAAAACTGTACACCAGCAGGAATGTGATTATGCATTTTGTAGTACCTCTAAGCTCCTCTCTTTTTGGGAAGGGATATTCCACCCACTCATTGTTTTCTTGACAGAGACCATCGGAAAACACATTAACTCGGGGAACTCGCTTCATATGGTTGTACTTGACTTTCAGACAGTCAAGTTGAGGGCTTGAGGGGATGGTGGAATCAGATGTTGTGCAGCCTGTTTTCCCTGTCAGTCAAAGATGTGATCAAGTGGATCGTTATTATTTCTGCTTTGTATCAATGTCGTGCAAATCTGAATCGTCACATGAGATGCTTCTTCAGACAGTTCATCTGACGTAATCCAGTCAAATCTGATCCTGCAGATTAAACTTTAGGAGCAGTGAAAAATAAAACACTGGCTTATTTTTTTAAATGTGAAGCCAGACGCACACAATATCACATTCAAGTATAACAGACAGCTGAAGTTTGTTGAGGTTTTGTTTTGTGAGACTTAGTGAGATAAGAGTTTGTAACAGATGAGAAGTGACTGAGATAAGAAAAGCTAAAAATTAAGTCTCATTAAAAGAGGCACCTTGATAACCTTTAGTGACGGATGTGAATTCACACACTCAATCCTGGATTAGGCGGCTGGTGATTAGTCGTGATCCTGTCAATCTTTGACAGCGCAGGTTATCTATTGTCACCATTTGTGGGTTAGTCCATCATTCTTTTGCCCTTCTTTTTATACGCCTTACACCCTTTTATCCGTGCGCAAAGGTTATTAATAATGTATTGTTGGTGGATCTGTATCTGAATACTTGAAGCAGGCCAGTATCCTAATCATTAAGGTCATACTAGACAATGCTGCAGGTCACAGTTTATGTGCGGCTCGAACAGACATCAGTGTCAGCAGAGATGTATAGACATATAAAACATGTGACCTTCATCAAGGTGACTTTTCGTCCATCACATACCTGCAACTGATGTTTTTTTTTTTTTATTATAACCATGATTTTTGCCTCATCTTTATTTACAAATCGGCTTCCTAAAGCAAATCATACATTAATAAAGTGTACACTTTATTCGCCGTATTATCCGTCTTCCTGTGGTGAGGACGGTGTCAGATTATGCAGTTCGAACATTTTGTGCTCTCATAATGTACTTGTTCGCATTTTGTGTAATCATGTTGATAGCTTTGTTTTTTTTTTTTTACCCAGTGGTGTTGGCAGGGTTCAGACTGAAACAAAAAGAGAAAGAGAGAGGGGGAAACATTCATAATCCATATTCAGTGGCTGCTCATGGGTGATAATCACAACTACTGGCACTGACATACTTACTATTCAGACTCTCGCAGAAGGAACAGACTTTAAGGACCTATTAAAGCGTCAACTGAATATAAATCGAGGATGGTTGTTTTGATCCAAAAGACCTTATTGAGCCTTGAGTGGATGTGTTTTTTTTGTGTTTTTTTTCTGTCGGCCACTTTGGGGGATTGAACCCCTCACCCTGCTTATGCTTGCACTGCAGGTCTCTTCCTCAGGGGGCTTCGCATCGTACACAAATAATCCAGCAACCAGCCCTCGCTGTACGGTATTAAGGTTTCCAAATTGATAAACACTTGACCCAAACCTCCCACATAATTCAATGCAAAAACAAGGAAATAATTAAAATGGAGGGGCTTTTTATGCAAAATTACAGCAGGGACACAAGAGGGGAAAGAAGCGTGAAACCCTGCATATTCAACCAAAGCTCGCAGGTATTGAAGTGTACTTATTGAAATTCAGTCTTTGACGCAGGAAACAGACATGTATGACCTGATGAGGAACCTGAGCATTTGATGAATATGAAACGAGTGCACCTTAAACATAAAATGTTAGGGTGCCCCTGCAAATCTTGTAAGGTAACGCAACCGCAAGGTATAACCCTGACCTCAAACCCCAGAGATGAAATTAAATCCACAAGACAAGAGGATGGTTTAAAGAGGAGCGAATTTAGAGTTGAGGGAAAAAAAAAGTAAACTGAATTAATTATATTTATGTGTTCAGGATAAAGAGATCATCCAGTGTGTGAAAGGGATTTAAAGAACATTTGGTTTGACAGACTACGTGCATGCAGAAAAATCACATGGCAGCACACACACACACACACACACACACACCTGGCCTTTGTTAGAAGTGTTTTGGCGGTTATTATTTTGGAGTAATGATATGCACACATCTGGCTAAGCACTTTAAAGCAACGTCCCATAACTGCTGTTATCAGCCACTCTACACACCTGGCCAGAGCGTATCTTTCCATCACCCACCCCCACCAGCCATCTGCATTAGCATAATTTATCATACTATATTTTACATTTCTCATTAGATTTAACATTTTTCACATTACAGCTTACTAAAATCAACAGTAAAATTGGCTCAGCCCAGCCTCCAATCCCTTTTTTTTTTTTCCTCCCCTCAATTTTTCCAGAAAACAATGTATGAAGAAGCTTAAGCCGACAGCACTTTTTTTTCTGTGTTTTCTTGGAGGGGAGCGGGGGCGGCGTTGGTCCGACACAGCAGTGAGTGCGGCAGACGCACCCCATCCTGTGAAACTTGGCAGCAGTGGAGTCGTGCGGCCGAAATAGCCACAAATGGTTCGCAGCCAGCACATCAGGTAATTAGCAGATTGCATATCCCTGTTTAAGAATATTTCACTTCTAACCTTCAGAAAGCTGGGCGAACACTGAGACACTGCCTGTTAACAACAACGTGGAAATTACTTTGGGTTAATCATGTGCCAGGGTCTAAGTAGCTGCAGCCAACAATTTTCAATCCTTGGCATCAATGCACATCTTTTTTTTCTTATTTTTGCTGCTGTTAATACAGTCACTGTAAATACCTGTGGGACTCTTCTGGCAATGATGTGCCATAACTTAATTTACATAAACATCTCACTGTATAAATTAGAAACCGAGGAGGAGGCAGGGGCTTGTGTGACTAAAGCGAATCCCGGTCTGCGTGAGCACTTCCGCGTTAACCACACTATAAGCTAATGTCCTGTCGAAAACTCGAGCCAGCCACTCGTCCACTTGACGGTCTGTCAAGTGGCCACTTAGATCGTGCGCTCGCAATCGGCCACTCGACTGCCTTTGCGTTTTGGTTTAAATTAGAAATTAACACAGCGAACACTCAAATTTGCAAATGTAATTCAGAAGCCCTTAGCTCGCACTGCTTTCATTAAACAGGACTGGTCGAACATGAGGGCTTGCGGCGTTGCTAGGATACGGGATACAGGAGATGTGCAGACCAGCTGGTATCGACACCTGATGCAGGTTCAGGCAAAAAAAAAAAATCTTCCTCACCGCCGTCGAGACTCACTTGAGATTGTTGATTCTGATCTGTTTGGAGACTCTCGACGATCTTCAAATTAAGTCATCAAGTGGGTGAGAGGAAAGTTACGTCTCGAGCCTGTTTCCATAGTTTCATGTGTGACTTTCCATTTAATATTCATGTGGGTAACATGCCGCTTTGTGGTTGGATGATTTGATGCAAGGTCCCTTTAACTGAGGATGATTTATTGTCAATACAAATTACATCATACAAATACCAATTCAGTGATTTTTTGTGGGACCCAGCCAGACTCCAACCGTGGAAGGTGCAATCATATAAATGTCATTTTTAGACCTTCATGTCATAAGGACAGTCCAGTGATTTTGGTTAATTAATAAATTGTTCTGATCTCATTTGATTGTCTGGAGTATTACTTGGTTTTTTTCTTGTTTTTTTCATGTTAACCATTGTCATATGCTTTGTGTTCCTTCAGTCTGGGGCTGTTTTTCTTGGTTTTCTCTTGGCCTTTTACTATAGTTTCAATGAAGGTGAATCCTAATACTGCACCTTACAATGACAGTGTGGTGTGGAAGATTTATTAAACAATGTGTACCCACAGTATATTGATTAAAAAAGCACATTTGGTTGATCAGATGCAAGTAAAGTAAGACAGACAAACATATTCACTGGTAGCAGTCTTGTCTACTTTATTCCTGTTTTGTTATGTGGAATATGATGTGAATTAAAATCAGATATTTTAGATTGTAGAAGTTTGTAGTTGTGTAAAGAAGTTTAAAAAGTTGATGGCTTTTTCTTTTTAAGAGAACGTTGAATCACTTCGTCTCCATGAAAGCGATGAGATTTCTGTTCATTCAGGTCAGAGCTGTTTGTTTTTTGGGGTTGTTGCTTTGGAGAATCTCTTCAAAGGATTAATCAATAAACATGTACCTTTTCAGATCTTATGCATCTGAAAAGAGTAAAAAAAAAAAAAAAAACCTGAAAAACAAGCAAGTATCCATTAACATCAACACCAAAAAAACACACACAGGCAAGTCAGATTCCCCAAAAAAAACAGATCATTCCTCTGGTCTGTAAATCAACACGGGACATCCTGTACATGAAGACACATCTGCATATTTACAAAATAGTGCATGCATGAATACATTTTTACTGAGCGTATCTGTAAGTGTTCTGTCTCTGGTAGGTCAAGCACCACTCAGATATTCGAGCTGTTATTGTGTCGACCACAAGTTGCTTTAGACTTTCTGCACCATGAGATCACAGCGACAGGATGTGATCTGAAAGCATATAAAACTTCGGGTGTTTGTTATAGAGCGGGCCTGAGATAAAGACGTTACCTTGACAGAGCTGATGACACTTTATGAGTTCATGAGCAATGCGTCACAACAAAAGGAGTCCTTGGCGAACAGTCAGTAAATTATAACGGTGAGTCACAACTGGAGAATCAAATGGTTTCCTGCACTTCGATGTGACCGCTCCAGGTTCAAGAGGAAACATGGAAACATTTGGATGCATAATTCCCACACTGTTTAGCCCTCTGGGGTATAATTGGCCGTTTTTGACAACTTTTGATTTTACCTTTATATTTCACCTTAAAGACTGTTCGTCATGCCTTGTTTGGTATCATTTCTTTCAGCACAACCTCGCGTGTGACTTTACAGTTATTTTTATATTTTGACATACTATATTAACACATTGCATAAAAAAAGCATAAAATCCAAACAGGAAAAAGTTCGATTTTTTTACTGTGAAAACCACAAACATGTCATAATGAATCATTTTTATAACTTAGAATGCAAATATAAATTGTAAATTTCAAAAACTTATATACAAATTTAGTAAACAACAGAGTTATTTACAACTATTTACATTAAAATGCAGCAATGCCTCAGGCGGTTTTTGTACAACTAATCACAAGGTGTGTATGACAGTGTGTTATGTACAGTATATACAGTATGTACAGCAGCATGGGTTGTGTTTATCAGGGAAGATATTTATATGATAAAAACCATTAAAAATATATTATATTGTATATCTAAATGTAATTTAACACATCTTACTGCTACGTCATCGTAAGTCAGTCGTGTAATTTGGACGTGTCGGACGTCCATTGACTCCAGAGGGTTAGCCAGAAAAATACATAAATGGCTTTCTAAAATTCAGTTTTTGGCCTGGAATTTTAGAGAATTATTTTATATATTTATTTATTTTTACATAATTTCTCATCTCTAAAATGCTTAAATATTCTTATATTTTCTTTAATTTGGTAACAGAATAAAAGTTTTGCCAAGTAACGCTCTCTGTCCTCTTTCATCTTTCACTGTTCTTTGTAAGTGTTTGTGAATTTGTCTTCGGTTTATGCTGTCAGCCAGTTTGTAAGAGAAGTCAGGTGTTTTTAAGTGGCGGAAAGCTTGTTTAGGTGTGAAACTTTTTGAAACGCAGCACACACCCCTGACCTACAGCAATATCCTGGCAAATTGAAGGAGCCTTTTCTCTAACCAGATGATCTTTGCAGCAGGGACTCTGTCAGTCTGCCGTCCTTGCCACAGAAAAAAAAAGGGTCTAAAAATGAAGATAGACGGGAGAGAAGGGAGCCAAACTGATATATTGGGACTCTCCGGTGCACCCAGAGGGACCATTAGGAGCACATCAGCCTTACAGAGTGCAGCCTGACCGGCTAATAGGCTGTTTTCACACTCGCATTATGGAATAATAGGCGTAGTTGTAACAGGACATCAGCAGTATTTTTCCAGAAGTGGCTTGTGGCAATTCTACAGAGCCCACCAAGACTGGAAACTGGCCCTTAAGCAAGGTACTTATACCAGCTGTTGAATTACAGTTTAGTCAATATTTTGACCTCCCAGCAGGATGAAATGGGTCCATTAAAGAAAAGGTTGTGTGTCTTTCAAGGTCATGATCCCTATCAGATTAACTAAAGACCCAACTAAACCGTATTCAACATTAACACATCCAAAATTCGAATTAAAACCTTCCCTTAAATTGCAAAACAAAGTAAAATATTTACTCATGTTATAGGGCGGGATGTAATATATATTGAATTCCACCGTTTGCCTCACACTACTCTCTCTGCAGTACTTACTTATCTCATTAAATGACTAATTATTGATCATCCCTGACTTTACATCCTTCTTAGCAATTATTGATGAGAACTGAGACTCAATGAAAAAAAAAAAAATCGGACTATGTTTCGAGCTAAGGACTGTGTCAAGGTGAACGGCCATATTCTATAACGCCAGTCACCGCTGACAGTATATGAACGCTACATTACTGGATTGAAGCCTGCCAGTAATCTCATAATGGCACGAATCAATGCAGCTATCAGATTTGTGCTTCTTCATCACACAGTTGCTCAAAGCGGCTGCCATGATGGATGTCACCAGCCGGGAGACGGACTGAGCAGGCAGAAACCTGATTATGGTCTTGAGTGAGTGGGTGCGTTGCAGTAATGAGGTTAAGATCCTGTTTGAGTGTGTGTGGCGGCATGCATGTCAGACATATATATATATATATATATATATATATGTCTGACTTTGTATGTATGTACAAAAACCTGTGACTGATGCCTTCACAGTGTAGTTAATGTGTGTGTAAGTGTGAGAATTTTACTGTGACTGTAATATGTAATATCTATACTGTAGTATTTATCGTATCACATGCAATATGTGAACTTGGTCAAGTGTTTATTTATGTATTATTGTTGTTGTTATTATTTTTATTATTATCATCATCACCACCATCACCTGCTGAGACTTGTGTCAGGACTCCTATCACCCGTTTACCTCTACTTTTTTGTCTCATCTATCTGTCTATCTATATACTTTATGTAACACATTTATCATTAAAAGACCATATTGGAGTTTTATCTCTAACTGAAAATCATGTATTCTTCACATTACGGCTTGATCCTTGAAAACATGCTGATACTTTAATGAGATTTTTTTAAAATGTGCTTTCCTGCCTTCCAGATAGACTCCCATTAATGTGCAAATCAATTAGCAGGCTCTTAAAACTTGGTAATCCGTCAGTATTATGCTACTGTGACAAAAAAATATGTAGAGTTGATCTTTATCATGATGGATTACATGTCTCATTTTTGTATCATATGGAAGTAAATTGAAAGTGACAACGTGATTTTAAAAATGGCCAGCTGTAATGTAAATGTAAATGTAAAGCGGACTGTGCTCGAAAATGGATTAAATAAAGATTGTGATGTCACTGCGGGGTTAAAATGTGAAACCTGTAAGAAAATGGTTGTTTCTGTGATTTGCAGTGCAGAAACATTATTTTTTTGTAGGGCTGCAGAGCTAATGCCTAGTCAATGAGCCAAAAAAAAAAAAAAAACTGGCACTGGCCGTCAGACAGACCATCAGATTTTTTGCATTTCTTTGTTGAAAACCACTCACTGCCAAAAGCAAAAGAGTTTGTCACTGTTTTCTGTTTATACTCCACTAATTCTCTCAATTAGCACTTGCAATAGACTCATTAAAGTGATGTTTAATGATGCTTCGTGGTACACATGCAGGAGAAAAACACACACAAACGAAAACCAAGTGACCTGCAGTTTGTCGCAGCAGCGAGAACAAAAAATAAAAACGATCATACTTTGTGTTACATACATGTGCTGTCCACCTCCCCCTCTCTGGATTTGTCTCCTGTGCTGTCTCTCTGTCCGACTCCCTCCCTCCCCAGTGGGATTCCCTCCATGCTGTGATGGTCCTGTGTTTAATCTCCCTTCTTTTCTTTGAAGTCCTCCCAACTTTCTCCTGTCTTCCCCCTGTTGGCTTTCCTCCCCCTATATATCCCCCCCTCCATCCTCTCCCCTCTTTTCTTCTCTGCCCCTTCCTCTCATCCTTCACCTTCCTCTCTTTTTTCCCTTTCCTCTGCTCCTATCACCTCTCAGGCTGCCTTCTTTCTACTTTCTACTCTCTTTCTTTCTACTCTCATCTTCTCGCCTCAACTCTCCTCCTCGCTCCACGTCGCCGCCCGGCTCAAGCCGCCGCTCTGCTGTGTACCCATGCATCACCGTGACCACCCTGCCTGCACCCGCTGTTAAACTATTCCCGGGAGAGCTCACCTTGCGAGTGGAGGGCTCTGTCGAGAAGAAAGGGAGGAAGGTGCAGAGAGAGAGAGAGAATAATGGAAAAACAAGCTCCAACCCCTCTAACAGCTGGAAGTGACCAGATACTGTGCTTTGTGGGAATGAAGTGTGCAGAAGCATGGCATTCAATGCATATTCTATTATGTGTGAATGTATGTAAACTCTCTTTTGTGTAGCTCTCGTAGCTTGTGAGTAATTGAATCACGCCGAGGAAGGAATCACAAAGGAGAGGAGGGCAGGTATACAGGGAGAGAGAACAAAAACAGAGTTGAAAATTTAAAGAAAAGTTGTACAGTCTTTCTGTAAATGGGAATATGCTCTTCGCTAAACTCTAGATGCAAATGGCAGGTTCTTGATATCACAAGAGAAATTTTGGCAGGATTGTTTTAATAGTTACCTCTTCTGGCCATTTGGGGCTGCCGGTGTGAAGTGCTTAAATGAACAATATTAAATATACTATGTTGTGCTTAAATCAGAGCACATAGAAAGGTTATGCTCATTGCATCACAACAGACACATTCATCATCCTATTAAAGAAACAAATGAATCCAAATGGATCTGAGTGTTTGTCCGTTTGTTATAACTGTTTTCCTGCGCTCGTGTCCAAACGAACCGCCATGTGCATTGAGCCTAACGAGCAGAGCAGCAGCGCCCCGGATGCTGAGGCAGCATCTGAACATGTTCACCTCTCGGCCGCTTGAACACACGGAGCCGTCTGACTAATACTAATGCTGATATTTGCTGTGAGGCAAATGAGGTGAGTCTAACGAATTAAAATTAAAGTTGTTGGCTCACTGCAGATATGCAAAGGGTGCATATTTACAGCTGCAAGTAAATACATGTGTTGAGAAGTAGTCTGTACCCTGCAGATTTTGTGAAGCACAAACTGTATTTAAGGCTACCTAAGTCTACCTGCTCCCAAAGTACCTGAGGACTCTACATGTTTCTGGCACCACTGTAATTCAACTTGAGTCAGTTAAAGAAGCAGGATGGCATTAAACTGAAACATGGTTAATAAGTTATAATATAAACATGCACGAAGAAAAGCAAACAGTAAAACTCAAAGGTTAATTAATGACATTAAACATTCGAATGCTAATTAAATTCAGCAGAAGCTCTCTAATGAAAGTGTGTGTTTTAAGAGGGGATGTTAAGGATGAAGTGTACAAACAGAGTTAAAGTCAGATCTAAAGGAAGATGTGTGGAAAGAAACATGTATTTGTTACTAAATATCTGACAGAAAAATGTTGACTTTGTATGTCAAACTTCAGATAATAAAACTCTTTATATTGTTATTGAAATGAAAATGGCGTTGGAGCAGATGTGTTCATGGTATTAATCAAAAGTCAGATCTGTTAACTAATTTGCACCTGAGGAGGTGTAAAGGATGCATGTTGAGGCTCGTTTCTCATACGGCAGCTGTGGTTAGAGTTTGGGGTGTAAATAAAGTTCAAAAACCGTAACGAAAATGCATCATGATTTTATGTTAAGAAATCAGGATTGGATGTCTCTGAAAGTTATAACAGATTCATCTGAGTAGGAATTGATTATTGAAAATGGTTGTTTTGCAACGGCAGCTGCTTTTAAGAGAGCATAAAAAAAGACAAAAAGCAGATATAAATTCCCCCCATCGACTTACCACTCCTGAGAATTGAGCCTCCCATCCTGTCTGAATCGAGAAGACATGTTGTACTCATCCTCATGTCCCAGAGGAGTCCCGCAGGTCCTGTGGGATTACACATCCCTACAATTTGACATCAAACAGTGAGTCTCCGCGAATCGCTGTACATCAATAGTATTATTCATTCAAACTGAAATACTGCAGCTTCTAACATAAATCTGTTGAGACGTATGATTCTGCAAAAACATCTCATCAGTCTTCACTCTTATTTACTGCTCGTTTCTATTACTAGAAGCTTCAATTAATACTTTTAATTAATCAAAACTGAAAATATCAAAATACCACCTTGCTTTTAAGAGAAATGTTATTCATGTGATGAAACTGCTATATTTAACATGCATGCATAAAGAGAGATAATTTCTTTCATATGTTAATGTTATCAGTACTTCATCCTTAAACAAAATTGTACCACAGCTGTAGTTCTGAAGTATGCACAGTCATACATGCACTATGTTGTACCATAAAGTAACCTCCACAGTTGGCAAGACCTCCGCTGAGCAAAGGAAGTCTCAGCTTTAATAAAGTGCACAAAAGTTGTCCAGTGTCAAAGTCAAGTTAGGTCAATGAGAAAATGCCTCCTGGCCAACGGAGAAATACTTGAAACTTACCGGATCAAAGGGGAAGAGGAGACAACAGAGGAGAGGGGGGTGGAAAAAAGAAAGAAGGTGGAGAGAGAAGAAGAAAAGTTGCAGAAAAACGAGGACCCAAAAGTTCGGTAAGGAGAGAGAAGTAGAGCAGGAAGGGAAAAAAAGAAAAAAACAGATGTGATGAAGATAGAGCAGGAGATAAGTGAGGAGGTGAGCAGATGAGAGTGAAAATAAAGGAGCGGAGAGGTGGACTGCACGGGAGAGGAGAGAGGAGATGGCTCGACTTCAAAGAGGCAGCGGATTCAAAAGTGGACCACCTTTTTCGTGGGGACCGCCTACTGAGAGGGGTATTGGGAGAGACAGTGAGGGAGAAACGGTGAGAAATGAAGAAAGAGGGGCAGGTGGGTACCGGAGAATAGGGGACGATGAGCTTGTTGAGGGGAACGGAAAGTGGTGGTCTGAATCTGCTGGAGTTTGTCTTTCTATAACAAATTTGACAACTTTGTGGCAAGTTTTGTTTGGCGATGACCCTGAAGTATCACATGCATGCAGCTGAACACCATTTATCAACTGTTTTTTAAGAATACTTTACTCTTATAGACAAAGGATTGGTATTTTTCCATATCTCTTACTATTTTATCACTAATAACTATCAATAATCATGCATTGTCTTGTTGTCTTGTTGCCAGATCGTTGACCTTATCCAAGCATTCATGTTCACGTGTTTATTCATCTTGCGTTCACGTGTTTATCGATCCAGCCATCAAGCCACGACAAAGAATCTACACCTGCTTCAAAACTTCTTTTGAAAATCTGAACCTGACTTTGTCCTGCATTTGGGTCTACCTGCTTGGTGCCAGTGTAACATATTAAGAGAATTTAACATATTGCATTTGTTTTCCCTACTAGCATGAACATTTTTATCTTTTATGCTTAAACAAACCTAAGCATTAAGTTGAGGGGAAAATGTGATCATGGCTGAGGTTGAGATTAGCTAACGAAAAAAAATGAGACATTCCCTTGAGTCCACTTTTTATTATTTTTTTTGTTTCTGGACTAAAACTGCACCTTAACATAAAGTGACTCAAGGTGCAAGAAAAAAAAAAACTAAATAGAAGCACTGCAGAGAAAATATTAGGCATATTGTGGAAGGAAATTCAACAGTGTGAATGACAAATTTGACAGGTTGTTTGGAGGTTCGGTGCAGGTTGACGCCGCGCTGCCTTGTGGGCATCTGATGGGCGATTTCATTAAGGCCGGTTAACCAGCTCCTCTGTCCAACACGTCACATAAACAAGGCCCCGCTGCACCACTAACAGCTGTTTGTGTGTGTGTGCCTGCTCTCACATTCATCCTGTCGCTCCCGCTGTGTGTCTGTATGGCTCACAACTCTTTTAAACGTCCTTCATGTGGAGCTGACTGTCACTTTATGTGTGTGTGTGTGCAGATGTAAGCTGGTACTCGAGTGCATCGCAACTCATGTTTCCCTCCCTCGTGAAGAAATGGACTGTGTGTGTGTGTGTGTGTCTGTGTGAGTGTGTGTGTGCTCACAGTAGTCTAATTGTCCAGCTCCCAGGGTACTTGTAATACAGCCACAGTTCATTTACTGTCTCTATCTGCCCCTATTAGAGGAGACTAGAAAGGGATTTAGTCGCCACCTTGTATGATAACCACACTAAAAGCTGCCTGTGATCCAGAAGAAATAGTCTTAATTATCTCTGTCTTTCTCTCTTGCCCTGTTTTTCTACTCCTGCCTCTATTTACCAGTTGGAATAAAAAAAAATTGTATTTAGCTGCACTTGATTTTGCAGAGGCCTTGATGTGTTTACGGGTGAAGAACTGAATGGAGAACAAAACCACCTGAAGCAGACCGCAGAGGACCTGAAGAAGTGAATAAAAATGTTCAAGTTTAAAATTGAAATGGAGAGTCGAAGGGAAGGAAGAAAGAGGGGATTGATGAGGCGGGGGGGAGCATCCACCTCCTGTTCTGCTTCTTGTGCCGAAGATTGCAGATTTTTTTTCTTTGTTCAACAAGGACTCTTTTTACAACAACTCTTTTTATTCACCACAGCCGTACAGATGTTGGACCTTGGTAGCTAACAATTTTTTTACACAGGTTTGTGTAGCAGCTCAGATTTAAGTTAACCTCAGACCCAAAAGGATCTCGAGCTCTCTCCATCCCCCACCCCACAGTTTGTACGGCCAGAGCGAATCAGCCTCGTTTGGCATCTACTTGCTTTTTTTTTTGTTTTTCATCGACTCTGAACGCAGTTGCATCACCTCTCCAACGCACCATCAACAAATCCTGTTATGTCAGAGTAATGGATGGGCAATTTACTGTCGGACGGAAAAGCTACTGCAAATGAACATAGCCGACATCAGAAGCAAACACTTCTTTCAATCTTTAAGCTGACAAACTGCTATTTTCCTCCCAAAAAAGACACTGTTATAAGAATATATTAATCCCCCTTTATGTACTTTTGTAAGCTATCAAACATACAAGATTATAATGTGTGTTTTGTGTTTTTTACGGGTCCCTAAACTAATCCAAATGCACACACTGTCTATTTTGAGTGCAGGATGGTCGACCCAGTAGCCAGGTAACCCTCTTGAACCACAACCATGATACAGTGAGACTCCTGAGTCATAATTAAACCCACAAAATCAAGTATTTTTACATCCAATAAGGACGGCACTTATGTGAAATGTAAATTGAAAAGAGGTAATTCCTGAAAAATGTAAGTGCGTTAAGATCACTGAGGTGAAAATTGTTGAAAACGATAATTGAGAAATACCTGCCGTTGGTTGAATTTTTTATAGGTGTGTGTGTGTGACTTGTATTTCCCCAAAGTGGCTTTCATGCCCACAGGAATTGTACTCAACCATTAAACAACAGGCTTTAAAAACCCTCAACACCCCCTAAAGTCTGCTTAAAGCTGCTTGTAAACCTCCTGTCTCTTAAAGCTCACATTACTGGTCCCTCTTTCTCCTCTGATCCTCTCATCCCTGCTCCACGCCGTCACTCTCCCTCTTTCTTTTTATTCCAAACTCTCTCAATTTCTCTCTCGGTCCTATTATCCCCGTTAGTTATCTTCTCATCAAGCCTTTCTCTACACCTATTTCTCACATCTGTCCCCTCTCTCTATTTCTGTGACCCTGAAATTTGTGCCTAATGAGCTCTGTCTGAGTGTGTGCGTGCATCTGAGATTGTATCTGTTTAATAGCGTGATGTGACGTGGAAGCTAATGATAGGGTAATTAACGACAATGTCTTAGCTATTATAACACGCAGACTTTCAGACGACACAATCAGCTATTTTTTCAGTTCAGTGAGACAATTTATTAGGGCTCAAATACAATCTGACAGCGTGGTATCAGTCTCCTTTTCCCCACAATGCACGGGCGCACACACACATACATACACCCATCTTATGTTTGCAGACATTAGCTAAAGAGTGAGTTTAAACTTTTCCATTAACCCCTTAACTTGACTTCACTCATTGTGAAACTGTACAAAAAGAGGAAAATCAATAATAAAGTGATCAACAGATACAAAACTGTGAACGTATCTATAAATTACTGCCTTACAATGCCAGGTAGTTTTATCAGTAACATCATCAACCAATGAAATGTTTACAACCATTTCCAGATCCAAGTTATTTTGGCATAGTGGACACAGGTGGTATTGCAACTTTAATGTGCACGATGCTTTCTGGCCCACAAAGACATAAAACAACTAATATATTTTCTGATTGACACCCCAAAATTAGCCTTTGTAATTTGTATTTTATCCATCAGTTCCAGTAAAATTGGAGAAAAAAGAGCTGTATCACCATACTGTTCATCATTATCTGCAATGGCACTTTTTTTACACACAGTCTGCCCACCGTCTCAGTTTCTCTGTACGTCGGAGAGAAGAGAGAGAAAGAGGAAGAGGTCAGCAGCGGTGTCCCTTTTCCTCCTCTTGTCTTCCACCTGACCTGTCTGATGGGAGTTGACAGGAGATCACAGCTTACAACCCAAAAAAAAAAAAGAAAAGAAATGAAAGATAGAAGAGAGCGCGGCGGTGCTGGCGCTGGGGATGCAGAGATCTGTTGGAGGCGAGCTTTTTCACAGAAGGACCGGCAGACTGGGCCGGCAGATTACAGAAAATGGGATTCGGGGGGTGGATGGATGGGGAAGCGTGCAGAATATGACAGGACATCCCGACGACCCCCGATGGAGTAAAAAAGACAGAAAGGGTAGACAAAAATGAAAAAAAGGTAAAGTGTAGTCTGAGTGTGTATAGTGGAGAGCGAACGCCCAGCTCTGCTCTGCCGGGGTAAATTTTTTGATGGAGACAGACAGACTTTAAAAGTTTTCCATGTCTGAGGCAGCTCTGTTCCTCTGTGTCCTGTAGCTTGAGGCGATTTTGAGCAATGAGAGGACACGGCGATTTTTTTTCTTATCTTTTTTCTTTTTATTTTTTCCGGCACAAATTATCAAGTGCATTCGCATTTCCAGTTTCTAAAAATTCAGGGTGAGCTTGCGCACAGGTTAAAGATTTAGGGCTGATTCACCTGACCGAGAACCGACCGAAAGGGTGAAAATGCGTATTTACAGTTTTGTCACAGAAGCAGAGTTTGGCCAAGGCGGCTTTTAATAGCAGTCATTTAAATCCAATAAACCTTGGACTGATGTGTAATTAGTCTGGATGAAACATTTCAGGCTGTTAAATCTTTCCAAGGCCTTGCAGTTTTTTTTTTTTTTTAAAGAATATAAAACTGGAGTTCTGCAGAGTTCAACAAGCTTTTCTACTGAAACTCACGACTAAAGATACGGTGACGTGTGACCCTTCAGTGAAAGAATATAATGTTTTGACCACGCTCACATGGAGCCAGCTAATTTTTCTTATTTAGGTGTCTTTCCTACCTGATGTAGGAAATAATATGTAAATGAAAACAACTACATTAAAATATGACATAAATTATCTCAGATATGCAACATCATAGAGGTTTAATTCGCTGAGACTCACTGAGATGTTCAGCTTTTCACTAAATAATGGCTGTGATGAACACTTTTGTCCTTTTTTTTACTTAAAGAGAAGAATAGGTTCACAACTTTATATATTTTTAGCCTTTGTTTCTATTGTGTCGGTGTTTCAAAGTAGAGAGAAAACTCATTTTCTACAGTGTTTTCCCATTAATCTCCCTTAATGTTGAGATAGCCTTTATCTCTCTCCTCTTTTCTCTCTTCTGCCTTTGTTCTCGTCTCTTCAGTCCACCCACTATTTATCCTTCGTGCTTTGTTTCTGCAGCATTATTCAAAAAAAAAAAAAAAAGGCTGAAAGGAGACACTGAGAGTTCAGCAGTTTTATTTGGGGGGGGGGCAGATGCAGTCCTCATGTTCTCAATCAGGTCACTTCATATTATTGCCACCCGTCACTCACTCACATAATACATGTAATGTGGTCCGGCTGCGGCCCCGGCTAACTTCATTACACACGACTGAATAAGAACCACATGGACGTCTATCACGACAAATGGGTACGTTCGTGGACGGCTGACAATGTGTGTGTGTGTGTGTGTGTGTGTGTGTGCATGACTGTGGTGTTTGTCAGCCCCGGGGTTAAGAAAGTTCATTGGGAAATCTAAACCATTCAAAAACATTACAGGCATATTATGTCTGGCTACTCTATACCTGTGAATCTCTCTCTATTCAATTTGAGGTCAAGACCCCTGAATTGGTCACCGTCTGTTTAACCTCCACCTGGAATAGATATACTACTGCAGGCGCATATTCAGCATGTATTATATAGCATTTATATGTGTATTATATTTGTTGACAACATAACTTTAATGCAAAGGATTCATTAGGTAGTGTAACTGTAAATATGTCTGCTGTAATGATAAAAAACAGATGGGCTCAGTAAGAGAGATAATTAGAGTTTCCGTAAAGCAAAAACACAGTTTTACCCCTTCTAGCACATTTCAAGGTTCTATGGATAGAGAGGATCATGAGCCGAACAGGCCGAAAAGCCCAAAGAGGGAAATTTACGATTCATCATATATCATATCATATCATAAAAACAGTAACACCATTATATCATCTTTTAAATTGGTCTGATTGCATAGGTATCTCTTAATTGCGTCCATGTTTCCCTCACTTGCATCTTTTTTGCATGCGTTGCAAAGCGACAGAGTTTCCTCTGCGTAACCTGTTTCCTGTTTAACAGACACCTGCACATGACGAACAGGCTTTATTCGGTATTTACGCCGTGTCCTGCGTCCCGCTGAGAGGCACAGCAGAACGCCTTTCTGTGATTCATTCCTGATTTTCATCTGGTTTATTGATATTCTGATTGTGAGTTAATTATTTAATAACCCCGAACAGGATTACTGTGTCTTTTGAACGCTGGAAATTATTTATTAGTTGCTTCATTTCAATTTCCCCTGAAAATGTTCATCCTGATATCAAACCTCTGGAATGATCAGCCTCACATGTAACTGAATGAAAATGAGGATAAATTATGTAAAATTATTTTTTGCTGACAGAATGTAATTTTAAATGTGTCCATAATAAAAGTTATTGGGGGAAATGAAAAGAAAAAGCTCTCTAATAAATGAAGGAAATTGTCTGTGGTGCTTTAGTTGTTCAGAGCAACAGTGAAGATGTTTTTTTAATCGATGGTGAATCAGAAAACAATTTAAAAGAGTTTAATCTGTTATCTTCACTCTGGTATTAAACTGTGATGGATCAGATCAGTCCCATCAGCTGCAGCATCCAATAAATAACTGATATCCAATAAAGGGGGCGAGTCTGCTGATAAAATACTTCAGTGAAGACTGCTCTCGTGTTTCCGTCATGGTCACGGCTCCTCCAGAGATCATCGGGGCAGAAATAAGAGCTTTGGGACGGAGGGAGCGAGGAAAATGTCAAATAAGAGACTTGAGATGCACCCCAGGTGTTGTTTTCAGCCCTTCAATCTCTGTGACCTTTTTAATACCAACCACTAGGGAGCACTAAAGTCAGAAATTTTTCAAATTCATCACTCAGTGGCTTGAATACACACAGAAACATGCGGCACTTGATGTAGTCCGCATCAATATGTTGCAGGTGTTCTCCGTCTCTCTGGGGCAGGTTGTGTGATTTAATATGTGCTGTGCTTTACTGAAGGTCAGTGTACTCGCGTGCTCCTGTACTCACTCTGCCTGAGGTCTTATGTGCAGATTTGTCTGCGTATGTTACGTTACAACTAACCTGCTGTATATTTCACAATGCACGTATGTATATGCTCGAGTATCCTGAAAGTCTGTCGATTGAAGCACTACCACATGCAATTTATTTCAAGATTTACAGCTTATAATTGTGGTTTTGGAAAAATTGCCGCGTGCAATCCACCCAATTGCACATTAACGCCGGTGTGCAGTGCAAGCTCTCACAATTTTTCACAGGGAGATTATATTGTTTTTAGAGATCGTGTGCACAGAAGAGGAATGCTGCGTTGGCCGGATGATATGTTGATGTGACCCCTGAAGCACAGCAGAGAAATATAACCATCATCAATTTTGCACTTATTGTTTTTTTTGGTCACATTAAGTAAAAAGTTTTTTGGTGCTAAAACTCACCAAATATATGAAGTATTAGCTTTAAATTTTCATCAGATCCTAAAACTCAGCATATTCTGGATCATAATTAGACAAAACTAAATATTTTAGGTTTTGATAAGGCTTACTCAAGATTTTATTATCATGTGCACAACAATTACCTGGAGTACACACACCAGCAATACAAATAAAATATTGACCTAAAATATGAATAATACAACTAAATTAAATGACAATATACAATGAATACAATGAAGAATAATGTATAAAAGTATATGAAAATACTGTTTTATTTAGATGCAAAATGCAAAACTCTTCTCCTGTGGTTGCTTTCTTCATATCTGTTAGTAAAAGTATGTTTTTAATCTCTTAATCTTTAATCTTTTTGTGTCTTCCTCTCACTGTACTGTCCTCATCTCTGCTCTTATCTCTCTGTGTCTTATTTAGCATGACTATAAGAATATCACCAAATATTATGAACACATAAAATCGACCTTTATTGATTCATTTATAACAAAAAAAACGATGTATTTTCTCTTTAGGTCTGTAATTCAAACAGCAGGAAGACCGATACCAGTGCCTATGTGCTAATGCTGTAATATTTTTCTTTGTTGGGTAGGAAATCTATGAAAAAGTCTGTTTGAATTTACAAAACTGCAACAAAACACAAGGCGATCAATATCTAATGGTGTAAGAAGGCCAATACATCTGTCAAATATATATATATGTATTTTTAACAAACAGTAACAAACTTTTTAGCTGGTATTATCAATATTAGTAGTAGTGAAGGTACTCTGTGTGTGTGTGTGTGTGTTGGCAAGTTAAAAACCACTGAGCTGTGAGATGTCAAGCCAGTGCTGACAGGGGTTGAAAATGTCAGAAAGACTACAGATGCTCTGTCAACACACACACACACACAGGTTGTCACATACAGCAGCTGTGGTGGTTGGACTTAAATCCACTTCTGAATTGTCACGTCTCTCTCTCTCTCTCTCTTTTCCTGCATCCATCTGTCTGTCTCTTTCCCAGTAGACGTGCAGACTCGCCCCTGGTGCTATCCGGGCCTGCCAGTGAATCAATTTAGACCCTATTAACTGTCACACACACACACACAGTGGTGCCATCCTCTCTTACCCAGTATGCCAATGAGTCAATTTCAACCCAATTAACATACAGAGCCTCTCAATTTTTCTCTCTGTGTCTCTGTGTCTCTCTCTGTCTCACACACACACACACACACACACACACACAGGTGCCACCCACCTTTGCCTTGATGTGCCAATGAATCAGTTTCAATCCAATTTCCATTGAGAGTCTCCCTCTCTCACGCACACACACGCACACAGGTAACTAATTGAACACCTGGTGCTGCTTGGCCTGGCTAATCGGAGATTAATTGTTTCCTTGTTGTTAAGGGCCAGAGTGTGTGTGTGTGTGTGTGCGCTAATCCTGTCTAAACTCTATGCGGATATAACGAAGCACGGGGCCATGACACCCATTTTTTGTGCACGTGAATTTGTGTGTGTGTTTGCACATGCATGTGTTGAGTGATATTAGGCTCACAGCCCGAAGTCAGATTTTGCCACTCAATAAATCACACCCTATTAGCCTCCCCCAGTGCTAGGTCATACTTAATCGCACACACACACATACACACACACTCAAGCGCGCTTTAGCCTGGTTCCCACTGTTTTCCTTCATCTGCAGTTGGACAGTTTCAGCTGCATTCTCAAAGTTGGAGGATAAAGCTGAAATATTTGTGGTTCAGTCCCCGGAGTGAGGTAAGGTGAAAAAGCCCCCCTGAGTGAGGCACTTCTGTCACATTCACATCACATCAAACCAGGCGTAATTACAAACATTAGAGCTGAGGAGGATTGTCAGACATCTAATTGTAATTCCAGACCAGGGAAGGTAAAAAAAAAAGTAGAGCTACAGGATTTCCTACTTGGTGAACCAAACAACAAACTGTGCAGCAAGCAAGTGGCTGAAAAGCTCCATCGCCGGCAGTTACTTAATAAAATCCAATATTAACACTAATACAATGCATTCAGCTAATTAAAAATGACTCTGCAATCCACTACACCATGCCCGAATGCTCCCAATGCAGAATAACAACTTAATATTCTGCCAGCATTGCACATACATACGCAGCGCTCTCCCACATCGGAGCAGGCCGACACAAAAGCTCGTTATTGTACTTTGCAGATTCCAGGTGTGAATTTGTTAAACAGCCTAAGTGTAAATAATCATGAAAAAAAACACGTGTTGGTTCAATTAATTAAAATAAATAGTAAAAACAAAGATAAGTGGACTTATCTTACATTAAATTACAGTGACGAATGCTATATATATCACAGTAAACTCCATTATCAACACAATATTTAGTATATTTAACAGTGATAAAATGTATTTTTACCAGATCTAAATCCAAAAATGTACAGTACTGGCTGTATATGTCTGTTATTAACACAGTGGTATAACAGGGAATGTATTTTCTATAAAAAAGAAATTGTAGAAATGACAGTGTTGAATGTTATTTATGGATATTAGGGTATATCCCTGTTATCAACACAATATTTAGTATATTTAACAGAGATAAAATGCAGATTTTAGAAAACATAAGTGCAAAAATTACAGTGTTGGCTGTTATATATACTGTGGTACATGTCAATTATCATCAGAGTATATCAAATATTGACAAAATGTATTATATTCAATCACTAAATGCAAAGGTTTGCAGTATATGTCTGTTATTAACACAATAGTTGGTATATTTAACTGAGACAAGACATATTTTTTACAAAGAGAAAATGCAAAAATTACCATTTTGGCTGCTTTTCATATTTATAGTGTTTCACATATATAAAACTATCAATCTAATTTTTCTTTAGTATAAGATAGAGTTTACAGTCTTATCCTGTCATGATTTAATGTTTTTTAACCATAAAGTGTCACCACAAGAAGTGATAAGTGTGAAGAGACGGCGATAGAAAAAGAAATGCAAACATTAAAGAGACAAATTCTTCCTTAAAATAACTGCGGTCAGATGGAAGTGCAATCAGCGCTAAAAGCTACGCGGGCGCATACAGACGTAAATACATGAACGCCACCATACATCAAGGTTAATGCATTACTCACAGAACATAATTTGTTCCATGTGCGACAGGTAACAGACTTTAATGCTTTAATAAAGCACTGCTGAACACCGAGTCTTTCACTTTAGCCACCGCTGTGACTAAATAATCACTTTTATGGGTGAAACTTAATCTACCTATAAATTGCTTTGTTGCAGCCTTTAGTGCATTTACACTGGAGGAGTCTGAGTCAAAGAGCACTACAGGTCTGCAAACCTCTCTGTCTTTGGTGTCTCTTGATGTATTTATATTTAATTCACCGCTCGCACTGATGTTTTCTCTTCTGCTGTACACGATGCATGATTAGAAAAGCGTGCACATTAAAGATTTCTTTCTTAAATGTACTTGTGATTATGTGTCGAATGGTGTCCTGATCTGTTTGATGGATTGCAAATAATGATTATTTTCATCAGTAATTTATGGATGATTATTGTTTTGATCAGTCAGCTGATCATGTTGTCTGAAATAACTCTAATAAAAATAATAACAAAAAAACAAACTATTTAACCTGATGAAGAAAATGCCAAATAATTTGAGAAGCTGAAGGAGAAAAACTTTAGCAATTGATAATTGAGCTATTATAAATAATTTTGTGTTGTTAAATGTTAAATGTTTAATGTTAAATGTTAAATTACATCTGCTCGGTGCACAGACGCATTACTTTCATTACATTATGTGTTTATTCTGCAACATACTGTGACAATCATGCATCTTTGGGTTTTCATACGTCATACGTTCGTGGCGCCCCCGTGCAGGAGCCAGGAGGACCGAGTCAGGCTTGTCAACGTGGATTTGGCTCACCTGGTCTAAGCTTGAACTCGAGTCACCGCTTGTTTAATTTGGCTGCTTTTTTCTGCCTCATCCCCACAGCACATCTGTCACTCATTCATTTATCGCAGTTATCAATTATGTCGTGTAAAGTCATCCTTATGAAGGGATGAAATGGGTTGGATGGATTAACAAAGGAACCTTTGTCCAGTCTGGATCTGATATGTATCGCTGCTGTTCCTGAGTTGTGAAGTTGTTTTAAAGTCATTTTAAACATAGGAAAACCAATTAAGTTCTTCTAACTCAATTTAACTGAATTGTTTGCTAAACAATACCAAACTGACATACTCCTGTACTATGCACTATGGAATACATTGGATATTGAAGGTCTTGAGACAGTGTTGGACATTGCTTTAATCATATCTTCCTGTTAGTTTGTTTTTTCATTTTCTTATTTAGAGCAATGTTTGGATTAAAACTTAAAACTAAAGCCCAGTCTTCCCATTTTTAACTTGAAGAAAACCCTTTAAAATTACACTGGAGCTCCCCAAATAGAAAACTTTTCACGAGCAAACAGTGCTTTTTCTGTGGTTTCTGTTACTCTTACCTGCTCTCGTAAATTGTTCCACTAATAGCAGGAAACCGCAAACTAGTTTGGGCAAATTGGACCCAACATTGGGCAGGAAACTGGCAACTCAGCTGGAGTTTTAATGGTCGCTCACATAAAACCTTAACCTTTGGCCTGTTTTGTAAGACTCAGAGGAAAACACATCTATGTTGCAAACATCCTGTGTCTATGTTCAGGTGAATTACTCCTATAGTTTGATTAACGGAGGTGTGTTTTCATTTGACTGTGCTTTATTACTTTGGTGTTATTGATAGCTTTATTATAACAGTACTCAGTGTATGTATTATGTGAGGTTAACTCCACTGCCTCTATGATCCACCTTTCCTCATGTATTTTCCCAATGTCGCCTCACCGTCCTCTTTCCTTTCACGCTCGGCCCACTCTTCTTCTCTTACAGTCTTTTCTCATCATTCCTCAGCTCTCTGAGATCCCAAGTCTGTTTTCTTTGGACTTTCCTTAGTCCTTTTCCAGTCTCTCCTTTCCTTTTTTCATCAATCTGGACCATTTTCCTTGGACAGTGTCCACGCAGGATAACATTTTTCTTTATTTTTTTCCTGCCTTCCCCTTCCATCTCAGCTGCTCTTGCGTTCACCTCTTTATATTTCTTGATGTTGTTCCTTTCTGCATCACTTATCTTTGTCTCTGCCTTTTCGCTTTACCTCCCCACCTTCCCGGCCTCCTCCTCACCCCTCTTTCTCCTGCTGCTTCTCCTTGTCAGCTTTCGACTGTCTTTTGTTACCCCTCCCTGATTTAATCTGTCTGATCTGGGTCACTCTGCATAATGTAGAATTACCTTTTTGTGTCTCTCTTAAACAAAACCCAAGAAATAAACTTTTACTGACTGAAAACACTGCAGTATTTTACTGTGTATTCACAAAATAAGATTTGCTATTAGCTTGCAAAAATGTCATTCCACATCTTTCTGCTGCCCTGTGATTAAATTGTTCTTTTTAAAGATGTGATGCTTTGACTACCTGCTCAAACATTTATATACCCGTCATTTCAAACTACAACCTACAATTAAGCTTCAAGTGTCGTTTTCTCACAAAATATACATTTCAGACAAATAAAGTTAAACATCTCTTTGCTGTGCCTTCATCTGTTGCCAAGATGGATCCTCTGAATGTGAAATAATGCTGTTACAACAAAGATATCTTCCTTCCTATTCCAATTTTGTAAGATGATGTCATTTCCCATTCATGTTGTTAAGGTATTATGTGCTAAACAGTTAAACCTTATCTTTACATTTACCCCTTTTAAACACTTTTATACTAAAAAAATTATCATGATGCACATGACAAAAAGGCTTCCATCCATGGGGAGTATGATTCAGTGTTGATACCTAATTGAAGAGGAATATTTCTGCAGCCAGAAAAACAGGTAAAAGAGCAGGCTGAATCAAGGAGGAACCTCTCGGTGCACATCTTAATGAGAGAGCAGATAGCAAATAGGGCAGCTGGGAGCAGAGCGGGAGAAGCTGTAGAGCAACACACAACACCACCTCCAAGTTCAGGTCCAACAAGCCCGGCCTCGGGGTGAAATTACTGAGCGAATAGGTCCGGGTCATGCTAAAAGTAACTGCAAATTGCGGAGGTTAATGTGCACAGCAATTAGTGTAAGGCTGCATGAATTCAGACAGTTATGTGGGTGTGCGAGTTGGAGGACTATTGTTTAATTATTTTGTGTGTATGTGTATGTGTGTGTGTGTGTGTGTGTGACAAATCCTTAGCCTTGGTGTATAAAGCTCACAGAATAAAACAAAAACAGGAGTCCTGTGCTACATCTAATAAAAAAAAAACAAATACTGTCAGGTGCAAGTAAACATACCCTCATTTGTTGCAGAAATCTATATCTGCAGAGTTTCAGGAGACAGCAGCTGATTTTAAACACCATAGAAAGTGTTTTTTAAGAGAAATTCCACCTCTCTTGTGAAAAATTACTGCAGCATCGGTTCATTTCGGACCCACTGAGCACCAGAAAATAAAGGTCCCATGAAAAGAGAAGAGGAAAAACAAAAGAGAGGCACAACTGTGTTTGCAAAAATACGAAGGACGGCGACTTAAAAAATGATAATTGCTCAAATAGCGTTACAGCCCCCGAACTGCGAGAGCTTAGCAAAGAGGTCTCCTTTCAACATCAAAAGCTGCGGGTCTACAAAAGTTCAAATAAGAAAGCTGACAAGTTTAAAGCGAGCTTCCAGACTGAAACTTAATTTACTTCTACACACATTCAAGACATGTGAAAATGTTCTCTGTAAGGAAGAAATTCTTCAGAAAGTTTCAAAGTCTGGAGTTTTGTTGCTGAGTTATCGGAGCAGTTGAAGCCAGTTTGGAGTCAGAACAGTTCCAATGGATTCCAATGGCAATCATCCCAGTTTTACTCTGGAAAAACTATTAAAAACGTCCATAGGAGCCTCTCAAACTCATTTCTGCAGTATGAACATTATTATAGTTTTCCTATGAAACTTGGTCGCCATTGGAATCCTTTGTTACTGATGCTTTTTTTTCCTCAGCTGACTAAAGTAAGGTATCTTCAGAGCCAACTTTGAAGACTAGAGGGGGTTTGATACTGATAGGATGGAGTATTTCTTTGCGTAGTGAAGTGAAGAATTCGCAAGTTCTCCACAGAACGTGGGTGGCTTTGTGGTGGAGGTTCCCACCAGCTCTTGGTAGCAGATTGAAGTGGCTCAGTCAATTTTTTTTTTTTTCTGATCCACAGTTCTCACCCTTTACACGTCTCCTAAAAAGTTGGCGAGAGAAGTTCCTCGCTAACAGAAGGTATTTGCAGAGCGGGTCACGTTAAAGAGGACCGCCGCACATCAAAACAAAAAGGCTGTGCAGCCATCTGGTAGCATCTCGACTCGATGTGTGCAGAGCAATCATCCAGATGTGTCTGTGATCCACTTCTTCAGTGATGGACCGTGCACTCAGCGCAGGCAGAGAGGTAATTTCTTCTTGTTGCTCAGTGACTTGAGTAATAGGAGCTCTTGGGTATATGAAATCTCTTTGAGACAAGCCGCGACGAGGCAGCACCTGATGGCGTAGGAGGCGGCGGGAGGAGGAGGGGGGGTTGTTAGAAAAGACAGGCTGATTAGTTGGTGAGTCAGTGCCGTGACCTGCCACATGAATGGACTCTCTATCAAGCCCTCCTGAAGACGAGTGCCGTGCTGAAGCCTTTTCTATGACAATACACAAAGGCAGAGCTGGCAAACGGCCCGGACGGAGCGTCATCTGTTCCTGGAGCGGTGAGGATTCATCAGGTGGGCGCTCTTGGTGGGGAGAGCGGCTAAGTCATCAGGAAGGAGGCTGGATTTAAATGTGCCACGAGGAAAAATTGTAAACAAACTGCTACAGTATCCAGAACTTAACTGTACTTTCTCTCAGGCTCACTTTGCTTCCTGAGGGATCGAGGGAATACCGGCTTGACTGAAGTGGCTCCTACTGCTGCTGGTACAACAGTGCCGGTGCGGAAGCGCCTCGAGATATAGTTCCTCTAATGGTGGCGAGATGCTGACTCCATAGAAATGCAGACTATACTGAAGTTGAAATCTCACTGTAGAAACACCCTCATTTTTGTCTCCTAAAAAAGTACAGTTTTAATGGCGAATGTCACTTACAGTGGATGGATTTAAAGCTTAAAATACCTTCTCTTTTTAATACTTTTATCAGGTGCGTCGCTGCAACAGTACGATAACGTTAATTTGCATGTGACCCCCACAGTGAATTATAAGTTCCTCGGTTGTCTTACTTCTTATTTTCTTTACAAATACTAAGCATTTCAAGTAAATATCCATCATCTAACAGAAAATTAAATTAAAGGAAGAAAATTAAAATTACATACTGGGAGCACGTATGTACATAAGTGGTGGGCTAACTCTAATCTTTACCATAAAAACAGAACAAAGAAAGTCTCACATAAAGCTGGGAATGTCATTTATATCAAAGTCCTTATTTACAAAAACTCAGTAGTCCTTAGAATGACCCATATCTCTACACCCCCTCTCCTTCCTTTCGCCTGTCTTATTTCTCAGTAAGTTCACTATATTTTTGTTGGACTCCCTCCTCACTGTAATTTCTCCCTCTGCTTCTCTTTTCTCCTCCTCCTCCTCTTTTTTCCATCGCTCCTCAGCTCACTCTGTCATTCTGTTTTCACTGGACGGCCTCCCGGTGGGACAACACTCTTATGGCGCTCCGGACAGGAAAAAACCCCCCACAGCTGACTTCCATTAGGGAAAACTGGAAACCGAGACAGTCCCATATTGTCAGGTAGAGTTTCATACATCGAGTCGGGCCAGAGACCTTTGTCTCAAAGTGCACTGCAGCAGAAGTCGGCACAGACTCCCCAAACAGCTGCTATCAGAAAAATCCTGCAGCCAACATCTGTCCTGTCAAACCTGTTAGATTCACTGCAGCTTCGTCAAACTGAGTCACCATAAAAATTACTCTAATCTTTCTAAATATTTCTTGCCAAGCTCTTTTTATAGCTTTAACAGGAAAAAAAACAGATGTTTTAAACACTCAATCTCAGATGTGGAGGAAGTTGTACACACAGTGTGTATAGTACACTATATAACAAAAAGTATGATTTATATCATGGGAATTCTTCAGTAGTTAGACCTGCACAGTTGGATGCCAAATATATCCCAGAGTGTTTCACTAGTATCATTTTTTAAAACCCGATGTTGCCTGGTAACAAACACGATCACAGCCAGTATATGAACTTTTGGCACAGCGGTTTTGAAAGACCGTTTCTTTTTTATTTATTTATTTACTAATACATCAGACCTCTAGCTGGAGCCGGACGGTGGCTTTGGCAGAGTTTCCTTTCAATGTAATTAATTCAAGTGAGTAACTAATAAATCACAGCAGGCAGACAAATGCTCCATTATATAGAGTTTCATTTTTTAAAAATTGGCTTAGTGTGAGGATGTGTTAGGAAAAAAGCCAACAGAGACAAAAGGTTATTTCAAACCAGACTTGGTAGACTGCATCCATCATGTCTTTTAACAATGTCACTGTCATTCATTTTTCTCCTTTAGACTGAAACAACTGATTTTATCATGGGAACATAATTATAAACCAATTCCACTTGATTGCAGATGTCATTTGACGAACGATGTGAAAGAATAAACTCAGTTAACTTTGGATCACAGTAAGTGTTGTTGGTGGGCGATTTGCAAGACATGAAGACATCTGTATGTCTATTTTAAAGCTCGGCTAAATTTAGCAGATAATTGAGGTATTTTTGAGCTCCAGGTGACATTAAACCATTGTTTCAACTACACTTTATGACTTCATGTACACAAGTGGTTCTGACCTGCTTCACATTACTAATTTTATTTAATCATACTTGTACAAATGTCAGTTATATGTGAACCAGATATCTTAAAAACGTAATGTTTCAACCAAATTTAGCCTAGGCCCTATATAAAAACATAATTTTACTTTTAAATCAAATTAATGCTTAAAGGATCCACTTGAGATGAAATATCAGTGAAGTGTCTGGTGAATCACGATGTTTACTGCTGTGAATAATGGAGGTAAATAAACCTGCCCTTGTGATATTTTATAGATCATAAGGTAAATTGCCTTGGTAACCCTTCCCACTTTTTTATAAATGGACCGTTATTTTTGTAAAGTATTCAGCAGATCTGAAAACAGATTGTAATTCAAGCCAAGGCTAGTTAACCAAATCATTAGCTTGTACGTGAAACTCCCAGAAGCACCCCATTTTTTCTGATCCGAGGCCGAGGGGCACCTCTCAGGTCTGACCAGGTTGATTAAGATGGAGTGGAGTCCCCATGCTGAGTGACCGTGGACGTCAAGTTCTCACTTTACCGCTGCTGCTGTGCGTTACTCTGCGAGGGTTTCACTTTACCATGAGGTTCAGGAAGTCGAGAAGGCAGGCGGGCAGGAGGGTGGGGTGGGGGACTGTCTGAGACTGTCAAGACCGGCTTATAAAAAGACCCCAAGAGAGACGGAGAGAGTGATTGAACGAGGGAAGGAAAGAGGAAAAAAGGGGAGGGAGAACAGAGGGACAGGGAGAAGAAGGTGAAGGGAGCGAGAGGAGGAGGACAATGAGGCTTTTGATGAGGCCTTTCTGGGGAGCATATGTGGGTCACTGCATGAATAAACAGACTTTCACTACACCAAATTGATGATTTACACACACACAGAGCCACGTTGTGTTGTTTATGTTCCCCATTTTGCCACTAACACACAGACTAACACACAGACTTTCACATATCACTCTTATGGAAGCACACACACACACACGCAGACAGAGCCACATTGTCTTGTATTCATTGTTTATGCCTCTCCATTTTACTCATTTATGGATGTGGCCCCTTCGTGCCCTCTCTTTAAATCGCTTGGCTTACTCATACACATAAAATTTGGCCACATTTCTCTCTTTTACACACACACACACACATTGTCTTACCCTCTGGCTCACTTTCTTATTCACTGGCGGTGCCACACGGACCCATTGGTTGCGTTTCGTTTTTTAACAAAATGCACAGATGCATTACAGAAGGGCACAGCTCTTATGTTAGCCAGCTGGGAGACAGTGCTTCAATCTTGTGCCACTACTGAAGTATCCTTAAGCAAAACACTCAATTCCCACCAGTCCCGCGACTGCTCCTCTGTACAGCTGACCTACACCAGACCTTCAGACAGCAGCATCTGATCCGGTCACAAAACAAATCCCCAAACTGAAAAAAACGAGCTTGGCTCTGGTAGTTTTCTGAAAAACTCAATCTAAATGTTAAAATTGGTTTCATCTTATAATAATGATTCACACACCATACTGTAATTGTCAAGAGATCAGTCATTGCAAAGTAAGATTATTAGAAGATTAATATTGTAAAGGGTCCTGAGGCAATTAACATTTATATTCAGTGGCTGTTTCTCCCCATCACTTTATCATTCACAATCATGTTCCCTCTGCTGGGGCTGTATTGTTTTATGGCTTTCATTATTTTTGCATGTTGTTTTTTCTGCAGTTCTTCACGTTGTTAACTTAAGATCTCATTTGTTTTCTGGGTCAAATTCATGTGCTTGTCAGTTTGTGTTTTAATTGTTTCTGTCATCGTCACTTTTTTTTTTTTGGTAATGTTAAGCCTCAAGGGGTGTAAACAAACCTTAACCTAAACAAATGCATTCAGCTGCCTTAACAGGATAGTGACGTTACAGCACAGTTGCATCATACCGGCCGCTGTGCAGTACAGGCAGGGTCTGTATGTCTGTAGTTATTATTACACTGCAAGCGACACAATCAACAAGTCAGTGGGGGTCCATTCATTTGCATGTAACTGGGCTAACTGGGTTTCTGTGTAACTAGGCTACAGGAGAAACAGGAGAAACTGGACGCTAAACACGCCGAGGTTAATCCAAGCCAAGAAACGGCGGAAACTGCTTAGCTTCTCACAGCTGGCTTGTCACATTTCTATGCAACCTTATTTTCCTACTGAGTGATTTCACTTGATGAACAACACTTCTCACTGCAAGTGCATAATGGGCAAAATAACTGAAGTAATCTACAAGACTTTTTAGTCTACTTAGGTGAACCAGTCAAAAGTAATATTTAGAGAATCGTGACGTGCATTTCTTGGCTGAAATTTAATAACATGTATAAAAGTATAAAAGTATAAGTTTTTCTGATTGTTTTAAATTAATTCTAATAGACAACACAAAATGATAATTGTCTTATAAAACTGCACTACAAGGATGACACCTCTTCCCTGATTGTACTTTAATCAAGACTTTAAATTGGTTACTCGTCCTAATGTATACTCATTTAATATCAAATTGAAGCAGTAGTTTTCGACAGTTTCCTCCTCCTCTGCCTCCTAAAAAATGACATATTTGTTGTGAGGAGAGTAAAGGTTGCAACTCAGAACTTGCCACACCATTGATTGATGATCTTACTTTCAGATTAATTTAAACATGTCTGACTTCATCGACAACATAGCAGACATGTTCACAACTATCCAAAAACACGTTTGCAATCAGAATAAAGATACACACATGTTGACTTTAAAACAATCACATGGGGTTCTGTCAGTGTATGCAACCTTGAGTGTTGAGTTCCCCAGCATGCCTCAAACTGTTTTGGAAAACTGCTTCCTTTTATTGCAACATTTATTTAGGAAGGACTGACAGGGTTACTGGAGTTGGTATGATTTAGGGTCATTTGTCCTTGGGACTCGTGCTGACTTCAAGCCCTCCCAGTGTGCAGTAAGCACGTCGTGGTTGTCTTATGTTATTATTTTTTCCTGAACTATCCCAGCTGGTTTCACCATCTCCTCACCAAAAGATTATCATGGTTCTTAAGTGTCATTGCTACCCGATGGTCCTGGACTGGACTGGTTCGCCCTCACACAAAAACACCCTCTGGCTGTTTAGGGAAGTAAACCATCTGAAACTGTTTATGCTGATAATGGTTTGAAACACTTAAACAACCTGACGTCTGAGTAGATTTTAACCACAGAAAGTTTCTCAATAGTTGCCATGAGATGATGATGATGATGATGAGAACCATCATTTCAGGGTGGCTGATTCACCGGCTGCCTCAGAAGACATGGAGAGCTACTGTTTATTTCTTTTAATCCTTCTCTACCAAAGTCTCTCCGCCTTGCCTCTATTTCTCTTTCTACCCTCTATCATTTCCAATAACAACATCTGAGCTCCATTTCTTGTTCGGTTTATTTTAGAAATGTAATAAATCTGGCGTCGTGTGAAAGCGGCTTATTGGAGCTGAGGTCCGCTCTTTTAACTGGTCTGTCTGTTGGTCTTTTGTTGTTAAATCCTCGCATCAAATCCAAGACAAGCTTCAGAGGGGTAGAGAAGTGTTTTTGCTCATCATTAGCTGAACCTCTGACAACATTTCTAAAGCATTACATAGCTGGTGTTTTGGTTTAATTTGGGGCCTTTTAAGTTTTCTTTCTCTCTCTCTCAGTGACTCTCTCACACACACACACACCTTTTTTTCAGAAAGCCAATCAAATTTTTTATCCCTGGCAATAATGATTAAAATAATCCATTTTCTATTCCAGTCAAATTGGGTACTGGAGAATAAGACTGTTAGATTGACAGACTAATTAAGTGATTGACTCATTGATTGAATGTCGGCATTAGCAGCAGTATCGAAATGAAGAAGGGAGTGCGTTCTTCAAAAACTTCATATTTTGAGTCATTATTGAAAAGCAGAAACTGCAACAATTCCATAAAATGATGGTTTAACTGAAAAAATGAAACAAAACTTTAAAGAAATACAATACAAGAAATTTTAAGCATGAAACACTGTTCTAAATGAAATGTTAAAGGATAATTTAATGGAAACAGTCGTTATGTCATTATGGTCTTAAAACCCACGTCAATTAAAAGCCTGCTGGTTCTGAGGTCAACAAATGTGAAGTGGAACAAAAAGCACAAAGCGCACGAGGTGGCGTTTCCACACCCAAAACGAACACTGTCAAGCGTGAAATGCAAAAAAAAAGAGGTTCAGATGAAAACCAGTATGAGTTTTAAGTTCACATGTGGTTTTCCACGTGGGACTGTAATGGTTGGTTTACTTAGAGGTTAGAAAAGGGGGGTGGGAGGATAAAAACATGTCGTACTGTATCAACATCATTTCTTTTTTTTTTTTTTTTTAGCTCTTGACCTATCTTCCTGTATCTCAGGGATCCCAGGGAGTCCAAAAGCACTCCGTGTTACAGCCCCGTCGGTTTAGCTCATCCCTTATCGGTGATTGCCGATCCCAGTGGCCCAACTGGACATGCGATACCCCAAAAAGGTCAACTCTGTGGTGATGTCGAGTCTTTGATCTGACAGCCAAGACAGCTTTGATATGTTCTTATCGGTGAAAACAAGGTTCCTCACTCTTCTCCCATCCACATTTTCTCAGTTTCGTCCCCTCCTGGCACCTTCTCTTCGCGTCCTCTCTATACCCTCCTTCTTTCCTTCCTTCCTTCCTTCCTTCCTTACCCTTCCCGTGCCCTCCATCACTTCATCCCTCCCTTCCCTCTTATCTCTCCCTCGTCCTTGACTCTCTTGAAATCACTCGTTCCCTCTCCTCTCTCTCTTGGGCTTGCAGACTTCCTTATCTCCGTATAGCCTAGCCACACACACACACACACACACTTATATGCATCACGTTGTGATTAAGTTTAAGTTGATTAGCAGCTCGACCAGAGAGTTAGATGATGGGCAGAGGGAGCAACTCTTTTTGTCTGTCTTCACTCAGTCTTATTATTTGTATCTGCTTTACGTCTCAATATATTTCTTCATGCCTCTCTTTAACCTATTCCCTCCATCCAATCTTCATTTCACAGTGTTTCAAATAATATGAAATACTGCAGACCTTTATTATCTGCTCCTTAGCTTTCTATCTAAACTCCCTGTTTCCATGTTAAAAGTGCCCTACTGTAGTCGATATTGTATATTTCATCTAAATGTTTTAAGTTCAAAGTGAGACACAGAAGCTGGATGTGCACTTTAGTTTTCTTGTTCCTGTCGGTGACCGGCTCTTTACTTTATCCAGAGACAGTTTGATGGGACGGGCAGCAGGTGTAATTTTTTTTGATCACCTGGACGTAGCCGGCACCGCGGCAGCTATCCTTGTAGCTCGCAGGGTTTTGACAGGTGAGTGTGTGTTGAATACGCTGCAATAACGAGAGGGATCACAGCCGCTGGGATAAAAAACAAAATAAAAAAAGCATTGTGTTGCTCTCTCTCAACATTTTCAAACAATATTCCAACAAATGTTACTATTAAAGTTTGCTGAAAGATAGTTCATCGTCATACAATGCTGCAAACCTTTCAGATAATGAGTTCCTAACATTACTTCAAAGCAGTTTGCCAGGCTGTTAGGTTGAAAGGGTACTAAAATTTTACACCGTGATGCTTTTTAAGAGTTTAGGATGCATCTTGTACCTCACGGCATATCCCACAAATGCAAGGGTGCTTGTTATCGCCGCGGCAGAAGAGTCAGCTTTTATAATGATGCCATAGTATGTACTGTTGTCCTGTATCTTAGTAGCCATAATGACAGGTCTTCTTACTAGCTGCAGAATGGATCTGTCGCCGGCGAAACGTGCCTCTTAGATCTACTTCACACTTCTGCATAGAAGTAGAAAATCAGCCGGTTATTTACGAGTCCTTTGTGTTGAAAAAAACACACCCCAAAGACCGTCCTCTGTTTGCCCGGTAACTTACACATCAGAGGCAGCCAAGTGGGGAAATAATGCTTTATGCTGATAGGAGGCAGCTCACAGCGGTTAAAGTACAAAATGTTCTTTGTGCTTTTCACACGCCGTACTCTGAAGAATCATCTAACAGGGGGTCTAACTTCTACTGGTATTAAGACTGGCTTTAACTGCTGCTTCCTGGTCTCTCTCTCTCTCTCTCCCTTTCTCTGCCTCAGTGTAGTTTGTTGGTTAATGGTTTGTGTTTTAGGATGCTGCTTTTTCTGATACTTTGCTGCAAAAACAAAAAGGAAAAAAAAAAGCGATGTTGAAATATTTAGTCTGATTAAAACAGTTTGTGCTGTTTGCATTACTCATTGCTAACTACATCCTTATCTACAAGCTTGAGGCTTAAAAAACAAATTGTTTGTTATTCAGTTGAGGTGGTTTGAACATCTGATCAGGATGCCTTCTGGGCGCCTTTCTTTAGAGGTTTTCTGGGCACATCCAAGTGGACTGGAAGGGCTCAGGATAGACCCAGAACAAGCTGGAGGGATTACCTATCTGTCCGGGGAATGACTAGGAACAGCTGGAAAACACTGCCAGGAAGAATGACGTCTGGACTGCCTTACTCAGCCAGATGAGCAGAAGAAGATGGATGGATGGATATAGCCCATTTATCTCTTAATGCAGTTTTCCTTTGTACTGTGTTATATTTTCAGGCTGAAAGACACCAGAGCTGTCATTATATCCCACGTCACTTTTAAATCTGATGTTTCTTTTTAGTCGCAGACTTCTTTAGCACAACAGATGTTTCGCATCAAAATGAAACTTGTCATAAAAAACGATGCGAACACCGTGAGATAAGCCCCTCTCCTGAACTACACATGCCTCTCACAAGAAGCGCTGTGTCTAATTGGGAGGGTGGTCGAAGAAACTGACTGCTCTGCTGAGAGACGGGACTGTCCATGAATGCATGAGGTCTGCTCTCCCTGGTTTGATGCTCTGATGCCAGACAGTCTCCATATGGCCTCCTCACTCTCTCAGTTATCGTAATGAAAGTTTCACACCTATTTTCACTCATCCCATCATCACTTACAACAACTCCTTCTACATCTCTGCCAACCATCACGTTTACTTTAGGTTAATACATTTCGTTCACTGTGCATTTGAGAAGTTTATTAGACAACTTTATGATATAGATCCAAGATGTTGCAGTGTTACATGTCAGTGGATGATAAAAACTGTGGGTAAAATAAAACAGAATAACCAAAATATCACATTAACATATAATAGAGGTTGCAAATATTCCCCAGTTGTCTAGGATGTTAATTAAATGCCATAAGAAGTGATGCACTGGGCCTTTAGGGCTAGCAAGTCATGTTATAAGGTCATGTCACCAATTCAACCACCTGCACAACTGACCAAACATCAGTGTGTGTGTTGAAGTGTGTCTCAGATTTACAGACATTTCTCGAAGGATTACAACATTTTTTTTGTCAATCTAACAATCAAGCGGTTGTCATGGACACGATGAAACTGTGGAGACCTCAGTTTTTTTCTTTCCATTTCCGTCCTCTCTGCCTCAATATGTCAAGCTCCCATTCTCCTCACCTTTCCTCTCCCTTTTGCACTTCTCGCCTGTATATCTGTCTTCCCATTTCTCTCAATTCAACTGCTGTCATCTACTCCCCGAACATATTTCACTTATATTTCTTTCTTTTTTCTTTTTTTTTTCCCCTTTACCTGTCTCACAGCAAAAGGGTGAAACAAAAAGAGCACGTATGATTTCTAAATGCTTCTCTAAGGCCACATTTACCTGTTGATCAGTCAGCTGTTCTGCCATGCTGAACACAGCAGGTGTAGATGCACAGCTGCTGATTTATTATACCAAGATATCAAATTTAAAAGTGTTTCATTTGTCTCACACCAGGATAAATGATTAATTGTGACTTTCAGAATTTTGTGATCTGACTGTAATACCACATCAGTATAAAAACTAAATATGCTAAACAGGGAGTGACTGAAATGGCTTGTCGGTGGGAGTCAAACGGTTAAAAAAACGGCGGAGCAAACACAGGCGTCTCGAAGGTCTCAATCCATCACGCCTGGCTTCTTTAGATTTGAGCAGGTTATAAAGAGGTCTGAAAGCACAGAGGCAGAAATCTTTCCTTGGGCAGGAGAGGCGGCACAGACGGGCGAGCGCTTTTCACCGTGCAAGGCAGAGCCGAGACTTACAATCGAGGAGCAAGACCGCCTTTGTGTGTCCTCTGATGGGCTGCTGCGGCGAGTCCATAAGCGAAGGATACGTAAGACCTGTAATCATTCGACAGAAATGGAGGTTTAATCACCGTGGCCAAGCTTCTTTCGCTGAAAATGGGATAACAAAATACACCTGAAGGGAATTATGAGGACCAAAATGAACAGTGAGGGACATGCTGCTATTTGTGCAAGCATTCACACACTGACATCTGTAAACATAGATTATGGTATACAGACTAAGTACATCAGACCTGGCTGTTTTAATTGCCTGTGAATATAACTATAGGAAACTGCAAAGAGGTATAAATGCATGGAGCCATTTAGAAGATCATAATGCTAGAAAATGCTGAGAATGTGGAAAATGACTCATTTGTGAATTGGAAAAAAGGATTTTCACACTCTTAGGAGTAATATAGAATACTTTTTTTATTATTAATATACTGAGTGTCTGTTTTATTAGATCATGCATTCTGGAAAGTGACAAGAAAAAAATGAATGGAAAGGCAAAGCAAGACAGCGAGACAGCGAGGGCAAGTGAGTGACAACAACGGCAGCCGAGGAGCTTCTACTTCTGACAGAATTTCATGACTTTAGCTCTTCGAAGAAGAGGTGTAGAGGCACAAGCTGCAAATGCTGTTTCAAAGAATTTGTTTCTGCGGAGGATTTTTGGTGTCACACTGTCATTTTATCACTTTCTCCAGGGAGGACTGCGCTCTTTTTTTTTCTTCTGAGATGTAATACTTTGAATTGAGATTCACACTGAGATTCACACTTGTACCATTTGCTAGTTTCCCTGTACGATCACATTCATCTATTGTGTGCGCTGAGCAACTGCACTGCAGAAATGAGAGCTTGAAGGTGGAGGGAGGCGGGTTTACTGATTCCTTCCAGCACTAAAATCCACTTGGATTCAAACCTGCAACCTTCGAGTCCAGAGTTTACACTTCTGCTGCTGCAATCATTCGATCATTGCGTTTCAAGAGGGAAAACCCCGGGAAAAGAGAAAGAGAGAAAAGAAACCGAACAGAGAATATTGCTCAACAGCAGCACAGCATGATGCCAATTATAATGAGGGACAATATACAGTCTTGAAATCCTCTTCTTGGCCTCATCTGCTTGAATCATCAGTGTACACATTACAGCTGCCAGATGTAAAAAAAAAAAAAAAAACTTCAAAAATTTATTCCAGAAATTAGGTTAAACTCCTATATTTAGACTGGCAACCACACATTTTAAAATCACACGCCGAGGTTTAAATGCTTCACAGCTCCTTTCATCAGAGGCGTGCTCACATCACATCATTTACTGTAACCCTTTTTTAAAAATGCTTTAATGTGACAGTAGCGAATGTGCAGTAAAAACGGCGTTTTACAAGACCGCCTCAGTTAAGTGGGATTTAAAAACAACCTTTCCCCACCTGTATTCTAATTATAGCGTGTTAAGGGAGACATAGGCGGCCAACAACAGCAGAGATAGCTGATAAATGATGTCCAGCATTCGTGATGCTAAACTTGTGATCAAATGTTGTTGCAGATGTGTGCAGATGGTTTTTGTCTGCTGCAGCACATAAAGCACACAAATGGATCGCTAAAGGTATAAAAAGGTAAGACAAAAAGATCCACTGGCAGAAATATTTAAACTGTGTGACCTCAAAGGGCGTTAAAATGTGTTGGTTTGCATTTTCTGGCCCCAAACTTCTGCTGAGATGACTGTGAGCCTCTAAAAATCCCTTCAGAAACATGTGTGCTGCCTTTTTGTTGTGTTGTTTTCAAATGCCCTGCATGATGTCAATCGTTCAACATAGAAATCTGCACACGCTTTTGGGCTTGTTGTGAGCACTCTGCTGTTAGAGAAAAGAAAATGGAGTACACTGTAGACAAAAAAAGTGATTAACAAACCTTTCATGAACATGTGTTTCAACCTGTGAAGTTTAAAAATGTACATTCACAGTCTTAAATCATACAAGTAATAAATAACGTATCAGTGGGCTGTTAAAATGGACTCCAACATAATAAACAGAGCTCCACCTGAAGGCATCATTAGTCTCTTCGTCTAGTCTGGACTGTTGTCAGATCTTGTACCAAGTTATAACTGGTAACTGGAAGAGGTCAGCGTAGGTCACGATGACTTACTGCCACCTATGAAAAACCTTCTGTCAGTTACAGCTGCAAGCAAGAAAAGTTAGAAACATCTCCACTCATGTAATGATAAAGGCTATTTCAGTGCTGAAAATAAAGAAAAACAAACAGTTATAATTATCTTGTTTAGGAACGCTTTGTACTTTGCAATGTTGTGAAATAATTATGCATGTATAATTATTTTTGCTTACATTTTGTCTTCCCTCCTGAGCTCCATCACAGACATGGTATTTATTTTAATCAAAGATAAAGAGTGTGATTAAGTTTTTTTTTTTTTTCAGAGTTATAATTAATTCTTTCAAAACAAAGTTGCAGGTGATCGCCATCATAGGAGGATATCAATCAAACTGGCTGCATCACCGCCTGGTACAGAAGCTGCACCGCCCTCAACCGTAAGGCTCTACAGAGGGAGGTGAAAGCTGCTCAGCACATCACCAGGATGGAGCTGCCATCCATGGAGGACCTCTACACCCAGCGGATTGTAGGAGGAAGGCCACCAAGATCATTAAGGACTCCAGCCACAAACTGTTCTGCCTGCTGCCGTCTGGCCGTAACGGTTCCGCAGCATTCGAGCCCGAACCACCAGGCTCAGGGAAGCTTCATCCTGCAGGCCATAAGACTTTTAAACTCCACAGCACCGCCACTTTGTAATAACACCGTCACTTCTACTGTATATATTTTATTGTATATATCTGTTAATTGTATAGAAAAAGAAGAAACCTTTATTGATCCCACCAGGGAAAATTCACATTTTTCACTCTGTTTTTTACATATACATAGGAATACAAACACATAAACATGCAACTGGTGGAGAGATGCCAGAGTGAGGGGGCTGCCCTCTTCAGAGCGCCCCGAGCAGGTTTGGGTCTGGGGTTCGGTGCCTTGCTCAAGGGCACCTCGGCAGTGCTCAGGAGGTGAACTGGCACCTCTCCAGCTGCCAGTCCACCTCCATGAAGACTGGTCCGTGGGGACTTGAACCGTGCGACCCTCTGGTTCCCAAGCCAAGTCCCTCACAGACTGATCTACTGCATCTTGCCCCAAAACTATAAAACTTAGTTTATATTTATAGTTTATATTTGATTTGTATAACTTATATTTTAAGGTCTTTATTATATTTTATTACTCTAGTTTATTTATTTAAATTTTATTTTATATTTTTATTTCTTAATCTATTTTTTTCTCGTTGAGTGTCTCTATATAAATATTAAATAAATATTCTTTAGCATTGTTTGGGGAGCCTGGGATTTAAGAATTTCATTACCAATGATTGCTGATGTAAATTGTTGTGTAATGACAATAAATTCTTGAAATCTTGAACTCTTGAAATCAAACACAGATGTTCACTTCGATTTTTCTTTTTTTTCTGTGACCTACGGTAGTCTTAAACATGCCTGTACAGGCCTATGCAAACACACACAAACACACACACTTGCAGTCCTCCGCCGGGCTCCCAGAAGCAGATTTATGAAGCAATAACAGCTCATCTCTTGGAAACAGTCGTGCACACAAACTCACACACACACACACACACACACAGGCAGACACGCGCACACATCATAACCCCGCCAAGCACAGAGCTTTGCATATCCTTTCCCCCACTTCAACACACCAGAGACAGATGTTCTCTGTGATATTACATCTGTTTCTGCAACACACACAAATCGCACATCCATCACACACACACACACACACACACACACACAAAGCCTCCTAGTATTGAGAAGGACACTAACACATTTTCTCACTGGAACGAGGGGAGCGTTCTTCATCCAAAAACCTCACAACAGATCCTGACTGCTGGCTCCGCGAGAGTGACTGGGAGAAGAGAAATATAGAGCGCGATGATACAAAGGGAGACAATGAGAAAGAGCACAACAGAGAGGGAAGGAGGGAGTGTGTTTATGTGTGTGCGGTTGCCATTTAGGTCTCTTACACGAGCAGTTCAATTACTTTTTGGAGCTGTGGCCAGAATGGATGGAGGGATGACTGGTTGGCGAGCTGGTTCAAGGACTCCTTGGCTCTTTGGCTGGCGGGTGGCGTGGAGGGATGGATGGCTGGATGGATGTATGAGTGCCCTTGAGCAAGGTGCTTAATCCCCCACAGCAATGTGCCTGCTATGCGGCTTCAGCCCTCAAATAAATGTATCGGGTTTTTTTAAAAATCTGACAGATTAAACTGTGATTTGATATTTTGTCAACCACCTATTATTATTATTATTATTATTATTATTATTATTATTGCACATTGTGATGTAAACATTTAAAAAATAACCAGATTATACCCAGTTCTCACTTTAATCCTTCTGTTATATCAGATTTAAAGACCTAACAAATCAAATCACCCTCTTTTGAAGATTTTCAGTGGTCGATTTTCAGGTTGTCCGTCCGTCCATCCCAACCATGGAGAACCAGGATATCTCAGGAACACTTTGAGGGAATTTCTTCAGATCTGGCACAACGTCCATTTGGATTCAATTTGGACTTAATAGTCAAAGTTCAAATCACTGTGACCTCAAAAAACATGTTTTTGACCATGACTCGAGTTCATATGCTAAATATTTTCACATAAATGGGATAAAATGATAAAGGGAAAACAATTTTTCTACCAAAAGGTCAAAAGTCAACTTCACTGTGACATTATAATTTCCTTTAATTTATCCACTGTGAGCTCGCTGGTTTTGATTCTGGTCCTCTGTTCTCATCTGTGATTGTGTCTAACTGGAAGCTATTTACTGAATACACCTAATTACTTTTATTGAATTTCTTCAAGGCCGTCACGACATGTATTATATATTACATATGCATGATTTTTCTCTGTTCGGTGCATCTCATTCCCAGTATACTAAGAAAGTGACAGTCAAGGATGAGGTGGGCCTTTGTACGCGGTAAGGGAGAAAGTAAATGTTGTACTCTGTCTATAACCGTCCACAATCTCCCCTTTAATTTAACTGTTGACTGCTAACATTAAAATTGTTCATTTCTCATGATGTAAAGTTATTTTTAAATTGGTTACTCAGGTGGGAGTTCCACGTTAAAAACTGCTGCATTTACTAAGAGTTGTAGTTAAAGTACCTCTGAGTGCTTACTTTTGCTTCTGTATTTTGGACTTTTATCACTGCCCTATATTTATCTTCTTATAAAATACTCTTGACACTTAACTTAGCAGCGATGTGCAAGTGTGAGCGTCTGCACGAGTCCGTCAAAATGAAACACAGTACTCTCATCAGGAGAGAATCTGAGCTTGTTTTCCGGCAACTGTTTGAGTCTCTTTCAAAAGCCGTCTGTCTGAGCAACTCCGAAAATAGTTTAAGACAAAAGTTCTGGAGAGGAGAAAGTTAAGATTATACGCGCTTTTTATATCTTCTGTGTTTAAATCAGCCTCAGCAATCAAGCCATCAGTCACGCCATTTTCAAAAAACCCCTCTTCCTCTTCCCCTCCCTCGGCCCACCGCCTGTCACTCTCAGCATGCATTTACAAACGTACACACACGCAGACTCATTCCAACACAAAGACCCCCCACTCTGCCGCCGCCGCCACCCCCACCGACAGGAACCCCACATTTCAACTTCAAAATGGGCCTTTTTTGTGGAGCTGTCACAAAGTCATCACACCCTGGTTTAGTCAGAGTAATAGATTGAGAGAGGAGGGAAATTGAAATTGACACAGAGAATGAGTGAGAGTGAAAGAGTGTGACAGAGAGAGATGTCACCCACGCTCCCTCGCTCTTTTCTGAACAAGTTGCACGGTACCGACTGACTGACACCGCTCCCACGTCGCTCAACTTTAAAAAAAACAGACGTTCGACTTTCTGCCTTTTTTTTTTTTTTTTTTTCACTTGTTAAAAGGCTTTCGGGGTCTTTGTAGACTTTGGTAAAAGGCAGCAGAAGGAGCAGAGGTGTACGCGGCTTCCCAGCGGAGAAAGAAACAGGAATTCAGGTGTCTTGGGTGCCGCCGCTCGACTGAAGTAAAGTCTTGTCAGCACTGAACCGTGTGAACTGTGGTGGTTTGCATTGCATTGCGTCGGCTCGAACAGCTACCTTTCACAGCGGATTTGAGTTAAAGAACGGGAAAAAAAGTACAAGTTCCTCCGTATTATTTTAACTATGACTATGTGCATTTTACAGCTGCACCGCTGCATCCATGTGTTTTGTGAAAGCTTTGTGATTAATGGGTCTTTTGACGGAGGGAGAGGTTTAAGATTAAACCCAGCTTGATCAAAAGTTGCCTGTTCAGAACGACCTAAACAACCTCGACACCTACTGAAACTGATCAGATGAGCGATCGCCAAGATAACTGAAGAACAGTCAGACTCTCTTAATTTACAGCTCGATACTTTCTGCTCTGTGGATTTTGAATGACTAGACTTTAAAATACTGATCTGTAAAATTAGGATTAATCAATGCTTCCTCTGCTCCCTCAGGAGAAGAGACCTCTGTTGGACTCTCAGTTCGGCAAATGTTCCTCTCAAATACTCCTAACAGCTGCTGATGACTGGACTCGAACAACGTCACATTTTACAACTTATCACTTATTTTTTTTTGTTTTTCAAGCACATGAGAAATCAGTCATCATCTCTGGTTTTATTTTTTTTGTTTTTCAGTAGGAATGTGTGTTCTTCCATAGTGTCACCATCATCATCAACTCATGCTGCATTTATCTATTTTCGATCAGTGACTGACAGAATGACTTCAGCTGACTTCATAACACTGACATGGTTCATGTGTTCGCAAATATTCACTTAGAAGTCCAGCAGACAGAGCACGAGCGTCCCATCATCGTTGTTTCTGTCCTCGCTGAACGTCCACTCCTCTATTTACTCTCTGTTGAGCTCTGGTTCAGTTTCAGCTGCTTCGTGAGCTTCGTGCATCAGATAGAAACAGTTTTGAGTCAAACGATTAGTGATTAGACATAAGCAGATTAAATGTGCTGTGAAATGAAACAAGTAGCTTAAACAGACTTTGGAATTTCACTACAGTGAGATGACTATTTAAAAAGTCATTTAAATCAATTAATAAAAAAAGAAAAGATTGATTCCTGGTAACTCTGTCATCTGTTTGCAGTCAGATTATTTAAGGCAGTTTGGTGATGCAGCATGAAGCCTTTGGTTATTTGTCTTTACTGTGCTGCATTAACGTTGCTTTAGACCACAAGTTAAAGTGCAGATTTCCACGTTTGTACAGTTTTAAGGATCACCGACAACTAATCAGAAATTTGCATTTTCTGTGGTTATCATGCATAAAAAAAAAAATCAAATAATATCAAACTAGCCTGTCATTTTTTTTCTTCATATTAAAGTTAAGCTGTTAGACTGTAATGTTGTGATACAGCATTAAATACATAAACAGGGATTAAATATTTAATCTGAGGACTGATCTGTGTTTTTTCTGAATGCAGCCTTTATGAGAAATGGCCGCCATGTTTAAGGTTCAGCACACCTCTGCAGACAAGTCACCCACACACACGCGTGTTATATATAAATAAATATATATGAATGTTCTGCACAGAAAACCTGGTGTCAGCCGTCACCAAGCCACCCAGTCATCCACCACTTCATCCATCATACATGTGACGCTCTAAACTGAAGCACACACACACAAACAGAGACATGCGTTCTTGTTGCCAAATAAGCATGACGCGGTGAAAAGCCGCTTCCAACAGTTAGCAAATCACTCGTGAATGTGTTTAAGAGGCATGTTAATTACTCCAGTGTGCAAAACTTAACAAGCAGCTTACCCCAGTTCAGTGCCTGATTTATTAAGACTACTTATGTAAATCAAGTCAGTCGCTATTCTCCAATTAGGACGCTTGAGGCACAATACAGTGAAGCGCTGAATGCCTGAATGCGATACAAGTGCCAGGTGAGAGGAGAAGTTGTTTTTATAGCAGCACGCTGGAGAGAGGAGCTCGTGATTACACACATTTTGTTATCGCACGTTTGGCTTGATGCTTCTCAGGGTAAATTTCTTTTTTTGTTTTCGTTTTTTCCAAATAGTGATTGGGTAAAGTGCTAGTCATGCATTTTACCAGAAAATATTGCGTACGTTTTTTCAATTACAAATTCCTCCTGATTTGAGTCCTTAATTCTTGTCTCATTTTGTCCCAGAAGTGAACAGAAACCATTAACTTTGTCTTTCTGATGTTGAGGTTTTAATGAAGAACCGAGATTGTGGTTCTTGCTGATATTAACTCTCCTTAACAGGGGTCAGTGATGAGATTGCTGACCCTGTTGGTTCCTTCAAAGTGTTAAAAAAAAAGCAAAGTGTGTGAAAACGCAAAACTGCACTGTTTTGTAAGATCCAACATTTCATTTAATCAATTAGATATATGTTGAAGGCTCGTGACTCAAATACTTCCTGGTTTTAGGACGACACGTTCTCATCGTATGCATTTATATGTATTTTATATTATGAGAAGTTTTCCAAACAACTTGGTAATTCATTTTTTTCCCCAGTCATGAAGTGTCAGGACAGGGCAGGCTGTCCCGTACGTGTTAACCTTTCTGCCTGTCACCTTTGTAAAAATAAATCAGCAGCCATCACTCTCTCAAGGTAAGAGGTTAGGATGTGCACTGCTTTGATGAACTGATGGGAGTCTATCTATTTAAAATGTTAAAATGTCCCTTTCATTATTACTCCTCAAACTCAATTTTTTTATCAGGTCAAATGTGTTGATGGGTTCATGTAAAATGTTTTTTTCACTACCTGATGCATAGAAAATACGTACAAAAAGTTAAAGGTCATTTTTTTTTTGTATCTGTACCTCTTGTTATTTACAGCTGTTAGTTCTGTCTTAAATTGATTATGAATTGTGATGTGCCACATATTAGTAATTAGTATTGATTAGAAACTGAATACTTCACACCTAAATGTAGTCGTTACACATTTATTGACTGGAGCTGGAAAAACACTTGAATGTATTCATGTTAGGATTTGCTAATTGGAATATTAACAAGCTTTTCTTTCAGTCACATAAGCAACTTATTCACAACATACACACATAATTTTCAGATACAGTCTCCTCTCTCTCTTCTCTATCAGTGCATACCTGTCTGTCTCTCTACCTTTTATAGTTTGATTTAGAGCCACACAGAAAAGTAAGTTACGCAACAGGTGGTTTGTAAAATAATCATCGGACCTTTTTGTTTGGAAATTAGATTTAATCATAACAACAAACCTGTTGAAGGCACATGAAAGTTTGTTGTGTGATCAGGAGAGTATGGGCTGCAAGCTATGGAGAGAAATGTTCTTTATCTTATAAATCTATTTCCAATTTCAAACCTTTTGCAATTTCAAACCATTCTTTTACTTCCTTCTCGTTTAGAGAACTCCAAAATTATTTTTTCCACTAGTACATGTTGCCATTTTTTCGAGTTATAACACACAAACACACACTCATGGTGTTAGTTTAGAGACCTTATTCTGTATCAGATTATTTTAGAGGAACTTATATGCATCGGAAAGACAGATAAATGGACTCAGGGCTATTTCTTTAATATTATTTTTACTTTCTTTCTACTACTTTCTTTATAAAAATATAAAATAGACCTGTATATTTTTGACGCCACTGTTAAAGAAACCAACATTAATCCATCAACTGAGTCGGCTTGCCAGCAAAAAGTCAACTATACCTAAATCAAGATGTCTGTTTAAGTGCAAATATACAGACTTCAAGTGTGAATATCAGCTTACAGTAACATCTCAGAGCTCACTGGTTATTTGAGTGTTACACCCTTTATTTTAATATCCAGACAACCAGCCAGATTTGCATTCAGCATCCAGTCACCTATAGATTCACCCACTGAGGATGAGAGCTCTACACCAAAAAAAAAAACCTGACAATCACCCGGCTGCTCTGTCTACCACACACTCAGCCATCTCCTCTGTCTACCGCCCACACACTCACCTGTCATGTATAGACAATGAACACGAGAGCTCTACACTGGAGAGGCAGTATGTGAACCTCACCACGCTTTTCACATTCACAGCCTCTGTAGTCGTCTGTGCACTAGCCTGGGAGTCGGCCGAGGGCAAATCCACCCCCCTTTCTTTTTTTCCCCCTACAATGCACCAAGTAGCTATGGGGCCTATTACTAAATGTGCAAAGTTGAGACTAACACTGCTCTCGCCTCAGCCTGACACCTGGTAAAGCCATTTAAAATGAACCGGCACGGAGCCGAAATTCAGCCGGAGGCAGAGAGGAGTGATCGCCAAGGGTTAATGAGACAGGAAGGCTCGGACTGACTCGGAGAATAACGTGAGAGACCGCAGGTGATCTTTTCATCCCTTTCGCCATGAAGTCTCATCAAATGCTGCGTCCCGCTAAGATGAATATGCAGAAACACCGGCTCTGTCTGTGAGGCCGGTCACCCACGCGTTCACCTGTCGTACACGGCTTCTTGTTTAACCGTCACCTCTACATCCATCTTTTGTTTCATTGCCAGAACAATATGACAGAGGCTGACAAGGGCAAACACGCAGCAAATTAAGAAAACATGCAGCAAATACACCGTCAGAAATTATGCCAATGCCAAATTTTCACCTTTAAGGCAACAACAGCTTGTGACGGAGGCAGTACCCTCCTGAGGTACAGCTGCACCCTTCACACTTATTTGAAAATTACCCTCAGGCGTGAACAGACTCACTTTATCCTGATGTGTTTGTCTCAAATTTAATTTTATTGCCAGAATGTTGCTCATAAAAGCTTTTTTTCTTTTCATCAGTTTTATTCAGGGTGAATCAGTCATATTTTTTTTTCATTTCTTTTATTGCAAGGCTACTCAACCAAAGCCTTAAAACATAATATAAACAAATAAGGAAACAGTGGAAGCTTCAAATAAGTGATTATTAATTGTTATTATTAATTAATATTTTAACTAATTGGTGTAACACACACTGTCTCCTGATACCATACCTTAACACTTAAAAAAAAACAGTACATATATGTACATTTGACTGCTTTGAAACACATTCTCAGTACCTTGGGTATAAAAATCAGGTATAAATAGTTACCTTGAGGTCCAATAATTGGCCCTCTGGGGGCACATTAATGTAAATTGTGGCATAAAACTGGTCCTGTTTCTAAGAGTATGAACAAAAACACATGCAAATTAAGAGAAGAGGGTTTGCAGAGGACACTAAAAAGTGCTGAACGCAGTTTGGACACAGATGTTTTTCAGTTTGTGACTCATGAAGTTATCGATCATTTCATTTCTTTATATTTATGCTTTGGGCTTCTGCTTTTGCTCTTAACTAGAGCATTGAAAATAAATAATTTCCAATAATACATTACACACAATTATGTATTTATAAAAATAAACCTTAAAATAAACAACAATTCCCTCATGAATATATTTATATTTATTATTACTTAATCATGCCCTTTTTTATCTTGACTTCAGTTGAATTTTTTGTAAAATCATATTTGTTGGTCATTTGCCATTTGAGTTTGCATATATTATACAATCCGTTATCAAAGCCATCTCATTATGAGTATTTATAATTATAGATACAGAGAGCAAAGCAGCCATGAATGTGCAGTGTCCTCATTAAAAATACCATTAAAAAGAAATGATAATCTCTCTAAAGTTTCCCTCAAAACAAAGTAACATGTTGGTATAATTTCATTCTGTCTGTACATCACTGCAGCAAGATGGTCAGCAACAATAAGACTTTAAGGGTGTTTAATTACTCTTTAATTATAATTTATTCTGAGAATTATCAATGAATCCACAGCCGAAATGCCAGTATCTTCTTCTTCTTGAGTCTTTCTCTGACTCTCCGTTATCTTCTTCTCCGTCCCGACAGACTCTTCATACAAACAATCTTAGCCAGGCAGTCAAAAGATCAGATCGAAGAGTGCGCAAGTCACCAAAGCAGCCACCTAAAAAAGTCAGTCAGTTATCCATTTCATCAACTTCTCCAGTCAGTCACTCATCCATCCAACCAGCTAGTCGGCCGCAGTAATGTCCTCAGTTTTGAAGCTCTCTTATCAGCGAGGACACGGACAGTTAATCACATTAATTAATCTGACAGGCTTTATCAAAGACATTATGAGCGCAGAAGAATAGAGGGGAGGGACAAAATGAAGGGAAGGGGAGAGGAGACGAGGCGAAGATGACAGGTTTATAAATTTGTCATCACAGGAGGAAGAGGGACGGCTGGAGGATGAGGAGAAGGAGGAAATTAAAGAAGGACAAAAGAGTTGGCGGGGAGACAGATGTTATGACAATAGATCTGAACAGGGTTAATCCGCCATAATTCTGCCCCCATTTCACAGGCGGAGAGTTTCCATAGGAGCTCATTATGGGCTTACGAATCTGCAGGGGTCATTTCTACAGTACGCGGCGTTTCACAACAGCACAAAGCCGTCTGTAAGTAACAGGTAATAATACAAGGTGGAAAATACAGCAAATATAAAGCCATGAAGTTCATTTCATGGCTTTATTCAATTTTTTTGTAAGGTGCACAGCTAAATGGAAGATAAGGTATCTGTAATGTCATTAGACACAGCTGTGATTTTCCTGCTTTAACACGTCAAAATATCCTAAAAAGGTCCAGAGTCCTACAATAAACGGGGATTTTTGTTAGCTTAGTATTTTCATTATTGTGTCGTATTGTGTTGTGTTGTAGGTCGGCATAACTGAAAACTAAAATAGATTAAGTCATTACATAATCACAAACAAAACCACCTTACTTTATTATATACAACCAAACCACCACTCTCTCAGATCAAAAAGGGAACTGGCTTTCATTTAAGTGTCTAAAATGTGGACTCGGACGTCATGCCTTGAAATGAATCACACGAAGGACGTAACGAGCATTTCACAGGAGTTTTTGAGTTTAATCAACAAACAGTCTCAACAAGTACTCACTTTAAACAAATATGTCTTTTATTGTATGGATGTTTTCCTGCATGCCGTTAGATTGTACAAGTATTTTTGCTATTTTTCCACCTATTAAGATTGATGTGTTGAATCATTCTTGTGCAGAAATTCAGCAGATCAATGCAGCAGTTTCCTGTGATACGTCAGAGCGACATCAAACAGCAGAAAATTTCCAACAACCTTAGTTATTTGTGAACTGAAAAAAAAAAGGAACTGGCGATGACAGAAAGTGTCGTAGTAGACCAGTAAATATCTCTTTGATGTCGCTCAGGTGAGGTTGAGATGCGCTCTTGGAGAACTTCTCATAGGTAGATGGATATTAAAGGGAGTGAACCTTTCAATTTCCTGATCCTGTCACAGAGCACTCGCCCGCTGTCCGTCAGTACTGTCAGCTTCACCGGGGTCACGTGTAAAAAAAAAAAAAAAAAGGTCTGGTTTGCCAATAATGCAGACGGGAAGTGTGTCATTACAACCTGAGCTTAAACAAGGTATTAATGAGCAGCCGTCATTATGTCATTACACGAGGGGTCATCGTAATGAGGACATAATGAGGTCAACGGGGTTTCATCATACATGGGGCACGAAAGGGTGTCGCAGTAATGGGGACATAATGGCGGGGTGTCACGGCGAGGTGTCTACACATCGAGGTGTCCCTAATAACCTGCGCTGAGTGTTTACCCCAATTAGACATAAGAGAGACAGCCAGGAGGGAGAGAGAGAAAAAAAAAGACAGGGAGGGGAGACATATGAGGGGAGACACAGACGGGGAGAGGAGGTGGAGTAAAAAAAAAAAAAAAGAGAGATGAGGAGAGATTGAAGGGGCAGCGTGCAGTGATTAGTTTCAGTGATGGCCTGTGGCCTGTGTAGAGCCTGTGTGTGTGTGTGTGTGTGTGTAAAAGCGCTTGCAGGTCTCTGAATTAATGAGAATCTCAGATGAGAGGAGCGGGTCATCATGACCTGCATGCAAATGACACCAAACACTCACTCATACACGCACACACACATAAGCAAAAACACACACACACATGCACACACACACACACACACACACACACACACACACAACATAATGCAATAACACACACATGCACACACACACACACACACACACAAGCACACACACACACACACACACACACACACATGCACACACACACACACAAGCAAAACACATGCACAACACACACACACACACACACACACACAAGCAAAAACACACACATCACACATGCACACACACACACACATAAGCAATAACACACACTCATACATGCACACACACACAAGCACATGCAACGCACAACACACACACTCATACATGCACACACACACACACACACACACACACAAGCACACACACACACACACACACACACACACACACACACACACTCATACATGCACACACACACACATAAGCAATCAACACACACATACATGCACACACACACAAAAACACACACTCATACATGCACACACACAAGCAATACACGCACACTCATGCACACACACACATGCACACACACACACACACACACAAGCACACACACACACATAACACACACTCATACATGCACACACACACAAGCAATACACACACACAACGCACACTCATACATGCACATACACACACACAAGCAAAAACACACACTCATATATGCACACACACACAAGCAAAAACACACACTCATACATGCACACACGCTGACACACCCTCAGTCTCATGCAAATGCAGATACACAAACACACTAACAAATGCAAGTGAAACACTCTCCCTCTCACACACACACTCACACACTCTCACCGCCCTGTCTGGTGTTTAGGCGCGGTATCCGTCAGCGTGCCACCGTGTGAGTGCCATCGGGCGACACAGCTGCTCTGCCCGCCGTCCTACATGACACAGTGTCACTCATATGTGAATGTCGGTGATATGTGGAGAGAGCTCCCGTCTGCCTCCCGTCACTCAGGAGCCGGCCGGTCGGCAAGACACACAACCTTTGTTTATGATTTACAACACATCCTCCTCACAGGTAATAAATAATAGGGAAATGCTGAGAGTAAGAAGGGATTAATCGCTCAAATCACTCGAGTCCTGTTAGTTCGTGCTTTCCAAAACTATTGTCGAAGTGCAATATGCCTTCGACAATCAACTCTGACCTCCTTCCAGCAAATGTTTAGACTGACATTTTTTTTGTTGACAAAGCACACCTCACCTGTCCAGATGAAGATGATCTGACATCCACTCAGACACTGTTATCCCTCATGAAGTATTTGTGCATGTATAAACATCAGAATTACACTTAATATAACACTTATTCACAACATTGTCTGTTCTATGAATGGCAGTGTCGGTGACATATCGGATCAAAATGTAAACATTAATTAACATTAATTAATTTGCAGCCTGCACACACACCGTGGCCAATTTCTACTTTCACTAATTATTCTTTACTGTATAAACACATGCTAGATAGACAGAGAGCGAGAGACCAACAGCTTAAGTTAAATTAACCTCAGTGTGTAATGGCATGGTATAAAATGTGATGGTTATAACACTGTGCGGTATCCATGGCAACATGCATGCATCATTTGGTCCTCCAGCTCTAAAGGTTGACTTGAATGTGTTGACATACCAGTATACATCCATATTTTTATGGTATAAGTGTATTTAAAACACTACATAAACAGAAAGTGCAAAGAAAGAAAGAAAGAAAGAAAGAAAAACTTATTAAAAAAACTAAGACGAAAGACAATGAAACTAATAACACAATACAAAACAATGACAAAGCAGACCAGAGGCCGCTTCCTTGGATAAAGGGATCTATCCATTCATGTTTTCTTTCTGCTTCTGTTTCAGTTTTCTTTGGAGGGACCAGATCTCCTTTTTTTTAGATTTCAGATATCAAAGAGATCCAGAGTAAAATTTTCTTTAAATACTTATAATGCTGTCAAATGACCGGCGATAACAACCGTCCATAATGTCGTCCTTCCTTTGAGCTGCTCCTCGTAGGTGGATTTCATTATCTCTCCTCTCCACTGCGTTTGATGTGCACCTTATCCTGCTGTGCTAACATAACACACACACATAACACAGACAAATGCCCGGAAGTTATTTCTGCTCTGCCGATAAAACAGCAGATTGAGCTGAATAATCCTCAGCAGAAGACGTGATGATTTTAATGCATCAAAAGCAGACAGGAGCACCTGCTGGCTGACACTCACTGGTTACTGTGTTTTATCTTTCTTCTCTGAATGGTCATTGAATCAACATGTAGAATATCTTGACGAAGTATTAAAAGCATCAAGGAACTTAATGGAAGAAATTTTGGATTTTGGTTTTGATTCAATCACTTGTGTATATGTATATGCAATTTCAAACAATTCTCAACATAATTAAAATACACTTTGTGGGGGACCCTGTGACATTTGTTTACAATGTTTGTGCTTCACAAAGTACAGTGTGATTTTTCATTTCTCAATTGGTTGTTATCCCACCCAACTGAAAAAAAATGCCAATATTGCAAGTTCACCTGCAAATTGCAGAGACTACCAAACGACAGGTGTGAAAGAAATATCAAATATTTAATAACCACCAATTTTTCTTTTAGTGTATACCAACTCTTGAGAGGAAAATGAATGGCGGGGAAACAGAAAGACTGGCAGTGCTGGCAAGATGTGGATCTTTAAATGTAACTTTTAATATGATTAAATTAGGAAATCTTATTAAATTAAATATCTCTGTGTGAGGACAGCAGGTTTTCTTATGTTGTCCTGATTCGCTCACTGAGATATTTCACCTGTTTACTTACATCCAAGTCATCCACCTATGCATCTGTTAGCAACACAAAGTTAGGATCTACTGTCGTTTTGGAGGCCAGGTGACAGCGGGGAGACCGTCCGCTAAACACACAAACGTCTTGGGTGACGCTCTGCAGGAGAGAAATGACGGTGTGTACACATTTGACATTCCCCCCCCGCTACCCCCCCCGCTGCATCCCACCTCTACTTGAGTATCTTTGGAAAGAGCTCTGCTTCCATCTATATCTGTTCATCCATTATGCATGACCAATTTACACCATCAAGATAGAGAGGGAAGGAGAGTGGGGGGGAAAGGAGGGAGGGAGGGAGGAAGGGGGACCGAAAGAGGAAGAAAATTTACTAAAGCTGTAAATTGATAGAATCTATATCTATATTAGCAGGGATAATCAAGATATTGGAAATGTGGTCACATCTGTATGTCTGTTCATAATGGATGACCCATTTTCACTTTTATTTATAAGAGAGAGAGAGAGAGAGAGAGAGAGAGAGAAGAGAACAAGCATTGCCACTCTCGACCCGGAGGCGATCCTCAGAGCATCACTGGCGAGAGTGTGCTGTTATTGCTTACACTCACGCACTTTAAGTGTGCGTTTGTGTGTGTGTGTATTTGTGACAGTAATGGCCCCCTCTCCTTGAAACAGATGCCCTTAGCAGATGTCATTCAGCTACCGACGGTGGGAGTCAATAAGACAATGAATTGTAGCTCACCAGCCCGCTCCGTCCATCCATTAGGCCGTCACAATTAATCGAAGAAAACATCAAATCGTAGCACTGACGGTTGCACTTTTTTAAACTGCAAGAGGCTGAAATGCCTCATTTTAGTGGGGGAAAAAAAAGGTGATTCAGTAATCTCGCAGGGTATTGCTGTGCGCTGCAGAATGTCAGGCAATTTTAATGTTTCTATTTTATTCAGCCTGAGCAAATCTGGGCAGCAGTGAAACATATCGGGATGGATTCTCACATTATCTACTTGTGTTGGCGCTTTTTTGTGTCCAAAACAAACCTGTCCAGCAAAAATGATTATGACCTGTTTGGAAAAAAACAGCAACAAAACCGTCCCTTCTCGCTACATATCGATGGAAGGAGGCTGAAGGGGAAAATCAGCAGGTGAGTACTGACAACAACAAACATGCTCATGTGAAATACTGTATACGCTGTACATGTCTATTTACATTTGCCTCTTTTATTGCCTCAAGCAGATTGTCTGTTATTTTCTTGCAGTGTATCACTGTATTTATGTACGAGTATTTCCACCACTGCTGCAAATACCTTCCAAAAAAATAAAGTGTTCTTCTTCAGTCCACATCCCACAGCGGCTGAATGAGCAATAAATCCGACATCTTTCTGAATCACCCGAGACTTGTATCCTTGTCTGCGTTATTCATTAAAATACCAACCACTATTTACTGCTTGTCTGTCGTGAGACAATGCACAGCTGCTGTCAACATGTACATTACGAGGGGAGCGGGGGTGTTTGAGCCACGTCTTGAGAGGATATAACTTCAATATTAAAATGCAGCGCTGTAAAGACGGCGAGCGGATGAGATCCTGAACCTTTCCTGTTGAGGCAAAGTGACAGTAATACCTGAAAGGCCCTGCACGCCCACACAGGTGTTTCCACTTCCCGAGATTAGACGTCCTCTCAGGTTAAAAGCGGGGTTGAGGGGCTGCTGGGAGTCTGCCGAGAGCCCCCAAAAAACTCCTTTTTATAGATTTTTAAAGAATCCGAACAGGTGCCATAAAACTAACGGGAAAGTCGGTGACATGTCAATCAAGCGCGGTCTGTGAGCGCCCACACACACACACACTCCTGAATGAAGGACTGTGCAGAGGTTTGAAATCTGACAACTGCAGGCTGCGATGTAAACAGGAAGGAAAATCAGGGTAACATTTGTGCAATAAAAAAGGTACAATAGCAATGAAAAACACAGAATGAAGGCATGATATACGTACTACAATACACTTATAATACACAGTAGATGACATCAAACAATGTATGGCCTACAGTAGATGATCTAGAGCAACTGTTTCTATGCTTTTTTACTTGTGGGCGCTAAAAATGCAGCAACATTTACATTGGTTATATGCTGAAGAGTTGTAAGAGTTGTGAGCAGTTTTCTAAATTCAGATTGTGTCATTTAACTAATTAAGAGCCCTGAAGAAAGAAACTTCTCTGTATTTCCAAAAAAAACCCAAAAAACTAGAGAATAGAAAAAAAAAAAATTGTATTTCCGATTTTTAAAGTCTTTCCCATCCCTTTCCCTTTAATCCTCTCACAACAGATTTTCTCTCTGCCACCCTGGTTGGGAGCTACTGATCTACACCTTGAGATACCATGAAAGTGAAAATAAAAGCTGCTTGCTGGTGCAAAAGACAAACATCTGATAACAGATTATTTCACGCGCACCTAAGCACATAAAGCACAATAGACACAAACCATAAACTCCTTTTTTAGCGGCTCAAACTTCGCCGCGTCGTCTGTCGGTCGTTTGCTCATCCATCCGTCGCCACCTCTGCTCTCTTACTTCTTTTCTCGCTCTCCCTTTGCTTCGAGCTCTGATTTTTTTCTTCTTCGCCTCCCTTTACTTTCATCCCAGCCAATCGAGTCACAGAGAATTGGTTATTGGTTTTCTATTATGGATTTGCAGAAAATTGGCTCCAGCGTTTTTCAATTCCCTTATTAACACATTTAGATGTCAGCCTGCCCCCCCCTTTCTCCTCCTACCTCTCCCGCCGGTATCTCCTGCAGCCGTTTGAACCCTCGATAGCAGCGGTGATGACACCCATACACCTCGGTTAGTGCGCGGCTGTGAGTGGAGCAGATAATAGTGGTGTTCCTGCAAGCAAGTGTGTGTTAGAACCGCGTGTAATGGGGCCTGTGCGATATGAATTATTGAACGCTGTTGATGCTAGCCAGGTCCTCCCCCCTGGCTGCAGGCTCCATCTCGGAGATGGCATGTTGGCGCAGCCCAGGTCCCACCAGTGCCGTGCTTCACACACTGCACACACACACACACTCATACGTGCACGCACCGAGAGCTATTGAGTGCTATTTGCGTTATCTACTCTCGCGTGAGCGCGTGACAAATATAGACACGAGTAACACACACAAACATCCTCAGGGGGAAATCAGTTAAACCAGTTGTCAACATTTAAATTCAACAGCATCACTTTTCTTCTAAGATAAATACATTTTAGGTTGAAGATTTCAGAAAGTTTGAAGCGCTTTGAGAAGAAGCTTCAAAGTGAAGACGAACCGTACTGGGGGAAAAAAAAAGGGATTTTAGCTACATGCTCTGACCAAAACATTGCATTACAGATCATTAGCTGATCTAATTAAAACATTTAAAAAGCATCAATTTTGATTGGCCTGTCTGCTCTTTGAAAATGTCAACGGGAGCATAACTGGCCATAACTAACAAATGATTATAAAATACTTTGATGAATGAATATTTTTAATTATTTTTAAAATGACAGGTAGTTCGCTCACTGATCCATCCTTGATATTTCAGCACGTCACAAAAAATAGATGAGAGTGTCTCAACGGTTTAGACAGTCACAGGTGCCACGAAGTACAACAAAATGAAAATATTTCAGTTATAATAACTTAACAACTTTGATGTTATTTTGCCAATATTTCCGCATCTGAGATTCCATATACAGTCTATAGTAGCAATAATAGATACTGTATCAATGAAAAACATTTATAGATCTTATCCTATAAGATTTAGGCATATGTATGTATGTAAATGTATTAAATGCAGAAATTTTTTATGTGTTTGTGTGCAACAAGTTTGAGTTTCAAAAGTGGACAAATCTTTGATAAATGATAGAGTATTAGTCTTCTTTGCCAATACTAATCACTACTTTCTAATATTTTTCTGTGTGTGAACGATGATTACAGTTTGGGGGGGGTGTGTGAACCAGCTGCTACTTTTCAGCCAAGCAGACTGTTGGCAGCGGATTCGGTGACAATGTTTTGAAGCCATTGTCTTTTTTTTTTTTTTTAAATCAATTACTTCTAAAATATCCATGCATGGCAACGATAGCAGCTAATTCATGGTTTTGGTTGACAGACGGGGAAGTATAACAGCGATATTTTTCTTTCCGCAGTGCAATGTGAACGTTGTGATCTGCGCTGGTGCAGATTGGATTACACATGCACAGATTGTTTTTTGTGTTTTCTAAATAACACTGCAGATTGCATGAAATCAGCCGGGGCGATTTCATCATGTTTTAGCTGCCAAGAGGGACGCTTTCAACCCCCTCTAATAAAAACCAAGCCTCAGCACTTTAGTATCCCTGTCTTTCATCCTCCTCTCCCTTTTGTCTCTCTTCCTTCCTGTTGATGGCCGCCTTTGAAGGCAGAGAGATAAATATAAAGAGGGAATGTGTTTTTTTTTTTTGTTTTGAAAGACAAATGAAAGACAAAATGAAAGAGCGATGGTTGTTGGCTCCACTGTCAAATGTTGCAGTCATCCTCTCTCTGCGCGTGTATAGATGTGTTTGTGCATTTGCGGGAAAATTACTCTTTCTATGCTCAAAGTACACACACACCACAGAAACAACACATTCAAAGCTCTGCCTCATGCAGACAGAATGTAAATGTTTATACGATGATCACATGGTGAAGGGAAAATCTAGAAATGCATTTTGGTAATACAAAAAAGTTCACAAACTCTATACAGCTTCTGAAATGCAGTGATTATTTTAATGGCTTTAAATTAGATTGCATATGATGTTGCTGTTACATGTCGTCCTACCCTTCAATAGCTAGCCTCAGACCCTCAAAAACTAACTCCAGGACGTCATTTTTGGACTTTCTTTTTATTGCATAATGTTCACATGCAGGTTTAATTAATAAAATTAATAAAGGCTGTGGTCTTTTTTTGTGTTGCTGTTTCAGTTTTAGGTTTCTGACTCGATGGCTTATTGGGAAACTTTAATGAAACTGAAAGTTTTTTTTTTGACAAATCAAAGTGCAATGAAAAAGGTCTGTGCTTTCCAAAAGAGATTACCTGCTTTGTATTTGCATGAAAGCTGTGCCGTGAATAATAGTATGCAGAGTTATACGTTATGTGCTGCGTGCAGTGAAGGTATGCATTGGCACTTGTTTCCATTTTACATTGTAGAAGTGAGATAAAGGAGGAAAAAAAAACAGAGACTGTGTGCTGCAGGCTGTATATGCTACATGGCTTTGAAACTTTTATTTACATTACACACAGAGAGTTTGGAGGGGGGGTAGATAGAGAGAACAGAGCATCACAGAGAAAAGTGGATTCTATTTGTGTGCGTTTCCTTCAGGCTTCGGCCTTGGTTGCATTCACTTCACACGGAGAAAAATAATGTGAAATTTGCAAAACAATCGAGATCTGAGGAGGGATGATGTTACCACGGCAACTCCAGCATATAGCTGCGGCCGGACTGTGAGAGATTATCGAGTGTTTCGCCTTATCACAGGAATCCATTTAAGATGTTTTTGCACTTACGCACATTAACACAATGCTTTGAGTCGAGACTTAATTGGCATTCTAGGAAAATCTTGAAAATGATGAGTGAGGGAAAGATTTGTTTGTACTTCTCAAGTAATCACAAAATTGCATAATCAAATTCAAAATCTTCAAATACATCAATTGTGTCAGTAATCCAAGTGTCTTGTTGCTGGTCTTGCTGGTGACAGTTTTGGAAGCTTTTACCAATGAAAAAGACCCTATAGACCTTGAAAAAGCACAACGTTTTCACATGCATGTCTCAAAACACAAGGCGAGATACTACAAGTGTGAAAATGTCTAATTTTCTGATTTTTGTGACCCTTCCCTTTAAGGCAGGGTTGAGGTCTAGTTTTTACCTACTAATCTGTTTTGACAAATAGCCGGATGGGTCAGTCAGAGCTGCAGAGTCCTATAACCCCGGTCCTCTCACCTCCTAACAGATTGTGTGCGGGTCCGTCACCTCGGCTCTCTGCTGCTCATTAACGTGACCTTTGCGCACACACACAAAAAAAAAAGTGCTCCAGACACTCACTATCTAATTGGATGAATTGACAGTGTTTTCCCTTGCTTTAACCTTTCATATTAAGAAGCAAAAAAAAAAAAAGTTATGTCCTCCTTTTTTATGATGACGAAACAATAAACTGATTAACATGTTTTACTTCTACCTGTGCAAAGAAAGACAGACTTACAATAAAAAACTAAATAAATAAATAAAAAGTTTTGTTTATTTGTCCTGTGGTAAGGTTTATGTTGCTGTTGTTAGTGTGCAAGTTTGTGTGTGTGTGTTTGCTCCAGTTTCCTGAATGGTTATCATGTGCAGGTCCTCTCAGGCTGCTGCCGGCCTGGTGGGCATGCCGGTTATCAGAAACACTTCCAAATGAGCTGCAGCGTAATCAATACATTAGCTGAATCAAAAATAAATAAAACATTTTTTTAGTTTGTTATGTGGTGCTGGTGTGTGGATGGACTGCGGTTATCATTTAGGCCATGTTTCAGCTGAGGACAGATTAGTGCGATTAGTGAGAGCCTCATTTTCTCACTCAGTCGAACTCTGTAGTTCAGCTCGGGTGAAAGCACTGAAAATATACACACACATACTGGACGTATATACACACACATATGGACACTTTCAGACAATCGATGACTAGGTCTGATTACAGATGTGCTATATCATATTATTAGATCACCCCACCTGCCTCAGTGTGTTTATGTGTGTGTCTATGCACATTTATTCCTTATTTACATTTATTTAATATCACTCCTTGAAGAATTAGAAAAATCTTGTTAAACAGTCTCTACATGTGGATTTTTTTTTAGCAGTCTGCCATGATTTGAACGCACCACCAAGACTCACTCAAGTCACAGATTCTCAGATTTTACCGTGTTTCCATGCGGTTTGATTGCTGCTGTAATGCAAGTGGTATTTTCCAACCTTTGAACATGTTGAACGAAACAGTCCATCAGAATCTAGAGCGAACAAACACACACAAATCAAAGAAATGCAGGAGCAGAGCAGCTGTCAGAGAACAGTCAGTACAGTCAAATACACTGTCACACACAATCACCATGACTGTGTCAGTACATATAAACAAGCCTTACTTCGAGCATGTAGCCTGGATATTATAACTTGTGTTTTTATTTCCTCAGTAACGTCTATAGCTGTGGTGAAACAGCATACTGTGTGTTTTTCCTCTACATGTTACACACTCACTGAACATTTAAAATGTGCAGTGAAGTGTACTGTACAGTATCCGCACAATGCAGCATCACAGCACATCTAAAGCCACAGTGCCACTGTGGGCTTACCAGTGCAAAGCTGTGTGTAAGCTGAGTGCTCTGCATGGGCACACATGCTATACTATACATGCTATACTGCACCACGTTCACTTTAATCACTTTAACCAGTCTATAAGCTGAGTCCGTTTTGCACTACAATCATATATATTTGCACTGTCTGTGATTTTGCCGTGTCTTATTTATTTTTAGTTTGATTGTATTTGTTTTGGTTATTATGTTGTGTTTTGGTATTTTGTTGTATTTTGCTTGTTTTGTTCTTTGCACCAAGGGTTTCGAGAGAAACGTAATGTCAATCCTATGTCCTGCACATGCTGCAGAATTGACAATAAAGCAGACTTTGACTTTGACTTTGACAAATGGGCTGCAACTGCAGGAAATGTGGCAGGGCAGTACATTTTTAAGTGATATGTGGTACATTTAATGACTTTATTCAATTGATCTCCTTATTTTACCGACAAATTCCTTTTACATAAAGGTGAACATACCTCCTACAATATACAACATAATAAGAAAATGAACTTGATTAGTGGAAATATAAAATCAAGGTGAAAAACAGTGACTGTCTATTTATGACTACAAGGCCACACTAGCACCTCTGTCAAAGGAGTACTTGTAATGTCGTGTGTTTTAATTTTTATCCTCCTGAAAGATGCGGTGTCTGATATTGACATGTAAGATAAACCTCAAACAAATCTGATCTCATTTAAACATGGAGAACTATATTTCCAGAGCTCAGAGATATTCAAAGAAGTGTTTGTGCTGAGCTCCAAATGTCACCGCCTGAAATACGTAGAGGATGCTTTTGAACTCTCAGAGAAGTGTGTTCCTGTGTTTTTTTTTTCATCGTTTCTGTTTGTGTGTGCCATTTGATATGCTCCAACACAGCCAAAGCTTAAATATTTTTCCCCCTTCTTTGAATCACAACATGTTCAGATGTTAATGCGCAGCTTGATATGTTATTTTCGCTCTTGCGTTGTGTTGAAATGTCAAAATTGAGTTATCTGGTGACAACTGTGTGGATCCTGACATACATTATTAAGCCTGTTTGATGGCGATCAGATGGCTCCTACGTTAATAACACTCAATTATCCATTAGACCTGAGTGCAAGTTTATGGTGAAATACGTTGGAATAAATGGTTCATGTGAGAAAAGAGAAAATAATAACATGTTGGGATACAATGTGAAGCTAAAAGAGCATCACAAAAGAACTGTGAACCCAACAGTAAATAGGTGAGATGTTCCATTAATGCAGTCTTGCTTTGGCTTCCTCCCCATGCCGCTGCTGGAAAAGTGCAGCAGCCGCCATCGCTCTCACTTGACCTGAGAAGCCACAACATGATCCATCCACGAGGACATCACTACAGATGTTATGAACAGCGACTGCCTGGGGTTCATTTTTCTTCATGCTATCGCCGAGAAGAAGATACCAGAAACACCAGGCCAGCACTGAGAGAGCTTCTACCCTCAGGTCAAGATCTGAAATGAGGACACTGCCCTAAAACTGCCTATTTTTACTTCACTACTTTATTATTCAAAGTCACTTCTATATTTAACACTAATATTTATAACTTATTTCTATTCTTTATTCTGTTTTATTTTAATTGCATAATTGAAAGGAGCCAACGGTCACACATTTCACTGTGATTATATGCTTTTATATGACTATATGTGACAAGTAAAAGTAAAATGAACTCGAAAAATATAAATTCGATCTCATGGGTCATTTTCATGTGACAGTTGGTTTACCTCATATATAGTACCTTTAATCACACTGTGTGGCATTGAATAAAAATAAATCTAGCTCTTCAATAGAGCTATAATAATACCGCTAGTAGTACATTGTTTCACACAATTAATTTATTTCTCAGTCAAATTATATAAACTTTTCACTGACTTCTTGCTTAAAAAGTGACATAAGTATAAGTCTGATCACCTGACTCTCACTTTCTCTGTGGTTACGTGTCAGTTGTTGTCACGGTTTCTTTGTCGCTTGTTTCTTATGACTCATCAGCCTTCACTCTTCTTCAGACTTCGGGCAGGAGTACCACAAGGAACCTGGCTGCAGGGATTTTCTCCCATTCAGCCGCAAAAGCTTTAGTTACATTGAACAGTGATGTCTGAACGATAAGGTCAGGCCAGTCAACTTCTTCCTCACCAAACTCAGAAAAAACATTTCTTTACGGATGTCATTTTTTTTAAACGATTTCCACCAAGATGGAAATCGTTAACTTTCCCTTAACTTTCCCCTTAACTGCTGAATCGGAAGCAGTGAATCTGAAGCTAACTTCACTGTCGTTCTCTTTAGTAAAATGTGCTTAATGGTCTTTTGTCAACTCTGGAAACTGAAGTTGTTGTCCTCTAGGCGCTCTGTATGAAATATCCACACACGTATGAAAAACAATGTTGTTGCCAGCTATATAATAAGCTCACGAGGAGACCTTCAGGTGTGTTTGCAGGCTGAATGACTGATTTGTTGACCAATGGGTTACGCCGATTGTTATGCAGCTACAGTACCCGGTTCATTTGCATCCTTAAGAGTCGGACGCGTGTCTCGGTGTGTGTTTGTATAAGTCAGAAAGTTTGATTTTGATTTCGCCGTTAAAGTTTGTGAACGTGACAGGCATCCCTCTCTGTCTCTGTCATTTTCCTCACCTCTCTCTTTCTGCTCTGCCTCTCCCTTTCTCTCGCCCTCTTCCTCTCCGTTTCAGGGTGATAAATTGATGTCTGCATACATCTCCATATCTTTACGCCGGAGACGACACCACATCTCCCCTCATCTAATCACATATACACCCACACTAACGCATGCACAAGGACACACACACACACACACTGTTGATTATTGGCACATCAGAGCGACCTGAAGTGCAGCCGCTGTGGAGTATAGTGTGTGTGTGTGTGTGTTTGTGTGTGTGTTTGCTGTGGAACCCATTGTGTTTGATCAGTGTGTGTACAACACCGGGTTCTTGTATGTGTGAAGTGGATCCATTGTGTTTGTGCATCTGTGTGTGCGTGCACAAGGCCAGGATGTTGTGTGTGTTTTGTCTAAAATGGAAGCACTGCAGATTTGTTGTGTGTCTGTGTGTGGGTGGGTATGTGTGTTTCTCAGGGACTTTGGTGTGTGATTGGTAATTGATTTTCCGATCTGTGCCGACCGCAGCTCGGTCACAGAGCTGGATGCCGAACAAGTTGGCTTCCTGTTAGCATCGACCGCTAATGCCAGGCTGTACGGACAGCTGGGGAGGGGGCATAAACAAAGGAGGGAGTAAAACAAATTCTTCACAAAATGAAAGAGTTTTAAAAGCTTTTGTTATTGAAGGGGTACCCTGCTGTGCTTTTAACAGCTTCCCTTTGAATCATGATAACTGAAATTCGGGAGAAGAAAATGGCACAAATCATCCTCCGCTAACTTCTCCCAACTATGATTTCAAAACTCCACCACTCGCGCTTTGTTTTTCACCGTCCTCCTCCTCTGAAGTGGCCGAGTTTCTGCCGTATTTAAAGGACCCTTATATAACAACGTGGGCTGAGCCGCAGTTTTCCCTTCTGTCAGCGTGACATTGACGGTGCCTTTAATAATGACCTCTATTTTCCTCAACAATGGAAAATTAATCCGTTTTATAGGGTTATGTCATGGCCATTTGCTTTCCTGCAATTTCTGCTTGTTGTAACCAAAGCATAATGAAGTTAGCTGCCGTGCTATGAAGGCAAGTTAAAACAAAAAGTTAAGTTTGTGGAGCTTTCAGCAAATCTTTACCTGTAGATCTGCCATCTAACAACTTAAATGTTCTCTCCACCATATCTCTTTCCATGATATTTAAAATCACAGAATGACAAGCTTTAAAGGTAGTGTTGAAGATCATCTGATATGTAATATCCTGATCCTATATCTTTCCTCTAAATGTTTCCTGTAGTCGCCATGGTCACAAGATGAGCTGCAGTAACATGCCGGGGAAAAATCAACCATCCTCACCTGACAAAAAGTGAAGCATTTGCAATCAGGATAAATCATTTTCTTCAACTAAGCAACCATATATAAAGTTAAGAAATATAACTTTTATGAAGTGTCATTTTTTTGTGAGATGTGTGTGTGTTGCTGCCTAATAAACTGCTTTGGAGGAAAAACAATTAAACACACTGATCTTGTGAAGGGTGAAGCTCATCTGTGAGGCTGTCTTTGGTAGAGAGGATGAACTGCTCTCTGTCTGCCTCCTCTTCAGTTCTGCACCTTGCTCGGTCTCTTCGGCGCCGCTGGGACTTTTAGCACTTGCTCTTCTGGGAAAAGGGAAAAGCCTTTACAGGTTAATGTCCTGAGCTGGGGGTGGGTGGGGGTGAAAGTCTCATTTTTCTCTTGGGGGTGTGTGCTTGTTTCTTTGAGGCAGATTTGCTGCATTGCAGGTTTCTTTGAGGTTTCCTCTCTTCTCTTGGGTCTGTGTGTGTCCTCATCCTCACTGACCCCTGATAGTGGAAAAAAACAAACTCTGTGTCTTCATGTGTGTTAGGAACTGTCCTCAGGGAAGCTCTGACTAGCACAACAGGATGGTGAGTGTGTTTTTCTAGTTGAACTCCTCAGAGTTGTCGTAGCAGAGAGAGCAGGAAGATTATCAGCAGGGAGAGGGGCAACACCTGTTGACTGCTCATTATTAGGCCATCCACAGACTCTATAAAGTGATCGTTCATCATATCATTATACAACACAGGGTGGTATAACCTCTCAGCCTGAGGAACGAAGCTACTCTGGAGTACGATGATACGACAGCAGATACTTCTCAGATGTTTGGGCACGCTTGTTTGGAAAAATAATTCATCTATAGAAATCTGAAATTGAATCCATCAGGATGCATCAAGAATCTTTCAAATCCTATTTTGCACCCCTGCACCTTCATATTTTTGTACATTTACCGCCAACACTGTTACCTACCTTATATTGTGTATCTCTGTTTAGTTGTATATTTACTAAGTTGTATAATTTATATTTTAGGTTTATTTTATTACTCTAGTACTATATTTTAGTTTTAATTTTTTTAATCTATTGTTTGCTTGAATGGATAAATATTTTCAAGCATTGTTTTTTAAGGAGCCTGAGATTGAAGAATTTGCTTTTGTAAATTGTAAATTGTTGCATATGACAATAAATTCTTCTTGAAATCTTCTTGAAATCTTCTTGAAATCTCGTAATCAAATTGAATCGTGAGGTTCAGCTTGTGGTGTCTCCAGTCAGGATGCTTCCTGTTGCTCCTCTGTAAAAGTTAACAAAAACTTAGAATGGAAATTTTGGGTGCATGGGAACTTCCTTCGTAGTAAATACAGCCATTCCTGAGCTTTATTTACCAGGGTGGGGAAGTGAGATGACCACGACAAGTCCTCTGTGCTGCTGATTCCCAGGAAGTCTTCTCCACCCTCTCTCACCCTCAGCTTCCTGGTTCGACTGTGCAACTACATGACTAAACTTTGTAAAATTAAAGTTGTAGCCGCTGCCTAATTACTGCATACAGCCCGAGATGCCCAAACCAAATAATCCTTTTCAAGCAAAAGAAAAATCATCCGAAGCTTCTCCTTCCAACCATTCATTAAAGCAGCTAGAGTTTTTGATTTCCCTGATTGCTTTCCTCTCTTCCAGCTGAATGTGTGAGAGCAAAATTAGACGGGTTCCCCTGACAACCATAGTGCTCCAACTCCTAAAACCTACAGCATGTTACTACACTGTGCGAAACATGACAAAGAGCGATGAAAGGGACACATGGAGACAGGGGACATCCGTTGTCTATGTGTCTAAGCATCCTTGAGGCAACACCGCCACAGAGTTCTCCTCAGAAAAGTAAAGAGCACCTAAAACTCCTACTTGAAGATTAAGATGGGATAAATACGGTAATCTTGGGAATTACCTCAAATCCTGTGTTTTAGCTATGAGGATATTTATGTTAATATCCAGACCTAAATTGTATCTGTGCATTAAATCTGTGGTCAAATGCCAACAATAAAACTCCGAAAGATGTAGCTGTATATTTTGTTTTTGAAGCATTTGAAGCATCAGTTTATTAGTTTTAGTTGCCTTCTGGAAGTCTTGGCTTGCCGTCCCTATGTTCACAGAAAATGACATTCACCTTGTTATTTTGCATTTGTACACCGAGGACTAGAACAAAGTTAAAGAAACTGCAGAATATTCCAGATGTCCACCACCTCTTTTTTAAAATGTTTGCTAACGTTAGTGTTGTTTTCTGCGGGCTGCCAAGAAAGGTCACGAACAAGAACACCGTCTTTCCCTCCAAACATTGTAGATTTCATTTTTCCAATCTCTTAATTTCCTGCGTCAGATCTGAGTGTGGCGTCTCGCTGTTATCTGAATATGGCAGATCTGAAGCTTGCAAAAACAAAATCCCCCTGCGTGACATGAGGACCGGCGTTACTGATAGTGTGGAGAAAAACAGGATAGTGGTCTGTGTGAACCACTGAACTATAAAATGGAACAAAAGAAAGCCAAAGAAACATCCACAAGTGTTTCCATCTCCGTGGCAGAATAATGCTCCTTCATTAATACTCCCCTTTTTTTATCCTCCTGCATCTGAACTCAAGACCTCTCAAAGCCAGTTTACACACTCCAGTTCAATAAAATGAGACTCTGGGCTCGCGCAGGAAAGTTCAGACGCAAACAAAAACTTCCTCTTCTTCAAATTTCCTTCCAAACGACCTGTGACCTCCATGATGCCCGAGATACATTTTAAGCTCTTATCTAAGGAAAGGAAGCAATGTAGTTAACACTGGAATAGAAAAGGAAGAAAATGTAATTTCTTACACGTTACAAACATGTTGGCTGTCAAATCTCACACCTTTTTTAACAAATGTTTAAAGTGAGCCCATGTAAGTCCTAATTACTATTATTATTACCATTAGAGTGGTAAAAAACATAAATAAACGCAGGCTAACTTTTTTTTTTGTCAGTCCACAGTGAAATCCACTGAACATTAGCTAATATTAGCTACCTAATTATAGGCTAGATAATTATAGTAGTAAACCCCTGAATGTAATGACTGCAGGGCAGGTGGATGGTTGACTGCCTTTGAATTCAACGCATCATTTGTAAAAGGAAGAACGTGGTTTGTTTTTCACATGTGTTACAGATTTGCTTTAAAGCACTGACACAGTGGACGCAGATTCCCTCCGGATGCCATCAATTAGGGCAGAAACCTGTGCTGTATTTTTGTATTTTAAGAGATTAAAATAACTTTTTTGTGGAGAACAGACTCATTATAATGGTTTCATGGCTGCTAATTTCACCTTCAGAGTCTCACTTAGGGTGAAGTTGATGGCGAACTGTCAACGCTGCAAACTACCCTCAACATCTCATGTATAAAAAGATCCTAACGTGTAATGAACACTTTTTTTTATGTATGGAAATAATAGATGTGTTGGAGGTGATATACCTATTTCCTTTCATGCCACTCATTTTTTTCTTGCATCATCTGCCTCCATCTCCTTTCAATCTCGATCATCCCTCTGCCTCCTCCCCACTCTGTCTCTATTATAGTAATCATTGTGTTTATATGGGGCTAATAGAGTGATAGTTATGCATGCCATGGTGCTTCAGATCCAGCCAGCTAAGTCATTTAGCTGAGAGGACCACTTGACCAATGCTGACAGCGCACAAGCTTCAATTAAAGCAAAGGCAGATGCCCACCCCCTACCTTCTCACTCCCTCACACACTAACACACATAATAAACACAAAAACACATCAGATACGACTCAGGGATGCCTGTACTTCCACACCAACACACTGGCAGCTGTTGCATCTAATCACATGAATAAAAGTGTTCGCGCACACACACACAAACTCACATATACATGCTATTATCAGAGTGCTGCCTCTTGACAAGGAGTAATATTGGTAAAAAGGTTTTCCCTCCCACACACTCATGGAGGGGAGGGCAAAATGTGCGTGAGAGCTCTTGTACCTCCGGAGTCATTACGTGTTTGCGTATACACATTTTGTGTGTGTCTGAGTATGCGAGAGTGTGGGAGGGAGTCACAGACACTCTCAGACAAAGAGAAGAAAAAAAGTTTAAACAATAACTTTATTTACATTTACAGTGTATGAGCCGTTTGTGTGCCCTCTTAATGGGGAAAAAAAGTATATTTAGCAAAAGGTTCAGGCAATTTAATATCATCTGGCACTGAATTATTTCCAGGCCTGTACACACAGTGTGCTGATGTGTCAAAAAAACAGAAAAGAAAGAACAAGAATAGAAAAGCCACTGTGGCAGTTCTATCCGTCATTTCTGGACTTTGGCAAACTCGACAGTTTTTAAAGCTGCATTTAGCTCATTTAATTTAGCGTGCCCGTAGTCAGATCTTTTTGAGGCCTTTCTTACCCAGAAAACAAAAAAATCCATATTTTTATGTCTCTGTGACTATGAAATACGATCAGTATGAACTTTATTCACTTTATCCTCAAAATTTCTCCATAATGAGTTTCTTGATATATCAGTGGAGATGTGGAGGATTATCAGAAGTGATGTACTGATTTTAATGTATCTCTCACTAAGCTTTTCCGTAGCTCCTGCCAATACAGTATAAATGAAACTATTTTCATATAACCATGACAATGGTAGTACTTTTTGGAGAGTTTTAGGCCTTTAAAATCTTGAGTGATATCCTGTGATTGCTGGTGTTGCTCTTGGAGAATCTCCAGCAGGCTCTTTTACAACTGAATGAAATCCTTTATTGTTTTAAGCAACACTGAAGCCACAAATTAATGAGTGGAGTGCTGCGAACCTCATGAGAAGCAGCAATGTGTGTACTGATATCTTTTAATAGGCATCACATTTGCAGCATTTCATTTCAGACAACCTTTTCCTTTGCTGAATTTAAAGTCACTGTCTCGGACAAGTTTAATGTGCGTTGAGAAAATTCTTCAAAGGCTGCCAACATTTTTGCTGGACAAAGACAATTAGAAGCTGTCGCAACATCGCAGACGGATGATGAACTGTCTGTGGTGTCTGGACTGACAGTTAGTCATTTCCGCATTTTCTGCAAACTTTTAGTCACGATTAAAAAGACACCAGCGACCACAGCTGTCTAGATGTAAAAGGCAGGATGAATCGTGGCGGGGTTTCCCCTGATAGAAACCACTGACATATTTAGATCCGCTGTGTCCTGTTGATGTTCTGCCTCTTTCTTCAGTTAGCCGGGTTGTTTTCATTTAGCTTTTCGTGTGGCTGCACGACGTTAGTGTTCCACACAGGGCCATTTAGAAAGAGGCTGCATAATTAGCCTTTCTATGGTCCTTGAGTGCTTGTGTAGGCTGTGTGTTTGTATGGGTATTGATTAAAGCAATGTGGCATATGAGAGCGGCACAGATGTGTGTGTTCATGTGCATCTGTGAGTCTAAATATACATTATTATGGCGCAGTGGCCGTCTTTTGTGTCGATGTATTAGTGTGTTTTATTGCATGAGCACATTTCTGCAGGCTTTGTGTGCCCATGCTGTCGGCTCGATTGCTTGTTTTGGAAGGGACGCGTGGGCTGTGAGGACAGTGAAAGGCTGCTTTTGTTGTCAACACAACACCTGCACATTTTCTTATCATGCATTACAAAACCTCTCATTTTTTTTTAGAATTTCAATGTGAATTTTTGTTTGGTTTGGTCTCAGAAAACGCTACCACAAACATTTTCTTTGGTGTTAATGTCAGTTTAAATCCGGGATAAGGCTATTTTTGAACAGCACAGGCTATTTTGCTATTCACACTGGGTACATCCTTTGACTTCTGGAGAAGCTTGGTTATCAAATCGTTCTTCAGCTGATAAATGTTACATCACACTTATTACGGGGTACATAACGCGGCCTTTTCAGATCGACGAGGCCCTTGGCCGCACAAGGTTCATGCTCATTTTCTGTTTTTTTCTTAAACTTCAAACACCTGTCTCATGACCTTCCAGTTAAGAGTGTCTGCCAAGTCGTCATATCACTCAGCCCATCTGACATAATGTTATTCCACTGACCTTGGAAAAAAAAAGTCATTGATTTTCCCAGGATCTGTATCACAAACTGTTTCCAATCTGTCTTATGTGTCTGCTCAACTGAATGATTTTAGAATCAGCTGTTTGCAGTCTTGGAAAAGTGTGTTATAGCATGTCGCTTCAAAAGAGGATTTAAATACTTTGCAGGCATTTTCTCTTTAGTAGCATAATACTGGATTTCAAATGCAGTAACAGTGACTACTACAATTTGCTTGGTAACTATTTGCTGTGAGGAGATATACTTGAGACGACAGAACTGTTATCGGCCTCATCCAGGGCGATGATTAGTCGAATAGCTGGTCCTTTGGTGCAGTCAGAAGAACCTGCAGGGCCACAATACTGTCCTCCTTCTCCATTCTGAACAACGCAGTATCTGCTATGGAAACTTTCAGGTTCTTGGGATCCAGAGGACCTAAAGTGGGTGTCCAATATCGACACCATCAGAAAGAAGGCCCACCAAACAGATGACAAGACAGTCAGGACTGCAGAGAAGATCATCTGCCCTCCATTCAGGACTTACACATGTCCAGAGTCAGAAAACGTGCAGGAAATATCACTGCAGGTAGGCGCTACAGAGCTCCAAAACAACCAGACACATTTTCACAGTTTCTTTCCTCGGGCTGTCGCTCTGGTGAACATTTAACACCATTAACAGAGTTTCAGGAACAATCCCTGTGATACAAACATCCACTGAACTGGTACATAATATATATTCTAATTTTTAACACACACTGGATTTTAACATGTAAATACCACCACTGTCAGTACAAATCTATACTTGTTGTATATAGTAAACTGTCATTGACTTAATTAAATTGCAGAAAGTTAGGTGTGCCAAGCTTGTGGCATCATATTTTGGAATAAGGCTGTAACATAACAAAATGTGGAAAAAGTGAAGCGTTGTGAATACTTTCCGGATCTGTATATCTCTTTTTTGCATAAACTTCTCACAGGTGGATCCACATAATTCACACAAATATATTAAATTAGTCGAGTAGTTGGATCATTTAATTCCAGTTTCTTCTCTTTGTGTGTTCAATTAGCTGTGACATATGTTCAGCATACATCCCTGTGTTCCCTTCCCATTAACCGAGTTGCTGTAAAATAGCTTGAACCTGAAAGACAACACATTTTGTGGTCGGCGTTGAATCTCTCAAGTGGATCTCGAGTGGAAGGCAGCAGTTTGATGGAGCTTATTCTGTTCTGTTCAGCCTTGTGATGACTAAGCCAGGCAGTTTTTCTGCCTTTAAAATGCCTCTTCAACTCCTTTAGGTGCTTTAACTTCGGCTGCTAGCAACCCCACTTCTTCAAAATCTGAAAACTGTAAATGTCTTTTCAATTCCTTTAAGTAGTTCCCCAGTTAGTCCTATACAACTCCATTTGCAAAACAGCAAGCAATTTGTTTGTTTTTTTAAAGATCTTTGGGCTATTTAAAAGCTGCTTTGGCTTTTCAAGTTCCTTTTGGTTCTGCTGCCATCAAGGACAATTTTTGTCTAAATATTTACACATTTACGCAGGAAATGGTGGCAAAATGGAGAAATAGAACTAAGAGTGGTGGAAAATGCAAGAGTAAGAAGAAAGAAATCTGGGAACATAAAATGAGACGCTAAAGTACACTAAAAGGAACTGACGGCAAAGAGAAGAACAAAAGGTAAAATCATAAAATATTTCTCATACGTCCATTGCATATGATAAAATGTCAGTGAGAAGTAGACCAGTGAATAAAAAAGTGAATTTTTTTACTCTTAAACCAAGAATTCAACAAAAGATCAAAAGCAAATTTACCACTTCTGGCACTTAAAAAAAAAAAAAAAACTTTGTAGAGTAGTTTCTTTTTTTTTTTTAACATTTCAACATTTCAGTTTGGTACAAAACTTCAGTGCAGCACATTACTTCAAAGAACATCTTCACCTTCGTTGCTAAATTTGCTTTCCGTGTCTGCGTTAAAATCAGATGGCATAACGCGCACATTATTTTGTGTGGAGCCTCTTCACCTGACTTGGCGGTGAGTATTTTTTGCCTGCTGTTAAAGCCCCCTGCTTGAAATATGAATGTGAATAAGCGCAGGCCTCGGCCATACTTCTCACCTCGCCGAACGGCTGTGTGAGGGTGTAAGTGTGTGACAGAGATCTTGAATTGTCACGCTCAAAAGCTACTATTTGTACAAACCGACATAAATGAGTAAACACAAGTGGTTTTAACACATACACACACATTAATAGGTATGCAATGCCATTACCACTGCAGCCTCAACCCCTCTCTTGCCTCTCTCTGCTCTCCTCTCCTACCCACTCCTCATCTCCTCTCAACCACTACTCATCCTTTCCTCCCACTCTCCTCTTTTCTCTCCCCCTCCTCTTCCTCCTCCACTTCCTCTTCTTCTTCACATTCCTTTGTTATATTTTTGTTTTGCTCTTTCCGCTCAATTTTCCCCAGCCCCACTCTCGCTGCGGTGTCTTCTCTTCATACATGTTAAGCAGCACATGAATAAAGCATGCCATTATCGCAGGAAGTCTGCTTATTTCTGGCTGTTTTGTCCGGGATGCACGTACACATAAGTGCACACTCTCATCCTTAAAAAATGAGAAAAAAGCTAACTCAGTATGACGACAACCTCCTAATAGCAGCGGTGACCTTCATCCATGCTTTAGTAGTGCTGGAGCTAGATATGACTGCTGTTTTCATACATGTTAACAGCCATGTGGGACCTTTACAGATGGGTGTCTCCTTATCAGAGAAATGTATGTTCAGCTCTGACTGGTTGCCTGGGGTATTTATTTTCCTGAGTGTGTAGCAGGCTATACATCTCCACTTCAAGGTGATCTTCATTCATAGACAGCAGGACCTGAGATAATTTTCTGTCCTCTATTTCTGCAGCGTTAGCTCAGGGCGACCGTCATTAAAAAGTTAAACTTTGCAAAGTTGGAAAGTTGTCGAGAGCTAAATATACATTAAAATATATTATTTGTGTACCTATTATTCATTCAGTTTCCTCCTAGTGCACTATTGATGTTTAAAAATGTCATGTTTTAAATGACATATTATGATAGTAGGATGAAATTCTGCAGCATTTTCACAGAAATGTTTGTCTCTCTGATGGAAGTTAAATCTTGGACCCGGTGCCTCCTTTTTCCATGAGTTATTGAATCAGAGCCATGATCCCAAAACACCCCTCTATCATTTTAATTGAATTGACCTTAGTGATTTACAACCATTTAAAGGCACTTTGTCTCTTCAAGGTAACATACTGCAAGGCTGGGCTCACTCAAAACACATTTTCTTGGCAAAGCTTTCTCTTGCAGTTGTTTAAACATATTCGTCAATAGCATTTCTATATAAATGTGAACACTGAAGTATATATATTCATCAACTTTTTGAGGAACAAGCTTTTGGCAGCAATAGAAAATTGACTGTAACAAATGTTATACACTTGGCCTTCTTTGGCAACCTATGAGATGTGTGTCTCAACAATCAGCAACAACCATTGGATCAGTGGAAAATCTACAATTCATTCACAGCCAAGGCAGCTGACATCTGGCAGTTGTTTGAAAGCCAGTTTGAATAAATCCATTCATGCACACACATACTCGCCATAATCTTATTAATAAACTATCACAAAGCCTCAAATACATTTTGAAACTGTATTAATTGCATAACGAAATTGCCATTTGTCTCAAACAACACCTTGTATGACAAACATGCACAAATGCGCACACACACACACATTGGGCAGAGCTGTGTATCTGCAGGATGCAGGCTGCTGTACAAACAAAAAAAATTTGCTGGAGGCAAGCTGACATTAAAAGGTGGTGCTCCGTCAAAAGCTTAATGCCGAAATAATTATACAGACATAATGAAGCAAAACGATTAAACACAGGTCAGGATTACCAACATGTGTGTTTGCAAGTGTGCGTCTGCGCTCGGTCGTACTGTAAATGATGTGAAGCAGCAGCAGAGGCAGCAGCAGCGGCAGCAGTTACTCCCCCAACTTACTTAGCATTGCCTCAGGTGCACATCAAACACACACGCACACAGGCATTAGTAGGCAACCCACATTTTTAACAGGAACCACCTACTCGACACCGGCAGAAAATTCTCTTCTTCCCTCTGCTCCTCTCCTGTAATCCATCTTCCTTTCCTCACTTCTCCTTCTTTACCTTCCCTTCTACCTTTCTTCACTTCACCTGCTCACTCCAGTTTATTGCAGTCTCCTCTCCCAATTCCTTCCCCACATTTCTTCTCATGAGAGGAAACAAAGGAGGGTGACGGTGATCCATCGAATCAGAGATTATCAACAGGAGACACCGCAATAAGCTCGCAGTATCCATCTAAATGTAAAATGTATTCATAATGGCATATTCAGACCGATGAACCTGCAGTGCAAATTTGAGATGCAAACACGCACAAAAGCATGAAGAACTGTTTTCTTTTTATTATTATTTGGCATCCTGTCTGTTCTGTATACTTACCCCCAGAGGCTGAACAATACGGTTTTTTTTTGCATTTTAAAAGAGTGTAATGACCCTTTACCTCGATGCTACGGACTGAAAATGTTAAATTGCGTGTGTGTGTTGCAGCATTTTCACCGAAATGTCAGCACAAAGGGCTTAATGTGACAATTTACATAAAGGAGCAATGGTGTAATGTTGCATGGAAAACAAGTTAACTGATGTATCATACTGTCTGAATGTGTGTGTGTGTGTTTAAGAGCAGTTTCTATAGGCCAGTGGTCTAAAATTACCTGACACTGAGAGGAAAAAAAAGGATTGAGGAGGTGTGTGACAAGAACACAGAAGACAGGGAAAGATAGAAAATGTCTTCACAGGCAGGGAAAGAGAGAGAAATGGCAGAAAGACAAATTTTAAAGGACAGTGTCTGCACTCCACAGCGCCCCGGTTACATGGGATTTTCTTTGAAAATGTGAGAAAAAGAGACAGCAAGAGAAAGTCGCGGGGAGGTGGTGAGAGGCCGATAATGACTGAGACAGTCAGAAAAGCCCACAAATCCTGACTGACTGTCTCTCTGTATTTGTTCCATGTGTCAATCGCTCCAATCGGGACTGTGTAGCATCCTTTCAGGGGTTAGTTGTTGTCTTGTCTCACCATCTTTTCTCACCTCCAGCAGACCCAAAAAACCGGTGGCAGCTCGGCTGACTGAGAATACAGCAACAGTTTGGAGAGAAGAAAACTCTGAAAAACTGACATCCTCATGCCACTGTGAAGTTTGGAAAGAGGGATGTGGACCAAAAGTGATTTTTTAACGTATTCATCGGTACATGTAATGGAAGGTTAGATGGTTTATTTGATTTGTGCATTTACCTTTTTACCTTTGTCTTACCTTAAAGTTTAAAATAATCTTGTATAAATGTTGTTAGCATGTCCATTTGGATGTGCTCAGTGTTGGGTAGTGTTATTTACAGCTAACTGTGTGTTTGATGGCAAATCTATTCTTTGCTGGAGGTGGACGAAGGTGGAACAAAGTGGAATAAAGCTTTTTTTTTTCTGCTGACTGAAATGGTTTAATTCAAATGTTTTGCCTTCTCAGTCAGCCAACCAGCAACTTACATGTGAAAAACAAGCAAAGTTTTGTTTAGCATCAGAGGGATGTGTGAACCCAGCAGCAAGTCTTTAAGAAAAGGGCCCCCGGGGCCTTGAGTTAGCTGAGGATTGTCAGTTAATGGCTCCGGTGTGTGGACTTAAACCTTTACGTGTTAAATACAGATTCAGAATTTGGTGCAGAAGCTTTGGATTTGGTGGGAGGTATCTTTGATGGAGCTGGGCGAAGCAACGGAAAGTAATGAAACTGATTTTAAGTGCACTTTACAGTCATTTTAAAACAATGCAAATACATCTCGTCTCGACCGCTATATCTCACAAATGAAGCATGAAATGTTAAACGGTACGGTGCCACTTGCGTTTCCATTTATCCAAGCAGGTTGACTGAGAACATCCAATAAGACCTTGCAGGCGTCTTTGGCTTGCTCAAGTGGGGATACTCTGGTAATTGCAGAGTGACAGCATGCCTTGTTCACTTAGTTGGCCCTGTTTTTTTTTTTCTGTGCTGTAGCCGATTCTCTCCCTCTGCCTCCAAAACTGAAAAAAATTCAACTCAACAACTTCACCCCCTCTGTTTCATTCTACACATTTGTCCCCGCAGCTCCTCACCGTATAGCCCGGCATTGCAGTCAAGCAGTCAGCTGTCTTGGCAGTTAAGATTGTGGTCTGCTGGCTCGCTTCTAAAGGCATTAGCATTTAAATTTAACTGCCTGGAGGTATCATAGATCAGAGTCTTGGATCAGCCTGCACCCAAGTTTGGAAGAGACATTTTACATTGAGAGTGAAGTGTCCAAGGCCATTGGAATAACATGTGTAACTTCTAAGTTTGGATTTATAATGACGCGAGTTAATGCGCCACGTATTAGAGGCCATGTTTCAAGCTGTCTTTAAACATCTTAACTGTCCAAGGCTGAGAAGCTTTGGAGATGCTTCTGTGCATACACACACAGCAATTTAAGGGGATAAACGAAATCTTTAGATCAGTTATCTCTATAGTGTGTCTTTGATCAAAGTGCTGTCATTAATTTTGCAAGTGGTGGATTTGACATTTTGGAACAACACTCTTTTCTGTGTTAAAGAGATAATATAAACTTTCTAAATCATAAAATTATATTACCCCTAGAGATTGCTGTTTACTGTGATCACGGGCAAAACAGCTATGAAGTAGGTACAGAATTGCCCACAATCACTGTGGGAGAAGGTCTTATAGTTGTTTAACAATAAATACCGGTGTACATGCAGTTTTCTTCAAAGAAATACATACATGAGAATAAAAAAATGGGAGGAAACAAGAGGGATCGGTAACTATCTCCCTTGTTGCAGACTTGGTCGGAAGCTTTGATCGTGGAGACTTCTGAGCTGAAGTCGGTTGTAGCATTTCATCAGATCTGGCTGGAGCTGTCAGAGGTTTTAAGGGTGTGTGTTGTGTTTCAGCGGAGCAAACGCTGAATCACAGATAACAGCCTTGTCATTTTTGCTTCTTACATGTTATTTTTTTTAGGCTCATCTACAGTATGAGCCATGAGCCAGTACATATATTGCTGTTTTTTTTTTTTTTTTGCATTGTTCACTAAAGCATGAGGACATTAACACCCCCCTCTGGTGCTGCTAATCTTCAGGCCACAGAACAGTGACTCCACTATTTCCTGTTCTTTACAGTTATATCATTCCTGGAGCGCTGTGCCTTATGCATGTTTTATCTCGTTTGGTTTAAATCCGCTAAAGCTATTCTGTGCGTTGACTCTTGATTGTTGTTGATTGTGCTACGGTGTGTTTAGGGGGCGTGGGAACTTCCATTCTCCAAAAAATTATGTTGCTATTTATTGCAAGTAAAGTTGGATAAGCGTTTTGTGAATGACGAAGCCTTTTTAACTAGTGGTTAATATGCATAATAAGTCTTAAGAAGTCTTCATCCAGTTACCGGCAGACATCAGAAAGTCGTAACGGCAATCAGTCATCAGTGGTAACCATGACAACGATCCTTTTCCATATCCATTTCCTTTATCTTTTCACCGATCGAGGACAATGTGACCCACTCAGTGATGAAAAAAAATTATTTTTTTTCATAGCAATAACAACTGGGACTAATAATAGATGCAGGGAGATATAAATATATATATTAAACTGCTGTGATTAATTAGAATGAAGTCTGTTTGTAGGCTTCCCCTTTTAGTTTCCTTTTAATGTGGATTTCTGGTCTTTAGTCAAGCATCATTGAGCTGTCACAGATCAGTCTGAGCTCGTTCATTTTTGCACCGAGCTACACTAAACTGTCCAAGGTAATCACGGTAACATATGTGGGTTTTGTTTCAAGGCGCCGAATCAAGGCCATGTGTGGAGTTACTCCTATTGGCAGGCTGTCTCCTCGCCCGCTGGGTCAATCAATCTGGGTCTGTCTCTTTGTTAACAAGTCCTGTTTGTGTGTTCTCAGAAAGATGGAGGGTGGAAAAAAATAAAAAAGTGAGGAAGGATAAAGAGATGTGTGTTCAGGAAGAAGATGGGAGGACTTAAAAGTGAAAAAAGAAACAAGAATATGAGGAACAAAAGTCGTTTTTTTCTCTTTATGTTTTGGCCGTTTCAGCAGTTAGAAGTCTATATACAACTAAGATGAAGGTACAGTAAAAGAAAAAGAAGAAGAAGTGAAGTGTGTCAATGTGAGACATACATGAAGTGAAATTTAAGTATGTGATTTAGTAGTGATAAATGCAAGAGCCAAAGAGGGAGATGGAGAAAAGGTGATGTGTAGATGCAAGCATTTCTGTTGGACACATTTCCAAACTACTCAAAGTACAATCTTCTGTTCTTATAAGTCTTATGATGCATCTTCACACAGCTGAATCTGATCAAATGTCACTTGCGACTGACTAAACCTCTTCTCTCTCCTCTGCGGTCAGACAATAACAAAACTGTCGTTGTCGAGTCACTTAAATGTGGTGCAGTTTACTCCAACAAGCGGGGCCACAACCAGAGAGATCATTGCTCCAAAGATTATTTTTGTCATTTATCAGAGGGGGGGAAGTTTCCAGAGGTCACTTTGATTGTTTCAGTGTGTTAATCTAAAGCATACAGTGTGTGTTTGTAGAAGGTCTGTGATGTTTGTTTAGTCTGATTTCCTGTTATCTGAGAAAAATAAAATGTGTTCCAGACAGGAAATACACAAAGCCTGTTATAGTTAAGCCTTGAATTATACAGTTGTATTACTGTGTTGATGACATTGTGGGTTTTATGGTTCAAATGGGACAAAGTGGATGCAGATTCAAAATGCAATCACACACTCGGAGTATCAAAGCCAGTACAGTCATTCAAGTCTCTGACATTTAAACAGACATTTAAAAGAAGATAATCATTGAAAAGGCGCTGTTTGGATGAATGTTGATGATGATGTCATTGAGGTGCAGCATGCAACGAGCTAATATTCGACCAGCATGAAATATACAGTAAATCAGTGGTGTGGTAACAGTCATTGTCAGCTGCCTTATTTGTTTGATGTAGATGTATGAACAGCCATAAAACAAACTGTTTACCACTGTGAATTGAGGCTTTTTCGGGGCCCAGGGACAAGTTATTTTTCTTTGCCAGGAACTGAGTTTCCTGCCCCGTAGCGTACCCTTAGGGTTCAGTGACAAAAACTAACGAGCCATTTTATAGTTAAGTCAGAAGGAACACTGAGCACCTTTTAAAAGAAACTTCGTCTCAGGGTAATAAAAACAGCCCGAGAAAATAGAAAGTATCAACACGTCCTGGAACCATGACGTTGAAAGATTTCTGGGATTATCCGCTTTCTTAAAAACGCTCCCTGCCAGCAGTCCAATGCTTCACCTCTCTGCATCTCACACACACTCAGATCTGTCAAATGTCACGTCACCCTCCTCCCCCACAGACACACACATACACTTGCATGCATGCTTGACAGCCGTCAGACTCCTTGTCATGTACACACCCATGGAGACAGTGATCTCCAGCTGTCAGCCGTGTCGTCCATGTTCCTGATGTGCTCCGTTGTTAACAAGGTTTGTGAACTGCGCAGACCTGGAAGCATCTCTCTTGCAGACCATGAAAATACACAAAAGAGAGGAGGATGTGTCGCCCACAGTTCACTGGGTAAATGAGTTAGAAACCAAAATTGGGAAATGATATAATGGGACCTCAGTCTGCATTAAAACAGCAGTAATATCCATCTTTTTTAGTCATGGGGCAATCATTAAAGTCCAAATTCAATTTTCCACCTCACATGTCTAAACTGAATTTGACCAAACTTGGATAAAACACATCTCAATGTCACTCCTTATTTTCGGATTTTATACTTTGTGGTGGTCCAAACAACGATGCAGACTGAGAACATCGCTCCTTTCGAGGCAGAGCACGAGTCTTCCAAGTAGCTCACCTCCTTATGGGACTGTTCTCATTTTTTTTTCACTGAATTTCAGAGAGTCTAACGGTGCATTTTACATGCAGTCTGCATCCGGCTTTGTGTGAAGCGAGGTGATATTATACTACCCACAGTATTTAAATTTCTGCACTTCGGGGTATGAGGAGGCAGGTTGAGCATTTACTTGACGCATCGAGCTTGCAGATTTGACTCACAAAGTTGCTGATAGGAAAGTAGTAGAGAAACTATTGGCCTATAGGTAAAACAGATTTGTGAATTGCGAATGTCAAGATGTGAATTTCAAAACAAAACATTCAGAAATACGACGAGAAACAAAACGGGTGTCTCAGGGGGGGCTTAACCTGGATCTAATGTGTTTGAAATCCCTTTTAGCTTTCTCTCAACAATCCCTGACTGTTATCAACAGTTTTTGTGGGACAATGAGGTAGAAAAAGATTGGAATATTTAAAAGTTTACAGCCCTCAGCTTTTTTTCAGTCCACAGACTTATTTATTGATAGCGTACTGGTGTTACTTTCTGGGAATTACACCGGCAGGTATTTTCAAAAAGCATGCGATCCTGCGGCTTATGAGATATTTCATTTACCTCGTTTGTTCTCAGAGCGAGACTTGACAATGACAGATTTGATCTGTAATTTTGCCCCCTTTTATTTTCCGCTCACTGCCCGGGGTTTACGAGTAATTGGTTGGTAAATTTTATGATGCAATCAGGGCTGGTTGATGCACAGGCCTCATTAACGGGAGTGACAGAGCTGATCAATATCAAAACATGAGGCTCGCAACCGTGCGATTTAAAGCTAGCACGCACCGGCTGCAACTTTCTGCCGCGAGGTCATCTGCGTGAAGGTACCCAAGATACGGTAAGCAAGTGTCAAATTATATAAATAATCTTTTCATCTTGGAATAAAGACATTGAAAACATCAAGCAGCTCACACCACATCTTAGGTTCATCAGAGTTTCATCAGACGTATTTATGCTACATATACACCCTAAACAAAACTGTCCCGCAACCCATCTTTGGCCTTGATTCATCATTTTAGAAAATTGCTGCCATAAACCGTTAAAAGTAAAAGTTACTCGAGCGCTGCTGTCAGGCCTTTTTAGGGGGTGGTGAAGTCATCACTTGTTGGGCATTTGACATTTTGAGGGAGAAACACTTCAGATGTTGACCTTAACGTGAAATCATTAGCCAGAATGAGACAAGCATCTTATCCCGGCAATTTTCTTCTCTGTTCTTCCTCTGCAGTCTTTGTCTGGTTTATCTTTTTATCTCCTCATTTTCCTCTTTCACTCGTGCCCCCCCCCATTTCCCCATTGATCTTTTCACACTATTGTCTCATCTTCTGCTGCATACCTCACTTTTTTTTCTCTCTGTTTTCCACCTCCTCTCACATGCCCTTTGCTCTGTTGTTAGGGTTAGTGCTGAGAAAGGCGAAAGGACAAGATTGTTGGCCTGGATTTCTTTGGTCCATCGCCACACTATGAATAGACAGGCCGTGTGTGGTGTGGGTGCCAGTGGAGGTGACGAGGGAGGGGTTTCGGATTAAATAAATTTATAGCTCCGCCGAATGCTCTGATGTGGGTGATTAACAATGAGAAGCAGTCTAGAAAAGAAGCATTACGGTGGCTCTAAGTGTTTTTGAACCATGTCGAATACCTGATCAGCAGTGAGAGAAAACACATTTTTTTTTTGCAAATTGGCTTGCTGATAACTCATCACATTAATTTCATGCTTTTATCATCAGGCCACTGCACTGCACTGAAGGCAATTGAGGTGGCTCTATTAGCCGACGCCATCTGCATATCACACACAGCGCCGGTTGTGATGCGCTGTAACTGTAGTTCTGTAATCACCGGCGGAGCCCTTTAATGGAGCCGTGAGTGGACAATGAAAAGTACCGAGGACCATTTTTGTCTCTCTCTTATTAACACTGCCCACTAAATGTTTTATACAGACCATTGAAAAGTATTGAGAGCTCAGTGCGAAAGCAAACAAACGTCACCACCAACACATCACGAGTCATTTAAACACGTCACTTGACAGGCGAATGATCTTCAGGTGAGGATACTTCTCCAAAATGGACGGGAAAGTAGTCTGCTTGAGCAACGAGAATGAACATTTTTGACATCAAAGCTTCTCAATGCTGGCAGCCTCCCCTCCTGGATTCTCCTTCTCAGCTGGACTCAGTCTCCTCTTCCTCTTCTTCAATTAACTGAACCTTATTCCTGGGCGAAAGCAATTGCACGGCCATTAATTGCAGAGCCGAACTAATCATTATAAAAGAAAAACAAATGCGCCATTATATTTTCCTGGTGCTGGGTAATTTTAATCAGCTCACATAAAATAATAATATCTTGGTGGAGTTGGATAATGAATAAATGAGGATTTTTCATATGTTAATGTGTGTGTTTCTGTGTGTGTACAGAGGCGTGTGCAAAGTGCATTATTCGACTTTACGCTGCATGTGTATGTCAGGGCAATAAGAGGAATGTGTGTACATGTGTATATACAGTGTGTATCTGGATGTGTATAAATCTGTGTGTGTGTGTGTTGCTGTTTTTATGTGCCTGTGCCTGTGTGTCCTAAATTATTTCCCAACTTGATTATTGCATTTTTTTTTATACTAAACTACATATTTCCCCACAGGCCATTTCAGATGCCCATAAAATGATGGTTGTTTTGCGCATTTGGGATATGACTGTATGTGACTGAGAGTAGGCTGGTGCATGCTGGGATATGAATGGGTGTGATTTGGACAGAAGGCGGTGGGAGTTAGTGTCTAGTTGTTTTTCATGCTTCATCGCTTTGTTTGTGATGAGGTCTCTTAGCTAGGCTCGCATGTACACTTACATCTCGGTGACAGGGAATCATTCTGCGAGATGAGATGATTATCGCTTCGCATGTAAACTGGGGATTCTTTCACTTTATTAACTCAGGATTCAACTCGAGAGCTCTGCTCTCCCAGTGAGCCAGTCTCAACAAGCCGTGATTCAACCTGTTTACATGAAGGCATTTTGTATTAAGTGATAAAAAACCTCTTTAAAAGTTCAATTTGAAATTAAATGTAGTTAATATAACTGAGGTTCAGGTACAAGACCGCGCCACCTCTGCCTCACTAATTCGGGCACCTCCAATCCAACCATCCAGACCTGTTATACCTAGACCTATCAGTACCTATATAAGCACATCCAACCCCGTTCATCTACCGTTTGCCTCAAGCGTCTCACAAGCCCTCCCCCCCAAACCCCAGTGTTCTTCTCTTTCCTTCTCAGCAGGACAGCTCAACTCTCAGCATCACTGCCCTCCAGCAAGAAGATCCAAAGCCATTCCAAGCACCTTCCTCGTGGAGCAGCCACATTTCCTCAACGTCCACGCGGGCCCCACCAGACACCATGGTTACTCTCTCCATTTAAGACACAAGTTAGAGTTAATACTACCATCTAACCTACCCTTTTCCTTCAACCACAGGGGGATCACGAAGTCTGCCGACTAGAGACGTGCCCCCACCCACAGTCTTGACCCCTGGGTTCCTCAACGCTTTCGACCCTTTCATCTCTTTCTCCGACCCCTTTGCATTCCTCTTCTTGACCCCTTTACATCCCCCAGCCAATCCAAATAAAACTTCTCTCATCTTACAAATGGCGTGGTCTTGTTAGTGAATATTCAGATTCAGTTTATTGCTGCTGGATCACACGTGTGCTAAGATGACAAAGAGTGGCCTGAATGACTACAAAATTGAGCACTACATGCCTACACACACATACAAACACATATACAGATGCACATACAGGGATTATTCATGCATATATATACCAGATTACTAGAAAGGCATATTAAGAGCAGTAGTGCAGTATTCGTGAAAAGAGAAATCCATCCAGTTTGCTCTGATTGTTGGGATAATTGTGGCAACAGGCTAACAAGCAGGGTACCCCAGACATAGCTCACCCTAACCACGTCCTGCAGCTCTTCCTGGGGGATCCCGAGGTGCTCCCAGGCTGCATGAGATATGTAATCCCCCGCAGTGTCTTCTGGGTCTGCCCTGAGCTCCCCTCCCAGTCGGATGTGCCCAGAATACCTTCAGTGGGGAGCATCCTCGAGGCATCCTAATCAGACACCGAAACCACCTCAACCAGCGCCTTTCAAAACTAAGTAACAGTGCAGTGATTTGCACTTCGACCTCCCTCCATACATCCAGGCACTACAGGTGAGCTCAGACATCCTGCGAAGGGAACAAATTTTACATCTGTGACGTTGTCCTCTCAGTCGCAAAGCTCCTGATGGGACTCGAGTCATTCAGTAAAACAAGCTTTAGTCCATCATGATTGTCCATGCATGCACACGACTCTGGACACCGATTTCATTGTCATTACCTTGTTTCACTTTAACCTCACTAATAAGGCAGATATTTAAGGCTGGGACTAGGCAGATATTTAAGCTCCTTCTCTTTGAGGCCTACCATTATTCCATAGAGTGCCATGGTATCAGTCTTGGATTTGCTGGCTCTCATTCCATGAAAGCTCTAGGAAAGAGATCAAGCTGATCTGCACTGCTCCAGCTGATGGAGAGTATTCAAGCCTTTTGAGGCTGAGGGGCAGACCAAAACAAACTGGGTCTAAGTGGGTTTTCTGCTAATTTACAGCTCTGTCGATTCAGCTTCCTCACATCCTTTGTCACACACCTAGATAATAGAGATCTGAGTAATGAATGAATGAATAATATACTGATTACGTGAGATGTGCATGACGATGCCAAGATGTCTGCGAATGGCAGCCATGACAACATCTCACCTACTCTCATCTGTCATGTGAGTAACTCTTGCTTGCACTGATTCACTCCAAACACACAAAAAAAGGAGCAGTGCACAGTGTATTAGCGTTACATATTTGAATGAAATTGACTCTGTAACATCACTGGTATACACATCCAAACAGTGATTTCATGCATCATCGATAAAATCCAGTCGAGGAAACAAGAACTCCAATTAAAACATCTATAAATCCCAAAATAAATCACGTATTTGGGCCTTATTGCCGTGGTGGTTTATATGTCTGCAGCTGCACTTGTGCTCGTTTTATGTCCACATCATTGTGTGGACATCAGAGGAGGTTATATTTCATCCATCAGACTCAGCCCATAAAGTAAAAACCAATAGCTATAATCTGACACTCTCGCCCTTCAGTCACCTGTTTGACAGACCAGCGTGCAGTGTGGTGACGCAGAGCAGCATGAGCCACAACTTCCCAGACTCTCTGAACTTTCAGAAGTTTGCAGTAAAATATGTAACACATGATGAAATCCTTTATCCTAAAAGTTCCATTATTGAGGTCACAGAAGTTAAAGTAGTGCTTATACGGGGAAATCGATTTAAAGTTTGTGGTGTATCACAAATATGAATCATTAATGCAGAAATGAAGTGCAACTCCAGTCCAATTACAGTTTAAATGAGAAATTTTGTTCCAAAATGAGAGGCCTATCGGAAGGTGACACCCATCTTTGCAAAAAAAATTATATGAAAAACTAATTCTAGTGCTTGAATTGGCAGAGGAGCCCTACTGTAATAATAATAACCAATGATCATTCATATACTGGGAGCATTATTGTTACCATTCATGTTGCTCATACGAAAGAAACACCTATACAAACACCTATACAAACAGAGACAGAAAAACCATTCTGTGGTCCATTCATGACTGATGTGACCACAGTGAGGCTACATGAGTCATTAATGGACTTAATGGATCTTATATACACCCCATGAATACTGCAGCACGGTGGTATTATAAATTCAATACAAATGTTTTTTCAGCGGAATTCAACATTTCAGTCTGAATGAAGTGATGTCCTCCGATGAAAATTAATGGAAAATCTATATGATTGCAATCTTTTCACAGACAGCAGACAAATGCATTAAATGTTTGTTTTCAATTAGTGGGCAGTTACTCTGACTGGCAATATTTAACTTTTAATAAAACAAGGTCGTACCTCTGAATTTAACTGTAAATGCCACAATATTATTAATGTCATTCCTGTGTGTTACAGTCTAACTGCGATGCATTTCTGAACCAAACTGTGGAGCCCAGAATCTGAAATGTTTGATGATTGAAATGAGCGCTGCAGAGCATCACCTCAGTGTGTTCACAGCCGCCGGCGGGCCCACAGCACATACAGCCGACGTCACCTGGCGGACCCTTACATGATGCGCTTTAATAACACCTCAATGACCAGACTCACGCGTGGGCAGAAGGTAATCTTTTTCACTCTCCCTCGCCCGGGGACAAACATGATCTTAGGCTGAAACACATCCTGTAATGGGCCAAGGCAGGTAGTGTTATAATGGGCTTCATAAAGACTAAATACACTCAGAAATAATTCCCTTGTAAGGCAGCGGAGATGTGGTTGTCTGAGCCTGCTGAACTATGTTCCAGTGATCAGGTTTGGTTTTTATTCCAGCTTTTTTTCTTATAATGTGACACCTCTCAGCTTACTCTCTTTGAAACAGAATAAGAGGGAGGGAGGCACGCACACTTGGGTAAGTCTGGACACACACACTTGATCTCTTTGAAATGCACACACACACTCCATGAAGGCGGCTAAGCCTGGCTGGGACTTGGCAGGTTGCAAAAGCTTTATCCAATTGCAGCCTTATCTTAATGATGCATCTGAGTGAGTGCGACTGTGTTTGCGACTGATGCATTTCTGTATTTTTTTATGTACACAAGTCCCGTTGAGTCTGTTCGTTTGGTTATGCACAAGCCTGCGAGTGTTTTCATGTGAAGTTTGCAGTTCAAGTTAAGTCAGTTCTATTCACATAGCCAGATATCACAAATCACAGTTTCTCTCAAGGGGCTTTACAATCTGCAACCCCCGACTGTCCTTTGACCCTCGATTCAGATAAGAGAAGAAAGAAAAAGATTTTAAGTGTTTTAATGGTACTTGTGTGTTGTGAGTGTGTCTGTGTGTTTTAACCAAAGCTTGATTCTAGATGTAGGAGAGGTATAAGTCGTGTTTCATTTTCAATTACCAACAATCAATTACAGACAAATAAGTAAATACAGACACAGAAGAAAAACAGCAGATAAAGAAAAACTAAATTCAGAAAAAGAGACTGCGGGGAAGCACCAAACATCAAACTCTAGATGCTTTAGTGTGTAAGCTTTTTATACGAATTTTCGATTCACAGTGTTCGACATACAGGTCTGTCACACACCTGCTCTGGGTGGCACAGTAATAATTTAGACCTTAGCGGTTTAAAAATGCATGGCAGGGCCTCACTGTCAGCCATAACGTAAAAATGTGGCATATCAGTGAAAGGTGGACGGTGCCAGAGGCCAATCAATAGTCCAATTACACCAGTAAATGTCACACTTTTACTGTAATGAGTGTCTCGACTAGATGAACAGTCTCATTCCTCCATGGAAAGACACACTTTCCTCAAAACATCTAAATGATTACCTGGATTTTTTTAAGGGTATTGTCTTTGCATGTGGGATTTATTAAAGATTTTTGCTGGTTTTGAGGGGTTTGTCTTCTCACCTTGCTGCAGTGATGTGCAGGTGTGGTTAAAGGTGTGAAGGTGCACACTTTTCATTGCACTGATGCCGGCTTTTCAGAGGTGGAACAGGCTCAAAACTTTCACTGAAACACTGTGTTTCAGTCTGCTGTTAACTCACTAATAAAGTTGTGTTTCGAGTCGGATTTAGTCGCCAACATTTCAAAATTATGGATAAATACAGTACTTCTTTTTGTCACCAGCATAGTTAGCTGGATGCTTTTGCTAAAGCCAATAATATCTATAACCTCATGACCTCTAAAACAAGTGGTTGATGCACATTGAACCACAGTTAGTCAAAAAAAGGCTATTTGGAGCATGTGACAGACAGCAGAGAAGTGAGGTGTGCTGCAGAAAGATTTCTATGGATATTTTAAATCGTTTTACTTTGAAACGGAGTGAATCCGAGCTGAATACAGATTACGTTCACCTTGCAGACTTTTCAGAGCCGCCTTTCAATGCATTACCGTCCAAACAGTGGCGATGGAAGACATTGATCTGGACAGGCAGGCCGCATCTTTCTTTAATGTGTCCCGAAGGCTAAAGACAAAACTCTCTCTTTTGTCCACTGGATCACAAATATGGCGACAACTGTGGTCACTCGTAGACTGCAAAGCCTCTGCAGGCTTATGGGAGACGGAGGGGAGGATGTAAGTGGAGAGGAAGGGGAGAGACAGAGGGATTTGAAAGGGGAATATAAACCCTATCACCAGCTGTGTGCCCGGTGTTTATTTAACCAGAGCTGCTGGGTCGCGGTGAAGACAGAGTGAAAGGCGGATAAAGAAAGTTGTGACCGGAGGGAGAGAAGCGAGGTTTATTAAGGTACTGCTGGATGAATGGGCCTCAAGGGAGGAGAGGGATGGGATGGCGGGAGGGGAGTTTTGAGAAAATGAACATGTCTGGGACAGAGGAGGAGGGAAAAAGAGCAGGGAGGGAGGAATGAAGGGAGGGAGAGAAAAGAAAACAAGAAAAGGAGACAGAGGGAGGAGGAAAGAAAAATGGGAGGCAGACTGGGCATGTGAAAGGCAGTCTTTGTTTGACACACGCTTGAAGAAATCTAAAAATACCGCTAATACCGTCTGGACACCGTGCTGCTTCCTATACCCACCATGTGTGTGTGTGTGTGTGTGTGTGTGTGTGTGTGTATGTATGTCACATTTCTCCATGCTTAAGATTTAGGATTAACCCCAGAGGTCAAGTCCTCACCTCCCTGCACACTCCACACCCACACACCCTCAGCTGACACACATATTTTAACTCCCCCTAGGAGATGCACACCCATTATAGCAAAACACACACACACACACACCCCTCTGGGTTCATTCTCTAGTTTTTAACCGTCCCTTTGAAGTGTGTCTAAATGGGAAGGATTAGTGTAATAGTGTAATGTTACAATGACATACTTCTCTCTGCGACTTGCCACCGTATATCATGGTGTGCCCCCCCCCCTCATTACAACCCCCCAGATGTCCCCAACTGCTTCAGCTTCTGGAAGTTAAGCATCCCACTGCCTGACTAAAATGGTCAAACAGATGGAGGTATTAAAAATTTGCCCATCGGTTATCAGGATTTCAACAATAAAAACTCGTTTGGATCTCGCCGGTTTTCACAGCCACACTCTGTTTACTGTATTTCTGCGCCTGCCTCCATCAGATTCATCAATTTTTACATCAATCTTTCTTCTTTTCTATTGATTCCTGAAATGCCCGACCTTTGCTATACAGTGCTTGTTTTTGTCACTAGCACATTTAGCCAGATACTCTAAACAAGTGGTTGATCCACATTTAACCATAGTTTGTGGAAGAAAAAGACTATTTGGAGCATGTTACAGAAAAAAGAGAAGCGAGATGTGCTGCAGAAAGGCTTCTACGCACAGGTTTCTATGGATATTTTTTACATGTTTTACTATGAAACTGAGTGAATCCAAGCTGAATACAGATGTCATTCACCTTGCAAACTTTTCAGAGCCGCCTTTCAATGCATTATCGTCATAACAGTGGCAATGGAAGACATTAATCTGGTTTCCATGTGCAGGTGACTGCTTCCTGCTGTACTACTTTTTGTCATCCTACTTTTGTTATCTGTGTTCTGTCTGATGAAAAACTCTTGTTACCTTGTTTTAAGAGGTCTCGCCGATGCCATCGATGCAGTTGTTCATTAACATCTTTATTAATTCTGTGACTGTCCCTAATTTAATGACTTTTCAGCTGTAGTCTGTGCATCATGAAGTTAAAAGATCAAAACAAAATGACCATTTGACGGTTCCTTCATGCTCTCACGATGTCATTCGATCTGGTGTGCGAATACTTTTCATTTAAATTATATCTGACCCTCCTCCCACCTCTCTGTCCTGTTAACTGGACTTGGACTGTTTTCACCATGTCATTTGCCATCAGTTTGAAAAGATCAAGCATATACATTTCCAACATCACAAACAGATTTTACTCCAACCTGTTTCTGTTGTAGGTCTCCTCTTTTCGGATGCAAAAAACATACTTTGCTTCTTTTGTAGTATTCATAAATTCTAGGAAATTTTATTCAAGGACTTTTTCTGTTACACAGGGCATGTTTTCTTCACATTTCATAAAACCATTATTTTAATAAAAAAAAGATATTTTTGAGGTTCTCATTTTAGTGAGAAACTGGTAGCTTTCAAAGATTTAACAGACCAGTTTCAATCATATCACTTCTAATGTACCCATATGAATGAATACAACAATACAGAGTTTTTGTACTTCATATGAAAGCATGTGATGACTGATTATTACAACAGTGACGACTGCATTTCAGAGTGTTTTTTTTTTCTTTTACAACTTATGTTTCATCCTCCAAAGTGTGTCCTCAAAAATAAGTCAGCGTTTTCAAGCAGGACGTTCTAAACAGATTGCATTTGAAAACGCTTCTCTCCTCTTGCGGACAGTTTGACCTCCCGTGCAGCCACAGTTTAGTTTCTGTCAGTGCTTCATGTTTACAACGTTGGTTTAAGGTTTTACACGCAGCACACGGCCCCTGTTTGATATCTGACGGTGAACCGAAGGGAATTCAGCCCTTCTCTGTGAGCCATGTTGTTCTGTCTGATCCGACATCTGCACGAAGCTGGGAGGGGAGAGGGGGAAAAAAAAAGAAACAGCCAGAGATGTGCAGCAAATGGCTGGCATTGAGGGAGCAGAAAAAAGAGGGGAAAATGGGGATGAAAAAAGGACAAATAAGAAAGAGAGTAAGAGGATATAGAGCAGTGGTATGAAAGGAAAGATGGAAAGGGAGAGTTGAAACAGTGTTAAGGTTTCAGAAACACAAGATTCAGCTATACAGGGGGTCAGGGGGGTGGGGGGGGCTGTCTGTATCTCTGCCCAGAAAATCAGCAATCGAGGGGAGAAGCCCTGAGAAGATCAATAATGCACGCACACACACACACACACAGTACTATGCACACAGTCTCACGCTCACATGAAACTAGTCATTACCCCCCCCCTCGGCCTTAAGCATTTTCAAAGCTGACCCCTTAACTGCAGCAAAATGGTTCCTTATGCAGAATGCCCATCTTCACACTCCCAGCGGGAAGCGTGTAGGTATTACATGGAAATAGTCAGTCATTCATCGCAGGGCTGGGTTTAAATAGAATAAACAGCGTACATGAGAGCGGCAGAAAAGCTCTCAGAGGAGGAGGGGCAGCGAGAGAGCGAGCGCTTCAGAAATATCAGCCCTGCAATACTGAAACCATGTAATCAGCCGTAAGTGACAAGATCCTTTTTATTCGTGTTTTATAATGTTCCGCCACAGCGGCAGGGCACCGCTGCTGCGATAGTTGTGTTTTTAAACATAATCACAGAGCCAGCTTATATTATATCTCTATGATACGGCCCAGTTCATGTGCAGTCTGATTCACGGGGGTTTATTGAGATGGGAAAATTATACATGTTTTCTCAGGTAAAGCCTCCCGAGTTGTTTGAAGTCAGACAGTTCCACTTCCTCTCGCTCTAAACATCATTTGATCTGACTCTCTGTGTGGTAAAGCTTCGGGAATCGAAAACATTCGCGGTGCAATGCGTGCCGCGCTCTAAACTGTTTACACGCCAGACACTTTAATAACGGCCTCTGTCACTCTTATCTGCAGCATTTCCTCACACACATTCAGTGAGCCAAGCCTGATTCGTGATTTACTTTAGTTTAAAGTAGCACACAGTAGAGTGACTAAGCAGTGTTTGGACCTTAACCCTCTGGAGTCGCGACGATTTACGATGACACTGCAGAAAGACGCAGCCTCGCCGAGTCTCCTTTTCAACTTGTGTCGAAAGTGTGGACTATATTCCAGTTTTTAAATTGTGTTGATGGGCCGAGTAAAAACAGATTTGTGCTAAATAATTTACGCCGTGCTTTTTCCTGAATATCGTCGTCATGTTTGGTGCAGGAAGAAACAGTAAAAACGGGCTATTGTAAAGAAAATGCTAAACACCTACTGACCTCATCAATGTTACGTTTCTATATACAATATATTTTTAATGGTTTTTATTACACAGTTGTTATCATATAAGTATCTCTCTATATATACTATACATAATACACTGTCATACCCACCTTGTAAATAGTTGTACAAAAAACGCCTGAGGCATTGCTGCATTTTAATGTAAATAATTTAATTTACAATAATAAAATTGTTTTTGGCTAAATTTGTACATACATGTTTGAAATTAACAATTTATATTTGTATTCTAAGTTATAAAAATGGTTCATTAGACATGTTTGTGGTTTTTCACAGTAAAAAATCAAACTTTTTCCTGTTTGGATTTTTATTCTGTATGATTTTAGGTCCAATGTGCTAATACTGTATGTCTAAAGTCACATATATGAGACTGTGCTAAAAAAATGACACCAAACAAGGAAAGGTAAACAGTTTGTAAGGTGAGATATAAAGGTAAAATCAAAAGTAGTCAAAAATGGCCAATTATACCCTGGACTCCAGAGGGTTAAAGCTCCACTCTTATGCACATGTTGTTGTTTTATTACACATAATGGCCGCGCTTTATGTTACAGGTTGTTTGCAGCAGCAGACTCGCAGCACTGTCACTTTGCTCTGCAGCTCTGTAGATGTTGTTTTGTTTTGGTTTTTTTTAGCCTTTTTATGTAACTGTCATGGTTTTTACGGCACATTTGCTGTCTGGTTCAGACGTACCGGCCTCATCGAGTCTGTTCTCGGTGTTCTTAGCAACACAGCGGACTTGTTTACAGCAAACCAGCTCTGGCTCCGGTTGCACAGACAGTTATATCAGAGAGCAAGGAGGCGATTGTGTGCAAAAATTAGCAGCTAAAAGACCTTAATGAGATGATACTGTTGATGCTGGTTGTTCATCAGCCTGGTTTTGGAGTTGCTCCTGCTCCTTTGGCCAAAAAAAGTCCAAGAAGCAAGTCCAACAAACTACAACTAACAGTAAAAACCCAGCTAACAAACTAACACTCTGTTAAAGGAATAAAGATGCAGCCTTTCCTCGTGAGCATGAGAACGTCCTCCTGAATATAGATTGACAACTGTCATAAAAATACTGGTATGAATTTTGGGCACATTCATATTAAAATGGTAGAATAAATAAAGAAAAAGCTTTCCTTCTCTGTGGGTCATTCGAAACTGCCGTCCTCCTTAGTGACGGCAAGAGAGAGAGCTCTTTCATATTCCATAAGCTCTGAAATAGGAAGAGATCGGATTATGTTCTCCGGTTTTCACATGGAGAGAAAGAGAGAGAGAGAGAGAGAGAGAGGTGAGATGGTATTTTACTGTGTTGAGAATGGTGAGAAACAGAAAAAAATGAGACAAATTAAGAGGAGAGCATAGAAGAGGGGGAGAAAAAAAAGGATGGAAAATGAAGAGATCTGGTGACCTAAATGAGGAGACACATTGTGAAGTGAGATGAAGAACGCCTCATTCAAACACAATCAGTTCCACCCACCGATGATCCTGCTCACTTTCTTTCTCTTTGCCTTTATGTGTGTTACTTCTGATTTTTTTTTAAATATCTTTCTACATCCTCTCCCTTCTTTCCTCCTTCCCTCATCACACACACACACACACATATAAACACACACTTGAATGTCACTCTGTCCATACATTTACCAACAGAAGTGTGCCACGTCCTCGGATGAATGCATTTTTTGGCAGAGCATTACTGCTTTCTCTCATTTCGCTCATTTCTCCCTCCATCTTTCTCTTTTCATGCCAAGCTCTTTTCAGAAGTAATGAATGCCATAATCTGGAGGGGGAGATGATTTCATCCAGAGCTTTTAGCCGCTGGACAGAGCATGAAAGCCTCGGTCTGTACTTCCAGCATGGCATTCCCTTTGGGACGCTGTTAGCAACACGACTGGCTTTGCTCTCGAAGCAAATTATTAAACCGTGAGCATCTTTTCTGACCATCAAAATCAGCGTCTCCAGCTGAATTAGCGAAAGGCTCGAGCTAACTGAGGATGTCTAGAGATTTGTGGTCGCTGCAGAGATCTGTTGGTTGTGTAATCAATGCAAATCTGTTGTGTTTGTAAAGGATAAATGAGATCGCACTTTGATGAATACTCAGAGCTCCTGAGAATAGCAACCCTGAGTTTGGTCATTTAAATGAACAGGTTGTGAAAACAGGCTAAAACTTGGTCACACATCTGATCTTTTGGTACATCAGTTTTACTAACAGTGCATGTGTGCTGATTTGTGATGGAAAGGCAATTATTTTATACAGGTTAGATTTTAAACTTCACTATTTTAAACTCTTATTGATTTCACACATCAGTGTCTTGGCGAGTGCTGCAAAGAAAAACAAAAGAAAAAGAAAAAGTTTTTTGTGCCTTGCCACAGTCTGATAAACTGCCTCAAGTGATGTCATGCATTGTGGGTAATGGAGGCACAATGTTTTGTCAAGAAAGAATAATAGGTGCAATGTAAGAGATGTTATCTTTGGTTGTGCTGCATCAGTTTATTCTTTTATGTAAATCTCAATCATGAATCTGTTAGTGTTCGACAAAAAAATTGTGTCTCACTCTTTTAATCCTTATTGAAGACTGTTACGGTATACATATACTTTCATAACACTTACTAAAGATATCTCATATGTAAATATTTAACTTTACGTCTGGAGATTTGTTATAAATGTCTGAATGTCAATGAATAAAAAATTATTAAAAAAAAAAAGTCATGCAATTCCACCTGTCAGCCTCCTCTTCTTTTATAGATTTGGTGGAGAAATCACGAATTGTATCTTTAACCCACATTGATTTAGGTGTCACGGTGTTGAAACAGGAAATCGCACCCCATGTTATTTGACTAAAATGTCAAAGCTTTATAGAGGTCAAGGCATTGTGAATGGAGAGACACAGACGCGTACGAGCCGTGAATACAGATTCCAGTAGGACTAAGAAACGGCTGCAGAAACTGAATCTGTAAAACAGCAGAACAGCACGAAACAGCTCCGAGCATCTGAAGTCTGGAGGGGGCGCTTGGGGGACCTCCATCATGGCATCAACTACGGTACTAACAGGAAGTGGGGGTGGAAATTATTCAACTGTTTTGTAGAATCATAAATATGACACCTGAGTTTTGGTACCATCACCAAACCTTACTTTAAAGGATCTGAATATTTGCTTCCACAAAGCCCTTTTTTTTAAAAAAATCTAACTACACAAAATTTATGAAGGTAAAAGTATTTATTTTGTGTGTACTAAAACTAAAAACAGGTATCATCGGGTATTTTGATCATCAGCTGATCATTTACAGAAAGTCATTATCAAGGAAAACGCCTCATTGCAGCTCTAGTCTTAAAATAAGAAGTTGTATAAGAATACAGTGTAAATTAAACAGGGATTATTTATATTCTCCCTTATTTTTCATTGATTACCCATCCTTGATGGAAATCAGGACTTCTTTGGTACCAATTAGACATTCGTTGGCACACCAAACCAAAGGCAAAAAAATGTTTTCAGTACAAGTATGACAGTTTATTTTTTGATATTTGTGGAAAGGTGCCCTCTCTGATTGGAAACTTTACATTGACGTTATCTGTGTCATGGACTGAACTTCACTACTGGCGTCCTCATAAGAGCTGAAACAAGCACCCCTCCAGCTATAAGAGTTAATTTAGAACAATTATGAGGCCACTATGTCATGGCCATACACTTATCTGAAAATAATGCACACTCCTCCGAGCCAATAAGAATCAATTATCCTGCGAGGCTCTTGTTAGTAGTAAAACTGAAACTGAATAACATTTTGTTTTATCATCTGTTGTATGTTAATATTGATTATTCTGCTCTGTCTTTCCACGAGACGTAATGATTTTTTTCACATGGAGTCTGACTGATGAGTTTCATGTCTCCTGCCCACAGACACAGAAAACACTCACAGCTAAAGCGACTGTACGATTTATCTCCATATCGCTGTGTCCCACCCACCCAATCCATCCACACGAATGACATTTATCAAGCGATACACTACGGCGTAGGGTACACAGAGTTGATGGACACAAGTCAAGACTCCACTTCGAATAGCCAGAACATGTCAGTGTGGCTTTTGTATGATCTGTGAATGAAGGCTGATGTGTGGGTAGGTAAATATGGCTGCAGCTGCTGTGGGGTGCTCCTTCATGCTATTGATTTTCTCTCTGTTCGGCCTGACAGGGCTGACCCGCCCGCTCCCTCACCGCCAGCCACACAGACAAACATGCATAATCTAATAGAGACGTCCAAACCCTCCCAGCTCGTGCACACAAGAGAGAGAAAGAGAGTTAGTGAGAAACACACAGTGAGAAATATGTGCAATGTTAACAGCAAAGGGGCTCCATAGAAACAGCCACAAATCACAAGTCAAATCTGTTTTATTCAAGAAGCTGGATGGATCAATACCATAAATTCACTTTTCACCATTTCTCTCTCTGCTTCCTTGACTCTTCTCCCCCTCCATGTGTTCACTGACCTTTATATCTTCTTTCAAATGATACATCAAATATCTGATAATACAAAAAAAATATGATGCAAATTTTATTTTCTTTTACATTTTCTACATTGATGGGCAACTTGCCTGGAACAAATATACATAGAAAGCAGTGCTATTTAGCATATTGATAATATCATTTTCTTTAAGTTCTGTGTAAACTCTTCTTACATCTTTACATTCTTTATATTTACTAAGCATTTATTTAGCCAGGCTAGCAGCTTAGATTGGGCTGGCGTTGTTTGGACATCCCCTGACTTTTTCCACTTGGGCCCCCATGTGTGGTTTTAAGCGAAGGTTTTGAACAACGCTAAGACAGATAACCTTCAGCTGTAGCTTTGTGCTGAGTGCGACGGTGAACCTGTTACCTCGGCGTGTTAGGATCGCCATTGTGAGAACGTAAGCATGATAACATTTAGCTCGAGGAGTGTCATGACTGGAGACTCATTCCCATGCTTAATCATACACTACAATCAAACACTCAATAATACTCTATAGTGAGCAACACATCAAGATTTTGAAGACTTATTGTCATTCGTTTTCACTAAAAGGTTTACAATCAAATAAAGGTAATATTTCCATAAACAAATTGTACTACTGTGATTATGTTTCCTTTCCCATATTACCTTCCTTTTCTCATATTTATAATGTATTTGTCCAGTGTGCCTCAGTGCCACCAATAAATTGTTTGCTTGATATGGACTGTTTTCTTAAAGCTTGTGTATTAAAAAGTGTAAAAGATGCAAGGAACTGTCCAATTAAACTTCTTGGAAGGGTGAATTTTAACTGGGCTTCATCATTTAAAAGGAAGTTTGGACAAAATATCTATCTGATTCAGACATTACTCATTTCCAATCCAACATCCTTCTTCTCTTCGTATCAAACAGGACTTTTCTCTTTAACTCATAGTCAACTGGTTCACACTGCAGTGGTGATATTAAGGAAGTAAAGGTGGCGTTTCAGTCTTTGTTCAATTTGTTGTTTTGTCCCTAATGCAGTTTGGAGCCCAACAATCTCTTTCATTGAGCATCAAAATGATTTTATTCACCTTCAAAGAACAGCTCATGAGATCTGACATTTCCTCTCGTTCACTCTGAAACCTATAACGGACAAAAATCTCTAGAAACCAGCGTAACGTAGCTTTACGATACCTCCGCCGGGTATGAAGGCGGCTGCCAATATCTTCAAACATCAGTTTGGATGGATGACATCACTCGAACACCTTTCTTCCATTTTTTTTAACTCCGATATGGTCCCACAGCAATTAATTTACAAAAAACCCTCTAAGCAGGTAATTATACACATCCCCGCTTAACCTTGCTTTCAAATACTGTGGATTATACACACAACCTAATGAAAAAGTCTCTCCTTCTCACTGCTGCTGTTCATTATGCTAATGAAATTCCCTTTTAGCTGCCGTATCTGCCTTTATTTTAATATTTAGCGAAAAAAAGGGAGAGACCAGGGGAGGAAAAGGAAATTGTTTGTTTTTGGTGATTCACGTTTAACCAGTGAATGTGCTCCCATAAATAATTCTGCGGCAGACCGACAAAAGGCAAGCGTGAAATTATTACACAGTGCACCTTGATTACTGAAAATGGAGTGCATCTATTTTGACTGAGAAAGAGGGAGACGACCGTGGGATTTTTATTATTTTTTTTGCCACCAATGTGTGAAGTGCAATCCCTGATGTAATACATGAGAGGTAGTGTGTGTGTGTGTGTGTGTTGGGGGCGGTGTGGGGGTTTAAAAAGAGGAAACAGGAGGTGGACTTCTTCCTTTGTGAATAATTCATGGGCTTCAAATCTATGAGAGGTTTCTGCTAAGAAGTCCCTGCTGCCAGACAGTGGCGAAATTCACACACACACACACACACACACACACACACACACACACACATAAGGTGTCCTGGACTGATGGATTTTATACACACATCTGTATGACCATTACATTATTATTAAGATTCAATACAGAAGAAATATCAGAACCAGAATGATTATTACTTTACTGTTCTTAAAGTGTGTGAAGTGGAAAATAAGGCCAACTGAATCAGGAGAGTGTTATTCTTTCAGGTTATTTGTAAGTTTGATTGAAGTGATTTTTTTTTTGCTTCTGTTTACTATACACGACTAGCAGTGAAAAACTGAGGAGTTAAACTCATATTGGAAACTTTATTTTACGGAGTGTTTCCAATTTTGTGGGGGTTTTACTGTGTTTTGTCATTTTCCTCTCCTTTTGTCTTTGTTTATGTGCTTTTCGTTTTCTCTTATTTCTTCTCAACCACTAAACTCATGATGACTCCTGATTGTACAGTAGTTTATGGGTACATGTGTGATGCATCAGTGCTGTTATGTACGGCCATAGTTGTGCGTGATGGCTGTGGGTAACGATGGCTTGCTCTGTCTCTCATGGAGGACCCCACCGATTTGATGATTTGGTGAAATTGGATGCCTTCCCCTTCTCTGTTGTTCTTTTCATATGCAAACAGCCTAACTGTGGAAATGAAAAAAAAAAAAAAAACAGGCACATTCTGCATATTTTCATGAAGATTGACGGGTCTGAAACATCATTATTATTATTATAATATTATAACTATTAATGATAATTCAGAAAATAAGACACTCACACACACACACACAGGTTGTGAGAGGCTTCCAACACACACAGACACACACTCACACAGTAACATAAACACTTGGATTTACTCATGCAAAGACACACACTGACTCAAGAGTCCCCTGACCACTAAATGCTTTACTCCTCACTCACTGACATATGCACACACACACACCCACACTTTGAGTGTCCCGGCTGCTAAATACTTTACCCACCTGGCAACCCATAGCACTGTTAGTTAAAAGCTTTCCGATTGGATGTACACGTATCCGATTTCACTTTAAAGAGCCTGCGGGAAGCAGAGCCGCTCGCCATCGGCGGGAAAACATCACGCTTTTATTCCGGGAAAGTCGGAGAGAATGAGACGATGACCGGCAGAAGAGATAGATGGATATAGACGGAGGCGGTGAGAGTGCAGGAAAAGGAGGGTCTGTTGTAATTAGTTTATCTAATATCACTCTGCCGCGATCTCTGTTATGGGCTCTTTAAGTCACTTTTTTTCCTCGTTTCTTCATTTTGACCGGGCTTTCCTCACCTCAGCTCACCTCTCATTTTCACTCGTTTTGCTAAAAACACCTCCGTTCTCGTATTATTACTCTCTTATTTATCTTACCTGAACAAATTGTCTCTTTTTGTGTACCTCTGCTTTGCTTTATCTCCTTCTTACAACTCCTCCCTCTCCTTTTCTGTCCATCATCCCCTTCTTCTACCTCCACCATTTGCCCTCCCTCCCTTCAGCTCATACATCTCTTTTTCTTTCTTTCACCCTGCCCCTCTCCACAATCCATTCATCCCTCCATCTCTCCATTCAACCATCCAGCATAATGTGTCTCTAAGTGAGTTACCCGCGGAAACAAAGTGGATCGCATCACCGTAGTGATTACATCACCCCGTTGATATCACAGGCTCGATTGTTTATACTGTGGATGTGAGAGGCAGATAGGCAGAGCTCACGTGAGAAAGGTTCCTGTGCCTGTATAATACTGTGTAATACGCCGGGGCTGGGTAGTTTACAGGTTATCAGTCACAATGCCTGCCCCGAATCAACGTTACAGTAATAATCCATGACATCTCCGTGTAAATAAACGTCCTTTTCGCTACCTTCAGTGGCAGATTACCATAACAGAGCAGCAGTTCAACCATATCTCTTATCCTCTCCTAATCACCCGCTAAGTTTATGTTCCCAGCTGCAGAAACAGCATTTTTTTTTGGGGGGGGGGGTAAAGAATACAATAAAAACTGAAAAGCTAGCATGTTGACTGACAGAGAAAGAAAACAGGACCACCAACAGAAAATGGGAAACCCGAGGAAAAAGCATCCTGGAAGAGCCCACAGAGAGATTTACATGCACGCAGATAATCCAGTTATAATGTGATTAAGGGGTTCAGAGGTCACAAAGGTTCATTTGTTTATCATTACAGAACACGGGTTGTATAATGAAATGAAAGCTGCACACAAAAGAGAAAAAAAAAGTATTTATGTCGGAGTGCAGATAAACTGAGAAGTCTGACAGCCCGAGGAGAGACGCTGCTCTTCAGTCTGTTGGTCCTGCAGCCGATACTGCTGTATCGCTCGGCGGCAGGCTGTTTCTGGGGTTTTCATTATTATTAGTGTGCTGCGGCCTCTGTGCAGGCATCTCTTCTCATTAAACCGGGAGGGTGAAATAGAAGAATACCATATGACTGTACGCGACGCTCTCACATTGTCGTTTCCAACATTTCACTCACTGCATTTCTACTGTCGGTGCAACAGTTTAATGCTCACTGTCGCTGGTAAGATGCTCAATTCTGTCTCTTACATTATTTAGTCGAAATGTCTCTGCGTTTGCTTTACTGTGTTAAAGCTGCTATAAATGTTTTAATTCCATGCCATTTGATTGAATGATCACATGCAGTTTAAACAATGGTGTACCATAGCGATGTCAGGACAAGAAGATAAGCTAGCTGGGATGTTGGGGCACATACAGAAGAGATAACTTTATGTGTTATTGACTGAAACGTTTAAACAGTAGTATCAAAGGAGCAGTCTGAAGCAACTGGTGTTAAAATCTTAATTCAAGTCTTTGTAAAGATTAGCTTGATTAAATTATTGTGTTGTTCACATTCATGCAAATGTTGTATGATCACAACTGATCCAGGACAAACAAAGACTACATGGATTACACTGTGATGAAGTTTTTGAGGCGTTAAGAGGATGCTTCGTTCTTTCATCAACAAGTGCTGAACAGGCTATTTCAAGAAAACATGATCAACCATGACTTTGATTGATTATCAAAAGCTGCAGCAGCACTTATCGATTTGTTATTAATTATTTGAGTGTGAGAGAGAGAACCTTTCAGTTAAACACTGATGGTAGAGACCTGCACAAAAGTGAGACTGCTGTTGTTCCTGAGGCATATCAGGTGTAGAAATGTTTTTAGATATTTTACCTTTATTGGACAGTTTGACAGTCGAGAGTGACAGGAAACATGGAGAGAGAGGGGCAGGTCATGGATCAAAAGCCCCGGGGCGAATTTCGAACCGGAGGTGTTGTGGCTGCATGGTCTGTGCTTCAGGCTGCTCGTGGGAGTTTTTTTGTAATAGCTGCCGTTTAACAATAGTGATCCAATAAGGAAACTGAATGTTGTATTGGTATAATGAGGAATGAACATGGAGGCCTTTTTAACCTCAGAGGATAAATTAAATGTGTGCGTTTGTGTGCATTTTACATTTTTTAAGTATGTGATAACAAATGATTTAAGTTAGAAACAAAGGAACAAGCGATTCATTGGTGAGGATCCAGGATTTTTAGAAGCTAACCTAAACCCAAATTCTTTGTAAATCTAAATTTTGAACATTTTCACCTTTTGTTAATGGAGCTCTGTACTTATAGTCGGATGTCTTGGACCTTTTTGATCATACACAAGTTATGCAACTTTCTTGAAATATTTCTTTTTCACACCTCAGATGATTGTTATGGATGATTTTCTGTCTGCGGTAAAATGTTGTGAACCTGCAGAGAAACAAGGCATTTTGTCCGCAACAGCAAATGAGAGCCCATTTTGACGGAGGAAAGTGCAGACTGACGCGCAGCAGATTAGGATATTACAGAGAATCACTGGAATGCAAATGTTTACTCACCCAGGGGAGAACAGAGACACTTTGAGAAGCCAAGATGAATTTTCCCTGCTTTTATCTTTGTATCAGCTTCCCTCTTGAGGAAAAGAGCACAGTTGTCACAAAGCTGTGTGTGTGTGTGCATTTCTTTGCGTGCGTGTTTCTTAAGACTGATTGTGATATTCTGTAGGTGACAAAACACTGCAGTGTTTTCCAACCAAATTACTGAATTTCAATTAAGAGGCATGTGCATGTGTGTGTTTGGGTGCTAAGCAGGGGTGAAGCTGTTTACTTTGTCTGTGCGATACTCCAATTTCTTCTCCTTTCGTCTCGCTCTCTGTCTCTCTCTCTCTCTCTTAAATTTCGCTTTATATATATATTTATATATATATATATTACACGGTAAATATCAGTTTACAGCCAAAGGTGGCTTAAGGTTATTACAGTGCCGTGTTGTAAAATGCTTCAACAGGGTTGTGGATCAATGGCAGTAAACGTTACCTCAACAGGCCGGAGAATTTAGGATACTTAAAAATATCACTTCCATGCCTGTTTGTGTGTTGAACACAAACGTAACCATGACTTTAAAGTAGTTATTTTACTTTGCTTGTCCTATATGGGTCTCTTTTCTCATTTGTGATAAGTTACCCACCAACCATTTAAAGAGAAACTGTAACTGTAAATATGTGATAAAATAAAAGTTGCTGGTCTGTTTTATGGCAGTCAGTACCTTCAGCAACAAAACACCTCCAACACACTGCTGCCAACTGTATTTGTGTTTCACTGCCTGGAAACAAAATGAGACATACCATGAATACTTTATAAGAAACCTGCATGAATATGGTTTTATTTGCACATCACTACTAAAGTGTGTCCATGCAGTATGTACTGTGTATGTGTTATACAGTGTACTTGAGGGATGAAGCTCATCGACATCTCTGGATATGAAAGTGTGCAGGAGTCATCTCAGTTTCTTTCAAACTCATACAGGTATGAAGCTTTATGATGTTAGAAGATCTTTTACTGTATTTCTTGATTATTTTGATTCATGTACTGCCACATATCCTGAATTTCTCTTTTATAAACAAGAGAAAAAGTCTATCAGTATTGGGAAAATCCTCAAAAACAGCACATTTTCACATTTTGTTGGAGAGTATCATTACTGCACACCATTTTTTGAGTTGTTGTTTTTACATGAATGAAACGCTTGCCTGCACTTAAAAATCGGCAAATTATACCTCAAATCACATCAAATCACATCACATTCATTTGCTTTTGGTAGGTACATTGGTACAGTAAGTAATCCACAGAACTGTCAGAAAAGTAATTATTATTGCTTCTCTTTCTCTGTTAAAAGTAAAAAAGCTTTGTTCTTATGTGAAATCAATCAAACGGAATCAATCAAAATCAGAATACTGTTTTTTTATTCCTTTTAAAGATGCTCCATCATAATAAAAGGGGGAATAAATCTTATAAAATCAATATAATCCAAATTATGAATCATGAAAATCTACTACATGAATTTACACTTCACTGTTGTCACTTGAGAAATGTCATGAAAATGCCGAGTAATCTTTCAACAAAAAGCACCATTAAAACATTTCTGGAGGGATCAAGAAACTCCAGCAGGTGAAGAGTTTTATTTTTATAACCAGTAAGTCAGCTTTGATTTCAAAATTTTCTCAGAGACAGTAAAATCTGACTCGAGAATTTATACTTTCACACTTTTTATAAATGTGCTTCCAACATGTGATGAACTTCCACCAGTCCTGCAGGTTTGTACACCAATCAGGGGCAGCACACTTGACTTTCTGCCACGTGGGTAGTTTTCTTTTAATTGTAATAGTAATAATTTAGTAATATGAGTATATTCAGCTCTTTATAACATGGAGGCCAGATTTGACTTCCGGTTGTGAATGTGCATAAAACTAAAAACAAACTAAAGGATGCCACTGAAATGTCGTTTTTATCCAAGTCATCAGATGTAGGATTGAGGTGACTCAACATGCTGTTTGGGCTTTGATTTCTGTGTCATCCAAGCTGCTTCATCTTATCAATACCAGCAAATTTAAAGACACTTGAGAAAAGAGCAAAACAGCTTCGGCAGGTTGTCAAAATCACAAACACAGAAGATTCAAAGCAGTCGATGAGATAAACACTCATCTACAGAGAGAGATTTATTCTTTGGTTAACTTGGACACAGAAGACATCAATTGTTTTGCTGATTAACAAAAATTAATATTGATTGAAACACAAATGAGTTCACTGACACGAAGTGAGTTTGTTACTCTTCAGAACATGACAGAGGCAGAGCTGCCCGCAGTGCCTCTTTATGCAGAAGAAGATTTGGATTGAATGTGAGTGTTTCTGTCAAATCCTTCAGACAAAACAAAACAAATCATCTTAAAAACTCAACGTTCAAAGTTGAGTTGATCAGAAAGTGCGAGGCGACTGTGCCGTTCCTGTGTAGTGTGTGTACGTGTGTGTGAATGCAGTGGTGTTTGTTCTGTCATGAAAATGGTTAAATCTTCGTACCACACTTCAAGAATGACATGACCGGCCTGAACGTGATATTTTTTTAACATGTCAGTGAAACTATGAGGAAATGTGTGGCTAGTTATGGTCAGCCTGCACTAATTTACCACCTTGGACCTATGGTTCATTAATATCTTTTACAAATATGCAAGTTTATTGTTTATTTTGAATCCCTAGTGACTGTTAATGCAACATCTGAGCCTTTGGGGTCAAGACCATGTTGAGTCTCAAGTCAATTTGAGACGAGTGCGAGTAAGTTCTTTGAAAAAAAGGCTCAAATCAAGTCTCAAGCCTTCAGAGGGACCCATAAAGAAAAAAGTCTTTATAGGCACATTCAAAGAAATGCGAGAGAGAAAGCTGATTGTTAAAATGGTGCAGCAAATATGACACTTTCAGCATTTTCAAAGCTGTTTTTAGGGCTTTCATAGAACTGAAACTAAGTCCTGTGAATTTATAGGTCTAAGAATTAAATGATCATGGTTGAATAAATTTGAATCGATTAAAAAACTTAAATCTTAAATCAGACCTGAATGTCTTCGCTCAGTCTCTTGATCGTTTGCTTGTGATGTAAGCCTGACTTAAGTCAGTCTCAAGTCTACAGTCGCATTAAGAGACAAACATACGAAACATCATGCAGAACATTATCCAAGGCAAAATCATTTGAACATCCCTGCATTGTGTGCACATTCACATATTGTACGGTGTCCCTCAGAGGTCAGAATTCAGCCCACGTCTATCAGTATCTTTGAAAGGAACTCAGATGACCCCTGCAGACTCTCTCACCCAGACAAACCCACACACAGTGCGGCCCACACCAACCGCACAGCTTTAACCACTTTGAAAAGACGGCAAATTGAACCCTCTTGCAGCAGCCGTATCATAATATCACTCCGTCTTTTCTTTTTCTTCTCCTCTGACACTTTTACACACACTCACACACTCGTAAGGCAGTGTTAAGACCTTAATCTCATTCATTTATTTCTCATCAGCAAGTGACGGGAAGAGAAACAGTTGCGTCACATTACTGCACTCTGCTTCCTGGAAGCTCTATTAAAAAGGATGTTCGCTTCTTTTTTTTTCACCCCCGCTGCCTCTATTTACCCATAAGTCTTTGTAATCTATTTAGAGGGCTTATGGGTGCTCAGAAAGTGCTCTTTCCTCACAGCGCAGCTCATTTATCAAGCGAGATTAAGAAAAGTCCGGAAAGTGTTTTGAATACGTGCTATCAGACACCTCTCGGTTGCAAATTAAATTGTCCCGAGTTATGTGTTTTGAATGCACATTTGAGCAGCATTTGATAAAAAACTCAACAGTTTACCCTGACTACGTTAGCATTATTCATTTATACTCTCACACCTACTGTATGTGCTTTGTGTTTGAAATGAAGAAAAGCAGGTTAAACATTGTTTTCTTTTATCGTTTTTTAGAGAGTTATCTTCTTTGTAAGTTTTCTTTAAAAGTTTTCTGCAGCCACAAAAAGCAGGATTTAAAAACTGTTAGGGAACTCAGGAAACAAGAAGTCACATACAAAAAAAATTGTATTGCATGTATATTTAAAACACACAACATGTCTGAAAGGGCGACTTGAATGCTACCTTCTCATTTGGTTTCATAGATACTGTTCAGAGATTCGTGTATTAATAATGATAATATAATAATATAATGATGAAACATAATTCACCAGTTGAAAACAACAAAACATGGATGAGTAAGTTCATATAAACCATCTGTAATGTCCTCAAAATGCACATAAAAATGGATATATTCCAATAACATAAAATATTTGAGAAAACCACTGCAAACACGCTCTAAAACACCAATGGTGGCAAACAACACCACATTCATAGAGGTCTCACTTCAAACACATGCATGTACTAAGTACACACATTAACATAATGAGCTCCATTAACATCCCACCTAAATAACCACTTCAAGTGAAATTGGCCACAAACATTTTGTTCCAGATGCATATTGTCTGCCCCATAACACCATCTCAAACTTATAACATACTCACTATACTTGAAATTCAACATCCAGCAGAGGACTGTCCACTCCAGCAACATGCACACACACACACACACACACACACACACACACACACACACACATTACACTACATAGTGCAAAGTGAGAGATTTCAAACTTAATATGAACTCAAAATAACATCTGCATTGTACAGCTTGGACATGTAGAGCCATGCTAAGAAGAAATATTAAAACAATCTAAAGCCACGTCTGAGGTTAACGTCCACGAGGCGACATAAATATGCACATTCATGAACACACTTCAACAGCTTCTTATTTTATTCCCCTTGGTACTCAGATTCTGATAATGAAATGTGATGCATAAGGAATGATCGTCTCTCAGTGTGTGTGTGTGTGTGTGCTTTGTCTTTGCATTATGAGAACCAAATGCCCACGCGAGGTTAGCGAGCAACAAGGAAAGCCCTCCAAAGGTCGGACATTTTACTGATCTGAATATCTGCAACAAGTTGTTTGATGGTTCGAGTTAGGGGACAGGAAATGAATCGTGCGTGTGTGTGATGGGGGTCAAACTCAGTGCATTGTCAGATTTATATCATAAATTGTGTATGAAAGCTTTTGGATGCACTCTTCACCCGGGCCTCACCTCACACCCGCCCACGCTCACTTCGTACTAAGTATAGACCGTCTCTCTCCCCCCGCTGATGTTATTTGTTTCACGCCGCTCTTTTTTCCTTCTGTTTTGTTCTCATTTGTTTGTTTCTCTGAATAGTTTTTTTTTTTTTTTTAGATTTCTCTCAACTAACCTTCCAGTCAATCTCGGGGATGTTCACAGATTTAATCCTCTGTGGTGTCTACAAATTAGCATTTGGTTTGCGTCCCCTGTCACAACAAATATTTGTCTGTGGATTGTTTTGCTGGTATTTGACAGCAGATCATCGGTGGCTCTGTTTGTGTTGTGTTGCTGCACCGGGGGTTTTTATGTGCGCGAGCATGTGTGTACCAATACTTCTGTCCAGCGGGATTGAATTTGAGTTGATTCAGGAGATCCGGTTGTCAGCAGTCCACATAGCAGTCCTTATGGGTAAATACTTGTCTATTTTTATCACGCTTGTCGTAGTTTGAGAGACATTAACGGTTACCTGACTACTGTTAAAAAGTCACTTTGGCTTTACAAATTTGCAGAAGTGGATTGTGTGATGTGATTATAAATGTTGGTGTCCATTTCTAACATTATAATATATTTTTTTATTACATGCTATTGAGTTTAGCTAGCTAGTGAATGGTAACCGTGTTATATTACGTGATATTACTACATGTATGATAAACACTTTTGATATGGACAGATGCATTTTATTCAACTTTAAACACACTTTTCTTTGCATTAATTTCTTGTTTATTTAAAGATATGCTGTGGGGTTTTGGCCACGAGTCGCTTATTTTTAAGAACAGCTCCCCCTATTTGTATTATTACTCTCTCATTTTCACACATAAAAGCTGTAGGTTTACGATGTTTTCCCAAAATTATTTCTGCATTTCTGTGCTCTCTTTTGTCTTTTATGGGGAGGACTGCATTGTCAGTGTGCAAGTGTGTGTACACGAGCTTGTTTCGTTGCTGTCGTGATGCACAACTAAAGTGTTTTGTGACTTTTAGCATTTTAACACACGAGACTTCTCGTGTCAGTTCGGGGTTTACTGTGTCACCTTTAATCTTCTTAATTCTGCATGTAAACAAATCTCCAGGTCAATCTGTCCGTCTGCTCACACTGAGGGGGTGTGAAGCATTTCCACGTGTAATGATACACTCACACACACATTTGTCAGATATAAAAACTCACATATTATATACACTCAAACTCACACTGAGGCGCTTTCATGTTTGTGTTTGTCTGCCCTCGCTTTCTGCTTCAGGCTAATACCAAACAAACATTTCTGAATTTATGTGTGTGTGTGTGTGTGTGTGTGTGTGTGTGTGTATTTTCACTTGTTGCAGCCTGTATATCTGAATATTTTTGAGTACAACAAGGTGTGTTTATACAGTATGTTGCAATGTCTTAGCCATACTTGCGCAATTTTGAAGACTGAAATGACAGATTAGACTGAATTTCTATCATGTGGATTGATTTTTGACAAACATTAGAATTTTAAATTCTCTTTTGTTTGTTTTTCAAGATCAGTCATTTCAGCAAAAGCCCAAAAAATGACAATCCATTGAGGGATGAACTTGGGTGAATAGACGGCTCAACAAACTGTTAAACTTTGACATAGGAGTCGATGCATGTTTCTTTTAATCGTGATCATAATCTTAATCTAATGGCTTTTGCATGTAAATCTAACCACACGTCTACTATAGCTGCATATAATTTTGGCATATGGTGTTATTGTTGTCACAGGAATTGGAAATCACTGAAAACTGATGTCCAATCTGATCAGAAAACTAAACTAAAATATGTCGTTCCGGAGGGCAATCAGTCCTTTCCTGTCATCGCTATTAGTGTCGGGTATCAAGATCCATTAAAGTACTGGAACAGTTGCACTCCGCATCTAAGAGGCTTCATCAGTTCTGCAGATTTCATTTTCTCTGTCACTGCAAATAGTTCCAAGTAACAGAAATACATTCAAAAAGTCAAAATAAAAAGTTGCTGAGTAAACCATCAGTAAGTGGTTTGACTGCTTCGTGGTTCAGGATTAAAACTGATCTCGATGACACGTAATCTGACCACTTCATGTAAGGTTTGGTAGATTAAACTCAAATAATTGATCGTGCTCAGGGAGCTTATTTCTTGTTTGTAATACAAAATTTTCAGTTACTGTTACTTCTGCCAAAGTAAAACATACTTAATGTGGAGGCACTCTGCTCCACTGATGCAATTTTAATGTCTGCAGCTGCTTTTTAAAGCTCAGACAATGTATGAATAAAATGAAAAGAAAAAAAAACACTGGATGAATGACACTTTAAAGAGCAATTTCCTTACTGAGGTTTGCCAAGACTTTTAACACATAACACACACATAAAAATAACTATAACCAACCAAGAGTTCTTCCTGTCCTGAATTATGTACTTTGACCGGGGCTCTGCGAGTCGGGTCAAAGACTGTATCGGGTTGATGTGGAGGATACGAGGGAGAGGTGCAGGAAAATGTGTAGACTGTGCAGCCTCACTTAGGGTGTCAGACGTTAACTCCTGTGTTTTGTCTTTGTTTATTTCCTCCAGTTTGTTTCACTCATATAAACTATATGAAGAAATCCAATCTTAAAAGCAAAAGGCAGTGAGTGACAAAAGTCCTGATCATTCATAAGACTATGGCTTGAAAATAATGGACTCTTTTATGCAGGTGAATGACAAACTATTTAGTAATAAATGAAGGTATAACACAGAGAAAAATTCAACGATGCCTCCTGTCAGTAGTGTGGCAGTTTCATACACCTCAATCAAATAAAACAACAAAATTGTGTTGACTTTCATGCATAGACATCAGTGTCAGACAACAAAAGTATATGTTGCTATGAACTGTACTGTACTATCATTGCATATTTTGATCAATACTGCAAGATAACGATTTCACAGGAACATGCTAAATGATTATTTCTACCAGATATTCTGTATGAAGCTCTTCTACTGTTTAGTGCAGGTTCTTTGCAGTCACTGAATACAAAGTGGACATTTCTGGTGGACGTTCATCCTGCCACAGCTTGCTGTGTTTGGATTCGTTGTCACACACCTGTAGCTGACAGGAATACAGCATGACACATTTAAGACTAAGAGATGATCGTTTAAAAAAAAAAGCAGCCACATCAGTGCAGCTGTGCCACGAACAGAAGCATCGAGCCGAGTGTCTGAATGTCAAATGGTACTGATGGAAAAGAACCAGAAAACTTCCTTCAATTTAAACCTGAATAAAAGTTGAAGAAAAAAACAAAAACAAAACTGTCAGTCAATTTGAGTGGTAAACATGTGGAAGATTAATTTAAATCCATTTATGCGTGAAACTCATTCTCCTCTTCTTCCGCTTCCTCTTTTATGAACATTAAATTGATTTTCACGACTGTTTCCCCGTGTAATGGTTTCATAAAGCTGAAAAAAAATACAACAGTTAATTAAAAAACAATATCCTCCGTAAAGTAAAAGACTGTCCTCATATGAAAAATGACCTCATTAGTTATTTGCTCACTTACAACACTTAAAATCACCTACGCGAACGCGAAAGTGTCCCAATGTTGTCATTTTGCCGCAAAAAGTCTTGGTGGATGGAGATGCTAGTGGACCTACAAAGTGTTTGACTCTGCTGAATATTTTGGTTCCTGTCTTTTAACAACAGTCAATGGTTGTTGCCTTAAATCATAAAAGCAAAACCTTTTCAGGCCTTAGTGAAGAAGAAGAAGCCATCGTGGCCTCAACTTAACCAGAGCTTTACAACAGAGGTTCAGATTAGAAACTACTCATATGAGTCATTCAAACAGCACTATGGGTTTCTTTTGTTGTTGTTTAGTTTCAAGAAACTGTTGAGAAAAACTTTGCTTGGGATATTAATGCACAACATATGGTAAGTTTCTGCTCCGGAGCTATAGAGGCCATAATTGAATGCTTAAATAACCTTCCTGTAAGTTTTTTCCTGCCTTAAGTTTTGTTCCCCTTTTTATGCACGTATACCGCCGCTTGTGCGAATGTGCATGCACAGTGAGCGTGAGCGTGCACGTGCGTGTCACCTTTGCTGACACTGTTCCCCGCATTTACCCATCTGACAGCTTGTGATTGATTGGCTGCTAAATGCTCCCTTCACACACATGTGCACACACACAAACACTGAGAGGAAAGTCCATTATACATGTATCAGTGGGTCTGTCCTAATCGTAATGGGAGACAGATGTAAGGTGTTGGGGAGTGCTGCCTTCTCTCACACACACACACACACACACACACAAATATAGACATACACAGACACAATCTGTTTTACACACATTTGAGAAAAGACACAGACTTACCCTCCGTTTCCTCCTCTGTTGATTTCACACATGCACACATTTCTCTCCATCTCAGATTACACACACTCATACACACACACACTCATACACACACACACTCGGACAGTGCAGTATCCATTTAACGTGCTTAGCTGTAGCTGACAACAATGATCAGAAGTCTCCTTGAGAAGGGTTGGTAAGAAGGTGAGCTGTCCCCTTCACTAAAACCACTCATTACTCAACTCAATGCCTGGATGATTGGCCACGGTGTGCGTGTTCCTAATGTGTGTGTGTGTGTGCAGCTCTTGTGTATCTATCCAACAGTAAACCTCGACGTTGTTGCACACTCACCAAAAGTGGACTGCCGAGCCGTGCGGAGACATTTTGTATGATGTATTTGGTCAGTATGTTTCATGAAATTATCATTAGATTAATCAGCTTTTCTATGAGTCGGCATCTGTTTTCCTTGAAGATGATGATATTTTTGATGAGATATCTGTGTGGTTGAACAATAAACTGCCATGAGTGCAGGTTTGGGACATTCACACTGGCTGAAATTTAATGATATGTTTGTGGTATTTTTTTTATGTGACGTTAAAGCTGATGACTAAATGTTTGAAAAGGAACTATATCATGTTGTTTTAAGGAGAAAGTTCTCATAAATGAGTTTCAAACTGAAGCTCTGAAGATGCTTAAATGACCACAACAAACTGTTGTCAAAACACGATTTGAAACAGACTACAGAAAGGTTCTTCTCCTAACTCCTGGAGTTAAATTATTAAGAAAAAGTATGAGATTAGATGTCAATCAAAGGATGAAAATAGTCATATTTCAAATCTATATTCCACCATCCCACACATTTCAAAGTAATGACACAAACCAACATAACAAACGTTGAGTACTGTTAATAGAAAATGACAAAACAAGGTCACTGGTGTGAGCTTTGTGTGAGTAGAAGCTAAATAAAAAATGAATACTGTATATTTTGTCTGAAGTGTATGATATTAGTGCATGTAAATAATCATTTACATGTTAACAATAGTTTATTTAAAGCTTATTTGGCTGTGAACATATTGTGTCATAGAAAGGTGTTTTAAAAATGTGTTTGTTAGAGTTAAATAATTACTTTTTTAAAGACATGATTGCCCTGCAGGTTGCGACCCGCTTCATGGTAAAAATAAATAAAATTTTATATTACATTTATATTTTTAAAAGAATACTTTTAAATAAAATGTGCTTTACTTTTACATTTCAAAACCGAGGTCCACACTTGGGTGGATGTTCAATGAGGGTCCACTGTTGGTGGTGTAGCACCGTAAATGTGGTTCAGTGGAGAAATATAAATAATATAATATGATATGCCAACCCCAACCCACCATTATCTTTTGCTCCTTAAAGAGAGAAAGAGCAAACTGGAGCGGGAATGAAATGACCCCAGAGTGAGTGCCTGAATGTTTTTTTCTGCATGGCAACCATATTGATTCCATTTCACATTACAGCAAATTCAGCTAGCTGGGAAAACTTCAGACCCTGCAGGGGTTTCTGATAAATGGGAACAGTCAACAGGCAAAACTCCTTGTCCCTCACTTACCTGATCATATGCACACATATGCTACATGTGACAGAAAGAACACATTATATAAAACAGTACATTAAGTTTTAAGGAAATCCTGCCATTGTTGAGGTTAACGTATAAAGCAGGTATAGAAAATGGATGGATGGATGGACTTTGCTGTGTTGATGCATCACATTTGAAAGTGCTCATGTGCGCCCATTGCAGTGTGGGTTATATATCTACAAAATAAAATGTACCCAATTCAACACAATACAAGTGCATGACAGTAAGAGGTAAAGCCACCTCGATATCAGAATACTCACAAAGTGGAGTAAATGCCAGTACGAGATTATAGTACACAATATTTGATGGTGCCATTCAGTGGCTGGTAAATATGGTATGTTAGATGACAGGTAAAACAAGACATTGAAACACAATTAACTATTTGTATTAAGACATTATTTGACTTCAGTGTTTAACAAAATTATCACTGATCCAATAAAACATAAATTGCTAATTCTGACAAACATAAATTGACTAGGATTAAATATTTTAAGGTTATTTATTATCATTTGAATTCTTTTTTACTTTGAAGCTTATAATTATGTTTTATTTGTTGGTGTGTTGGTCAACTTTTGTCTTAACTTTCTTTATTGCTCACTTTTTTGTAGTTATTTTGAATATACTATCTTAATAAAATGTAAGTAACCAGTAAAAATCCTTCCAAGTTTTTTAATCTGAGACTCCCAGTGGTGCATTTTGTATCCATCAACTTCATTATTGAAGTAACACAGCATGAAAGCATTGAGTTTTCTGAACCTCACATCCAAGTTTGTTTTCTTTTAAGTTTTTTTTGCTTTAGTCACCAAATCATATTTGTTTGCAATGTAGGCGGCATATTATGGCAGTGTTGGTGGCAATTACATCAAAATATAAGCATTGCAAAATGTATAGTAGAAGTTGGAAGCACATATCAAACAGTATGAATTATATATAAAAATGAAATCAAGCAGTGTGATTGGTGCAATGTTTTAAATTTTACTGCAGTGACAGAACTTTTGCAGCATTTCAGACATGTTTAGTCCAGTGAGCACCCAGTAAATATACTATAACCAACATGAGCACATGGCCGAGCCTGATAACTCCCCTGTGGTATCACCATAACACAGAGACGCAGAACAACAGCAGCTTTTTCAGAGCACCCCTGTCCATAAATCCAGCCCCATTCTTCCATTCACCGTCACAAAGATGAATAACACTCAGGTGTGAAGATAATACTTCCCTGTTCAATAAGGACAAAGAGCCGGGCTCTCTTAACGATCCGTCTCTGCATTAACGATCTGTCTGCGTGCTAATGACTCAGCCTTCATAATGGCTAACCGATGATGTGGGAGGAACGGAGAGGAAAATGTTAGCCTCCCAATGCGCTCAATATCTGTACTATTAGAGGGAACGTCCACCCAAAAAAAACACCATCCCATGTCTCTTGCTTTGTAATGACCCATTGACGGTGTGGGAGGAACAAAAGAGGCAAAGTTTGACAGTGAACTCAGTCAATGCCTCCTGACACAGAGATTAACACACTCTCAGTCTCAGCACCTGAAATAGAATAACCTGGGTGAACCACAGTAAATCCTGTTTAAAAATGTTTACCTCATATAGTCAATGTTTCAGCAGCATTTAACAGCATTTAACTAAATATATATTATACAGTGAATCAGTTCTTACAACACACTGAAATACAAAAGTTAGATTGCTGTTTTTATATGTTGTCTGTCCAACAAAAACTTAAATCAACAGAAATCTAGATGTCTTTTCACCTCAATATCTCTAATTTAAGTAGACTAACTAGGCTCAATTAGTCATTCTATCATAATTGCTTTTTATTTTTTGCATTCACTGTGTAAAAGAAGCTATCACTACTGTATAAGGGGCAGATCTGACTTAAGTTTTGACTTCATCTCGTTTGTTATTGTGTGCTGTTGCAGTTTTTACGTCCGTGATGGCTGCCATAATGTGCTCAATAAGCTGATAAATTATGGAGGAATTTATTTCGAGTCGGTCAATAACCTTAGTGTTAGAGGGAGATAGAGACGTTTTACATTTTGTCATCTGATAAAAATTCTGATAAAATTAGTCGGGGTGTGAGGGCTTGAACCCGATATAGCATCATCAACAGTCTTAGTTGTTGATCTTTAGACGCTGAGATGCACTTTAAAGAGAAAAAAGGGGGGCGGGCTCGCATCTTCCTGCATAAAACTTCTACCTTGTGTGGTTGTTAATCATTAATCGATATCGAGGGCAACGCTTGCATAATGGGCAGATAATGATGTGGGCAGATCAGAGCAGAAGGACCTCAACAGGCGACTTGGTCAATACGAGAATGACGGAGAGGGATTAAGACGTCTGCTGCAGAAAACTCCGATACTCCGTGTCACAGAGTTTATTTCCCCTCCTTTAACCCTCATTCGACCATCCAGGTTGATCTAGGTAACAACCTGAAGGAGGGCTGGGGAGGAACTGATGGCAAGTTACGGGCCTTATACGTATGACATTGACTTGGAAAACAAATTAAGTTGTTCTTTTTTTTTTTTCATACACTGGAAGCAATTTAATGCGAAACCTTTGGGGGAAGTAAAGATTACAGCTCTCTTAAGATAGATGATGATGTGGGAGGAGAGGAGAATATTATCTCCCAAGCTTGTCAGTATATGAATAAGTGAAGGGACTTATGGCACATGGAATAACTAATGAATCGCATCTCAGAGTATTATGCCATGCACAGTCCTGCAGTGTGGTCCCCTTTTCACACACCGGGCCCGTGACCCCTGGGATACAGGAGCTGACTATTTCCCTGCGTTTGCACTATGAACAGCCGAGTGCTTGTTTGCAAAGAAATGTAAGAAAATGAAAAAAAAACAAAAACAAAACAATGTCAGAGCTGCAAAAATGCAAGATGTGCCTGCTCAAAGTTTTTCATTATGTGGAAATATTACACAGCTGCAAAAAATAAAGTTCAGGTTGTTCAGATGATATGATATTAGCTTTACAATCGCCAAAAATGCCAATGAAAATCATCAGTTTTATCCTGCAAACATGAGCTATGACGTGTTTCTTGGCTAAGCTAAAGGAGAAATTTTAAGGAACCGAAAGACCGCCGAACTACTTCTACTGCTTGCTCATGGTTGGTGGGATAAAGTGAAGCTTATTGTTGGCAGAGGGAAAAGAAGCAGCTGGTGGCATCATCTGTCACAGAGGTGGCGCACGTCTGTTGTCAGCCCTCCCCAAAATTTGGACATTACTCTGCACCGTGACACAGATAAACGCGTCTCTCTCCCTCTTAAATTCCTGCTTCCTCTTGCCCAACGACGCTCTCTGCACTCTGTTGTTGTGTGGATGGTAGAAAATGAAATGTGTGAAAACCTGGAATGTGGGAAAGTCTGAGCAGTGGAATGGGAAACACGAATTCCTCACTGACCCTTGAACACAGCACTGACTTGGCACCGGGTCATTATCGTCATAATCAAAGCTTCAGTGTGAGGTATGTGTGTATTTAGTCATTATATCGAATGAAAGAATGGCTTGAGACATGCTACGCTTAATGGAAACGTAAAGAAAACCATCAGAGGAATCAGGCCAAATATGTGAACACGTACAAAGACATGGCAAAATCACAGACAGTGCAAATTGATATGGTAGTAGTGCAAACTGGAGTCAGATTATAAACTGGTTAAAGTGTTAAAGTTGTTAAAGTGAATACTCTTATGTCCTGTAAAGTGCATGTTACTGCCAGAGCCCCTGGTCCTCTTTGTTCTCTCCAGTCTTGCAGGTTCCTCACTGATTCTGGTTGTGGTCCATCTGTCTGAGGTTCACCTGGCCTGGTGGGGGACATGATCTGTGTCTGTGTTGTAGAGAGAAGGTCGAGTGGACCCAGAGCTCCATATGAGGACATCTAGAGATGCACCTGGATTCATGGACTCCATTTCCATTACATGTACAATGATACCTTCATACATGGAGGGGCTAAACCCATGAACTCAGCAGCATGTATAATTCCCTATATGATTGATGATGTTCTCTGTACATGTGGCATCTATTGCACGTCTGTCCGTCCCAGGGAGAGGGATCCCTCATCTGTGGCTCTTCCTCAGGTTTCTTCTTTTTCCCATAAAGGGTTTTTTGAAGTTTTTCCTGACTCGGTTCGAGGGTCTAAGGACAGAGGGTGTCACAACTGTACAGATTGTAAAGCCCTCCGAGGCAAACAATGTTTGTGATTTTGGGCTTTAAATAAATACATTTGATTTGAAGTTTGTACGAGGAATTTGACCCTGTTTTTTTGTTGCTCTCAGTGTTTGTGCATAGAAACAGAAAGCTGCACATAAAAACTGTGTATTTAAACAATGAAAAGACACCAGAGTCCACACTGGGTTTGAAAATGATGCACATACATAATGGCGCCTCATTCTCTGTCTGTGTATGTGGGTCATTCTCTACATATATGCCTTGATTACATGTGCAGAGTACTCTAAGTACATATGTAATTTTGTAATTATGTAATTTTGTGTCTATTATTTAATGTCTCTTTTACATTGTGTTTGAGCTGCTGTAACAGTGAAATTTCCCCACCACCGTGGGATCAATAAAGGATCTTATCTTAATGGCTCCTTTTGTAAATACTGTACAATGCATGCAGTTACACATGTGTATCTATAAGTTAATGCTTGAACGAGCACTCAAAGCTATCGCCGGTTCGGCAGATGAAGAATATACAATATGAGGTCCAATGCTATGGGAGATTTACATATAAATTAAAGGTTTTTGATGGTGTTATACGCACAGACAAAGAGCAAGAGTGGGCTTTCCAGTCCCTGCGTCAGTATCATTGTGCACAAATTCCCAACCCTTGGACAATCAAGAGCTGAGAAAATAAAAAGGAGAAACACGATGATCAAACATGATGTCTACTTACATCTGCAGTGAGAGGTAGAAAACTGTTTGTGTTATGGTGGAAACTATGAAAGGAGGGGTGAAGAGGGAAAAAAAGCTTCACTTTATGTTCACAAAGTCAAACTGTTTACCTTCGTTTCGACAGTTTTTTTCATCGTGCAGTACGTTGACCCGCCACTCGGAAGAAAAAGAGGGTCACACTTGAAGCAGGCTTCACAACCAGCCGTGCTTCGTGTGGCATAATCATTAGAGAGTAAAAAATCTTTCGACGCAACTAGAGGGCACCAAGAGTCTGTGTGTACAGTAAACACACACACACAGAAATAGATGCTGCCTATGCATAAGCACGTCTTGTACTCTCTCTCTGTGTGTGTGTGTGTGTGTGTGTGTAGCTTTTCTCTTACACACCGGTCTGGTTGTCATATTATATTATACATGTAAAATCCATGTGATTGCAAGTGTAGCCTTTGTGTGGAGTGTGTGAGTGTGTGTGTGTGTGTGAGGATTAAAGCCTAGCCTCTCAGCCTTCTTCTTGCTCTCTCACAACCTCCTAAAGCGCATAGAGAGCTGCCTCTAATTAAAGCAGTGTGATGGCTTCTTGTGATTTCCGAGCGCTAAACACACACGCACGCACATTCACTTTCTCTCACATGCGACGCACACACACACACACACACACACAGTGCCTGTGGTCCTGAGTATAATGAGTTCTTATTGTGAGTGTGAGGCAGCTAAATACCTACTGCAGCAAGTTCTCCGGGCTAAAAACAGATCAGTGCTTCATTTGGGTTTCAGTGCTAAAACCTCTGAGGCTCATATGTGTGTGTATATATGTGTGTGTGTGTGTAAAAAGCTGAGTGTGTCTGCACATGTGTATTTCTATGCTGTGTTTGTGGCATGTGCACGCATTTGTGCGCCCAAATGTGTGTGTCTAAAATAAGTCGTCAGGAGTTTAATAGCTTTCCGAATTCCTCATCCAGACTCAAATTAAACCTGCTATTTTCCATTGGACTTGATCCTCGCACTCCCCCAACCTTGTGTGTTTGTTTGGTGCCGGCTACCAGATATCAGTTTCTAATAGAGGGGTAGAAATTGTTCCCCGTCCCTGCTAATAATAATACCGTGAATCCAGGATAATGTGCAGACTTTAGCAGAGGCGAGCGAGGTGCCATTGGCAGAAGAATGAGGTAATACAAATGCTAATGTCATCTCCACTCGTCTCCACCCCACCTGCCTCTCGCACTCCATCTTCTTTTTTGCACTTTCCTGACTCTCCTGTCCCCTTCTACTCCAGATTAGGTTAGATTAAACCTCAACTGAGCCAAAATCGAGCAAAGAAAAATCAAACTCTCTTCCTCCTCTTTCTTCGTTTTCATCCCTCTTCACTTTAATTTCACTTTCCATGTGTCCTTCTGTCTTTTAATTTTAATTTTCACTCCTCATTTCCCCTTTCTCTGGTGCCCCCTAATTTTTCTTCCTCTCCTTCTTCTCACCTAATTGTCTGCAGCTTCCAGCCTAATACAGCGTGGCCTGTATTTGCCTCGGTGTCTGCTCCACCTTTTTGAAGAGTCACATTCGGTCTTCCCCCGGCTGCGAGGAGCTGCCGTTAAACCAGAACGACTGTCATTAGTATTGGTGACGGGGCCGGGGTCAATTCACTTTTACCTCATTCTTCAAACTTCAAAGGAAACGGTGAATCATCTTGAGTGATGGTGCTCAATCTGAATTATTTCTCAATTTGGCGGACATGACAACATGTACGATTTTTTTTTTTTTAACTCTGAATTTTGAAGGAGACCTGCTCCCCTGAAAGTTAATTGAAGCTGGCTGTCATTGATTTCACTGCACTGAATACCACAAAAAAATTCATTAGTATTGGCTTCAGTGTAAGATTTTTACTGCCACATGTCATTTAAAAGAAATTCATTGGTACTGGATCCAGTGGAGAGTTTTACTACTTCACGGTCTAAATACTTTTTCAGTGGAATTTCTATTTGAGATACCAAAAAATAAAAAAACTACCCACTCATTTGCTGCTGTTGCACACAACACCTGCTCATAAATACAAGCATGCAAAAGTCATACACACACACACACACATTAATGACAAATCTTAAATAGAAACCGTATGCTTGGCTGAGAGCGATTTAATGATTTCAAGTGGGAAAAAAAAGACAATAGTATGTGAAGTTAATTTCTTTCTGACGTTAGTATTGAGAGTCATTCTGCACCATATTGTGTGCAACAAGTACATTTTATTATGTCCAAAGTATTTATTGGTTTTAGCCACGCAAGCAATGACTAGCATGTCTCAAGACTGACGCCCAGAAACGTACCAAACACAGCAAAATAAGAAGACAGGCAGAGATCAGACTCATCACCAAAGACTTCTACTGGGTCATAAATGATTGAGAGGCTCATTATGTTTTTAACACTCTAACATATCAAACTGAGATAAAGAACACAGTAAAATATTGTGTATTATTTTACTTTTTTACTTCATTTGATCAACTATCAGCTTCAGTTTATTTTTACTCTTCTACAGAAGAAATTCTTGTGACTTCATGTGACTCTGGTTTTCTGGTTTCATGCTCAGAACAATCGACGTTCAGTGTTTGCAAGAAACGGGATGTGAACCACAGTCTAAATGATGTCGCATCATCCACACAGACGGGGACAGTACGCACATTTTAATCATGTTTGATTAAATGATTATTTACAAGCTAAAATATTATTTCCATTAAGTTCTCAGGTCTCAGATTCGTATGTCCAACCATCAACCGTGACCCTCTTCTCAAAAACATTTTCCATCAGTATTACAATGTCATGGTACTTTTTTTTTTTTTTTACAGTGAGAGGAAAGTCATTATTGACTGTCAAGAGGTCACTTATTGGTAAAGCATAAAAATTAATTTTCAGCATTTAAACAAACAACCAATGCCTCAATGTTGATTTTTTTTTCTCTGGTGAACAGTCTCACAAGCGTTTCGAATTCAAGAGAGATTAGCTGTGTGTACCTAACCAGGCTGTCTGATCATATGTGTGTGTGTGTGTGTGTGTGTGCAGGCCTGGTGGGAAATCATTAGTGGCCTTCTGAGACGCAGATGCTTAAACAGATTATTGTCCTTATGCGCCGCCAAACATGCACGGAGACACGCATACGCACGAAAACACACACAACCTCCCACGGTCTGACACCATCAGCCAAAGATCACTTCCAAATCTGAGGAGCTGCACTGACCAAAAATGACATTCATTCACACGTACACGCACATATATATGATATTTAAGCAGATAAGAGATGAAAAGGGGAATGAAAGAGAAGAGTAAGAAAGGGGTGGATGGTTGAAGAGGAGGTGATAAAATAAGAGGAAAATGGTAGGAGAGGAAGATAAAACTCGAAAAAAGGGACGAGACAGCTTAAGAGACATAACAGATGTTATTTGATAAGAGGAATTTAAAAAATGGAGGGACGAAAGGGAAGAAGAGGAGGAGCGGAAAGAGGAATTAGGGTGTGGATGGAAGGGGGGGGGGCACAGGAGGGTCGGAGAAATAAGTTTAATATCAGCTTCTGACCTCGTTTTAGCTCGACTAAATGAGACATTAGATTAAAGACACGGACAGAGCGCCCTGCTCGAGACGACTAGCATGAGAGAGTGAGTGTAAAAGAGAGAGAGGGAGACAAAATTAGTGTATTTGCATTTGCATAGAGAGAGAGAGAGAGAGAGAGAGAGAGGATGTGGCAGAAAGAGATGTTTTTAGCCTAATCTGAACAGCACTTCCAATTTATTCTTGTAACTGATGCATTAGGAAGATATTCTGGCCTCTTAATGAAGGCTTAATGAGATGTCAGGAGAGACATGTTTACGTCCACGCATACACACACACGTGCACGGCCAGACATGCGCGCAAGCACACAAAAGCAATGACTAAAGAGGGAAAGGGAGATTTGTTTGCAGACACATTTAAATTTCCCGTTAAGGCACAGATAATTGGCTAATTTTGCACTCACTTTTGGATGCTACCAGAGCAGAGCAGCAGCCTGCCTATACATTTGTGTCTTAAATCAGCGAAGGACTTGGTAGAGATGAATCTGCAGAGGTTTAACACATCAAATACTTAAAAGATTAAATAATTCACAGTTGTCGAGGTGCGTTTTAGCCTGGGAATGACAATCAAGACTAGACTACAATCGCAAGGATCTATATTAAAACTAATTAAACTTGACTTTTGTACAGTATGTCACAACTTTTTATAAATAAGCTACAATTTCTTAATCTTGCTTTTGATAGTTAAAGCGTGGTGAGATTCGTTCACAGCCATAAAAGAACAAAATGGAGGATAAAGTCGTGTCTCGCGACCTTCATCAGATTGGATCATATCAGCCTTTTTTTTTTTTTGGCTGCACCTCTATCAGATCTTGTTTTGAGCGCTGTGTCCTGATTCAGTTCTGGACATAATCAGCCCTGATAGGAAAATGAAAATGTGACCGTGCCATAACAATAACCTCATTAGAAAGGTTGAGCCTGTCCTCCCAAGAAGGAGCGTCAGTCGTTTCCCAAAGTGCCAAATGACGCTGTGACAAAGTGCTCCGGTGGCCGTAGTAATTATACAGCGCAAGTAATGATAATAAACTGTCAGACTTTTAACACGAAGACCACTGAGAGTCTCCTGTTCCCATTAACCTTAAAGTAGTCATTTCAAACCAAAGTACAGGTTTCCCTCACATGAAGAGAGGGCACAGAAAATGTACCTGAACAATGTTTAGTATTTTAATTTGTTGGACTTGTTGAAAGGTTTTTCTGCTGTGAAGGTAAATTTTACTCTGTTGAGTTTCTTTCACTGAGGTTTGGTTGTTCCTCCTTTTAACCTTAATGTGTGTGTACTCCCATGTTCTTCAAATCATGGTTTTGTTGTGAGTAAACCTTTTGCTTCTCACCTTCTGTGTAATGAAAGGAGCCCGAGTGCGTCTGTCTGTCCTTTGATTATCTTGACAAGCGTTCATCCGATCGACTCCACGCTTGGCGAATGTTTTGCTGAGGACCCAAAGAAGTGCAGCATCAAGTGTGAAGTTGTTTGAATGAATGGTTTCCAAGAAAGCTGCAAGCAGACTTACACCTGATGCATTAAACCCCACCCATCTGGTTCTGTTTCAACAGGTCCGGCAGCACATCGCAACCAATTTATGTGTGACTTCTTTAAGTCTCGGCTCCGGTGTCACCTGCCTGGAGAGCAGCTCTGGCACTGCAGTGACAGTTTCTGCCATTTTTTACATTTTCCCCTGTTGGCTCACTGGGATTTTGTTCAGGTAGTGAAACATGACGTGAGCATTCGCATAAAGAAAGGAAGCAGGAGTATCTCAGTCTTTGCAGTGTGGGTGGACTAATCTGCTTTCATAAAGCTGTTTTAGCATAAGATGAATGCATTTAAAAACAATAGTTGTGCCACATGCTGCATGTGTATTTTTAGGTTTCGCATGTGTAAACCCACCTAACGTCACATGCACATGGAAGGACAAAACCACATGAACACGATTTAAACTTCTAACACTTGAACAAAAACCTTTAAGCAGCTACATGGTCGACTTTTGAATGAAGATAAAGGGGGTGCATGTAGAGACAAAACTAAATAAATCTTCTCTTTGTGCAATACACTTCCACTGCTTTGTCACAAACAAATGAAAAATAACAGACATCTCAAACATGTGGCATGAAAATGAAATTAATACGTATATTTTGGCCATTTCTTAACCTTAGCCATGTTGCTCCAGGTTCATTTTGAGCCTCTTTTAGGTCATTGTTTTGTTTTTTTTACATGACATTTACCTCACAGGTCAGTCTCACTGCTCTCATCAACGCTGTTTGCATCAGCAGGCAGCTGTTTGCAGCAAACAAGCTCCGACAAATCCACCGCACACTACCTGCTCAGCACTAAACAGCAACCAAAGCTAATGACTAGCTGGCGAAGACAGTGGAACATCTTGCTGCTAACAAGCCAGATATTTTTTTCTCAGGTTTGTGGTGACCAGATCAGAGTGAAATAGAGTCGCTGTCACACTGTTCATCAGGTCTAAATGAATGTTGCTCTGCATCTGCTGGATGTGTGAACTGGCTAATTGCTGGCGGCCATATTAACTTTTTAAGGGATGTGTGTTTGTTAACTTGCAGAGAGGTTATTCGGCTTCTGCAGCTGTTGTGTGTGTGTTGTGTGTTACCTGTGTACATGTCTTTCCACGTCTGTGTGCTTGCGAATGTGCCCGTGTGTGGATACCTACACTGTTCTGCATGTGAGTGTGAGCTTTCATAACTGCACGTGTATGTTGGCTGTGTGTGTGTGTGTGTGTGAGCGCACACTCCCGGGATGCTGGGGTAAAACAGATGACTTGTCACGTCTGTCTCGCAGGAAGTGCATCTTCATTAGTAACCAATCAAAATCCAATTACAGCCAGTATCTTGGCAAATTAGGGCCCTGGCATTAAAATGATATGGTGCACGGATATATTTCCAATCACCGCAGACTTTAATTACCATAGTGTACCACACAGGCCACTCTTTAAGGGCGAGACGGGGGTGTATGGGGGGAGGAGGATGGGCAGAAAATGAGCATGAGCGAGAGGAGGAGTGTCTTTTAAAAAGTCTGTGAGGGGAGGGATGTTTGAGAGAGTAATGGTGTGGGTGATTGTGCATATTGTTCGTGTTGTGTGTGTGTCTGTTCAGGGGATTACACCCCACTTGTCTCATATCAGCAGAGCAGCAGAGGGGTATTACAGTTTGGATTGTGGATATTTTTGCTAACATCGTCGCCCCTGGGCCTGTTACCGTTAGAGGCTGGTTAAACGTGGCACCCCACGGGGCGAAGTAAATACACAAATAAGCCACTTATCTTGACTGACAGCGGCGGAGACAGCTCATCAGTCAGAAGGAGTCATCAGCAAGCAGAGGTGCCGGTTAGTTTAATCAGTTAATAAGACGGCCAGGTAGCTGAATCAGTTAGCAGTCAGTCAGCGAAGTAATCTTTCACTCGCTCAGAGAGCCTGTCAGTTAGTAGATGAGGCAAAGTGCCAGTCGGACAGTTTTTTTTAATTATTCACTCGGTTAGTGAGTCAAGCATGCAGCTAGTCACATTAAGAAAATAATTGAGTAATTAGTCGTCCGCCAACACATTTAGTTGTTTTTCACCTTCCCAAGATGTTGGTCAGGCGAGCAGATGAAGTCACACGTGAGCAGACTGCAGAGACAGTAAGCAGTCAGTCATTCAAGCTAATGAAAGTCATCTTGACTTTCATCACTGTAAATATCAAAATTTAAATGTTTTTGCTCCTCGTCCATCCAATACTGCCCATGCTGGTACGTCCAACTTTGTCTCCAACATCTTGAATGAACATGAACATGAACAAGTCCCTGCAGAGCTCCAAAAAAAAAAATGGAAATTTGGAAAATGGGAATAGAAACAGGGCCATTTTCGTCTGCTAATGATGATCATATATAGGACCCAAAGCTCTAGATCAGCTGCTAAATGGACCTTGAGGTCAAATTTGTCATTTTCTTTTCAAAAATGAACTTTGAAACTCAAATAAAACTGATATGTTCAACTACAGTTGAAGCTGTGAGTATATTTTATGTAATGCAGTATTTATATGGTAGAAAATGTATTTAGATATTTAGTTGTAATCAACAATTCATTCGATTTTACAACATGTTTGACACATTTCAAAGAGCGTTACTGCCGGACAATTATTCAGCGAGACATTTTCCAGCCAAACTCGCGTGGACTCGACACCGAGGGAGCCGTCGCAGCTGAGAGGAATGCTAATTAGCGGAGGAGAGGAAGGATTATTTCCCTGCCAGGTTGTTGATCTCTCTGTCTCCTTATCTGACATTGCCCTTAAAAGAAAAGCTGTGCTCATGTAACAGCATTAACAAAAAAAAAAAAGAATCGTTGTGTTGGCGGACCGAGTACACAACCTTGAGCGTGCCATGCAGGGGTGTCGTGGCAGATGTAGAGGTGGCTTTATGATGATCCCACCATCCTCCTATAAAATTACATCAAAGACAGAAATAGACAGAATGAGGAAAAGATAGAGTGAACACTTACATAAAATACACACAAATTAATCTTTCAGGACACCCAGGCATTTAGTTTGATTTACAGCATGTGAATATCTCATCAATTCGATAGGAAAATAATGCATTCAAGAAACTTACTTCCAGCGCAACATGCAAAAGTTGTTTCCCCGCTCTGTATGCAGGAACATTTTGTGATTGAAATTTAAGGACTCAAATGAACTCTTCTGCAAGGTTATGAGGCGGCGCGTCACGACACGACGCCGTACAGATTTGTGACTGTAAGTCATCAATTTTGCGAGCGAATCACCTCCCGTGTCTCCGCGCTCAGCTCTCAGAAGACGTAAATCCAAAACTGACTGTGTGCAGACATTCACTATACAGCCGATGTGTGTGTGTGTGTGTAAAGTGTGTGTTTTACAGTATGTTGATGCTTTTTGCTGGCTACAGTTTGTGCCTTGCTGTAGTAGGAGCGCAAATTTGCATGCGTAGTGATAATCAATTCGCCAGCGTCAAATGGAAAACATCACTGGTGGAAATGGATCCCTTCTCATGTTGATTGGTTGTTTCTGGCACCAGAGAGCCACTGCGCCCAGCAACTGCTGAATTTAGCCCTCGAGGCAGACTAAATGAAACACTCAGGCATTAATCCAAACTACGCCTTGCTACATGAATCTGAAATAACAGCACAAGTCATGAATTTGTTGCCAAAATATCGCAGCGCTCTCAGTGTTTATGCAAAAAAAAAAAAGTCCGCTAATATCTGTGATGTGATGTGTTCAACAGCCCATTTCAATGGTGGAGTAATTAATTAGTGATACAGTGTTAACATGAAAACCCCTCTGAGAGCATTGTTTGCCATTATCATGGGGATGATACGTTTAAAATCACTGATTGGCTGCCTGCTTTCAACAAGCTTTGGCATAGCTGTCGACTGAGCGCGTCTTTAGCAGCTCACAAGTTTGGCTGTAAGCGACTCGTGTTTGATTCTCATTTGAGCTTTAGCAGATGCACCAGTTCTCCGACTGTACAGCTAGTGAACATGGTTGAAACGTTCAGCGTTATTGAAGGATAGAAGCAGTTTTTTGTTTTGTTTTTTTCTAAAGCTGGCTTGTTCTGGGTCATTTCTTTCAGTTTTTGTTCTTTGATTTTAACGACAGTGAAGCTAGCCATGTTACTGGATCTGCAGTAGAAGGAGCTTAAATAAAAATAAAACTCCTTAAGAATGAGTGTTTGTGTGTGTGTAAAAAAATTAAATGTCAACAGATCCCACAAAAACACGTTAGTGGCCACTTTCTGTCTTAAAATATATACAACATTTTCTTCCTTTAATTGATTCATTCAATAACTTACGCTTTAAATTTCAACTGCTTTCATCACTCGTTTTTTCAAACACTTTAACTGCTTTCAATTCTTACTTGTGAATTTATTTCATGACCTCAACCACACACGTACGCTTAAACTGACACGTGACAACTTAATTCACTTCTTTCCTTCAGTGCCGCAATTTCATCTGCTTATTGAGCTTAATTTAGTCATTTATTTATATTTGACTGCAACTTTAACCGCGACTTCATCTCTTTTAAATGTTTCCACAGCAACATCTGTACATTTTGTTCAGGAACTAATCTTATCCGTATCCATTCAGTTCCCATAACGGCAGTGTAAGTTTTCAGCGTCTCAGATTTACGACACATCAGTGGAGGTAGGCGGCGTTGGTTGCGCCGCTTTAACGAACATCTGCTCTCAGCAGCTCCTCAGACTTCTGCTTCTGTACCTGTGCTGCCACAGATTAACGCGGAAAGTAGAGAGCATAATGAGTGAGAACGCACCGGTTACGGTGTAATGCTGTATTTAATCCTCCTTCATTTGCTCACCTTTCCTCCTTAACCTTAAACTAATTCTGTTTTTTTTCTGCTTCAGGGAAACAGTTGGAAGAAAATGACTTCTTCGCTGCTGCGCTGAACTGTAAGACGTATCACACATCATCTCATATTATTTAAAGACCTGGCCTCACAGGTGGTGCTATCAAAACAATCCACGTACTAAAAAGTTTGCGTGGCTCACATTTACATTTTTCTTTTACTTTTCATAATGTTAAAAAGGTCAGCCTCTGTAACAACACAGAAACAATGATCTTTTCTTACCTTATCTCTGCATTGATATACATTAAATACCTCTATATTTATTGCAATCTAAATAGGTAATTTCCTGAAACTAGCTAATAATAATAATAATGATATAAAGGTGTCAGGATGGCAATTTCCTGGACCTGAAGCCTTTCATTCGCAGGTTTGATCCCACTTTATGTGTCAAATACCAGGAAAGACGATGACTCACAAGTTGTATAAGAAGAGAGCACCAGGTAAAACAGAGTAGGCGATGTAGATTAGTGCCAAGGTCAGTCGATGAATTATTATTACTGATTTATGATAAAAATAATCATTAGTTGCAGACCTAATGAAGATATACTGTAGTTGTGTGGACCTGTCGCCCTGCAGTCTTCATTTCACACCTATGAAATGTCATGTCAGCAGTACAGTTAAGCTCATTTCTGCTTCATGTTCTGAACTGTTCACTCAAAACAGGCTCGATAAATAAGATTATAACTGCTTCACACAAAATAATCTTGACTGGATAAATGTGCATGTGCATGTGTGCAGAGTGAGTGCTGAATAACTGTTTAATAATAATCACCGCAGACCGCTTTATTTAGTGAAGACCTCGAATGCCGGCAAGGCTGCAAGAGAGACAGAATCCTTGAAATATTAAGGAGGAGAGAGAGACAGAGGCAGCGGATGATAAATGTGTCCCTCGATCACACACTCTGGACCCATATTACCTTCTTATTCTGCACGGGTCATTGGCAAAATTACTTAACCCAAGGCTGGCAGAATGGTCAGAAATAAAAAGAACAGTATTTATTACATTTCAATATCATTCCCCGCACACTAAGGCCTGGCACAGAGTCCCTTAAAGCTACTGGAGAATTTCACACTTGGAGAGGCCTTGGATGGCAGCAGAAAAAAAGGCAGTTCGAAATCTCTTTGGGTAAATGGCAGTATAGATATTATAGTATAGTATATAAAACGTGCCTTCCATAAACTTTCTGGCCTTCAAATGCACGTGTTTTGTTTTTGGTGTAAGTGGAGATTGATAAGGCGGATCAGACACTTTACTGGATTTCAATTACAGATCATACGTTGTTTTTTTACTGATTCTGCTCGGACTGATCGAAATGCTGCAGAGGAAGATTAAAGATCTGAAGACTGGAGGTGCAAGGTGTACATTAGAGAAGGTGTCAGTCAGTTTTCAGCATGTCTGGAGCACACCTGGTAGCTCTGCATGTCTTAATAACATCAGCATGTGTCTCAGCTAATTTACTTCAGCAAGAAGGTAAAGATGTTGACTCAGTCAGAGTAAGACAAGAGGGTTAGCTGAAAGCAAAAACCTTTTTTTTATCCATCAAAAATGACAAAGAGTTTAAATTGTTGTGTAAAAATGAGAATATACGATTTAATACTCACTATAAATCAAATTAAGGAGAGGTGACCTGATTTGTTAAATGTATTAAAAAATAAATAAATGATAATATTGACTATGATATAAAATATTTACTAATTAATACCTGCATCTGAAACAGCACCAGAAAACTGCGTAAACTCAAATAAAAGTAAAATCACCTCAATATTAATCAGCAGTCACTTAGTTGCGGCTGCAGTTTGGAGCCTCTCGTCAACACGGCTGAGCGAGACCTTGTTCCTTCTTAAAACCTTAAAATCAGCCTCTGCAGCCCGGACTCGTGCTGATCAGAAGACTCTTTGCAGAGACACGAATGGTCACAACAGACGCGGTGCACTGGGCGTGTTGTTCTCAAACACACATACACACACACTCACACTCACACGCATGTGAAGTTCAGCCACAAATGCCCTGTGTTGTAGACAAAAAAAAACACATTCAGTGATGGAGAGCAAAGAACAAGAGTTCTGGGACAGACGGTCGTAATCTCGTTTTTAATTAGGCCTTTTAAGAATAAGCATGCCGGCTTTTTTTCTTTCTTCTTTTCAAGTCGAGATAAAATCACAAACACAATGTGGCAGAAACACTCAAGGGCAAGCATGAGCACTGACACACACACACACACACACACACAGACAGTAGATTAAGATAGTATTATTATGCTGACCATCGTGACCTTGTATGTGCAGTGATACTCTGCGTGTGCATGTGTGTGTTCACTAAGTCTTCACCACTTGCAGCTAGTTATAATGAGCAGCTCAAGTCATGGTGTGTGTGTGTGTGTGTGTGTGTGTGTGTGTGTGAGGTCCTCCAAAATTCACAATATTTTGTTAATCAAGTTACCCTGGCAAATAGGATCACATCAAAGCACACACTCATGATCACACACACACACGGTGGCTCAGATAGTATATCTGGAATATCTTTTTGTGACAGTTTTTTATGGTGTATGCAATGATGGAAAGTCAGTATCTTGCTTTAATTTCTTATTTGGATCTTTCTGTCTCTTCACTGCTGTTGTTGAATTGACATAATTAAAGATTTAATCTCATCTCGCCAGTGTTGACCCTCCTCGACGGTGAGAGGCAATTTAAATCAACAAATGGCTGACTTATGTGGATACCTGCCATTTGTTAGAATCAGCCACGGCAAAAAAACCTGCTCGTGAAGTACGGTAACCTCTGCAGAGCCGATGCTGTTGATTTCGACACGTGAAAAATCCAAACAGTGCGAATCTTGTTTCTTTCAGTTCGCTGGCTCTGTTTGAACAGACTTAATTGGCTTTGCTAGAGAGGAGGTTTACACTGACCAGATGATCGGCGTTTCCAAAAGCAGAGGAGAGCACTGCAAATGTGTCGTTTTTGGCCTCGTTATCTGCAGGAGTCCAGGGACGGCAAAGTCGGTCGGTCCAGATTGAAATATCTCAACAACTATTAAATGGATTGACATGAAATTTTACACAACATTTTTTTTTTTTCCAGAAGATATTCACCCTCATAACCAGGGTGAATATTGACTCTAGGATTGGGACACGCAATAATTAGCAACCTTTATTGGTGTCCAGCAAGTTGACACCAACATGTTGTCTGTGTTATTTGCAGAATCCCATCAAACTACTGATGTTTTAGCTTTTGGTCATTCATTTGTTTTCCTCCCACAGAAAAGACAAAGAGTTGTTCTGACATTAGTCGGTGAGGGAGGAGAGAGTCTGTCACATTCACGTCTCACACTCATACTTCCTCAGCTGGGGATTTGAACTTGCAGCCTCCCACAGCAAAATAACAAGGTATGAGATTACACTTTCAGCATACAAAAGTGGGGCCCTTATCTGTTTGAGCTGGGAGAGATTATTACTACTAAGTCATTATCTCTCCTTTCAGGCTTATACCACTGTGGCTGCTATTACTGCCACAATGGCCTTCAGCTAGACGCTGAGAATAGACTCATTTACTTCAGTTTTATTACATTTCAGATAGCGGCAACTTTATCTCTGCGTCTGTCCATCTGTCTTTATGAGTGCACGCCTGTGTGTTGGACCAACCGACAGATTACTTTATTATCTTTGCGTTTCATTTTCGATAGCCGCCGATTGTCCCCCCCGTAACTATCTGTATTTCTCTTTCATGGCGCTCTCTCACCACTCCTTTTTAAAAAGATGTGACATTAGCTGGGCTTTAATTGTCGACTGCCAGCAGCAGAGACGAACAGACCAAAAAAAAAACTTGGAGGATTTGTCTGCGAGAATGAGAAAAAAAACTGAAGAACGACAAGAGAGGTTGCCAGGAAATTTATGAAATTACATCAGGACAAACCGAGATGGGGAATTGTTGGAAACTACACACAAACACTCCGATGATCTACTCTAAATCAACTAAATAAGCTGTGCTGCACCCCGAACAGAGTTTATCTGCAGTATATCCTCAGTAAACACTGTAGTTGCTTTTCTTTGTAAACCTGGCATCCTTGGTTCTCAAGAGAGTCTTGTAGTAAAAGTACAATGTGGCCGAACTTATGTTAATATGCATCTGAATAAGTAGTCTGATAGACCTTTTCTGTGCTGAAGTCATGATTACGTCACAGTGTCAGCTGGAGGCAAAACAAAGGACAAAACTAGAGGCAAGCATGAATCACTTCAGAGTAAAGGTACTACATCAGCTACAGAAAGAAATGTCATTTTGGTTTGGTTTGTTGGTTAAATACCATAGGACAAAAGGATTGGATTGAGACTGTAAATGTTTGCAGAGCACACTTCATGTCAGGTAAGGTGAAATCAAATCTGCTTCTGTGGTGTGTCAGAAATCAGAAATTCAGGATCAAGATGATTTCTCCCGTACCACTTGTTCGTCTTTTAGCGTGTTAACAAGTGCAGTTTGCCACCCTTAAACAGATTTTGTCTGCGTTTTGTCAACAGACAAAACAACAACATCCACGCCCGCAACAAACAACACTTTATTTAACTTCGCCTGGTGTGAAATGATCGCCGCAAACATGAGCATGTTTGATGAACTCCTCATCAGTTCTTTGCTGGAAAAGCAACACCGATGTGACAACCGTACCATATCATCACTCATAAATGTGTCTTAACTGTAGGGAAGGAACATTTGGCTCATCTAAAGTCTGCTGGAACAGACTTCTCGATGCTATAAATGCACTGCAGGAAAGCTTTATTGAAAAGCTGAAGGTGAGAACGGATGGATGAGCGAGATGAGGAGACAACCTGCGAACGGTGCAGAAATAAAGTTCGGTCTTATCCTCGAACTTCAGTGTCAAATCACACTTAGTTTGATAGTTCCAGAATCTAACTTAACTTTTCTTAGCTTTAGGTTTGGTTAATTATATTTAGCAGTGTTAGACAGCGAGCGCACAACACAGGTGACCTCGAGTGTGACTTTTCATAGATAAAAAATAAATAAAACAGACACAGAATCACAACATGATAGTAGGAACCAGTAGAGCCACAGTCACGCTTGTCGGCACTTTTTTTACTTTCAGAATAAAAAAGTCAGCAGTAAAGTCCAATTGTGTCTCCTGCGTATATTAAACCTGAGTGACAAAACTCAAAGAAAATAAAATGTGACTCTTATAAACCTCTGAGTGGGCTGACGAGCTCTCAATCCTTCATACCTTCACATCGCCGGTGATGCAACAGAAACAGAAAAATGATGCGCGAGGAGGAAAATTTGTCTTTATAAAAACACATTTTAGAACGGTGACATTTTGAAATGGAGGATCTGCAGACTGGGCTGAACGTTAGAAATAAACACACACGAGAGAATACAACCCCCCACGCCTGACAGTTTTACGCAATGTTTCACATACTCTATAGGTCCCATTTCCCAACATGGTACACACAAAACACACAAAGGTACTTGCACTATGGGGTTCATTCATTAATGGCTTGATGCTTTCAACAAACACAAACAAGCACATCAACCTCTCCCTGCAGCCTTTCACCTTTTGGCTTTATGTTACTGTCACTTTTTCATGTTGGACCATCTCCCTCATCACCACTGAGAGACCAAAATGTGACCACTCGTAGGACTCAGAACAGGAAGATCTGAAGTGACCAGGAGGCCACCAGAAGCAACAATAATCTGTATGATGATGGTGGTTTGCAGACACTCACTGTAGCTGTATGTTTTGATTAAACTGATGTTAAAGCAGGATGTATAAGTCCAAATTTTGAGGATTTCCAGTCATCTGTAGATTCAAGTTTGTAAAAAATATTTTGATTTTAACATATCAACTTGCTCTTGAGTGATAATTAACACACAGCCCATCACTTCATGGCTTCTCCTGTCTTCAACTTTCCACAGTTTGTAAGAACATCTCCCTCAATTCTCTCTGTTTTTAACTATTTTAACAAACCCTCATTAAAGAGTGGCCATGTCAGCTTCCCTAACAGACCAGTACACATAACATACACACCCTATTTATATATAACTCTAATTAACCAAACCCACTACTGAGCAGTTTGGACACTCATCTTCCTTAATTTGTGACAAATCCTGTTTTTCAGTGCTAATGAAACCACGTGTTAAAAGATAGCTTGAAACGAGGACCTCAAAGCAGCTCCAGTCTCGGAGCATTAATCTTAATGATACATGCGAGGCGTGTTTGGAGAATTGATGAAAGAGGCATAAGCCAATCAATTCTTCCTCCTTCAGCAAAAAGGCGTCAAATCTCCGTTTCCATGAGAATGTGGATCCTGCAACTTTTTGTTTTTATATTTTTTATGATGGAGAAAATCGGGATGATGTCTTCATTTCGGTAGTCTAAATATAACGCTCGCGGGGGAAAAGACAATATCAAGAACTCGCAGAAACAAACAGTACTTTCTCCACAAGCCAAACATTTTCTCACACACAGTCTCAGAGAAAACATCGTACACACTGACGGCGCAGACAGATTTGTTCTCGTGAACGCTCAGTGCTGCTCGGCAGTTTCTTCTTTCTCTGACTCAGTTCTTCTCACCACTTCTCTCCTCCATCTCCTTCATTCCTTCCTCACTACTCTCTTTATCCTCTGCCACTCTTTCCCTTTTCTCTGCAACATCATTGTCTCTTTTTTCTTTTTCTCTCTCAGCAAAACTATCTTAACCTACTGCCCAATTCAGTTTTCTCTGCTTTAATCTCCAGCCCATTGTCTCTTTTTTCTTTTTCTCTCTCAGCAAAACTATCTTAACCTACTGCCCAATTCAGTTTGTCGTTTTCTCCAGCCCGGCTTGTAATCGTCCATGACTCAACATAAAACTGGATCAACAATGTAAAAACAGCCTATTCACTTAAAAAAAAAAAGATGCACAATACTATTTTTGTTAGTTTTGTTGTTTGAGTCACTGTGGCGTTCACTGGCGTTACTCCAAAAGAGTGCTCACTCAAAAAATGCTCACTTGCTCATAGTCCTGTGTGCTGTGCTCATAGTCCTGGGTGTGTGTGTGTGCGTGCATGCGTGTGAGTGCATGGCATGTTTCATATCTTTAAGTCACATTTTCAGGGAGATAGATGACGCTGTTTGTTTGTGCAGCCTGTTGTTTTTTAAAAAAAAAACACACACACACACACTTGTGCATACTGAAATTTCCATCTCCGCAAATCAGACGTGTGTATCTGTGCATGCATCTGTGAAAGTGAGAGTGTGTGATGTCTCCATCTTGCTGACATAGGCAGTAAACAAAAACAGACATTTTTGGAGCATCTTATTAGGCAGTGAAAACAGATGAAAGCAACAAAATGCACACAGCCTCCCTCTTATAGGATGTTGCAGCTCAACATTAATTACATGCAAATGACTAGATGTGATTTTATTAAACACTCACCAAGACAAAGTAGATAATTACTGAAACTAACCACATGGGGAGTAATTTTTTTATTGCTGTCGTGGCCTGATTAGATAAAAAAAAAAAAAAACATTCAAGAAACTTTAAAAAGAAGTTGTGAATAATGATTCAAGAGAGTTGGAAAGATTCACAAACAGGAATGGAGAGACTTTGGCAGGCAGGGAGGCAAGAACGAACAAGCTACAGGGCTGCAGCTAATGATTATTTTACCAGACATTCATCTTTTGGTTATTTTTACAATAAATGATATCTTTTTTAGGCTAAAAGAAATCTAAAAAACAAGAAGCTCAAGATGAAAATGATGATCATCACACTGTCCCCATAATTAGGTGATCATGTTTAAGCACATACAGGAATCTGACCTGCCATTAACACTGTCTTTTACTTTTAATTTTAAGTTAACGTCAGTGATGAAAATACAACCATGTCTTCCAACGGATTAAATCACAGTTTCACAGTATTACACTGCGGTTGGTCGAATTTAATAAGGGACTGTGGAGACTGGTCTCCATTTCTGCTTTATTAGGCACAGCTCGGAGAGGCACCAAGGGTGACGCTGCTGCGATTTCATGTGTACATGACATGTGCTCGATGAACTCTCCCAACACAAGACCGATTGTTTGAAATAATACGATTGCGCCTGCGGCCCAAGTAGTGTAAGTTCCCTTTGATAAATTCTATTTAATTATCTCGCAATTAACTAGTCCATTAAAAGTCTATTGGACAAGATGGCAGCGAGCACTTATTGTATTTCCTCCCATATAGGAAATGAGGGAGCGGAGGGGTAAATGGGCCGCTCATCTGTCAGTGTGTGTGTGTCTGTGTGTGTGAAAGAGACATTATGTGCAAAGTCTGGGTGGCGGCGGGTTAAATTAAGTATGTAGACACAAAGATAGGCCAGAAGGCTAACAGCTGTATGTATGTGTGTGTGCGTGTCCATGCCTGAGGCTAACAGCTCTGACTGTGCATCTCTCAAAGTGAATGAATCTGTCTTTCTGAATGGATGTGTGTGTGTGTGTGCTTTTAACTGCTTGTATGTGAGTGCCGACCATAAGTCTAACAGCTCCGATCGGATAATGTAGAGAAGATGAACAGGGACATTTTCATTATTAAAAGCCGAGTTCTCTTCTCTTTATTCCGACTCATTAAGTATGAATTGTGTTAATATTTCCATTTGTCTTTGTTAATGTCATCTCCATCTCTTGCCTTCCTCATTCTCTCCCCCGTGTGAGTCGTTACAAGTTTCTAAAAAAGTACTTTACTGCACTTTGAAGTCATTACACTGCGCTCGTATTGTATTTCGCATCCGTGCTATCACAGCAGCGGCAGGTGGTTGCACTGTTGCTCTTCTGCAGTATTTTCACTCATTTTAAACGCCAATTGGAGTTACTCAAGAAGAAGGAAAAGAAAACTATTTATGACAACCGTCTCGGCTCTCCATTATTGTTCATGTCTCGTCCTCAGAAGAAGCTGTTTGCAAGCTAATCACAGTGCACCCTGCTAACTGTCGCCACCGAACAAGACTTTTATCCTGGAACAGCTTCCTGCTTCGCTTTTAAACGTCTGCCCTCTTTTTTTCTGTTTGTTGACATTCAGCAAAATGTGCCCGGTTGGATTAGAGACAAGGACAATGTGGACCTTGGCCATGTAGGAATAGTCAAGGTAGAACAGTCGAGATGTGCAGACCTTGGGTCACTGTTTGACCTTTATGCCACCTAGGCCATCGAGGCTCAAGAATGATTTAAAGTTTAAAACTGATGGATGTCAGTTTCTAACTGATTATCCTTATTTGTTGTAGTTTCACAGTCTGTGATAGATCTCTTCATACATCAAACGCGACAGCTGCAGAGCTACCGAACGACCACGAGCTTCAGAAGTGTCTCTCGTAGGACTGACGGCGATTAATTGCAAAGTCATTACATATTATGCAGCGCACGATATAACAGCAGAGAGGGCCAATACGCCGCTGTCAATTTAAGTAACACCAAGATGAAAAAAGGCAAGAAAAATGAACAGATTTGGCTTCCTGATAAAATGAGTGATGACTAAAGGGAGAGTCAAGTGCAGACGGAGAAGGACTTTCAGGGTGTCCCGGAACCGGGAGAGGAAATTCAGCCGACCCCCGTGTCCCCGCGTAATAGAAGGAGCAAAATCATTTGAAAGCAGGCCAGCAAGTCTGCCCTTCTACCGGAATTTGAACTGTGGCCAAGGTTTGCCTGATAAAGGAGGGATAAACTATTAGGACTAAAACCTAGCCGCACCCTCCGCTCCTCCCTGAGAGGAGCAACCAGCCGGTTGCAACAGAAACTTTGCCAACCTGTCGCGCCGTTTCTCCGAGGGAGGGGACCAAACCGGTAGGAATTAAACTCAGCCGACCCCTCTACCCCTCTTAGCTGGAGCCAATGGATCAATCTCACTTTAACAGCTCGGCTTGCTCGCGTGTGTGCACAGACACGCATCCACGAGCACAAACACACACATACACACACATACACACACATATACACACACACACACACACATATACACACATACACACACATATACACACACATATACACACACATACACACACACACACTGAGCAAAAGTGAGGTTGATTTCACTCTAACATCGGCGACTTCCCATCCAGAACGCTCACTGAAGGAGAAAAAATCAAAAAGGCTGCAGGCCAGAAAGAAAGAAAGATTTGAGGGGCAGAAAAAGCAAAAGACAAGAGGAGACAAATGGAGAGGGGAGGGAAGAAAGAAAAGGGACATGGAGGGAAAAAAAGACACAAAGAGAAAAAAGAATAATTGGTGGTGAATGCTGTGGGTATCAGGAAGGAGAAGACATTGATATCAAACACTAAATCCCCTCACTGCGAGTCCATTGGAGCCATTTTATTTTAAATTCTCCCCAAAAGTCTGTAGGAGTCTTTGCAGGCTCTGCCAGTTTTAGTTTCAGGAATTACGCGCACTCTCCGTAATGCTCATGACATATTTCACGCCTTCTTTATTTCATGCCGATTCAGAGCACTCGCCACCGCCACCGCCCGACGTATGCGACGCCAAAGCCTGAACGCACATGGTGTAGGGTCTTTATATAACACGCAGCCTGCCAAATAACATTAAGAGCTTGTGTTTTTGTGGGGGGCTGTGTATGAAATAAGGTAATGATTTTTATTTATTTATTTATTTTTTTGATAGGTAGATAGGTGGATGGATGGATGGATGGATGGATGGATTGTACAGTACGTGATGGATGTGAAGCAGGCCCGGGTGTCATGATGGGATCACACAACACCCCCCTGCTCACAGCTATCAGTAGGAAGGTGCTAAGAGCTCAGAGATGTTCTCATCTCCTCTATGATGTGTTATGAATGATAAGTAGTTGTCTGTGTCTGGCTACTGGAGCAAACAAATGAGACTGTCTTTCTCGTGTTTTAAACAATGTTCGATCTGATCGTCGCGGCATGGTGGGAATTTGTCTCGGTGACACTGACGCACAGAAAAGTGAAGACTTGTTCATTCAAGTGCTGGGAAATTCTTCTGCAATGTGGTGAGAACTTGGAAACTGCTATAAATTCATACATATATATACAGAAGTCAGTAGTGCCTTTGTATGAATCCACATTTGTGCAGCTGCAGAGGAGGAGGAGAGTTTGCAGCAGTGCACCACAAGTTAGAAGCACTATAAAGCATGAGACAATACAGCATTAAGCAGAGAAAGACACAATAATGTGCAAACATTGTAAGATTGTACATTGGATGCATTAACAATTGGAAGATTACACAAACTGAACAGCCTTTTTTTCTGTTCGACTGTGACACCACTTTAGTTGGTTTTCAGCTGAAATGAATGTTTCTGGGTAGCAGGAGAAAATGACCGGCCCTGAATCCGGAGAATTAGCATCAAAGGTCTTAAAGGATTTATACACTGCTTCAGTTCAGATTTTAGTCCTGATCGCAATCACCTTTATTTACTATCTTTAAACGTAATAGTGACTAAACACATAACCCGAACTCCTGCATCCTAAAGTAGCACTACCCTCTGAACGCTGCATTTAATAAATTTCACATACTTTGCAGGTAAAAGCACTCTGGAATTGGACAGGGACGTTAACTCTCCTCTCAGTAATTTATAGGTGCAATAAAAATCATAAGCCCCACTCTGATGAGGTGAATATTTGAGGGGGATGTGGGTGATAAACTTTGGCCCTGCTCCTCAGTAACTGGACTCATCATTCAGGGTATTTTAACCAGTGCTAAATTACAATAATAGACAACACCCTTCGTGGCGTACCACATATAAACCAGGCACATGAAGGCAGCTTAAAGCTGACAATACAACAGGATGTTTTACCCTCGGGAAGTTTTACCTCCTGGGCTTCCAAAGCGGCGCTCCTCCTGACAGATCGGCCTACGCATTGAAACAAAAGGTCAGTATCTAGACAGGACCTGAATCATTGAAGTGTTAAAAAAAAAAAGTTATTTGAGTCTGTAATTTTAATCTCACATGCTCAGGACAGGATTAACGGGATAGCACATGAAATATTAAAAACACGAGAGACATAAATCCTGTCAGAATGAGGCAACACGCAGGTAATACAACAGTGTTTCTTTACAATAATGAATTATCTCCTTGTGACAGGGCGATGTTCATTAAAATATAGACAAATAGACAGTCTGTCGTCCTGTGAGACCCCTTCTGTTCATGGTCATGTGACTCAGAAAGAGAGTGACACAGTGACTATCTCAGGTGATGGCTGGATGTCAACATAAAGTTTGTCTCTCAGCTTTTCCAAAATAAGAGCATTTTAGCATAAAGATCATGTCTCTTTATGGATATTACAAAAAGTGATGTTTTCTTACTACCTACAGTAACTAAAGCTGTGATTATGTGTCATATTGTCATTGTGTCAATCTTATTTTGTAGCTGTAGTCAGGAGAGGAAGTTAAGAAATTAAGTGTTTTTATTTGCATGTGATGGTGCATGTGAATGTTTTTTAAATGCAGACCAGTCTTCCTCCCATTATTATTCAAAGTTCAAAGTGTTTTTTTATCCTCAGAAAGTTTACGCCACATAACACTGATACCGCAGGTACAAACGGGGCGGAGGCAAATCCATTAGTCGTGCAGTGAGACTTTTAATGTGGTTACTTTCAAGAACTGTGCTTTTTTTTTTTTTTTTGCTTCTCTCTGGCTGCGTATTTTGAGATGACTTTGCACAATACAAGTCATATCAATCCCAGGTTTTTTAATTTTTTTTTTAAAACAGGATGCTAAAAGTTGCTGACATTGCCATACAGTAGCGGCCATAACTTAGGCTATGGCAGAAAAGTGCAAACTTTAAATGTATTAAACTGAAGAAGGGTGTATTTTCATCACTTAAGATTGAGGAATGGGGTTTCTTCTTTCAAGTGTTACATTTCAATTGAGTTTATCAGTGGTGGTTATAGTAAAATTATGCTTAAATGTGGAGACTGACGGCGGATATGCAAACGTAGCTGCACCAAAGAAAGCTCTTTCTCACTAAACTGCACTCAGACTGCAAATTTGGGCCTCGCTGTGATGTTCAAGTTATACAACGAATGGCAAAACTGTGGTATGACTCTGTGTGTGTCGCTTGTAGAGAGAGAGAGAGAGAAGGAATTGGTATATTAGTGCATGACAGAGAGAGAGTGAGAGGGATTGCTAGAAAAAGAGACGCAGGAAGGAATCCCACCTGAGGGAGAAAACACTGGATCAGTTTTAGTGAAAGAGAGAGGGAGAGAGGAAGGTGCTACTTTGGCTGCAGAGTGAAATGTCTTCTGTTAGGCCACCTAAGTCTGAAGGCACAAACCTCAGCGTGTGTGTGTTTCTGTATATACAGTGCTCAGCATAAATGAGTACACCCCAACTGATTTGTCAGAAAACCTTAAGTTTCCTTTCAGAATCAACATTTTCTATGGGATACTATACTATAAAATACTCCCACAAATCTGGGCCATTGATTGCAAACAAGATTAGTTAATTTGCACATACAAAAGAGTAATTTTCCTAACAAATTCATTAAAGACCATGTTGCAAAAATGAGTAAATCCCCTCCCATTTCATGCTGTCAGCAATGGCACCACACGCAAGAGAAATGTCACAAGACCTGAGAAAGAAAATAATTTCTTTACACAAGAAAGGTGAAGGCTACAAGAAGATCAGCAAATCTTTACTGGTCAGTCAGAATACTGTAGCAAAAGTGACACAAAAATTTAACAAAGATGAAAGTGCAACCATTTCACAGAGACGTCCAGGCCATCCACGGAACACCTCGGCAGGAGCGTCTTCTGATGAGAACAGTTGAAGAAAATCGCCACCTAAGTTCTCTGCAATTAGCTAAAGAAGTAGAAAGCCAAACTGGAGTGAGTGTTTCCCGTGACACAATGCGGGGCACACTGCAGAGGAATGCATGCATGCATGGTGTCGTCCATGAAGGAAGCCTCTCCTAAAGCCCATGCACAAAAAAGCCCACCTACTCTCTATACTCTGGAGTTATGAGACCAAGATAAATGTTTTTGGAACTGATGGCTTCAAAACTGTATGGCATCGCAGAGGTGAGGAGTACAAAGAAAAATGTGTGAGTGCCTACAGTGAAACATGGTGGTGGCAGTGTCCTTATGTGGGGCTGCATGAGTGCTGCTGGTGTCGGGGAGCTGCATTTCATTGATGGTATCATGAATTCACAGATGTACTGCTCTATATTGAAAGAGAAGATGCTACCATCACTCCGTGCCCGTCGCATTGGCCCGATCGTCATGCACTTTTCTAACATGACAATGATCCAAAACACACATCTAAGGCCACTGTTGCATTTCTGAAGAAGAACAGGGTCAAAGTGATTCAGTGGCCAAGTATGTCTCCTTTATCTGAACCCAAGTCAAACACCTATGGGGAATTCTGAAGAGACAAGTTGAGCATCACTCTCCATCCAGCATGCAGGCTCTAAAAGAGGTCGTTCTTGAAGAATGGAAAAAGTTAGATGCTGCAAAATGTCGCCTACTTGTTCATTCCATGCCTAGAAAACTTGGTGCTGTCCTTAAAAATCATGGAGGTCATACAAAATACTAGATGTAGTAGTTTTTGTTGTGTGGTGTATTCATTTTTGCATCAACTTATTTGAGTAAAACTGAAGATTTTGTAATCCAACTTATATTATTAATCTAATTCATGTTATGAGTTAAACAAATGTTCTATAAAACTCAGTCTTGTCAAAATTTTTGAAATTGTTCTTATGTTTATTGAGATATTGATTAAAATCTTCACTTTTCAAAGGGGGTGTACTCATTTATGCTGAGCACTGTAAATGTGCGCATTAGTGCATATGTGTGTGTTTGTGTACATGGGCACTGTTTAGCTAAACCTCCTTAACGTTTAAAATGTCATGCAAATGCCTCCTTTAGTTCGCCCGGATTCAAATGAAGCCTTTTTAAAATGTGTGTGGGATGATGTGTGCAGCGCGTCTCTGGTCTTTGTGAGGGGAGGAGAGCAGAGATTAAATCAACTGAGTTCCCCTGACAGCTCCCTCTCTCGCTCTGCCTCTTACTCTCTCTCTCTCCCTCTCACACACATATACACACACACACACACACACGGTGATTCTCTACCTGGAGTGCCTCAATCTAATCTTCGCCAGGTCAGACAGATGTATACAGGGCTACGAGAAGCAGGGGAGCCATGTGTGTGTATGTCTTGCAGATGGGGATTTCTGCCATGTTAACCACAGCAACATGATGGATGGCAGGGCACAGACGCGGACATATACACCCATTTCATAAAACCAATAACCTGCTCTGGGCTGCGCTGCATGGAAAATCTATCAGAGCTGAGATGGCGGCGTCATAACTCGCTGGGTTTGGGAAGACGGCGGTGTAGCAAAACATCTTTTTTTTGTGTGTCTCATAAAGCGGCGAGCATGATGAGAAGTTGAGATAATATGCTGAAACCGTTTGGAGTTTTCCTCTGTCAAACAGTACAGCATACTTTAGCTGAAATATGATTTCCATATATCCGCAGCCTGTTGTGGGTTATTACTGTAATAATACCTGAGAGGGCATTCTTTACTGTGATTATGGGTATGACAGTGATTTAGAGACGTACGCGTACTGTCGGCAACAACAAAGTGCCCGCAGCAGCACCAGAACGCGGCCTCGTGGGTATCGTGGCTTTCATGCAACAGTAACCGGCACATGTGCTCAGTGAAAGGCTTCCTCGGGAGGAAGCTTATGTGAACATGACAATAAAAAAAAGGCAGGATAAAGCGAGGAAGATCATAAACTAGCCCCCCGGTTGCCAAAAGCATCTAATAAAACACAGCAAGCTGTATTTTACGAGACTCATCACTACTGGTTTGAACGCCTCTTCGACCTATCAAATTGCCTGGCTGAGAGTGCACGATGTATAACGCTTGGCGTGTTATAATCGCTGGTGGACGGAGATAACGAAAGCGGTAGCAGTTCTCGGGTAGAGTCGGGTAGAGATCCAGCATTGACTCGCTTAGGGGGGCTTTTAGTGGGTCCAAGCAATATGACAAATATTTTACAGCTGCACCAGGTTTTAATGTAAAAATATTTCCATCAAAAGCACCTAAAAGAATAAAGAAAAATGTTCCTGACTTACAAATGAGGGTTAACAGTCTGGGGGATATATATATCTCGAGTTAATATCTGCAGACAGTCTTTGGAAAAGTCACTTGAGCTGCAGAAAAGGAAGTTGCTCTGTATTTTAAACTTTATGGAGATGTGTTAAAACCCTTAAGAATCTTGTATCTCACATGTCCTCATAAAGTCTTATTAGGTTTTGTATAAATGGCAGAACACCTTGGACTCTCTTGGACTCCACTTTCACAGAGGACGATAACCTTTTACAAGGTTGTGCCGCCTTCGTCTCTTCACTGGTAGTCACATTACTGCGTATGATTATCAGTAAGGAGGGAGACTACCGGGAGAGAAAGAAAAGACGAAGGTAGTTTATGGTTCAACTTTCTCTCAACATCACGCCATCACGCCATCACGCCATAACTTGACTCAAACACAACGAGATGCGTTTGAGCTTGTAATGAAATATAACTTATATCCGCAACACCTACAAATAACTGCCTTTTTTTCCCGAAAGCCAGAAGAAACCCATTAAGCCTAACGATCAGTAATTCGATACTGAAACATAATATTTTTGTTTAAAAAACTAAAAGGAAACATCTTTTGGCTGGAGTCAGAGCTCGGGTCATTAGCAACATAAACCACAGACATACCCGTCATACCACAGGGCCCAGAGGACGAGCTGCCGTCTTAAACAAACATGACCTTTCACTTTCATCCCCAACCGAGGATCACATGACTGACAGAGGCTGCCATAAACTAACCAGCATCAGTGTTTTTTAATTCCTTTTTCTGATCTTTGAATATTTTAGTCATCCTCTGATCAGCAGTGGATTGTGTTAAATGGAGAAAAAGAGCTGAGTAAGATGAACTGCCGACTGCCGTCCTTTGTGTCATGTTAATGGTAAACGGTACGGTAAACTACTCAGGGTCTGATCTGAGGCCACGTTCATTAGAAGGCGTGACTGAGAGAATAAAATAATCTCATTGAGTGTGTAATTTTTTTAGTTTTTGCCAATTTTTTTTGCATCTTATTGCACAGGGGGAGTCAGACGGAGGATGTCTGGATGTACAAAATGTGCGATTTCTATACTGGAGAGAAGGTAGGGTGGAATCTGCCACCCGCCCATCTCCCCATCTGATTCTTATATATGTGCAGTATGCAGATCGTAACGTGTGAATGAGGGTGATTTTTCGCTCTACATTTCTGAACATTCAGTTTTCACACCTCTTACTCTTCCACTCGTCTCTCTCTCTCTCTCTGTCTTTCTATATCCATTTCTGCCTTTCAAAATCTCTCTGCCTGTCTCTCTCTCTTTGTTTATGTGTCTCTCTTATTTCACTTTTTTTTGTTTGTTTTATCTATTCTAGTCTTTTATATCCCCAGCCCTTTGTTCTCCTTTTCTCTATTTCCATCTGTTTGTCTCACCACGTCTCTCGTGACAGCTGCCACTCACGATCATACAGGCGGGGTTGCTATGCCAACATGCCGGGGTGATCAAATATTAAAGACTTCACTTTCCTTTCCCATGCGCATAATTTATTTACTTATTAAAATGACGGCAAAGCAGAGGGGGCCTGTATCTGTGCTGCTGCCCTGTGCACTCTTTATGTTAGTCGCTAGTTAATTTTGGGATATCTTCTGAATTTATTATTAATTTTTCATCCTGTATTCATTGGAGCAACATTTAGAAAAGATGACACTCAAATCATTTCAAATGTGGCCTCAAGATTTTATCAGTCTCCTGGACTGTGATGCTGTTTTAGCATCGTATATTAAATAAATGATAGCAAACGCTTCATAGACCTCAATTAAATAAGTTGTTTACGGCAGAAATCATCAAAGTGGTATTTTAAAACACGGGTTGGACCGTTTTTATTGAGTCTAGGATCAGCATGATATAAAAATAAAAAGTTGGATGAGTCTTTTTTCAGCGTTTCCTGATGCAGCCAAATAACCGGAGACGTTTGGATGACTGCAGTTCTCGGCCTTGCAGCGGGCGCGTCAGCTAAATTTTTCTTAAACGCGCAATTGTATCGGTGTCCCATTTTTCAAATTCATTAGCAATGAAACGTCCCCATATCTCACTGCCATGGAGTGCTGCTGTAAGGTAAATTAGACGACGCTCAGGTAGACCGTAAATAAACCGTTCAACTTTAAAGTTATTTTCAACCTTGTGTGTGCATGCTCTCCTGATGATTGTTTACGATGATCAGACAGCACTTTCAAGAGTCAGATTATTAGATATAATTTACTTGTACCACAATTGATTGTTTTTTTTTTTTTTCTTAATTGGCAGTTGCGTGTTGTATTAAAGACTATAATTTCATTCAATGATGCATAAAGTGTATGATACAGAGATAAACTCCCAGAATGAAGAAAATGGCGAAAGATTTCTATCTTTAAGCAACTTTGATGTCACAAAGATCACAATGCAACAGTATTTCTGGTCTGCACTTTTATTAGACCCCTACCTGCTCTACTGCGTGTGAGCACTGAAGCTACGTTGGGCAGCTCACAAATGTGCTTGTGTGTAGCTTAATGAATGTGCACTAAGGTGTTCCTAAAAGCAGCATGCATGCTCAGCAAACCTTCCTTGGACACAGACAACTTTAATAAGTAATGCTCCGTCTCTGTCATCCTACATTTCAGCAGAGTAATTAGTATTGGGGGGGGTGGGGGGGAGGTATGCATCTTCTTTAAATGTTAATCAGGCCGAGCAGTGGGTGTATTTAAAATACTCAAAAGATGTGGCGGTGCTCTGCACACCTGCATATACATTAGTTTAATCTCCACTCCAGCACTGCCTCTCTGAGTCAGCTCCTACACACTCCGGCTTCATCATGAGGGATTTTGCAAAGCCCAGAGGTCTGCTCCTTCGCAGCAGCTGCAGAGGGCTTCAGCTGGACCCGCTCAACAAAGTAAAATGTTGTGCCGCACAGTTCTCAGATATAAATGTGTCTAGCTGACATCCTGGCAGCTACTGCAGCTATTGTACTGCCACCCAGTAAGTTCAAGTAAGTAGTCGTCTCATACAAGAAGACTGCCATACATTTTTTTCTTATTATTATTAACAGCTATTAGTGAGGAATACTTTGGATATTGTGCTGAAAAACTCTTTAAACTTACACACTTTCTGTTTTGATGAAAGCTCAACCGATATTTTTTTTTTTTACCGTTTCTGCAGAATTGCAAAATGTTCAAACTGAACTTCTCTGTAAAACATTTGCTGGTAATTTAATAATATATAATATATAATCAACATTTTATGGTCATGTTTAAGGAACTCAGCAAACTTGATTACGGTTAGGAGAAGATCATTGTCTTGGTTCAGTCATGCCATCCATCTGAACTTCGATAACGTATTAGGCAAAGCTACAGACAGATTAAAGGAAAAACACGAATAAATGAGGGGGAAAATAAAACAAATGCAGATGCTTCCATAAAGGTGAGAAGCATTTTGCTGGTATGGTTTGGGTCAGGTCCATTTGTCTCAATAATGGGGAAGAGTAGATGTAAATAACTGAAAGTTATTCCGAGTGATCACCTTTCTTTTCTGCTGACATGTGGTGGCCCAACACCTTTATATAGCTTGTTTATCAATTTAATTTGTCAAATTGTCTGAATATTGCAGAATATAAACTCAACTTATAGCTTCTGTAAATAAAGAAATGCTTCAACACAAGATCAAGAGCTGATAAATAGTAAACCTGGTACACCAGGTTAATGGTAAATACTAACTAACTTGTGTTCAGTTGTAATGCAGGGGCTGACATCTTACTAGAAACAAGAGTTTACTGACATCCTGCAGTGGCTTTTTTATTTGGTTTAGTTCATGTGATGTATTTAAAAGTGATGGATAGCCATCCAAACATAAATACTTGATAGATGTGAAGTCAATGTGTATACACAATACACATAATATGGTTTATAAATAGATTATAGGATACTAACGGCCACTGAGGATACACCTGTTGTGTCTTCGAAATAGAGAAGAAGGCAGGAATTCCTGGACACATCACACACTTTGCCAGCTTGTTGTAACGTACTCAGTCAAATAATGCAGACTTCAAAAGATCCAGCCACTGGATGAGGATGCAGGTGGCATGTGACAATGTTGTACTTTGATCAACAGAGCACAGTGCGCTGACGTTTCTTTTCTTTTCTGTTTACATCTCAAGTCTCTGAGAATCATTTCTAATTGTTCTGGATCTTTTTTTGCATGAATACATCAGTTCCTGACCTACTACATGACTCTACCTGTGCGGTACACTGCCTTTTTTTTTTTTTTGCACAGATACCTGTTCAAAGTACTCCTAGATCACAAACCACGTAACTCACAAAGACATCTGAATGATTGATGTATATGGTCACTGGTGTTATATGAGCAGGCATACTAACAATTTTAATACATTTCCACTTAAATCCTCCATCTCTCTGTCCCTGTTATTTCTCCTGCTGCCAGTGCTTTTGGATTTCATTGATCCCCCTCCTGTATTTCTCTGTTTTTTCACTTTAAAACCATCAGTGTTGCCGTACCTGAGCTCGGTGCTGGAGAGAGAGCAGTCACAGCCTCCTCTGTGGCGTCGACTGTGGCTCGGAGGGTTGGCACACGCTGAATGATGTCTTGAAAATTTGGCTTTTTTGGACAGCTATGAGAAAGGCAGCTCTTTATATATATATATATATATATATATATATACATATATACACACACACACATCTTACATATATTTTCAGAGCTCCTCTAACAGATCCACTCATTTGTGCTCCCTCTCTCTCTTTCTCCTGCACACATGCACAAATCACCCTCTCTCGTACATGAAAAGAGTGAGAGAGGGTGAGATGTTGGATCAAACAGACTCATTTGGCCTCGGTAAGAAAGAGTCCTCTTATCTTAAAACAGCCATTTAGTGTTAATTAATCCGTTTGACTGAAACCTCCCCCTACAACATATTCTCTTTGGTTGTTAGGCTTTCATGCTTAAAGTGCTCACGCTACCTCCGATAGCCAAGTTAATGAAAAAATCCCAAATCCTGATTAGGCCTGCACTGCCTTTTCTCTCTGTAGCTATCTGGCACACATACAACGCCAGCTAGTTAATATGCCATTTTTGCTTTCATGCTTAAAAGACTCGTGCTACCAGTGACGTAGGGATTTCTACCAACTGTCCATTTTGCTCCAGAGCTTTGCAGGACTGAGCTTTAAATGGATAAGCTGCGATGCTTTAAAGTAGTTACGCCACAAACACACCTGGCCCGCGAACATGAAATTACCTGAAGTTTAGTTTCACTCCTGGATTCCTGTTTGTACTTTCAGATGTCAGCCTTGCATTACTGTCCTGTTTGAGCTGTGTTGAGTTACTGCTGAGGCACACTGAACGCTGTCTCCTGTAGATTTCAAGATTTAAAGAATTTATTGTCATTGCACAACAATTAACATCCCACAATTGTTGTCAATGAAATTCTTAAATCGCTTGCTCCCTACTAAACAATGCTCAAAAATATTAACAGGAATAGAAGCGCTCAAAAAAAAATAGATTAGAGAACAAAAATAAAAATATAAAAATAAATCATAAAAATAGAGTAATAAATATAGACCTAAAATTTAAATTAAACAATTAAAATATAAATTTTATAACTAAGAAAATATACAACTAGCTGCTTCATAATAAAAGCTTTCAATCACCAAACCACGTAAGAAGTGTGGGAAATGCATTATGTTTGTCACCAAGTTAGCAAAGCTTCGCTATTTCTCATTAAACCATCAACCAGGTATGGACATATTCTGATGAAAGGGAGGAATAGTCCAATCAGAAACAGCCACAGTGAGCTGAATGTGCTGCAGGCGACTGCGGTTCATGATCAGCACGCCTCCAACGCGTCATCCAGGTAAACAAAAACTTTCATTTACTTAGAAGTGGAAAAACGCTTCCTCTTTGCCGACGCATCTCGATCGCTCGCAGCTGCTCACAGCGTGGCCAGATTTCCTGATATAGATTAAAAAAAAAAAAAAAACGTGGAAGTTTCGAGACCACGTCGCTCTCGGCTCTGGAAGCACTAACCGCTCTTCAAACGGACCTCTCTTTCTTTGATACGTGGGCTTTTCATGCTAAAATTGTTTACATTTGTTGGGCAAACCACCCCTGTACGAACAGAAAGCCTCTCCTTTGTAATTTGGCTTTGTTTCTGCAAATTGCCGTTCCAGCCTGCAACACACGCGGGGCTATCTTTTGGTGCTTGGCTTTTATGTTGCGATGGCCAACTGCTACGCTATTAGAGGACTGTTGCACTCATGATAAAGCTCAATGGCCTGCACTCAAACAGAGAGAGAGAGAGAGAGAAAAAAAGTATTTCTTTTAGTCTTTGGCTTTCAATGTCACACAGCTTGCACTCATCAGGCCTCAAATGCAAATAGCGTTGCTTTTTGTGTTTCATGGCTAACACAGTGTTTCCTCCCGTGTCTCTTTCATGCTGAGGGGCTCTTTGGGGGTCAAAGCTAAATTTCAAGAGAGTTACTGCCTTGCCGTGGCATGAAATCTCCCCGTGTCTCTTTCAAGCCTGGTGTTCTTGCTCCTCAGATAAGCAGTGACATCATCAAAGAAATGAGAAAGCAAGGGCGGCGAGGAAGACAGAGAGCGAAAACAGGAGCAGAAAAATCACAGGTTTGTTTGAGAGAAGCTCAAAAGTCGTCATCCCCCCACCAATCCCTCCCTCCCCTCACACACAATCACATGCTCTCATCTTTTCGGCCTTGTGTTAATGCGAAGTGACAACGTAATGATTTCTGAGTGTTCGCGCTCTACGGGAGTCGTGTACAAGTTCACCCAAAGACTCGCTGCGGCTGCGGCTCTGTCAGTCAGACAAAACACAAACACACAGGGCCTTTTTTTGCTTTCTTTGTCCCGCTTCACCCGACTCCTGCTTAAAAAAAAAAAAGTCCTGTTACACATTCGCTGTCTGTGTCAAAGCTTTGTTGATGTTACACAGCAGAGACAAATTTATCATTGAAGTATAAAAACTGGAATGCCTTTCAAATGACTACAGACAGACTCCTGCTACAAAAGCCATTAGGAAAAGAGCAAAACATAATTTATCCCCAAAATACTGATCTGATGGCCAGAGCAAACGAGCCACAGGCGAACTAAGAAGTCGGCAAAGAGGGGATGAATTACTTTAAAACCGAGAGAACTGAACAGCCACAGTGGAAGATGGAGTGAAAAGCTTGTTATCACATAGAGGGGCGAGATGTGATGTCGTTTAAATGTGGGGATAACGGTGCATATTTTACATGACAAGCGAGAGAAATAATGTAAGAAATAAGAAAATGAAGCTAAAGAGAGGAGTTACATACAGAAAATGTCATCACAGCGGCCTCTAATCTGACATTGACTCGGATGACTCAACGTCTAAACTTTTAATAAACAACAGTATGAACCCAACATGCATCACCCTCTCCGTGTTTCACCAAAATAAATGTGCCGAGTTAGATGTGACGGACAGGTGAAGGGACGCAGCTGTCCTCCTATCACATTCCACTGTATTGGGAGCAAAAAGATGATGTATGGCCCGTCCACGCAGGCCGTAACCTCTGCCAAAACGAGGTTGAGGTGTGCAACAGGGGGAATCAGAGCGTGTTTATATATCGCCCTGCCTGTCTACGTTGGCAGGAATCAGTTGTTTCTTGCTTGATTTAAAACAAGGCAACGACTTGCTCGTAAGGTTTGTCCGAAGTATGTCTAATCATTTATGAATTTATTGCATCTGCAGTGATGGTTGGGTCAGGTGAAGTGTATACGTAGATACACCCTCTGTATGTATGTGCGCTTTATCTTTAAAGTGAGATCAGGAAGACCTCTAAATGCTGATTTCTGTAGTTCATGGCTAAACAGAGCTTCTCGCTGGCAGATGGTGGAGATGGTGTTACAACATTAGTAAAATGCTAATGTTGAATTTCCCATCCTCATCTAAACTCATTAGTACTGTTGATGCTGTGTTTGTATGCATTTTGTTAATCACGTCTGTCAGATTGTTGTATTAATTTTAAATGAAAATATAAATGTTTAATGTCATATATTTAACATTTGATATGTCTTTCTAAACAAAATTGCCCTTTTTATCCTTTAGGGAAGAAATACAAAAACACTATTATCACTGGAGGAGTTTCAGAAACACAAACTTTCACGTGATGCTCACAAACTGATGATCCGATTGGCTCTGCGCTGATCAATGTAAAGTGATACTTTCTCACATGCTAAAGAGCGGTCGGCCTGGGATTTGCGGAGGTTCAGGTACCCAGCAAACATTTTGATGCTGTGCAGAGATTTGTGGAAAGCGCTGCCTGGGGACTGTGTGGGATCTGACTGAGTGTTTTTGACATGTTTGAGTTTCCATGGGGACTAATTTTCTTTACATATAAAGACACACAGACGCACAATCTGTCTGCACTCCCTCCCTCTGTCGGTTTCTGTTTCCACAACTCCCCAAGGACAGTCAAATGTCATACTAACTAGTGGTGTCACGCGGGGGGGGGGTTTCTACTGCGGTGGTTCTCTAAGTTTTTCAGTCATGAAGCAAACTGAGTACAATTAGCCTCTCACCAGTGGGACCCGGTTTAATTGACCCCTGGAAGGTCCATGACCCATTTCAGGGTCCTGATCCTGAGCTTCAGAAATGCGAACATGCAGGGTGTGTCTGTGAAGCTTTAAATATAACCTCCCTCTCTGGGAGCCGGCCGAATGAAAACATTCCCCGGCCAGGTTGTGACCCAACAGAAACAGACTTGCATCTTATTTTGGGTCCTGAACTTTAAACCATGTAGGCAGTGTTTTGTCAAAGTCTGGTTTGAGACCAAAAAGTGGGTCATGGGAAGATTAAAACTGGCCCTCCAATTACTCCCTAGAAATGGATGTCAAAACTCATTGGCCATGCTGTGTTGCAAGACCCCTGGGTTAGCAGCCTGAACGCGAGCTAAAGTTTCCCACGAGTCTTCTCGGTGAGTCAGCACACCGCTGTAAACACGGGAGAGGAGTACAAATCAATTCATTTCAATCCTGCTTCATTGTCCTCAAGGGGGAAATTCGTAAAGCCGAGAGTTGAGAAAAAAAATATCAATACATTCATAAAAGCACGTATGGAAAAGGAGTCCTCGCTTATCCCGGGTGCTATATACTGTTGATACTACTTGAATGTATGAAATCCCCACAAATCCAAAAGTAAACTGAATTTTCTTTTTTTTTTTTCTTCTGTTGAATTGTTAATGTCTCAAGCTGTGTTTGACATTTACATCAGCCTCACTTCCAACATTTACACACCACAAGATATAATACTGCTGATCATCGACTGACTAAACTCAGGTGGTTGAATAATAATAATAATTTTAAAAAAGCAAGAAAAATGAGGAATGCACACGATCTGTAGGGACATTACTGGAGGACGAAAACCAGCTGGCAAACTTGGTGACGGCGTTTTATTTTTCAGACAATAAACAAAAGAAGGTTTTTATTTCTTGGTTTAGATGGATAAAGTGAGATCCTTCAAAATCTTTTTTTTTCTTCCTAATTTTTGGCCAAATCTAACTGAACAGTAAATTTGGGTTAATTCTGTTGTATTCATTCGCTGTTTTTATTCCTCAATTCTGTGAATAAACCAAGAAAAGAAAGCAATATTTAATAAAATTAAATCTTTTTCTTGTGCAGTCCTTTCCACAGGAGGACCATGATTTTAGAAAACTGACAGCACATCCCTAAAAACCTTGACATAAACTATAACATGAAGGCCTTCACTCCATCATGATAGAGGAGATTTGGGGAGATGCTTGTGTAAAGCCTTTCAAAATGTTTGAGCTTGGCAATACTTTACCATCCACGTGTCACTGAAAGGATACGCAGGTTTTAATTTCTACAAAACGCAACACAAATACATAAATTCTTGGCCCTCTGTGGCAACTTTAGAAAGTCTGAAGACGCGACACAAAGAAAGAGGAGGGCAAAGATCGCAACAGTTTCCACAAGTTGTTCAGATTTTATATCCGTTTCTTTGTGTGTATTCACGTCTTTCAGAACACACGAGGACAAAATGCCCACTCGAGAACGGAAAGGCAGGGATTAGGTCACAGCAGCAGAAAATGTGGTGAGCGGCGGCGCTTTGTGTGTCTTCTCGACGGCACAAACAAATTCCATCACAGAGCGTCCGGCCAATCCCAGCGCGGCTTTTTTTAATGGATTTGTGTGTCCATGTGTGTGTGTGTGTGTGTGTGTGTCCTGCCGCTTGAGAAGTCACAGGAAGAGGTGAAGAGGACAGATATGGGGGTCTAAATGTGGCACTCAAACACACATGGAGCCCATTACCTCTCGGTGTCCGGTGTCAGCCTGTCTGTCTCTTTTGTCAGCTCGCTTTATGATAATTGGGGGTCACTGCGATGACACGTTGGCCTCGCCTCCGCGGACAAATGGATTGTTTTGTGTTGGACCAATAAAAGCGCGAGTCAAAGTATCAAAACCGAAATAACAGGCTGCTCTTTTTTATCGAGACTATTTGTTTTAATGAGCTTTTGATTCTGAAAAAAGAATAAGGAGTGGAGACTCGGTGACCAAATGACCACCTTGAAGACGTTATTGCTCTGTTTTCTCCTACACGGAGGTTTGATGTGTCACTCCTCCTCTGACAACCAACATTAAGTATAATTTCAGAAACCAAGATTTTTTTCCTTTAAGCCGCAATCATTCTCCTGCTCCCTCTTCTACGATCCCCCTCGGCCTTCTTTTAGAGGGCTTTTCCCCCAGAACTTAAATCTTTCCTTAACTCCTTCCCTCCTCCTCCTCCTCCTTCTATTTTTCTCCCTCCATCGTCTCCTCTCCCTCCCTCTTTTCCCCCCCCCGAGACCTTGGACAGTGATGCCGGGTGTATTAAAGAAGGAAGCCGAGGATTTTCCACAAAGCTTCAATCTTGGTCTTTTACAGAGCAGCACCACATGAACACACACCACGCTGCCAAACCAGGCTTTATAATGGCTTAAAATGTCCAGAGGAGGGAGGCAGGAGCGGAGGGGTGGTGGTGGTGGAAGATGGAGGATGAGAGGGAAAGTAAAATAAGTGGTTGTGAGCCAAAGGACTGACAGCATTGTAACGGAAATTTTTTTTTTTTATTCCTTTGTTAAACTTATTTAGAGCTTAATTACTTTGAAATCGTTCACCCATTTCTGATTGTAATGGCTCCGTTTTCATGTTATTTTGTGTGTTTGCTTTGGCAGCGAGTGTATTCCACGTCCATAAAGCGCAATTAAAGTAAAAGTTTAAGAAAAGTGAATACGTGGAGAAAGGATGGGGGGGGGGGTGTATGAAAGAGAGAAGAAAGAGGTTAAAAGTTGAAAGACGGCGAACGAGGAGGGAAACAGAGAGAGGGAGAGAGAAAGTCTCCCATTTCCTTTCACCTCAAGCCGATCCAGCTGAGCCTAAAAACCACACGGCCACGTGGACACCACATCCTCCCTCTGTGCATGTGAATGTGTGTGTGCGAAACCTACATTTATAGTGTGTTAAAGTGCAGCGTGTGTGTGTGTGTAGATGTTAATGGGGTGTGCGCGGGGCCATTTCGACATTTATAATGTGTTTAAGTGCGCTGGTTTTGTGCGCTTGTGTGAGTTTAATGAGTGTTTTTTTATGTGTCTGTGCGTGTTTCTGTTGAATTTACTGTGCAGCTGTGTGTTCTTCATACGTGTCGTGTCTGTGTGTGTGTTTGCCAGAGACTCCTTTATTAATGTTGTGTGGCAGGTGTGCAGCGATTGTATTTACCCACCTCTCTTCTTTTGTGTGTGTGAAGCTGTTATACAAGGAGTGTGAGTGTATTAAAGTGTGTTTTTTTATGATTATTTTGTGTGTTTATGCTCCCTGTGTAACTCCTGTGCTTCAGAGACTATATAACCAATGTGTTTTTCAAAGTCCATACACACTTCTAAAGTCCATCCTACATATCTGCATTCATACAGGAGGCATATGTCCTGGATGCGACAGAAGATTTTAAATTAACACGTTCGGTAGATGTGAGCTCCCATCTGACGTCGAAGATAACACAAAGTCTTTTCTTCTTCCGCATCCAGAAATACAGCATCTAATTTAGCAGAACCACCGTCTCAGTGGTTGTCATCTGTCTTCCTATTTATCCCTCGCCTCTCTGGAAATCTGGCATCTAATCTAGCATGAACAAGTGAATTAATGCAGTTTTTTTTTCACCCCTCAGTCTCTCTGTTGCTGTATCTATCTTATTGATGTAGAAACACATCTTCCCTCTGACATGAGCTCACTCAGTGTTTTTATTTGTTTTTTTTTCTACTTAATGATCTATCAAAAAAAATATATATATTAATGTATAACACTGAAATATACTTGCAGCTTGTCATAAGTCATACATTTTAGAGGCCTAAGGAAGAAGAACATTTTCACAATACATGAGTGATTAGAGAAAACTGTGGAAGACATCTTGTGGAGCAGACACATTTAGATAGTAGGTAGTTATTAGATTTGGTCTTTAAAAGAGAGCATACAACAATATATACTTTACTTTTTTTTAAAAAAAGGGCATTATATCAATGTTTTAAATATCAGTGTGCTTCTTTAAAATACAGTTTCCGTGTGACCAAATTTGAGCACGGGTGACATGGCGGCTCGGTGGTTCACACTGTCACCTCACATCACTGATTTCCTGTGTTCACGTCTCGGTCCAGGTCCTCCCTGTGTGGACTTTGCATGTTCCCCTTAAATCGCCCAAAGCTACGAGTGCATTTGTCTGTGCTGCAGCGGGGCGAACTGTCTGGAGAGGTTCCCTACTTTTTGGCCCGTGCACACCGGGATTGACTTCTGCCACATCATGAGCCCAAAAGGTATAAAAAAAGAATGGAGACTGTTTTAAATTTCTCTAAAGGTTCATGTAGATTCGAGGAGGATCTGTCTGCAACACAAATGGGTTTCATTGCTCTGCAGGAATAAAGGACTGTTAATTGTTGCTGCATTAAAACGTTTCTCTTCTCTTAGGGTCTGTCTGTGTCTGTTACATAAACCTCATAAAGACGTAGACTTAAATTCGACACCTAATTTAGCATAATTCCCATCTCCAGAGTCTGTTTCTGTCTGTTCTCATCTCCTTCCCCCTCACTCTTACTGTTAGGCTAAATGTAATATCCAATTCTGTCTTTTTTTTTATCTCATCTCTCTCTTTGTAATTCATATAAACTTTTGTGTTGCACTGCTCTCAATAGACATGGCGATCTGTCTCTGTAAATGCACAATTCAATCTCCCACAGCCCACCGTCTGACTGTCGGTGAAAAATGTCGTCAGCAGACCAGCTAAAGCCTGAAAAAAAACATCCACAGGCTGATTATCAGAAGGAGGTGAATTACACATTCGAGTCACAGATTTTTCAGAAACAGTTAAGTACCTTCACAAGAGGGGGTTTTCATTGTGGGACAAAATGGACTAAAAAAGGAAACTGAGGGCTGTTAAACAGTCACATTTAGGTAACAACAACTCAGCAAAGTGTTTCTTCTGACTTAAAGGAGGCTTAAAGTCTCAAAGAGTTTCATTTTGTTGTCTTCGGTGATGCCTTTGGTGATAATCAGAAATTACAGGTGTGTTTTTGGACGTCACTTTCATCATCTGTAGTTCATAAATATTGAGTTGCACTGAGTAGATGATGACTTAACAGGCATTTTCATGCAGTAAAATCTTCCAGTTTTGAAGTATTCCAAAATGATGACAAAATGCCGACTATGACAACATCAAACTGTTCAGGAACGACCAATACATACTTGCAAGCCAAGCAAGTTAGCAAAAAATGGATGGGTGAACATTGCCTGGTAATTTAGGGGCGCGATATCTCAGGAAACATCATTTTTGGGGGTCTACAGGACAAAAGTGGTGGATTTTTCTCCGTGAAAGACAAATAACTTCTGTTGTCATGAACACTTTTGACTTTTGAGGGTCAGTTGGTGCTGAAATATGACTGTACACGTAATTTTCATTACAAAAGTGTATTTAGTTTTGATTCACTCTTCATGTTTCAGGTTTAATATTCATATGTAATTAACAGACACATGCCAGACACTTAGAAATGTAGACTTTCTCCGGCCGTGGTGTAAAATACAATAATTTGCAGCTCAGTCTAGCTGTCCTCATGTTTCATTTCAACCACAATAGCCCTCCCTGAGCTTTTTCCATTACGACACTGAATGACTAATAATATGGAAAACCTGTGTGTGTGTGTGTGTGTCTGTAGATGTATTTTCTCCCTCTCTTTCTATCTTTAACCACACATTTACATGTACTTTCTTTGTGCTGGGTCAGTGAGATTCAGTTACATCTCTCCTCATACGACTTCTCGCTGTGACTTCCCACAGATTTCTCACTAAATCAATGCAATGTTGACTCTTTCTTATTCTCTCGTTAGTGCAGTCTTCTTCCTCCCTCCAATGGGTCCCTGAGTGTGTGTGTGTGTGTGTCTCCCTCCCTCTTCACCATTGTCATTCCGATCCATTTAGAATCAGTCGGACAGCCAGTCAGTCACCTTGCCGTCTGGCTGTTTACAGGCAGAAAGGTCAGGGCAAATTGAGCAGAAGTCAGCCCTTAAGGGATGGAGAGATGGCTGGTGAGACTGGTAAAAGTGAGCAAGGGGGAGGAAATAAAGTCTGCCTGGAATAGGGGTGAAGATAAAAAATCTCCAATAAATCACCTTTTGAGCTATTGATTATGAGCTCAGACTGTTTACACTTTAGATCCTGGTTACTTATCCTCTCTTTTTTTTTCAAAATCAACATGACAAGAACACTAACGACCATCTTAATGAGACTGAGACTTAAAAGTAGGTTGCTATATTTCTTCATATGTGATGTGTGTGTGTTTGTGCGCAAACAAATGATATGAGGTGCACAATGGGCTCTATCTTATGCAGTAGTATAGATTATAATCCCTCTTATTGTTCTCTATCTGTGCATTATAGCTACATTTTGGCATAATCCTTCATTGAGATAAACCAAACATGCACAGAACATCACCATGTCCAGAAATGAGGAGCTTCTTCTCTTTTTTTCTTTCATGTGTGTGTGTGTCCACCATGCAGCAGCACCAGGCAGAGAAAGGTAAAATAAATGTTATTTTCAATCAGTCAGCCTCAGCAAGCAGCGAGCAGCAGTCAAATATACAAGAGGAGCCTCCTGATGCGTTAAAGGACATTCTCGCTGCGTGTGGGTGTCCATGTGTGCACGTTGGTGTGTGTGTGATACAGAACCGGCAGCCAGTTGTACTGCAGGGTGGAGGAGTGAGAGGTGGATGCTGAAGTGCTGCAGCAGAGCAATCTGCAGTATCTGTACACACACACACACACATCAGCATGCAGCTGGGGTGGCAATGAAAATGGCAAGTACATTTACCACCTGTGGTATTTTTAAGTACATTACTTTAACAAAAACAAAGAAATGTTGCACCCACATCAAAAGAGCTCCCACTGGACCCTGTTAACATGTGCCTGCTGATGATAAGTGTTCCTGCAGTCTGTGCCATCAAAGTTCAGATATGCCTCTCCATTCATTTTGCCTTTGAGTGCAGTGAACAGTTAACTAATTCATCTCAGGAAAGAGTTTGACGCCGCAGGTAAGAACCAGCAGAAAGTGAACCACCTTTTTTTTTTTTACCTCATCACAACACATTTTTTGGTTGAATGCTTGTTTCTTGTGAAAAAATAAAATATGCATAAGAATAGCCACAACATCAGCCTCAATAAATCTCATGACCCGCCTCAGTTAGTTAACTTTTCAATGCTTCTGCAGGTTTCCATGTTAAAATCATATTTTATAGCTAACAGCTTCTGTCTAATAGGTATCTCTGACTTTGGCACATCTATTATCCAGTGTCAGGGCATCTTGTCCTGTGTAATCATGAGTTGGATGCATATGATGACAAAAAAAAGGCTAAAAAGGAGGCAGGTCACCAGATGATGAGGTGGTGGAGCAGAGAGTGACTGACATTGAGTGTGGAAGCAGAATAAGTTTTCATTTCCACGGGATTAGCGTCATATTGCATCCAATAAGTGGAGCAAAGACTGAAAGCCATGGAAATCATCACATTTCTTCCCCCATGTCTTTCTTAATATTAGTAAAAGACAAGTGGTTCTTCTTCAAACTATCCGACAAGCTTTGTCGCATCCAAACTCGGCTCAGATCAGTCAGAGACTAACAGCACTTTAACAGCAAAATAAGTTTCTTCTCAACTCCTCCATCTTATAATCTTTCATCTCACTCTTGTGCTCTCTCCATCTTCGGCAACAGCATTCCTCTTTTGCATATTTTTCCTGACTCTCTCTCTCTCTCTCTCTTTTACTCTTTGTCTGTCTTATCTCAGAGAGTTTTTCGTCTCATCCCTCTTTCTCTCTCCACTGCCATGTTCCTTCAAGGTGAAACAATCAGACAGCAGTCATTTGTCAGAGCGAGTTAGGCGCGGGGAAAAACAATATAAGTATGTGTGTATAATCAACAAACACAACTGCAGACATTACCACTGCGCTCACACAGTCACTGTTTCGGTCCCACTTATGTTTATGTGAGTGTGTGTTCCCGACTGTGTGTGCGGGTTATCTCTGTCAAAGTCATTATTTTGTTTTCTCCACCATTCCCTGTATATTTTGTCTTTTCACCGCAGCCGATCTCATGTTACGGAAGATGCTAAAATCAATACATAGAAAATATGTCGCCAATATGTCGTCTTTTAACTGAAGATAAGAGGTGAAGATTGACAGGAAAAAAGCTGCTGGAGAAAACAATCCACGCTTAGACTACCGCTCAAGCGACTTATTTTTAGATGGTAAGTGAAGCAAATATAAATGTCTCATTTGCATTTTTGACAGACGTTTGTAATGTTATCTATTGACGGAGGAAACTTTTAATGGTTGTTTTGTGTAAAAAAGACAAGAGATATGGATACCTGTAAAACCTTAATCAGCTACTAAACAGCTACAAGCAACTACCACATGTCACTGACAACGCCTGGTGACAGTGTTGTATTTAAAGTGCAAACTTAAAATACAACAAGCCTCATCTTGATGCTTTATTTGATAATGACACATTGGCATCCCTATCATCCTGTAGATTTTTATTAAAAATAAAAGCAGCAATTTCGCAACAACTGATCAAGTAGCTGAAGATGAAATGAGATGGCTTATATCTTAAATTATTTTTCCTTACACTGTCGTACATTCACAGACCTTCAGTAGATCATCATGTCTCCCTGTTTCATCAGTGTTTATTTAGTATAGATCTACATTTGGCAAACCGTCCGTACCATCTGGATGGGGCTTTGACTAATTGTTGAGTTTTGTCGCAGACTTTCTGTTGTTTGCGATCGCGAGTACAAATGGTTTCGCTTTCAACAACTGTTTTTTTTTTTTTTTTAAAGATTCTCTCGTTTTCAAAGCGCGAATCCCACATTTTAAACTCAACAGTTGACAGTGACTAGTTTTGTGACTAGTGCATTTTTTTTAGTGTTTTACTGTGGCGGACTATTATTTCTGTACAAGCTGAAAATCCTAGATTACAGTCAGGAGCTGCATTAAGCGAGCTGCAGATTCAGTTATGCTTGATCCTATTATTTTCTTAAGTTCTTAAGTTTATTATCTGTCTTTGCTAAGTTGGCTAAGTCATCTGTCGTATATTCTAGCATTACACTGGCGGTTGCATAGTCCCTCTGCATCTTATCCACATTTACGCCGTAAGAACAGCTTTTTTGTAATCTGTGCCAAACCGAGTTTACCAAAGATTAAATTACCATTCATAACATAATAATCACAAACAACTGACCAAAGAAAAATGTGCTTTTATGTAAAATATTAAATAGATTTAACTATAATTTAATGACAAAGCCTGTATAATCCATTCAGTTTGGTTTAGTCTTGGCTGTTCCTGCTGTGGAAACACGGCAGGTGTTCTTTCATTAATTTATTCATATATTTACTGTATTTCCTTTATTGTTTGTCACCATTCAGAGGCATAAATAATGATGGAGATGTATGACAGTGATTCTCACAGCGAGCTGACAGGAATGCCCCAACTTAAGCAGCAAGGCATGAAATTACCTACTTTATCATATCCCGGTGGATAATTGTTTTTGCTATGGGTTTGTCTGCGTTTGCAGAAAGGTCACAGTGTCGGCGTGAATCTGAGACGAGTGTAGCAGCTGCTGCAGCTTTTCTTTTTTTTTTATTACTATTATTATTATTTTTAGGTCAGTGTCTCCTTTCTGGCATGCTATCTTAATCTGGGAGTTTTACCACCACTTAGTTTGTTATTTTTTGTTATCCAGTCTAGCGTGTGTGTAAGTGTGAGATGTCTGAGCGTCTGCAAAAGGGAGGTGTGAGCTCGCAGTCATGTGCTGCGCATGTTGGTGTCTGCAATGGAGGCGTGTGGCATGCACACATGGCAGAAGTTATTTTTATTTAAGCAGAACCAGAGGTAGCAACACCTGTGCTGGCCTGAAGCCCAGAGAGACATAATGCTTTTTACTGGGGGGGCTAAATTCACGATGCGGGATTTAGGCCAGATGTGGTCCCAATTATCACATGGACAGAAGTCAGACTCTTTAGCACGTGTATCTGTCCGCCTGCCTGGAGTCCCCTCACATTCAGATTTAAGATGACAGCTTCATTTTTCTTTTTTGTTTAGTCTTTTGATGTTATTTCTCGACAAATGCAATGGGAGATAAAACAAAAAGTGTAAAAAGGGGCGTATTTGTTACTATCATGTTAATATGGGACAAAGTCTTACATGCATGAAGAAATACACCGTCTGGCTGCGGTCTAGAAAGAGGCGGATGGGTGGAAATCACACTGTTAACTGTGGAGTTGCTCCGCTTGGCGTATGTGCAATTAGATATACATTTAGAGCGAGCTGTCGAGTGTAATATTTGTCATGGGATGAATTGTATTAATTAATGAATGAGCATAAATTAAACTTAACACAGCGAAGTGCAATTTTCTTTTCTTTAATGGCTTCTTCCTGTTGCTGTGTACCACATGTTCGTGCTCTTCAGGCACAATCATATTAACTGAGATTATTTTTTTGCATAAACTTTTCTGTCTGTGTCAGTATATGTGTCATGTGCCTTTGTTTCCATCTCTGAAAACTGTACGTAAGCCTGCCCCCGGTGTAAATATGACCCTAAATGATCACATTTTTCCCCCCTCAAAAAGCTCCCGTAGGGCTTTTGATCATTCACAAACCTTTTTCCTGTGTTTAAATTTGCTTCGCGTCCCCACATCCAGACACAATCCAGATACAGCTTTGATTTGTGTTTGGTCTTTAGAGCCCTGCTTTAAACAAAGTGTCAGGTGACTTATACTGTTGGATCCGCATGGGATAACGCTGCTTTGTTTATGTACAGTTCAAACCTCCACGACTCAGAGGGAGCGTTCCTGACTCATGACGGGACACAGAGAGTGAGAATTACCCGAGCCTCGTAACACAAAACCGCTCATACACCCTTTAGCTGCATGGGAGCTTTTAAAGCCAGGTGTAAATGTGATCATAAATGACTTTATTATCCCGACACGTCTTGATGGACCCTTTATCTACATTTGAAATTTTACTGCCAAGTTAGCTGTAAATTGGTCCTCACGGATTACAAGGCGGCATGTCCACACTCAGAACTAGGTGCACCTGTGGTGGGTTTTTAATTCAAATCATAAAAAATGGCTGGAACAAACTGTCAGTTTTAATTATACATTTTACTGATCCTGTTCCAAACATGATGTATCTGCACCTCTGTCTATAGCTGGATCTGTTACTATTGGTGCATCTGCAGCTGCAAATGCCAGATTAGAGCCCTTCATTTGTCCCTTGTCAACACGACAGCTATTTCCATGATAACAAGGCTTAAGAAGATGGGAGTCAAAGGTCATTTGAAGCAGTGACCTTAGCAACCTCGTTGAAATACAGCAATTAAGTGTAATTGAGACAGCCAGCATTCATTACGTTAGTCAATGGGGAGATCAATAGTGTGATTGATTCGAACTATGTATTGTTTAGGGTCAAATTAGAAAGCTAAAAGTGGCGGCTGCAATTGTCCATCAACGTCAGACTACAGCGTCCCCATGGACCGCCTCAACATGACTGATTTCACTGCAGCTGTGGTGAGTCATGCAAGACCAGCAGAAAATAAAAATAAAAATCACATATATATAACTCCAGTCTGAAGAGTTTTGCACCAATAATATCAATAGTTTCTGAGGGGAAAGGTTCACACGTCATTTTAATATTCAGCAGTCAGGGGGCTGAAGACTTGCTCCGTTACTTGCGGTTTGCTAATTTAGACTGCGACTTGACTTGGACTTGATCCAAAGACCAGTTCAGTGCGCCTACATCACTGGACACCATCTAAAGTAAGTATGGTAAGTAGAGAATGGACAAAATAACAGAAACACCAAACAATACAGCTAACATAAATTTGGTGGTGATTATAAAGATGATATTTTAGCTTTTAGATTTAATATTAAAGCAGCTCAATGGAACTTTTCATGTTTTGTTGATTTTGGCGGTCCCTGTGGACAAAGGCGGTAGTGTTTCACCTAACTTTAGGTCATGTGTTTCCACGACTTCACTCCCTGCTGCAAAAAGACGACTCCACTGGGAGAAGAGCTGGCAAAAGGTCCAGAGACGGACCTTCAGGTATCAACTGACGTAACTTGGATTCAGCCAGAGCCGAACCCCAGCGCCGCTTTCGTCTGATGTTGCTGGAAAAACAAAACAAAGACGGTTTCATAACCAGTTAAAACTCCTGCATTTAAGCTGCATTTAAGTTCCCATGTATGTTTTTCTTCTTACAATTGAATATTAGCTCTCTGCTGTACATAATGATGTACAGACCCATTTATTCCCATTCATCCACTGAAAGAGGAGATTTCGATGCGCAATGAAAATACCATTTCTAGGGTGTACTTACATCAAGATTTGTAATTTTTTTGGTCATTTAAAAGCTATTAAGATAATTTAACATATTTTTTTGTCAAAAGAACATGTCAGATACAATTTGTATTCAAAGTAGAGCATTTATATACATGTAAAGTGTCTATTATTTAGTGTTGGTGATGGAGTTTTTCTTTGCTCTAATGCACTTCACATTGTTTCCAGTGTTTTATTGTGTACAGTGTTTTGTTATTAATTTTGAGACCGTTTTTTTCCATCACATCTGCAACTAAACTACAACAAAACAACATCAAGCCATACTGTGAGTATCACTTCTGAATCAGTATCACTCATGAATAGTTCCAGCAGGATACCGTCTTATATGATGAGTTGTTTCTGTTATTTTGTGCGCTCGGTGCAGCTCCCGTCGTTGCTGTAGCTTCTGCGCCGTATATCTGCAGTGGAACAAACGAGGCCTGTAATGTGTGTATGGTGTTACACAAGGCTCGTAATAAATACACTCTGTCTTATGGTTATTTTTCGCCCAGAGCCACGAGTTTTGAAGTGTGTATGGAGTTACATGAGGCTGGTAATAAATAGACTTCGGAGATAAGACAACTAAGATCTCTCCTCTCCTCATCTTCCTCCTCCAGTGATGGAGATGGAGCGAGGAGTAGAGTAAAGTGATTAGGTTTTATTATTTTCTCCAGACTTTGGGCTTTTGGTTGATTAAATTAAAGCGTGTAGCGGCTTGTCTGAACACAGGAGGGGTCAGAGCGAAACAGAGCAGAATAGCTCTGGGGGGATGGAGGCAGGATGAATGCAATATGATAGATAATACAGTTTTGTGACGAGTGGGTGAATGAACCGAGATAAAAATGATTGTGTCTTGGAAATCTGTGTTTGGGAGAGAGGCTGAATGGAGTGAGATATATGGCCCTAATATGCTTTTGGGAAGGAAACGATGCAGGGTCGCCAAGTTGTCAGAGTAATGGACAAAGGTGCAGGTGAAGCAGGTTGTTTTCTTACCTCTATAAAAAGACTGGGAAAGGATAATACACCATACACACACACACAAATATTTCGATTGTGTTGCCATTAGTGTTTCCAGCACTTTTTAATGAAATGACTGTGGTGTGATGTAACAACCTTGACATAAACGACTAGCAAACATGAACACAATATTTTTTCTTTTGTTCCAAAGAGCAGCCTGAGGTCTGACATTAAGACAAAATATTCATCGTAATCATAAGAAAGCTTCTGGGTTTTCTAGCGGCGGTAAGACACAGATATTAAAATATGCTGTATAGCAGAATGGGATACCACACTGTTGTATCTCCAAAAGGTCAGGAAACGTGCTTTATATCCCAGATGGCATATTCTTAACATTTCATAACACATGAACCGTTCAACTCGGTCTCACTATCAACAAAATCATTTATTTCAGCAGCTTATGTATTCCTTATCTCAACTTTATAGCATTTTATGTACCACTATTGTCTCTATAAGCCAAAATAACGATGACATAGACAGTCAAAGTTTCCATTTGGCCCCCTCATATGATTACTACTTTGACATTACAAGCTTTTTCAGAGAAGGTACAGCAACATAACAGAAAATATTTCGTCTTCATTATGACTCCTTAGAAAAATAACTACATTAAACTCAAAAATAATATAATCCGTTACATGCATGTGGACTGGTGGAGTTCATCAGTTCAGTTCAGGCTCCGACTTAATGATGCTGTCCTCTCCAGCAGGAGTAAAGCTTATTAAGACATACTAATATCATGTGGGGACCCTATCAAGGATAGGTTTTCTCTCACCCTGGGACCATGGCTCCATTAAATATAACACTAGCCATGCCACATGGGAGTTTAACATAAGTAAATGTCATCCCACACCCAGAGACCCGGGCTGATTAAAACATAGTACCAATAGCTTGCCTGCGACCAATTTTGTCTTCTTAATGAACAGTCTGAAGGAGATAGAGCTGCATAACTCTCCAAAACAGGGGAAATAAGTTTCCTGGAGTACCAACTGGTTGGCTTTAGTAAAAAAAAAAAAAAAAAAGCTAAAGATCCATCTTAAAAAAAGCAAAATGGTTCCAAATTAAATTCTGTTGGCAGCATCTCAGTTACACAGATTATGACAAATGTCAATTTTCTTTTGTTGCAGCAATTGCTTTCAATGACAAATCTCCCATTTTGGAATTAAATCTCAAAGTTGTATATTTGTAAAACATTGATCGTTATTAACAACCCCAGAACAAAAAGCTGTTAACCAGAACAGTTCACAATCAGAGCGACAATGAATCTAATAATAAGAATATCAGCAGTGCAATAAACCGGCAAGTCAGAGCAATCCATGAATTTATAATGTTGTTTTGATCGGATGTGTTATTAGAGTTTCCTCAATACGAACAGGTCCTCTGATATTTTTCCCTGTCTTTGTTTATGCCATCAGACACTTTTTTTTCAAAGATCCTAACAGACAGGAGGAGAGAAAACTCAAAGGCACGAAGGGTGGGACCGAAACAGTGAGAAAGATTGAGAGAGTCTCCTTCAATAACGGTAACCCGCGTCTGAGACGATTATGTTGTTTGTTAAGAGTGAGAATAAAGCCAGAAGATATAACTCCAAGCTGACCAGTAGTCATATCAGGCTATTTTACCAACTGTTATGAACACCACTGAGGGTAAATCATGGAGACAGCACAGTGTTTTTGCTCCACCCTTCACTACAGTGACTGCTTTGCCCAATTAATATGCTTCCTATGAGCCTGTGTGACTTTGTTTACCTGCTGTGGATGATATAAAACTGAGCAATGTGGACATAAATGAACAATATATAAAGACTATGCATGGACCCAACATATGCCACTTCCCACCACCCATTGAGATCTTTGCTTTAAATGCTAAGTCGATGGGTAGCATTATTGTTTGAGCTCATGTTGTGCCAAAATTTCCACTTTTGCACAAGAAGTGACATCATCTCATGGACAAATTGTCATGAAAAATGTTGAGCACGTTCACTTTCAATTTGTATTACTATGAAAATAGCTGCAAACGTTCGGGCTCCCACAGGTACAAACTCTTTGGAACTAAATAACCTCTCCAGCGCCACCATCTGGCCAAACCTCACACATGAATATTGCAGCCTCTGGGGGCTGTCAGCATCACCACCGCCTCACCGAAGCTCAGCGGTCCGGCTTGGCTTCAACCTTTGACTCGATTTAAACAACAAACGATGACCTTTATTTCTTCAGGAAACTTAAGAGGGCAAAACTCCCATGCCAAGTCCTTGTTAACTTTTACAGAGGAGCCAGAGAACAGCACAGCTTGCACTTTGTTATAAATACCCATTTTGCATAATGATAAATAAATGAACCCGTGTGTGTGTGTGTGTGTGTGTGTGTGTGTATGCTGATATCTTAAGTGAAAAATTTGTTCCGTTTCATGTCATACTTGAATTGAAATTGAACTAAAAGAAGACGCGACAAGTTGAGGAAAGAACAGACAGCTGTGAATAGTCCTCATGACATGAGAGAGGCAGAGAATGAGAGACAAATATAGACAGACAAAAAGAGAGAGAGAGAGAGTTTGTTCAAAAAGACAGGCTTCCTTTTTTCCATAAAGGGACATTCCCTCACTTTTCTACCACTGAGCGGAAATGACTCACCCTCAAATCTAGGCCATGTCATTCACTCCAAAGCCCACCCTCCTACTGCTACTGTGCCTGTGTGTGTGTGGGTGTGTGTGTGTGTCGCTGTGTGTATACTCGCATGTGTGCTTTTTTTACAGTGTGTGTTATGAGCTGGTTTTGGTTTACTTCCAGCTACCTCAGAGTGCTGCTGCTCACATACCATGGCAGTGACATGCTACACACACACCACAGCACGCACATGCACGCACACATGCACGCACACACACACACACACACACGCAATCTCAGTTGATTTTTTTTTTTTTTGAGGGAGCGTAGAAACTCAAGCGGATATGAGGGGAGTAGCCTCGAATTAAACTGAATTAAAGACTCGTTTTTTCCCTCTTGTCATTTATTCATTGCTTTTTTTCCTCTCCTTTGCTCCAGAGCAGCATGAAGAAATACTCAAGGGCTTCTGTGTGTGTGTGTGTGTGTGTCAACATCTTCGTGAGTGCACGTGCATGAGAATGTGTGTGTTCGTCAACATCTATGTGTGTGCGCATGTGTGTGTTTTTATACCAACATAATCATCACAGAATCTGGGAGTGCCGTCATTCAGGCAACATGAAACAACAAAACAACATGAAAATAAACTTAAAAAGAAGACTTTAGTAACAAACATCTCTCTCTCTTGTTTCTTTGGTTAGCGGTTTCATACAATGAGTGCCATGAACTCATAAACAAATTAAATAGAATCACAGTCTGCAGAATCTGTGAGATGACACACCAGTAAAATCTCCGTAGCAAACACTGTCAACATTACACAGATGTGTCTTCTGGGTAAAGATACAGCTGACAGCAAGGTGTGTGTTGTTCACTGTGTGTGTTTATCAGATAAACTGTACATATGTGCATTCAGGGGCGCATGAGTGTGTGTGTGTGTGTGAGTGAAAGTGATATAGATGAGAATTTCAAGCAGGCAACAGGCATTCAGGAGCACTGTGAAACCATTCAGTCGTCTCCGGAGCAATCCTGAGTGCTGAAAAGTCTTCGCTCAACAGCTTTTCACTAGAGTTAAAAAACGTACCACTTTTTGCATTCCACCGATCAATTTTTGTCTCTGCGATCAATTTCATCTTCGACATATGGAGAGAGTCCAAGAGCTCTTACGAGATTGTGTTGAGAGAGAGAGTGAAGGGATGGGGAGAGAGAGGTGAGGATATTACTTGTTTTCTGCCAGCACACAGTGTGTTTGGGAACAAACAACCTGTGGTGCATTAGAAACAGTTTATCACTGGAAGGACATCTGCAATGACAAAAAAAATGGGACTGGAAATGAAAGTTACCGAGCAGAAACCTACAGCAAGGTTTATCAGCTAAATTATTTAAGGCCGAGAAAGCTTTAATTCACAGTGCAGACTGTTGCAGACTGGCACAATATTGTAACTTCTGAATAGCTCGTTTACAAGATAACTGCAGGAAATCATCCGTTTTAAATGGTCGAATTTTGCATTTTCTTTTGTTGCGTGGCACAAAACGGCCAAAACACTGGGAACTAATACAATTACTGACTAACTGATCACTAAAAAACATCTCCAAACACACAGATTTCTGATATGATAAGACTGCACACACACAGCAGACAGTGCTTCAAATGAGCAGTTAGCATCACAGGAGAGACAGCCTGCAAACACTGAGGCTACAAATAATCCACAATGCAACACTCGCTGTAGGACACACTCTCCATTCAAGAGGATCTGATGTGAATAAAACATTACTGTCTGGTCCTTGAATACAACACAGTACAATCACTGCTTTTTGAAGTTTCTTCCAGAAAAAAAAAGTATCTTCTAACACTTGGGTCAATGCAATATTTTTCTTCAGGTAACAGCTGATCTGTCCTCTTGGTCAGAGTTTCTCTTTGTCCACATTTTCCACCCCCTTCCCCTTCTATTTCATCCTCTTCAGCTTGTTTTTGTGCCTCATTTTGCCCTTTTCTCTCTCTCTCTCTTTCTCTCTTCCAGGCAGTTATTACCAGTCTAATTAATTCCACATGCTGACACCGGTCAGGCCTGGTGTCTCTCAAACACACATGCATGTACATGCACACACCAAGATCCAGCTGAAGCCCCTCTCTCTCTCTCTCTATTTCTTTAATAGTTGCACCCAACCGCTCCTAGCCAGGACAATTAAGTTCCCATCAAAGTGGAAGCAGAGGCCTTAAAGCTGGAACACTGTAGGCTTACTGAGGCTCTGGGCAGGCATGCGGCGTACAGATGTAGACATGACAGAGACCTTCCTTTTTGCAGCACGGATGCAGCAAACTGCTGCAGGAAGTGTGTGGAACGAGCATTTGTCTCATGCGTGACACTGGGGAATGCACTCATTCAGCAGGATGAGGATGTGGTGTCGGGGATTTGTGCTGCAAACTACAGGTGCACATTTGAAAAGATTCAACGGCAAAAACAAACCGCATAATCTGCCATTATTTCAGTCCAATCATCTTTTTGTTGTGTGGATAATATACAAGCGGGTTCATCTCCTCGGAAAAAAAAAGATTCTGTTTAGACTGATTAAATTCAGCAATTCAGAAACCGTGATATAATACAATTCACCTCAACCTGACGCCTGTTTTTATCTTTGACTACCTACGGAAATACTGAACTGCTAGATGTTCAGTTTATGTCAGTTTTTAGAAAAGGTAAAGCATAAACCTCATGTCACATAGCACCATATAAAAAAAACTGAGAACTGCTTTTGTTTTTGTATGTTAACGGACAAAACAAGCTGCTGAAGTTAGCTGAGGCATCATTTTATAGAAACCAATAATGTGCTTTTTATGTGGAAATAAACCCCATTCTATACAATTATTTCTGCGTGTCCAAAAAGGCAAATTAAATCTTGGAAGAAGGCTTTTTTCTAGTGCACAAATAACTGTGGAATCATTAACTTCCATTATAAAAGCATCCCGAACCATTAGTTTTCTGCAAAACACTGATGACACAATATGTGGGTTTTGGGGCACAGATTACCGTCACTCACTAACTTCATTTAGGAGTTTCCAAACACAACTTTGCACACAGAAAGCAACATTTTTCTATTAGTTGACCAAACAGGCTGTTCTTTTCCCATATTTATGCAGTGCACTAGACTGCAGACTTAGTTAACCTCATGTTTCATTTCTTGTGAGCTACAGCTAGTTCAAAGACGTGGAGACATGATATCATGGCTTTTTTTTTTTTTTTTACAGTCACACACACAAAAAAACCCCACTTTTGGCAGTCGGCGACACTTGGCTGGAAAAGACACACAGTTTTAGGAGTTTAAGCTATAAAAAATAACTATATATTTAAGAGTTTAAGCCTATGAGAGAAGGTCTGTAAAGTGACCCTGCCCTGCCTCTTGGTAGCTTCAGCTCCACAAATAGATTTACAGGCTTTCATTAAAGCAGCTTAGCTAGCGGTTATGCAGGGCTGAGGCTCATGGATGGCCAGCTGTGTGTGTGTGTGTGTGTGTGTGTGTGTGAGCACGAGGATGTCTTTGTGACTTTATGCAACCGTATGTGTGTCTGAGGCTGGGCCCTAGATTACTTCCAGAAGTTGAGTTCCGCAGCCTGCTGTTTCATTATAGCTACAAAGCGACCGCACGGCTACACAGAGTGCAGAGTTGCAAAAACTTTTTTTTTTTCTCGGCTCCTCGCTGCCTTCGTCCACCCTCCTCCTTCTTCTTCTCTCTCTTTCATGGTTACAGTTGGAATGGGAATAAACATCTGTGGAAATGTATTTCTCTCCATTTTGGGATTTCGGGGAGAAGCTGAGCTGGACTTATCCAATTTCAAACAGCTTTGAATACGAACCAGTGTTTCTCTAACTTGAAACAACTTCAAAATGGCAGCTCTGAGACTCCAGCTTTTTTTTTTTCAGGTTCAGACAACTCAACAGCTTCGTTCTTGTGATCAAGTTCAAACATGTTTAACTACAGTAGCGTCTCGCAGCATTGCACATATATATCACAACTTCTTGTTTCTGTCCCCACATGTGTATCTTCCTCTGTGGTGTCATAATAACTGAGGAAAAGGCTGTGACATTTTGTGGTTGTTTTCAATTTGTTTTGCAAAATCAATCTCCTGTTTCGGTGTCTGTGTTGTTGAAATTTAATATAAAGGCATAAATCAGATCACTTAAATATTCTATATCTTAATGTTCGCCAAAGCAAACAAAATACTTGGAAGGGACCTGATTGAATAAGACACAAGGGTTAGCTGATTGACTCTTGTTTTCATTTTTTTTTTGTGAATCAATCAGCCTTTTGTTCACGATTAGAAAGAAAATAATTACGAAAAAATGGGCCATACGTACATTTCGATGCTTAAGATGTATCATTGCTGCGTATGGGCGCGTGAAGCCTGATTTCACCGCAGCAGCTGAGAAGCTACTTCCAGCCAGAGCTGGTAACAAGGACATGAGATTAGTTCTGATTGAAGCACCTTATGTTTGAAAAGCGTAATCATGCCTCATGCGGTTCACTTGTGTCACTTTATCAGGAAGAACAGACCGAAAGCCAAGCCATTTCTATTGACAAAATCTGATTTAATGAAAAGAGTGGAGGGGAAAAAGCACTTGGAAGTTAATCACTTGTTTTTTTCTTTTAGAAAATAGAAAGAATGACCAAAGTATTGAGGACATTTTATCTTTTCATGGGGTGCAGAGACAAAAAAATCTCAGTAAAAGCCATTTTACCTTGTATTGATTTCCTCCAGTGAATGCACCCCTATTAACAAATGAGATGCAAGTTTAGAAAAAAAAAAAGCTTTGAGACAAACAAGAGGGATTGTGAATGAGGTGTAACAGAAAAACAGAATCACTAAATTAAACATTTCATTGAGTGTTTCCATGTTATCCAGTAAGAATCTGAGCTGCTGTTGACATTTTACAAACTTATGTTATGAACATACATGTTCAATGGACACCAGCATCTTGGGTTTATCAGCCGCAGACACGTTGCAATAGAGAGGAAATACACACTTTTTGTACCTTCTAAGTGTTTGTTTGAATCCATATGGTGCTCCGATGCCACATAAATGCTGGCCTGATTTAATTATTAAGTCTTCGGGTGTAAAGAAATGGCACAAACATGTCATATTTACCCAGTTATCCCTAATTACTGTTCCTTTACAAGCAGAAAATAGGCCGGGCATGCTTCATAAGAACAACCTCACAGAGTGTGTGTTTATATGTGTGTGTGTGTGTGTGTGAGAGACATTCAAAAGCCTGACATCGATTGTCCACACTTCAGACTTCCAGATGTGGCTGATTCGAACCAGCACCTGGCAGGTTTTTTCAATAAACACACACTCACACACACAAACAAGCACCGAAACAGGTTCTGGGAGTCGTTCTGAGGGGAGCGCAGTTTGAATTTATTGCATCCTCTTCCTGCGCTGTTTATTAATACGTTATATGTGTGTGTGTGTGTGTGTGTGTGTGAACTAATCCACTGCTTGACTCCCTTCAGTTGATCCCACTCATGCATCTCTAAAAGGAAGCATTAGGCGTTCAGGTAATTTGAATCGCGGATTAGATGAGAGGAGGAGAGGAAAACACAGAAACGGACGGAAGGAAAGGAGGATGGGGAGAAACCCGGGCGTCTCCTGAGAGCTTTAATGACAGGCTGAGAGTAAGAGAATGAGACGAATCTGCAGGAAGTAGAGATTTTATCAGCCACGGAAATAAAAGCTCGGCCCGATTGGAGTCCACGCGGGTCCGCCCGGACCGAGCCCGGCTCTTGGCGGCATTTCCAGAGATGAGCCTGGACAAAGTTTCCTGCAAGACCCAGATATAGCCAATGAGTATGCAGTGCTCATTAAGGACTAATTCACAATTATATGAATGCATTGTCTGTGAAGATTGTCATTCATCAATGCAGCAATGCATTACAGTTTAATAAACCTCAACCTCTTATCTGTGATTAACATTAATAGCTGCTGTTATTTCAGACTCCGAGTGCACGTGTCCTGATAAATAAATAAAAATAACTTGACATACTGTAGCATAAATAAAAGAAAATCATATTATATTTTAATGACATTCCCACAGTCACAGTGCATCATGAGTGGGATGATGCATGCGTTGACAATGCGTGGGATTACTGTATCTGAGAACAAGTATTTAGTACTTCACAAAAGCTGATTTCCTTTAAAACTGGAGAGAATACTGCTCTTTGTAGCAAACAACAAGACATAAGTATTGTGTGTGCGGCTGCCTGTCATGACGAGGAGCTCAAATAGACAAAACATCAAAAATCATGCCGCATCTGAGAAGTTACACAAAAGTGGGATTATGTCTATGTTCTGTTTTAAACAGGCTCTTTCATGTTTCACTTTTCCAGAGTAAAGGTTGGGGACTATCTCTTCCACAGATTGATTGTATCTTGGTTAAGTTTCCAAACAGGAAGTGTTATCTTTCATGCTAAAGTGCATCTTTAGAAAGTCTTTTTTAAACAGGTGCTGCAAAGTTGGATGATCGAGGGTTGTGAGTCTTATTTTCAAGGATTGCTGACTGTTTCTAAGTGTTTCTCAATCGTCCATTGTGAACACCGAACAGCAAGTTCATCCAAAATCACACACACGCTCACTTATATCTGCTTTTACCATGAAAGTATACGCCTCAGTGTTGCCTTAATGGATTTAAAGAAAATGCTAGGGATAGCAAAACAGCAGAGCCTGACTCTAACAAATCTACTGAAGTAATGAACCAAATTAATGCCCAAATGGAGTGAACCATCAATTTTGAGCCTGACTTCATTGGGTTCGGGACAAGGATTTTAAGCTCTGAGACAAATACTGTGATTTGTGCAAAGGGGTATGCAACAGATTCAGGCAGCAAGCAGCAGAGAAGACGGAGGAGATATAAACATTGCTTCTTCTACCAAGGGAATCGGGGAGTGGGACTCATTAGGGGCTGGAAGCGAATGGTGGGATTATAAAAGATCTGTCATTTCCGTCAATGATCAACTATTTATCTTGTTTTACAACTCCCATTTGAGTCACTTGGCGGTGCAGCTTCCATGTATTATTAATGAGACATATTAAGTCTTCATGTGAGAAATCCACCTGTTTGTGATGTGAATATAAAAGAAAAAATAAAAACAAAACAAAGTTGGTTTAAACTGTCGAGCGAAATCCCCCCCGAGGCTTCAGTTCGCTGCCATTCATGTTGGATCTGGACTGGAAAATACTTTTCATCATGTTCAGCATGACAATTAAAAACCTTATCAAGCAGACACAAACTTTACCTGAGTCATATGTTAAATTTACCTTGTACTGTGTATATATGATATATATATATATATATATATATATATATATATATATATATATATATATATATATAAAACTTATGCACCTCTCAGCACAACTATCCATTATTTATTTCTCATAATAAGTAGACAGATTGACAGTACTGTTTAATTAAAGATGTCTGTCCTTGCTACACACTGTTCAAATTGCAGGATGTGAACACTGAGGAACCGACTCTTTTCATGAATTACACTAACGAGGTGAAATCCAAGCTATTTATGATATCCCTTATTAAAGTCATATCAATCACGCAGGAGGATGTGCAGGTCAAACAAGCTCTGAGGTGTCTAAATATGCTAATGAACAATAACATGTCTTTGCTTTTCGTGACATTATGAGTTTTTGGTGTCAGCGTTATGTTCACATTGTGATAGGATCTACTGTTTTTTGCCAGCACTGTGCAAAACAGGCAAATGATGCTGATACTGTATTAGAGGTGTGTTAAGCCTCATGAGTGTCATCAAACCTCATCTGAGCATGCATGACATAACTAACATAAAAATGGATTTTCACTGACACTGCTGGGATCATATTATTGCTTTTCTATAGGTACAATTCAGGGATTGATGATGATTAATATCCAAAACAAATGTACAAAACATATATTGTGAAGTCTTAGGTTTGTTGCCTTGCTCATGGGTGCTCAAAAAAGATGGCATGCACCACCTCCAACATCCTTACAAATGCCAGGGATTAAAACCAGCAACTCCTTTACGTTCACTCTTGTGCTTTCAGACAAACTCTGCTGCCATTTATTGCTTGGATGTGTAAATATTAGTAAACCTTTGTTGTTATCTTACAGCTGTAAATGCAAACTACTTTTCGTTTTGAGGAGCGAGGAGCCTCATCTGACGAGCGGAGGCATCCCCTGCTTGCATGCAGAGACATCATTATCACCTGCAAACCTCGCCGCTGCAGGTACAAAACTCATTACCGCCGGTTCAAATGTGGGCAGAAATCCCATCACGTAGGACGAAAACTTCATCACCACAAACAAAAACATGATCACCGCGGGCAGAAATCTGATCCACATACGGTCGCCTCATCCCTGAATATGCTTTCTGTCCCGTAATTGTTTTCACTGTCTTCTACGAGACAACAAAACGACTCCGTATATCGGATAGCAGATCGCTTTGTCTCGCTATCACCGTGTAGGTGGTCCCATTCTCATCGAGATGTTTGCACTGATCTTAGGATACAGGTGATCTAAGGTAAGGATGATTGCATCCCAGGTTGCAGATGGAGTCGTGGTAAATGTTCAAGAAAGAAATATTGGAATAAAATACTAAATTCAAAAATTTCTATTTATTCATTTCCCTCTGTGTTAATTCAGATCATAAATACTCACAATCACATGACAACCTGACAGTTCTGTAAGATACTATTGGGATCTAAAGACAGATTTTCTACAAAAAGGGAATAAACAAATCCAGGCTGCACGGCGACAACTTTCATTTGTGCACACCCCCCCTCCTTAACCCGGTCGCCTTCTTCTTTGCACATAATCCAGGCAACAAATGAGATTCGGCCGTGATGTGGACAGAATGCTGACGACATGAACATTATAATACCAGAATATGCAAGGACATGATGGGGCCGCTTATTACAGCGCATGCAGATGTAGACTGCATTTTAATACAGAGAGCAGATGAGGTCTCACCGACATCTAATCTGGCTGTTGCTTGAGCTCGGTAGCACAAAGCCTGTAGGTTTACACACACACACACAGAAGCGCGTAAGGGGAGTCATTGGTTTTTCAAGTGTGGTTTAAGATTTTCCTGTAGGGAATTCACCACAAAACTCACCTTATATCTCTCAATCTATAGCATAGGACACACACATACAGACACACACACACACACACTTGGACCAACAATCCATCAACATGATCAAGCAGGGAGCGAATGGGAGCCGGCCGGTCGTACATCAACCTCTCTGAGCTTGTTAAAGACAAACAGTAACGCATGCACACACACACACACACACACACACACACGGCTGTGGACACAGTGCGACATGACGCCTTCCCTTTGAAATGACAAGCACGGGCGGCAAAGACATCGGTTCATGTGGCCAGGTGGACCGACGGGCAGATTAGACAGTCAGATATATGGAAAGACGGTCCATCACTGACACGTGTGGCGTTACTGTGGGAGATAAACTCAGTCTGGGAGGCAAAAAAAACTTTATTTAAATACTTAGAAACTTAACTTAATAACAAGAAACAACAAAAACCATCATAAAGCAGCAGACTCTGGTGTATTTTCTCAAGCACTGTCTTAACAGATGAACCTGGAGATGCACAAAGAAGAAGTTAAAAGTGTTAAGAGAGTGTTAAGTGTGGTAATACAGCCTCTTTTTTTTGCAACTCAGTGGTTGCCTGCTGTGCTTTGACAGGTGATCTTCAGTGTGTCTCCTTAAATGGCTCCACCATTTCCACCTCAGACTCTGTGACAAAAAAAAAGTACTGCAGCAGCGCCCTGTCCCAGCTAAAGACCAGCGGAAACTCTATTAAACCATTTCTCCCGAGCTACATTTGTCAGTGTGAACTATTACTTCTAAAGATGCTCCCCACCCTGAAAGGGGCTGACACAGGAGCTGTCCAGTCTGGCAGCAGGTTGGGTAAAAGTGTCAAACTGCGGTACGAGGAACCACTGCCGACATCATTGTACGATTTTAGTGTATTTTTTTTGCTTTCTTACACTTTTCTGATGTTCATACTTGTGGTTGTGTTCCCTCTAGTTGTCATTACAAGGTTTTGCCCACCTCTACATTGTTCTCCATTTTCCTGTATATAACAGCACGCACACTCTGAAGAGGTATAGTCGACCCTGACGTAACATACAATGCACTGGAACGACATTAAACGTGTTAAAGCAAAAAGACTAAATGTCAGGAGTAAAAAAAAGTCTGGTGCAAATCAGCCTGATAATCCTCAACTATTTTCTATTTTAGCTATCATCCTGTAACATGTACTCCTGTCCTCCGGTTGCCTTCTGAGACCGGCTCTCTGCAGCAGGCTGAATCCGAACGCGGTGTTCGAAGAGATGCAAGCGTGCGTTCGAATGCAGGAGCCTTTAATCACTTACCACACCCTTAATGAGAACTCGCTCATGCAGTAAGGTGTAAAACAGCGTTCTCAAGTTTTGTGTTTGGTGTTGTTTCATAATTTGGCCACAAACAAGTTATCGATTCATATTTGGATTGAACGCCGCAGAGCGAGGGCCACGAAGCGAGGGCCACGAAGCGGCGTGTCGCACTCCAGAAAATTCCTCAGATCGGACAAAATACAAGCGCAGACGACAAACTCATCAATGGCACTACAAGCCAAATCATTCAGCTCCGTAATTACAACTGAGCCTCAACTGGTCCGCTGTGGCCTAACAGAGGATGGGAGAGAGAGGGAGGGAGGAAGAGAGAGAGACAAGAAGTGAAGGGAGGAAAGGGGGGGGAGAAAAAGATAGATTTCATGAGTGAGAGGCTCCCAAAGCGCCCAGGGGGATTGTGGTTACAGTGTTGTACTCTACATCTGTTTACAGCAGAGAGGAAGACATACGGATGAGGCGGTAGAGACGGAGGGAGAGACGGAGGGAGAGATGTTGCCTGCCGCATGCTGTCATCTCAGCAATGTAGTAACTGTACCTCATTATGTTCTATTCTAGTCATCAACGCCCGTGCACGCCAACACACACACACTCTGCTCTCTCATCCTATTGTTGCTCTTATGTGCTGTGAAAGCATCGCATCGTGAAAAACAAATAATAGAAGAGAGAGAGAAAGTGAGTGAAGCAGAGACGGAGGCAGAACGAGAGCCGGGTTGTGTTCAGAGTGCTGAATGTTAATCAGTTTCTTACTGTTTTTGTAGCCCATGGCAAAGATTTCCACTTGACTCTTCTCAGTAGCTTGCTGTGTGTGTGTGTGTGTGTGTGTGTGTGAGTTCGCAGGCAGCTTTTTTTGAAGTTTGTGTTTGTGACAGCGAATCTGACTGTTGTGTCATCAGAGATCTTAACTCGTGTGTGTGAGTGTCAAATGAGCTGGTGTGTGTGTGTGTGTGTGCACTACTGAATACTCCTAAACTTAATCTTACAAGAGCTTTTTTTTTTCTTTTTTGTTAAACTCACAGTTCAGGATGCAAGTCCTTAAAAAGTTGCGGAGAAACTGGTACAAGAGATGCGCAGAGGAAAATGGAAATACTTTTGTTATGCCAATTTCTGATCAGGCTTTTTAATTGACATGTGTGTTATATTTAAAAATCCTATTAAGACGCTTTTGTCATAAGATCATAAAACCACATTTAGCCATAAGATTGTTAAACTCCACTTAATTGCACTATTTCAATACGTTGCGGCTTGTTAAATCCAAGAGAACAGATAACAACAGAAAATAAAATAAATAAATAAGAAAATAATGGAGGTATATAAAAATACAATAGAAGAATGCAACAGAAACTGTACAAGAGCCTTAGGAGAAGTGATGCTGTTACAGAGAAGTGGTGCATTTAATAGCAGCAGAGACAACAAATTTATGTCAACAGAAAAACACCAGACTAATATATGGTTTGTAATGTAAGCTAGTTTCCATGTAATAGAAGTATAATATAAAATCAATGCAAGTCAATGACATAAACAGGCTATAGTTTAGCATAAAATGATACGTATCATATAGAAATATAATATAATATCTAAGCAAATGCACTTTGAATTCTGTTAGAAATATGAGTTAAACTGTCTGTAAGGTGAAACATCAAACCCCCATGAACAGCAGTGTGTTAAAAATCAGAAAGACTGCAGCACGGTGTTGCTTCTTTATCAAGTTAACAATGTCATCCACAACAACAACTGCGGCAGCTGTTGTGCTACGACCACATTTGACCCCAGCCGCTGTGGCTGGAGGACATCATTAAACGCCTCTGAATGTCTGACGCTCGACTGGGAGTTGATCTGAAATCTGAAAGCCCGCACACTACAAAATAACGTCCATGATGCCGTGACTTATCCTGTCAAACCAACGCAAACATTCCCTTAAATGTCAGTTGTCTTGGCCAAATATATTCAAACTTTAAAATCTTGTATCATGTTCATGTGGTTACCAAAATGATGGTGGATAAACTAAACTATGCCCTGTTTATTCTGTTTGCAAGCTTCAACTGGCTTCTTAGTGGAAAAATTTACCATTATACAATTGAATTGACTACTAAAATATCACAAATGTGCAACAGAAATTAAGTGGCAAACACAAAAAAATGTTGACTCTTCATACTATTATTATTCAAACCCAAAAAAAGTAAAGTTTTAATAATTTTGTTAAGAAATGATTATGGAAAGTGTTTAAAACAGACTATTTGTAGTTAAAAACAACAATAAGGAACACATAATACATTTTACAGCAATAACCAGATGATAAAATTCAATGCTCAATCCATGGGGTATTTAAATGTGACAATGCAATTAAGCAATTAATTCCTCCGCCATCGAATTTCATCCTTCATTTGATTGGTAACAACTCGATAAACATCACTGAATTTGGGGATTTTTCTTTCTTTACCTCAAGAACCCCCGGAGAGAAAACGCCACGCTACGGTGTAAAACCTTAAAAAAAAATGGCGCAAGCAGCCGCTCGACAACAACGACTGTCCCTGCTTCATTATCATTCGCATCATGGCGCAGACGACTGTAACTACCTCCCCGCTCGTTCTCTCTCTCTCTCTCTCTCTCTGCCATCTTTCCCTCAGATTCTCAATCTGCTTTTCGCCTCGATTTCCATTCATCTCTCTCTCTCTCTCATCTGCAGCTCGTCCTCGCTCCACCTCTCATCTGTTGCTGCAATCAATCTGTTTAGATGGAAATCTGTAATTAGCTAGTTCACGTCAGCTGCAGATGAAATGGTTGACATTGCCCAAATTGGCTTCTCTCAACCCCCCCCTCCTTCACCGTCTCTCCTATTCATATTTGTCTGCCATGTTTCCCCGTATCACCAGACATGGCTCCTGTTACGACGCTTACCTGAGGATGACTCATCAAACAGCTCCCCTGTTTGTACCTCTTTGTGTCTCTTTGTGTGTGTTCACCTGAGCTACAGCGTTCGACACAGTGACGGGGGAAAGCAGGGCGAGGAGTAAACACGCCGCCTCCCCCGCGGGTGGTGGAGTCGACTTAGGGCAAACACGGGGTGGACAAAATAATGGCAACACCTGACGGTAAAACGTGATCCACACTCCAGCCCTCCCAATAAAAGCTACCTGTGTGAAGCTTTTCATCTGCTGGGTCGACAGTCATTTTGGAAAGACAGCAGGTGGACAAACATATAACGTAACTACAGTATCAGGCCAAAAATCATACAAACTACAACTTGGAAACACCTTTCTGGCTAAATCTTATATATAATCTTAAATATGGCCATACATGCAGGGAAATTAGTCAATTGAGATTTTGCTATTCCATGTGTAGAATATATATATTATTTATATATATTATATATATTCTAATAGTACTGGTAAAAGGTTGTGGAGCCTGTTTTGCAGTAGTGAGATGGACCCTTTTCAAATTGTTTGAAATGCAAAAATGAAAGCAACAGATAAACTATGCTAAATGAAAAAAAGGCAAAGACTGTTATTCCAGTCACGCCTCAATCCACTGACACTTTTACAGTTCTTGGTCTTTGTACAGTTTAGATGACTTTTGATTGGCCTTTGATTAATGCAAGTTTCTCCGAGGTGCCCATACAGCAGCTGTCAGTGCCGGTGAGTGAGTACCGGGACTTAGCATTTAAACTAGCTCTTTAAATCAACCTGTGCTACACACACACTGACTTATGGCGCTATAGGTGACATACTGTCACCGCACATACCTATCATAGTACCACTATGATAGGTGTGTGTGTGTATGTGTGTCGCCAAGTGTGCATTTGTGGCTTAAGGTGTCCCAACTAGTGAATAATGGTGAGTTATGGCGGAGATGGGAGTGGCCCCTCCATACACACAGATGAGACAAGGTCATCTCTACAGTGGACAGTTTAATTTATAGGTGGACATATTTACATATAGAGCCATAGTGTACATACAGTCAGTGGAAAAGGTGGTAGAGATTATATAAAAATTAGGCCGACATAAGGAAAAGAAAAAAGATATAAACAAATGAAGGAAGAAGAGAATAAAAAGCCTCATCACCATAAAAACAAAGACTGTCTGCTTTAAGAAAAACTCTGAAAGACAGCAGAAAAAACTGGTTTGGACTTCTGTGATGCGGATCACTGGTATTTGATAATTAGACGGCATCACCACGGCAAGAAGACTAATTGTTCTCATCAGATTAAGGGAATAATTGTGTGTGGATACATCATCAAAACATGGCAGAGGCAAATTTGATCAGAGCAGATGCTGAATTAATTGGTCTTGAGGCTGATTGCATTAATGCCCGGAGTCTATTAGTGAGATGGACGAGTAATTAACACTCTACCTCCAGCTCACATGCTGGTGTTGATGCCCTTACATGTACAAAACACAAAAAAAACACACCACAAGATGCATATCACTGTTCTTAAATTCTTCACTATAGAAGTGATTTAGCATTTTTTTTTATATATATATTTTCTGTTGTTTACAGAAAATTCTGATTTTGCTCTTCTGGCTTTCAGATGTTTTCAGTTACCGAGCAGCTGGTTCAAAATCGATTACAGTGAAAGAAAGTATGGAGGTGTTTTATATTTTTTCTTGCGCAAGTATGCCTTTGAGACAACCTGGCTTCATTTATTTTTCCTGCTACCTGCAACTATCCATACCAGGCAAGATTTTTTTTCTCAACTTCAACTTGGAGGTGCTAGAAAAGTAAAGATATTTCATTGTAAGGTATGACAAAAAGGCACATGCGAAAGATAAGATTGTAATGCATATTTAACGATGTTACAGGTTGTCATAAAATGACTGAAAAAGGTTATTGTATCAAGAGGATCAAAGAAAAGGCTGACAAGCAATTAACTTAATGGGAGAAATATGACTGACGTCTATTTTTACATAAGATCCAAGTCTCCAGGGTGAACATACTGTGCTTTGTATGCGCGCTATCCATTTTGACCCTCTCCCTATGAAAGCGCTGAGTAAATGACGCTTCCTCGACTGGAAAAAGATGCTGCCAGTGAGCATAATCGAGGCGGCAATTGTGTTTCTCATCAAAATTTAATTGGCAAGGCAAACATTTGAATTATGTGAATTCATTTTCTCAGAGACGGTGTTGCAACTTTACCACGTGGTTCTCAAAAGAAGACTGACGGGTTGGATGCAGAGGCCTTCCTAACACCTAAACACTTCATCTTTACCCTGTAAGAGTCAAACATTGTTGTGTTTCTCAATCAATGAAAGGTGTATCTGATGCCCTGTTCATTTCACTCGGCTGTAGCTACTCAGCACCACTTTCCTCAGGAGATAAGTACTTCCTGCATTTCAGAATATCAGGAGTTCAGGGGAATCATTTCAGACGTTGATACTTGCACACCGTCACAACCCCACGGGAGTTGTAGTTGTTTCAAGTAAACAAAACAGCGGTTGAGATATCCCGACGTGACTTTGCGGTTTCACAAAATCTGTTATGTTGTAAAAAGGCAGCTAATAACCTTCAAATGATGGTGAAGTTCCACCAGATGAAAATGCACTTCAGCTTCTCTTGCATGAGCATGAAAGGGAAGCATCACCCAGTCCACCATGCCCGGCCGGTTAGCATCTGTGGTCAGGAACATAGTCCCCTTGAATGGCCCTGTCCGGTATTCCTGGATTTATTCAAGTCTCAGTAAAGCAAAGGACAATATAGCTCCTAATATCCTGTTGGAAACTGATGTCCTGCAACATCGATGCAGCTGGGATCCGTGTCCATCCCGGTGTTTATCTTCATGTTGAGATGGATGCAGAGATGGTCTTGTCAGTGTAGTTGAGGTCTTAGCGTTTGTCCCCGCCACCTTTTCTTCTGCTTCTAAGCTGATGTTTCTTCGTATTTGTGACCTCTACCACCAGCGGATCTTAACAAAATTCAGTCTGTATTGGAAGATGGGGAGTGAATGAGATCTCCACACACCAGCGCCTATTGTTTGAATTGATGCTGCACCAGAAAACCATACCTTGATAATACTAACAATAAATCTTTGGTGAGTTAAACTTTGGAAAAATCAGAAACATCTGTGGTGGAAAAACACTATGACACAATCTATGACACATCGCCTGCTACCAACAATAATGAGAAACCTACAGTAAGAACAGTATGAAGTACACATGCCTCATCTGTGTTTATTATTAGATACAATCCTGGACTAAACATATACCAAATATGATGACATGATGCGCTAATCCCCCGGGGGAACCACAGGTCTATCTTGTGTAGCATGTTTACGTGTTTATTTGCTTTGTGAAAAAAGATACCTGAACAAATTTCCTTCTCAGCAGCCAATCGTGCTTTAATTACGGTGGAAGCTCCACCTATCCCCTTTATTATCATCGACGTTGCAGCTGGCGCTTACAAATTGAGCCAATCCCAAGAGATTGGCAGTCCTGCCTGCTGAAACGCAAACCTGGTCAGGTGTTCTCTTGTGGGAGAGCGGCGGAGGGGAGACGATTCAGCAGGGGACGACAGATCCACAACATCCACACGAGAACCGTCTAATCTCCAGTTTACTTCATTAGCTTATTCTTTATTTGCTTTCATGTGCTGAGTAAGTTGAAGGACTTTGAGCTCCTTTGGGATGTAAACAAATCCATTGTTTAATGTTATCAATAATTTCAAAATGAAGGTTGTGGCTTAGTTTCTGAATGAGTTGTTGCTATTGAAAAGCTCCTCTGTGATGTCCTCTGATAAAAATTCAGATTTAGTCTCTTTCCTGGCAACTTTTTAACTATTTCTCTGAATTCTTGCAGCACAATTGTTGAACATAAATCATAAATGACTTTTGATTTTCTGTATTTCGTTGTGGTTCCTCTTTGATTTAAGGACAACGTGAAATGTAAAGAACAGCTGATGTGACAGATTTTAAGAGAAAAAAAAAGCACAGGGATGTTTGATAATGATTATGTTACTCCAGGAACCGCTTGTAAAACTGTGCCATTTGGCTTTAGTCCCAGACAGCGGAGACCTTTTACAGACATGCTTTAGGAACAAATGTTAGGTTTCCACTGCAGTTACAGAAAGACAGAGAATAATGCTGTTTAAATCTCTGAGCAGACGTCCCTGAAACACTAAACGGTATGTTAGCATGATTTTGATTAGCCACACTCACAACGTAAACGTAATGAGCCTACAATGAGCAGCTTCTGTTTGCTTTCCCCAAAATATCTACGTTATGAGGACGAACTTAAGCGCACTGTCAGAATAACTGTGTTTTATGAAGGGACATCATAAGGTCACTGTTGCAGTAGCTGCACTTTTAAAAGACCAACTTATCCTCGATGTCACAATACTTTTCCTCTGACATGACCGCAATCTGTTCGCAGTCGCAAACTATTAAGCTTTAAAGAGAAATCATCAACAAAGTGTCACAATACTTTCACTTTAACAAGACCAACGGAGGCTCTTTGTCGGAGGAGTTATAAATTAAAAAGACAAACAGACAATCTCTGTCGCAGTGGCTCATATTTTAAAAAGACTCAATCCGGCTTGTTGTTCCGGAGCTCGGGCTTAAAATAATTTAACATTTAATAAATAATGAAAAAACTACATATTTAAGATACCGTACAACCGACTGATATGAGCTTTAAGATGACAATACTGACATAAATTACGAACGTACTGATTGAGAGGATGTTCAAGGCATAAGAAGCAGGATTTTCCTAAAAAACAATGAATATACTCAAACCGAAAAAATCCCTCTAAATCATCATTTATGACCTTATGGAAGAGTGTGGTGGTGTTTGCATCTGCAGATTGTGTCCTTTGCAAGCTTTTTCTTATTCTGTGGCCATATTTCATCCTAATTACCCAGAACCCCAGAGAGGATCAGAGTGGAGAGTGAAATGAAGCTACACTAATTTAATGTTGAAAGTCGCGGCGCTAATAAAAAACTTCTGATGCAGCTATCAACGTCTGTATCCACCTTATATAATCCACCAGCTCACTGTATATGTGATACCTCCTTGGTGATGCTTCTGAACACGTAAAGTTAAGCTGGAAAGTTAGAAGTCCTAGTTCTCTTAGTTTTCTTTAGCTTTGGTGGCTAATACATTTGTTTTTTGCTGATTTCTATAGAAAATCGCATAGAATTATTTATTATTTGATGTATTATTTTCTCTTGTAGACAAGTTACAGTTAGCTTTCTCCTAACTTGATTTTGCAGTCATGCTTAAACGTTTACAGGCCCGGTAAAATTAAACAGTGATCAGTCATGGAACATTTCCTCGTCTAACAAACTTCGTGTAGGGAAACAAAAAAAAGAGGAGGAGTGCAGCAAAGTGGAGGCTGTCCATGTTGTAGCTCTTGTTTCTGGAGTAATATTTCATTTCATTGCACTCTGCTCACATCTGGTCTGTCATACACACACAACCTTCAGAAGAGTCTTTTTTTCCTCCACACAATTCACATTTTTTAATGCCCGGGGGCTGTCTCGTAAACCATGTTCAACTAAACCTTTGGAAAACAGAGCAAGAAACACTGAAAAATACAGTTTGTGAGAAAAGAATAGGTAGAAATATAGCAGGCAGGTTGAATAAGTGTCCAATACTGCTGGAAAAGAAGTGAACTAGTCACTTTTTTTGACCTCATATTTTCCCAAAATGCTTTAAGGGAATAAAAAAAAAAGTGAAACAACCACATGTGCCAACTACTAAGCTCACAATTCATCTTGTCTCAGAAACTTATCAGACGCATACGATGTCTTCATCACAAGCAAAGAAGAAGGCGAAGAAGAATAAAAAAAGAACAGATCTTACCCTGTCAAAGACAAAGAAAACTGTGTCACATCTCAACAACAAGTGATTAACTTTCATCAGCGTTCAGCTCAACAGCACAGCCAACAACCATCACGGCAATCATCACAATGTCAGACTCTTATCTTCTGCTGCTTAAATTAGATGTGTTTCGCTCCTGAGTGAAATTAGAGATAACCAGAGGGATAATTATAGTTTCCAGGGATTTATTGTCAGCTACTGAAATAACTCAAATTTTCAACACAATTAGTCTATTTACTAATTCACTATTTATCATTACAAAAATCTCATTTTCTAATAATTCTGACGTGATCTTGAACTGACATGTTGGTTTCTCTTTGAATGTTTATTTTGTTGTTGTTTGCATGTTTGTACAAAAAAATTGCATTGCTATCTTACAGTTAACAGAATAAATCAAATGGTGTTTTTGTTTGACTTTGAATCACAGTTTCTGTTTCTTCACCTTCAGTAACAAATATGGAAACAGCTGCGGTTGAACGCCACGTCGAGGCAGCGAAATGAGACTATTCAACTACACAATCACACTGGGTTTTTTAATAATATACTCATTTTTAGTAGTTTTGCCACTTTTTTACTGGTTCCAGCTCTAATTGGTCATGTCAGGTTAATCGTGGCGGACGGGGGTGCAGGGACACATATTTAACACCAGCTCAACAACACAGAAGGCCTGAAAGGTCCCAGTTTAACCAAATTTACCACAACATGGTATTTGGAAGTGAAGGTGAATGTTAATAATAGTTCTTAATCCAATTTGTTGGCTGGAAATGCCCATTAGGTTTTAGTGACTTCCTTGTTTGACCTACTTTGACATTCTGCAGTCACCCAACAATAGAGATATGCACACACAGTTTTTCACCATAATAAACACTATTCTGTTGATTTTACCTTAGTACTTTTGGATAATTGGTTTAATAATAATAATGTTAAAAGGAAATGTGTTGTTTTTCCTCATGCTCTCAGATTTTGAACCACCATGGTCAACATGTTCCTAGATCTCAGCAATAAAATAATAAAGTAAAATGCCATTATATCAGGATAAACTGATGGTCAGAAACACAAAAATAAGATCCAGTCTCTACAAAACCAGACTTAACTTTAAAATAAACCTACAGAAAAAGCTAAATTTATACCAAAAAAGGCTAATCACAGTGAAGGTCAAAGATCTTTCATCACATCCAACATTAGTAGACGCTGATTTCAGTGATTTCAGGCAGCTTTAACAAAAGAAAATTCATGATCTTCCAGCAAAGCAGTCAAACCTGCTTCAATTTTTGACCCAACACATAGCAATGGTCAGTCAAATACATGCATTCTAGGTAATGTGAGTGGGATAATCCCTCTGTTTTCAAATCACAAAAAACTGTCTTGACGCCTAAAACCTGAAGTAATAATTTAAATGGTCAAGGGTAAAAAAATTCATTCTCTCTGGTCAACATATACAGTAATAAAACCACTTTATCCACACTGGATGACCACCGGACCTCAGCGCTCGCTCCTTTCATACCAATCATGGATGTAATTTTCTTGTTTACATCACAAACTGAAAAACAATTTAACCTTGAGAGCTCACGCCTGTCGTTTAAGACACACAAACACAAACAAAGGGATGCGGAGACGCACACATCAATCACGTCCCACCGATCTCCTTGTACAAAAGACATTGGGTGTGTGTGTGTATAAAAAAGACAGAGGCAAGCCTACTATGTTTCTGACAGGCAAGACAGCTGATGGTATCACACACACTCACATTACTGACAGTGTCATATCTCAAGCTATCAGGCAACCCTGATGGACTAATACACACCAGGAAAGGGAGGAAAGGGGTGGGGGGGTCAAGAGTGCCAAAGCTTTTACACCATCACAACACACAAACTCCACCCTCCACACGTCCAGTCAGGATGAGCTCAAATTCAGATACGTTACTTAGGAAAGCTCAAATATTGCGATGGAGAAACACATTTCTTCTGCCTGAAGTTTGATTGACGTGTCACTGTGTCGGCTATTATGTTTCTCCTTTTGTGGACGGCTACGAGCTAAAAATGCATTTTGATTTCACTAACTACATGTTTCACTTACCACATGTGATTGAAATATTCTGTAGTCGCCCCCACTAAGTCGGTGCAGAGGAGGCGGCGGGCTCAGAGCTGACCATTCCCGGTTATCGTTTCGGGAAACTCTCGCATCGAGGAGGAGTCATGTATCATGTGCTGTGATAGTGAGACCAAAGCCTGGTGTGGCAGCTGGATTTCTGCCTCGCAACATGTGCATTAAAATGAGACTTTTAGTAGTGATGTGCAGGTCTAGATTCCTTTTAACCCCCATCCATCACAGACCTGTAGGCTTTGACTGTATATGTTAATGCCTTACATTTAAAAATAAATGTGCTCCCATGGCTCACCCAGTAGAAAATGTCCTTCTGGTTCGATCCCGACCTCCAGCTTCTTAGTGAGAAATTCTCACTAAGCAGCATTTAAATTAATAAAGATTCATTTTTCTGGTTCTGACTGACAGCCCACTGTCCCCCAGCTCATTTAAGGCTGGTGGTGGTGGATTTCTGCTGGTTTGCAGTTTCTGTAGGGAAAGAAACAAGAAACAGGTAAAAAAAAGTTGATGTATCACTGTTTTGTAATTCACAAAGACTCTGACAGAAATCTATAGTATGAGGATGTGAATATTTCATTATGAATTATATGCCAATATTAAATCAATGTAATACTTTGAAGGCACAAATACTGCATGGCCAATAAAAATTACATTAGAAACATCTGTCTGATTTGACGTGACTTCCTGTATAATTCATGTCCACTTCCAGTCTACTATACTAATACAGATACAGATAATGACGTCTCTGTACACCTTTAATCTCCAAGTGTCCTCGTGCAAGACACTGAGCATCAAATTGCTCCGGGCGTGCCGGCACCTCCCATTTTTGTGTGAGTAGAGTAAGTATACACTGATATTATTCTTAAACTTGGCTTATCAAATATTCAGAAGGATATCTCGGATGCAACTGGACTTGGCGCTGAGAGAAGAAGTGATGCAAAAGGTCTTTTAGAAAAAACTTAAAATTACAGATATCTCCCATTTCCCAACTCCGATTGTCCTCTTAACATCAGGGGGAGTTAATGACTTTGAGCAGCACTTTTTAAGAGGCTATTAGGTGTTTTTTTCCAGTTTTACAGGCTCTAAATATTCAGAGGATTTGTGCTCATATGTCCTGAATGATTCTGTTGCCTACAATTTACATCAAATAGCAATGGTTAGGAGGTACTGTGTCTTTGAAGGTGAGCAGTTTTAGGTGTCAAGACACTTCAAAAGATCATGTATGTTTTTGTTTTTTCTTTCTTTCTCTCGTTGTAAGGAAAAAAAGGAATCTGCAATGCAAAGTCTTGATGATTGCACAAGCAAAAAAAGAAATAGAAGGAAGGAATTTCTTTATTTCCTCTCTCTTATTATAATCTGATAGAAGTTGCAGTGTCATACTGCCCCAGTGACCCTGTAAACCTGCTGAAAAGACTAAAAATCCTGTTAAAATTGAACTCAAAAGCACAGGCCACCTGGGAAATAATGGAGCCTCAGAAACCGGGATAACATGAGCAAAAAAATGACCACTTTCACTCCACTGCCCTCACTCCTCTTCACTGACTGCATTATCAATTCGATTTTGAAAGCTGAGTAAATGTAAACCACCAGAAAGATTTTTTTTTCTCTCCTCTTCAATCCAACAGAGTCGTCAATATCTTCTTCTGTCCTGTCGGTAACTGCTGCTCCAACATCCAACCTGGTGATATCACTGTGAACATGTTTGTAATTTAAAGTTTGTTCAGCTGCCAAAGATTAAAATTAGGGCGTATGGTCATAATACACATGCAGGCCTTACGTACACTCCCAAAACAACAGCATCGTCACTTTCGATTTACCACAAAGGCAGTGTTTTCCTATACAAACACAGTTTAAGTTGGGGGAATTTAACCTGTTAAGCCTCTTTTTTAGGCCTCTGCTCGAAAATGATATACCCAAACTGAATAGAGTATATCTCTGAATCTGAAAGGTCTATTTGAATAATTTTTGTGTCATAATTAAGGGAACACTTCGTGAAATTTGTTCAGATGTGTAAGTATTAGTATTTATGTCACTGCCTCAGAGTAAATTAAGATGGCCCACAGCATAAATGAAAGATTTAATTTCCGCCAAATTAAAATTCACACTTTTACAATATCTGGAGCTCAAAATCTAAATCAAAGCATAGCAAAATATGTGAACATTATCTCTGCCAAGATTGATTCTAATAAAGTGAAGCAGAGCAAAATTATAAAAGGTTTTAGTCCAGACTATTTAGGAGGAATCTCCAAAATGGTCATTTCGGCACATTTTGGCACCATTTATGCCATTTGAAATTCTTGATGTACCAAACTATATATTTCACTTTTATGTCACTATTGGTCTTCATCACATACATTTACAACAGTTTTTGACTTTTTTTGAAAAATCAACCAGACTGCTATTCATTTTCTCAAAGAAAACCATACAAAGCAACTGAAGTTTGAATCAGAGTGAAACAGATTTATTCATCATAAAAATGAAAAATAACTGTAAAGTGCAAACTATAAAAAAACAACAACTATATTTATGTGATTAGTGCAGTGTTTTATGCTTTTTGTTGTTTAACAGGTTAACCAAATCCTCCAGATGAGTCACGTGGGTCATTTTGGAGCCCGCAAAAAAATTGTTTGGGTATGAGAATTTATTTCCTGTTTATATTCTACTCCGTTGTATTACTACTATTGTTGTTCTATTGTCTTCTATTGTTCACACAACCACCCACCAGCAAACACACACACACACACACACACACACACACACTTACTTCCTTGTGGCTACCAACTACAGTTTGACCCCTGTCTGTCTTTCAGGCTTATCTCCTCTAGAGAGTGTCTGCTGGGACTGACTGAGAGTGTTTGGAGGCGGTGAAGAGGTGGGATGGGGGGGGGGACACAGAGGAAAGGAAAGAAGGAATAAAGAAAGGATATAAATTGCTCCGTATGTGTCATAAGGCCTCTCCTCCCCATCGCCAGCTCTCTCCTCCTTCTCTCTTTTCTCTCCTGTTCTTTACTCTCCTTCTCCTCCTCCCTTCACTAAGCTCTCAAACTGTCGTCCTCACACAAAAGCCTGTGATTCATAGCCTACACACACACACACACACACACAGTGTCGACTTCACACCAACAGTGTAAGAAGACTCAACTTGTACTGGAGGGGCTGGCAGAGAAAGCTGGCAGCATGAGCAACATGAATCCTGTTTGCTCCCAGTTTCTTTTTTTTTCCTGTTGTAAAAGCTTAAAGGAGCTTTCTGGAAATTTCATCCAATTTTCAATGATCTTTTGAGGAATACACATTTAAATGATCCACCCCTGTCCTTCTAATTATTATTTTAGTATTCTAATACTGCTTCAGAAGGCTTCGAAAAGCTCGAGCATGTCGTGTTTAGATGTTGTACAACGCTTTGAGATCAAGCAGCTCTTCAGATTTTGATGTGAATGATGGTGAAATGTTACACCATCCATCATAACCAGCGTCATTAATAAATACTGCTAACTGATTGATAGAAAGAAACAAGACTTATGATCGTCTCTAGATTCTACTTTACCATTATCATGCAGTGAAATCATAGGTCTACATTCAATCATTGCAGCAGCCCAAGTTCGTATCGCACACAGATGGATAGTTTGCAGTAGTTGGGCTATAAATGAACAGATATGGCCGGGTGGTGCTGCAAAGTCAGTCGTGTGTCGAGCTACAGCACAATCAAACCTCGTCAATGGAAACATCTAGCTTACATGTAGAGAGAAAGAGAGGAGCTTGATGTCAGCACACTCAAAAAAAAAAAAAGCTCATTCACTCCTACAAAATGTGGAAAGTGCTCATATAACCACACACAGTGAAGGTGGGATGTCAGCGACACACACAAAGCCAATAAAGGGGTAAAAAAAAAAGTCCTCCTTGTCATATGTATCCATCAATTTCAAAGTCTCTCTTTATCGATAGAAATGCGAACCAAGGACGAACGCCTGTTCTGTTCCATTCTGTTACAGCTGAAGGTCTCTACTTTACTTTACTTTAACGCTGAAAAGATCTTCTCAACAGATGTGCTTGTAGAAAAGTTTTCTGTCCTCACGTACAATCTCACTTTTAAACCAACTATTCTGATGAGTCTTACCGGCGTCTGTGTAATCCTGAGACAGTAAATAACACATAACATTTCAAATAAAATTCATTTAGAAAAAAATGATCAGTAAATGGAAATTATTATGTAATCTCAACATTTCTGTTTTATCTTTGGTGAACTGACCCCACATCACTGTATTTTAAATACTTTATCGCCAGATTGAATTTGGCAGGAAAATGTACTGAACTGCTGCTCAAACGTACCATTCGCCAATGTCTTGCAATAGCAGATGCCGAGGAGTCAGAAGCTAAATGGACAATATACTTCTTTAAGTTTTTTTATTATCTCCGGTGAAGCAGGGGGATGCCAGGGAAAAGTCTTACAACGAGGTGTCACACTCAATTTTACGAACATTTATCGATGCTTGCTCAGTGGCTTAAAGCAGCATTGACTATTTTGGGTGTCGCAAATATCCACGTGTGTGACCAATTAGTCCGCAGCCGTGTTGGACACTGAATGCAACATTCAATACAAGTCAATACTTTGACCGAGGTGACTGCATCTGCCACTTACTTGTGTTACTTGTGTCGTTAGTGTCATATGAAAACATGATTAAAGTCTTTGTCGGAAACACTGATGAGAATGACCAGCTGTGTCCTTAAAGGTTTGTTTTGGTCTTTTGTTTTCAGTATTTCGCCCATAAATGTACAATATTTCACTTTGCGTTACTGTCTTTTGATTGGTGGAAGACATTATCTGACATTAAATTACAGTCTAGGTCTTATTTTTTTTTGGAAATTTTGCTATTGATTCAATAATCAATTTAACTGATGAGATCTGGAAAATTGATGACGTTGCTGAAAATAGGTTAATAGGGCAATAAACAAAAGCAATGAGGAGATCCTTCAGGCTATACACACCCAAAATGAAGCTAAATTGATTTGTAAGAAAAAACTCAAACCCTCTGTCGTACACATCAATGATATTTTACTTTCTGCACCATCTCTGACCCACCGTACTTATCAAAGAGGTAAACTAGAAGATGTGTTAAGCAGTTAAAACTTTTGAGAGCAATCTCAGTAAATCATCTCCGATCGGGCATTTAACAAAATACAGGCTATATAATTAATGCATGCTAGGACAACGATTAAGTTCCCCTTTTATGCTACATCACTGACATACAATACAGATTTAAGCAGTTCCTCATAATGCATAGATGATAATGATGGCAAAACTTCAGAAACAATGCAAGTTGTAATAAAACTTTATTTATTCTTTTCATCTACCATTACCTCTTTGTCTAAAGTTGTGTATTAATCTCAATCCTCATCATCACCATTTTTCTTCCAGTTTAAAGGGTTTTTTAAATATATTTTTGCATGCAGGTTGCAGTGTATGTTTAATGGTGAGAATCTCCTGGATGGCTTTGGGATCGAGTAGCAGCTCTGCTCAAAGGTAGTTAAATATTCCCTCTAACTGTCTCTCACACGGCTCCCTCTTTCCACTCCTGCTCCTCTCACTTTGGCTCCTATTGAAGTCCAATATATTTAGTGTCATTCTAATGTCTGCTGCCTGGAATGGATGCCTATTGTAAAGCTGTGTGTGTGTGTGTGTGTGTGTGTGTGTGTGAGATTTGACTACCTGTGTGTTTGTGGTGCAGAACTGGCAGCAGCTGAAGTCACACACACACACACACACACACACACACAACTCACTTACAGCAATAAACTGCAGCGTAATCCATCTATAAAATCATAAGTCACTGTGGGCTCTCTGGCTGATGTGATTATTATTAATATGGAATTCAGTGGCGCTGATTTATCCAGCGGTTGAATTCCTAATATATTAGACTGGAAATAAAGTTTTAACATGCAGGGGCCAGGAACACTTCATCGCTCAGCGCTGCAGATGAGTTTGCTGGCCGCTCACAGTGTCTGGCTGACAGGGTGAGACTACATTAGCGTGGAAAAGACACTTAAGTCTTGGAAGAGAAGACCTGTTTCATGGATTTCTGGTTGGTTGCTATGCTGGTTTCTATTTTTTCCTAATTGGCTTGTGGATATAAAGAGATGAACATTTGATTATGATGGAAAAAAAAAACAAAAACAGACTGACACAATAGACATACATAAGCGAGACTGGCTGTTTGGCTGGCTGCATCGGGGGACTAATGGATCTACTGGCAGATGTGAATGCAAAATATATTAGGATGTAATTCAGGATTTTAAAGTCTATCATAAAATTCGTCGTTAAAGGAGTGGCTGGGCTGGCTGGCCAAATCTTTATCTGGCAAACTCACCGACAGGCCGGCTGGGTCGGATTTTTATTTTTTTTTTTTAATTAATTAATTAATTTTTTTCCCAGTTACAATATACTTGTCCTGTTTTGAAATCCGCTAAAGGTGAGCTAAGTGGATGGCCGTCCAATTTTTTTAGGCACTCAGCACAGGCACTTCCTGTACAGGTGACGGCCTAATTGGCTACCCGCTGGCTTGTTGGCACTTCACTTACGCCGACTGGCTGGAATAAAGTAAATTATACAGAACATTTCCACAGCTACAAAAAAAACCTGGTTGTGTGAAAATAAGCCTCCTCCTCCTATATTCCTATAAATACATGCAGTAGGTACGTTATTGCTTGCACAAAACTTTCCATTCATGAAATCACACTATCACTTATTATATATATATATATATATATATATATATATATATATATATATATATATATATGTGTGTGTGTGTGTGTGTGTGTGTGTGTGTGTGTATATATATATCTATATATATCTATATATATATTTATCATTTTCTTGCACTGCTCTGTATGATACTTTCTTTTTTTAAGAATGGGATTAAATTTAAATTTAGTCTCTGTCATATATCTATTTAATTATTATGGTTGCATTACAGATAATAAATAAATCAGCTTTTTCACTGGGGATGTCCAGATCATAAGTAGTTCACACTTAAAACACTTAATAGAGATATGAAAGGTGTAGTGAAAATGAATTTAAGTCGACTACAGTGAGACCTTAACTCTCTCCTCAGGTGTGTAACTGTGTACCTGCTTTGGTGTTGCCCTCCTCTCTCCTGCAACTAACGTGTTAGATAGGAATATTCTTCGCCTGGTTTAATAAGTGCCACAGAAGGGGAATAAATAAATGAATAAATAAAAATTGTGGAGTGGAAAGCGATGATGCTGATGAAAAGCTAATCAAGTTGCGGCGGCGTTATTGAGATGGTCGGACAGAGAAATGGAGCCTCCTTCAATCTTCAGTCTGATGGGCGCAATCAACTGATGAAACAGACTGAAAGACGGAGAGACGGGAGAGAGCTCTCACTCTCTTCTTTTTTTTTTTGTGATTTTCACACGTCTTTACCCCGGTCCCTCTCCCTCACTCTCTGCCTCAAACCGTCCTTGTTCGAGGTCTCTCTCCTCCCTCTAATCACCCCCCCCCCTGCATGAGGTGAAGGCGAGGGGAGGAAAACGAGCGATGGGAGCACCTTGTTGAAGAGGACGCAGTCACATAATGGACTGTCCTATTTCTGAAACAGGCAGCAGCACTGTGCATCTTCGAATAACCAACAAACATAATACACAGGTATAAAAAAAAATACATAATAGAGCACAGAAGAAATAAATAAGAAAATAAGATGTTGTGCACTCAAATGATTTCACACAATGATTTAACAAAACGACCATTTTCATCATTGATCAGTCCGTCGACCATCCTTTCAACTCGTAGATTAATAATTTGGTCCACACAGTTTCAGAAAATAATGAAAAATGCCGCCTAAAAACTCAAAGGCGATGTCTCCATACCTTGTCTTGTCACTCCGTTGGGGTATTATGCTTCTGAATAGCAAGGGGTGAGACCGAAAATGGCGTGGAGAGTGGGAGGAGAGGAGAGAGGTGGGAGAAATGGGGGAGGGTGGGAGATAGTTTTAAAGGATTGAGAAGGAGGAAATTGACATGAATGAGGTAGAAAATAACAGTGGGAGGGAGGAAGGGAGAGGATCATATTGAGCGATGGATAAAAGTCTGTACACACTAAAGACGACCTTCATAATGTGTGTGTGTGTGTGTGTGTGACAGAAACCTGGGGAGATAATTGTAATCTTCACCCAGAAGGAGTCGTACAAAACCTATTTCTGGACTTTTTTTTTTTTTTTGTTCATGCGCGCTATTCTTGTTCAAGTTAGGTGGCAATTTACAAAACCGCATTAATTATGAAATTGACGAATGATTAAAACCAAACCCTTCAGATACAAAAGTGAATAAACACATTATGATAAAGGCATGAACATTTTAACGGGGGGCCGCAATGATGAGCGCGTACACAGAGCAAGAATAAACCAAAACATGCTATTAAAAGTCAATGTGAAGGGAAAGACAAGGTAATTAGCTATCATGGAGGAAGAAAGGAAGAAACATAACGCACTCATTAATTTCACTTTTGTAGTAACACGTTTTATTCTGAAAAACCTGTATGTGCGGATATTTTTAACTCCTTTTTTTTTTTTTTAACTTTACAGTTTGCTTTTCTGCTTCATGTCATTTCTTCTTCTTCTTCTTCTCATGGTAATAACTGTGATTTTGGGTTTAGCCTGTATCCTGAAATACCCTGATATGGCCTTAAGCAGGATGTGAGTTGGTGTTTAAAATGCTGCATGCATATAAACACGCCGGTGTTTCCTGAAGGAATTAGAATTAATGTATCTTCAAAAACAGCTTATGCTCCTCGCGGTCGCGGGGCCTTAGTCAGCAGCCGAGCTCCGCTATTCTCTGCTACGTGACATATTCCTGAGATACTATCTGTGCTGCGAGGGGGCTTATAAATGATCTCACCTGGAAAATGTCAAGTGTGACCACGTCGTCTGTGTCAGCAGAAAGTGGCTCACCATGTCACGCAGAGTCGTCTGTCTGTCTTTTTGTTAATGTGCTCGGCCTTATCTAACATGACCCTCTCGTGTCAAACAAGCCTGCCCACATGCTCAAAGTGTTTACGCTGATGTGCAGAAGACGCTTTCTTTCATGTCATATGATGTGTTACACAGACTTTCATACTGTCCCCTTGTACTCTAGTAGTATTTTTATTACAGCTGCATGTAGTTTGTTTGAGTGACAAGACATTTCACTAACATCAGTTTCAATGAAATGTTACAGAAGCTGAGAGCTGCCGTGCCTTGCGGTAATTTTCTTTAATGCCATTATCTCAAGTTAATTATGTCATTATCTAGCAATAACAAAGCTTTTTTTGTCGTGATAATTTATCTTATCACAAGAAAATAAAAGCAGTTTTTTCGTCATAACAAGATAATTATGAGTGTCGCTGTCATGACTGTCGGGGAGGATCCATAACTGAATCAATAATTAAGGCCCTAAATGTGGAGTTTGCTTTGCTGCAGTTTCTTCATTGGAGCAGACAATCTGGTTTTATAGTCTCCAAAGATGAGAGGTTGACCCATCTCTCTGCTTCAGCCAGCAGCTGCTCAAATAAAGCCGTTTATATATATTATATAGAAATAATGAAAACATTATTAAGTTCATCCTGTTTGCCGTCCCACTGTACATAATGACCCCCACAGCATCTCCACAGAGCCTACAGACACCTGCTGATGGAAACTAACTGGAAATAAACACAGAAACATTACAGGGAACAAGAGGAAACCACCTTTTGTTCTCTTCTGGGGTTCGTTATCTCCTGATCTTGAAACGACATAGCTTGTTTTCTCAAGACTGCGAGATAATTAACTCATAATCTTGAGATAAGGGCATTTAAAAAAAGAAATTGCAAGCATGGCCGCTTTCAGCTACTGTAAAAATACATCATGTAATGAGATTTTTTTAAAGTGTTACAATCTAGTTTGTAACTTTATAACTGATGACTGTGCATTTTATTATATTTTAAGCAAGAAAAGTCCAAACTACTTTTCTTGTGAACTTGAATATTCACTTTCTTCTCTTTCTAAATAAAAAACAAAAGGATTCTGATAAAGACAGTACGATCGGGTCAAAAGCTCTGGTGCAAAAGCAAATGAACTTGAATTGAGACGTTTTTATAAACTGCTGTTTGCAAGCTCAAGAATGAGCTCACATTTAAAGCCAACACAGAGAAAATGTCCCATTTTGAAAATGTCTATAACATTTTATGGAGATGGTGTCACACAGTAAAAAGCTCCGGACCTTGAGTTGCTACCTCAAAGGTCAAAAATGTCAGTGTAAAGCTTGGTAGAGTTATGTTTTGTATGATATAATGTCATAGCGAACCCCTTATGCGAATTTTTAATCAAAGAGATGAGTGTATTTTTTACAGCTTTATTCGTTTGCATGATTGATACCTTTATACCTTTTACTCCCACAGTCTTTTCAAAGTAAAAGGCTGAATGGAAGCTGCCCTTGTAGGAAAAACAAGCAAAGAAGGCTTTAGGGTCTTTCTTCTCTCAATTTCCAAAAGCAGAAACCATCCAATAACACGAGAATAGTATTTCATCAAAGACTCAGCAAGTCCTTTGTCAATTAGCCTTCACAACGCTGTACAGAGTACGCCGCCATATGAAGGTCAACAACTGCGTTATGCTCTGTCACGAGGTTTATTTACACGAATTCATGGCAAATCCGGTCGAGGAGAAATTGCTGCCTCAGCCACATTTTCTGCTGATAATTTGACAGACAGTGAGCGCTTTGGTTCCAGTAGCAGTAATCTGCCACTATCAGCAAACAGCACTTATGTCTAATTGCCAAGCACTTACCAAACCTCCCACTACAGAGCCAATGTGCACCACTGAGTGTTCACGATAAGGGGAAAAAATAAAAATTACCAATTTTTCTATCTTTGCTTTAAGAAACTCAATTTACCCTCCAATCACCCCCAGGGCCAAATGCTGTCTACTCTAACAAGACATATAAGTCTTTTTTTTTTCTGATAATCATAACAAATTCTGCTATGCATTTAATCATTTCAAATCAGACTGCGACACGGAGTCTTTCCCAGATTTCTGAAAGTCGCAAAAATATATTTATACTGTTTATTTACATATACAAATGCACTTCCATCTATACATATATTTATATATACACACAAACTGACTGGCCAAACATAAAACAGCTCTGCCATGAATTATACTTTCACAAATCTTTGTTTGAGAGCCAAACAGGTTTTTGTTGACACTGTCAGAAAGGTAGTAATCCTGCTTTATGTTGATTATTGAGGTCAGAGTGGGTGGTGATGTTGTACTGGAGTGCATTATTTTGCAAGGCAATATTATGTTGCTCTTTTTTTTATGCAAATGGGGTAAACAAAATATCAAAACTCAAACATTATAAGCCTTGTAAAAGTGGAATTCATAAGAGAGCATTTATATTAGATCACATGTATATGGGTGTACTTCATAAAGTGGCCTGTCAGTGTATATTGTTTTGCTTTTTTTTTACTTTTTGACTTTTTCTGCCACATGTAACAGTCACCATTATGAATTTTTCAGTCCCATACACGATCAGTTGTAAACACTCAGGCATGCAACCCGCAGCGGGGAGCTGACAGTAACATCTGTGCATGTCATGTCATTAAAATGTCATTTTCTAAGTAGAATTCAGAGAAGCTGTTTTGGTCGCCCTTACACGTACAGTCTGTCATACATAACGGCTCATAACTGGCAGCTGGTGAAAATCAGCCAAAGGTGTGCTGATTGGCCATATGCTGATGTTAGTTTATTACATTTTCCTACATTGGACTGGTGGGGTTGAGTTTTCCACCTCTTGTATCCACGCTGTCTCTTTCGTGTACTGCGACTCCTGTGAATTCACGTCTTGAAGTTGCTGAGTTCAAACAAAGCTCCAGACATAATAGGCTCCTCGATAAAATGCGCATTTTTTCCTCTTAACCTTGGAACAAGCCAAATGCACAAAAGATTTTTTTTTTTCCTTTCCGAGAGAGATGGTGAGCTTTTTTAACCAGTACCAGACAAATAATCTGTTCACACACCATACCAGCACCTCGAAAGATGACTAATTTACAGGTTTGATCTCCTTTGTTTGATCTGTAGAAACAAAACAGGGAACAGCAAAAAAAACACACTGTATTTGTTTTCTTTTAGGAAGAAAGCACGTAAACATTAATCCCAAAAAGTCCTTGAAGATCCTCTATTTTAAATTCAAATTTTCAGACCATGATAGCACCAGTGTGACTTCCCTTTAAAAAGCATCTGTTTTTACAAGGCAATTCTGAATTTACTCCCTTTTGAGCTGAAGTTAAAGCTGCGTTGGTGCACCTTTAATTCATTGAAGATAAAGCACATCCTGGCAAGCTGTATAAAAATGCTGGTGTTTGACCTTGGTTGTAATACTGGATAATCTCTGCCTGGTGGGTGTGTGTGTGTGTGTGTGAGAACATGTGCATGTTTGTGCACACACACGCACACCTCTGTGCATCTGTGCGTTCATACAGACGTCTCCGTGCACATTCATGTGTTTGCATGCATACAGTATGTGCTTGCAGACATTGTGTGTGTGTGTGTGTAGGTGGGCGTCAGTGTGTATATGCGCGCACAGTGGCCACATCTATCACGCAGTCCAGAGAGTTACAGAGTGTGAAATCAACTTTGACATTCATGGTTCTAACCTCCCAAGGCCATCCTAAAGCGGAACACTTAGAGCGGAGTGTCACTTTTCAGACAGAGAATAATAGCCGAGTCTTCTTCGGTCTTTGAAGACGACTTTTCATTCTCTCGCTGACTCTTATTCATTTTGACCTAGCCCGTGGAAATAATGGGCTAAATACTCTTATCTTCCTTCTTCTCCACCGCTCACGCCGTCTCTGTGCACCCCCTTCTCTTTTGCATGCCGTCTCCCTCTAACTGTGCCACTGTTCTCCAGAAAAAGTCCTCATGTCCCAGTGATGACAGGGAGTTCAGATATTCTGCAGAAATAAGAGGAAAAAATAGGTTGTAGTCTTAACGATGGGTGGCACGGATATTCTTATCTATTTCGCCATGGCTGCATCCAACTTTGAACTAATCCAATGCAAAGATTAGAAAAAAACTAATCTCTCTATTAGCTGACTTTAAATTGGAAAAAAAGGCCTCCTGAATAGCAACAAACTAAATGCAAGAGAATAACTTGCATGGAAGCATTTTACAGTGTCAGCTGATTATTTTTCAACCGCTAATCCATGTATTTTTTTTTATCATTTTAATGCAACAGCACTGTCCCAAACATCACCGTGTCACCACCAGAGTTGGAGGTCATTGTCAAACATTTCAGAATGCCCCGAGTGACTTTTGTTTTTTTCAACCATTGTCTCTCATTCTGTGTTGAAATTTAATCTTCTGACCTGATCTTCTAAAAACCAACAGTCAGACTGACTCACAACTATCCGTTTTTATCCATCCCTCTTTCTTTTTCTCATGTTCAATTCCTGCCACGTTTATTTTGTGTCCTTTTCCCTCAGACTCTCACTTTCTCCTGTCGAGACGGCGCCTTTTGATTGTTTTTTTGTGGTCGGGGACAAAGATGTCCTCTGTCTTATTTTATTGGTTTAAATTACAAAAACAGTTCACTGAGTGTCTGCTCTTTTTTTTAAACCAACTTTTGTACTTGGACTTCTCCAGCCTCACTGAACTCGATGAGACAGACGTCTGGCTACGCAAGATTAGGTTTCGTGTTCATTCAGGCATTCGACTGTGTGCAAGCTAGTTTGTCATGCAGGGTGCTTAAGAGAATTATGGCATGTCCTGTCTGGGCAGAGCAGAGCCCCACAAGCCCTGAATAAGGACAATGCTGCACATAACAAAAGAAAAAAATAAGCTGAGTATGTTCTAGGTTGCTTATGATGACAGTGTTTAGTCATAAATCAGACAACGTGTTTGTCATTGTCTAGTGACTCACTTATGTTCACTTATGTTTGGTAAAACCCTGTTAAACCACAACATTTTTGGGTTAGCAATGTTTTACGTGAACACAGTTTTTGTGGAGAATGCATCATCATCCTGACCTGGACTCAAATCCAGGATGTTGTAAGTGCTTGAAACATGAAGCCATGAATGCCTTAAACAGGTTGTTTTTACTTCAATAAAGCTGCATTTACTTCAATAATACAGTGCGTAAGAAAGCATTCAGAGAGGATATATCTCCAGCAAGGTTACACAATCTCCTACAACTAATACCAATATAGAAAATGTGAAAGGATTTGTACTTGAATCTTCGGGATCCAGATCTGCGTCATTATGGATACATCTATCAGGTTTTATTTTTAGAAAGTAAAGTAGTAAAATTAGTAGTAAAGTAGTAAAATTTTAAAAAATGCTGTTCTTTAGCAATGATAACAATTTCTTGGACATGCTGCTAACAGAGACCTACATGGAAATAAATCCTGCCTACCTTGTATTAATAACACATAGTTGGAAGCGAATTATATTCTTCAACTCTCAATGTGGATGTGACATGACAGGATTAAACAATCAGTTTGGGACACAAGGAAGCATCGGTGTCTTCAGGATGTTCTTATTACATAATAAGTAAGTTGACAAATGGGACAATTTCCACAGATAGTATATTCATTTTCATTCATTGACCTATGGTGATCCAGAAAAGTCGTTTTTTCCTTTTTTTTTTTTAGTATGCACATTTCCCCTGTCTTGACAATTTGCGGTTCAGGTCACAGGCTCTTCCTTTAGAAAGAGGGGTTGTTTTTCTTATATTTGTCGAGACTCATACTTGTACTACATTAAGAACTTTTTTCGCTCTTGTGGAACAACTATCGATTTTGATTTTGCTTAAGGATATTGTTTTGACCCACATAGTGTCCTTACAGAGAGCTTCTTTATTGCGTTTATTTGTGAAAGGTTTAGGGATACTGCCTGACTGCATTACGTTCGACAAAGAATTTCAGAAACATATAGGATGTGTTGGTGTTTTCTACCAGGCAGCGACGTACTGTAAACACCTTTCATAACAGAGACGCACAGAAGGCTGTCAGCATTTGATAGAAAATGTGGATGAGGCGGGATGTGTGCTTTTAAGGTAAAGAGATAGAAGCTTTTTTTTGTTTGTTTTTCTGCCTGAACGGTGAGCCATATTGCGGCTGTGTGTGTATGAGCTTGTGCATTTGTTGATTCTGGTTTCCTTTTTTTTCTTTATGTTATCAAGGTTGCAGACAGCTCAAAGTCTCCTGATCCCCTCTCTCTTCCAACAGTGTGGAGACGGAGGGAGAGAGATGCTGAGAGCAGGTGGGAGAAGAAGTAAAAAAAACAAAGATGGAGAGAGTAAATGTCTTTTTTAACCTATTTTGATAGTTTTATCTGATTAAATGATACTTTCCATATATCATTTTTTCCTAGCAAAGCATAAGAATGTGACTAACTCCATCGATTTGCAGTATTTCTTTTCTCTATGATGTCTTTGCAACTGAAGACAGGAACGCTGGTTGATGTGTTTTTTTTCAGGAGGGAAGAAAAAGTTCCCAGAAACCGAGAAAAAACCCAAAACTTTCGCAATGTTTTCATTCCATTTAGTCAATCTCACACGTAGTCTCTGCGCCTCTCATTCCCACACTTCCACTTTGTGTGACAACTGTGAGAAACTGGTGTTTTTACAGCCGGCTTTTACGGCAAAGCCTGCCTTAATAAACTGAGAAAAGACACAACTTCTCAGAGTCCCATTGTTTAATTGGTCTGGATGATTTTTTGGAATATGCGTAGGCTTGCTTTCTTCACAAGAGTTGTATTTTTCTCTCTCTCTCTCTTCCTCTCTCTTTGCTTCAGCGACTGCCTGAACACGCAGAAGTAAAGTTGTTTTCAGAGACCTCAGTATCCAGATGGAAACGCTCCACAAATTGCTCTGCAGAAATGGTGTGAACTCGGGCAGTGAGCGGTCAGCTAATGCAACCGATTACGATTAAGCAGCAGGGTTAATCATCTGATACTGGGTACATTTAATAATAATCTGCAGTTTCTGTTTTTCAGAAAGTGTAGATTTCCAGGGGAAGAAAAACGAAAGCGTGGATATGACCGGTATTTGGATTGAATGAGTGGGCTTTGGAGTTTCCAAGGAATAGACCAGGCCTAATTGACAGATGTAATGTGAACGAATGTGATGAATCTAAAAGTCGGTGGCAAAGTTTAGATTTACTGATAGCAGCCACGTTGATGTTGAGTGGAGCCAGAAATCCTAATTTAACAGAAATGGTGGGACAGCACCAAACACAACAGTCAAATATAAGAAGGCCAAGAAACCTCTTGGTCGATTAAAACACACTTAGAGTGTTCCCTAATATCTCTTCAACTAAATGCAAAATGTTTGGCTTCGACAAGAAACACAGTGGAACAAAAGTTAACGCCTTTTGGAGCGTTTACTGAAATACTGATTTTTAGAGATTTAGAGACATTTAGAAAAGGTCAGTATAAGAAGCTTCATTTTTGCTTGAGAGAGGGTATTGATCATTCGAGGAATCTGTATGCTGGGAATGGTGAATATCCACAGTAAGTAGAAAACAACAAGAAGAAGTGGCTTCTGAGAAAAGATGATTAGCACACTAAAATACCTGAGCTAGGATGTGGATTTCAACTGGATGTCTATGCTGCTCTGTTGTAGTTGAGTATATGGATCCATCTTAATTCACCATTTGTACAAAAAATCTCACATGAAGTTGATCTAAAAGTACTATTTTCGGCTCTCCAGTTTTATTTAGGCATCATATGATGTTATAGTCTTTGTTTCAAGCAGCCGAACGAGCCAGTCAGCTTGGATGTTTGAGGCGGGAACAAATTAAGTACTGACATTTCCATCCCACTCCAACATATCTACTTCTGCCTAATATGCTTTTGGTACTAGTAATATCCCTTTTTTCTGCAGTCCTTTGTGTTTGACATTTTAATAAAGCGCCGTATTGTTAGAGCACACTCCCACTCTCCCTCTGTCTCTCCTCGCTCTTTCATGCTCGCGCTCCCTTTTATGTCGCACTCTGCAGAGACTGTCGTCAGCATATTGTCGTACATAAGATCGGTTCTCGGTGACGGGGAGAAGACGAGGGAGGAGAGGCGTATGTATGGAGGCGTGCACGAGGCACTTTGTGAGGAGTTCGATGGAGACGGGGAGGCATGAATGAAAGCAAATTAGATGTGAGTGATGAGTGTAATAGAGAGTGTAGAGTGGTGATACATAACTAAACCTGGGGGGTGGAACTGGCCACAATCACCCAGGATGGCCTATTGGAAACTGATGAAATGATCACAACAGCCAAATATGGTCAACATTATCACCTGATTTTACCCTAAATATAAATATATAGTATCAGTACATTTGTTGTCCCATCCCTAACATCATTTTGCAGCACGTATATGTTAAAAGTAAAAAAAAATGAAGTTATAACCACATATGGTGCTGTTTAACTTTTGCAATATTTGACTAAAACCACAGTCTTTTCAAAGATACAGTTACATAGCCTTTTTTTGTATGTTTATTATGTTGTTTTTCTTTTTAATACACATTTTCTGATTGACTCTCTTTCTTTGTATTTGTAGACTGAACTTGAGAAAAAAATAAGTCTTGATATCAAACAGGTTTAAATCTCATGGGAGGACCATGCAGAGCACACATGACTTAAAATAGACTTTAATTATGTTGTAAAAATGAAAATATTTGTGTTAGTATTTGTCTTCAGTTCCCGCTTCACCTCCAGGTTTTGGAGAAGTTTTAAATCTTAACCAAAGTTGTTTCCCACCTCAACCGGAGCGTCTAACGTTAATTAACAAACCTGAATTACTGACATTGCTTGTTCATTTTAACAGACGTGTGAAAATAATTTGCCAAATTTATTATCTTTGTGGAGGAATATTAGCTTCAAATATTTCATCATGTTTTGTGAGTTCGGGCTCTTTTGTGACACCGTGTCGAACAGACGCTTTCGACACCGTCAGCGAGAAACGGACTTTCGTTCGTCCCAGCAGCAGATGAAGTGATTAACCCAGATACAGTTCGTTCTGCAGGCGGTTCATTTTCCAGGTATTCCTACCAGCCCTGGCTCTGTAACCGTTATGGTTACAGAGGAAGTAATTAACAGACATACAGAGGGAATACGACTATATTAGATCCTGGATGAGTGCTCCTTTGGGACAGTTTGTTCTCGTTCTTTCAGTCTCTTTTCTTTTCCGCTCGCACGCTTTCTTTGTCTTTCACCTCTATTCTCTCTCTCTCTCCATCTTCTATTCTTTATGTCTTCTGATTTCCCTTCTTCATTTTCTCCCCCCCCTCCTCTTTTTCTCATCCCCGCCTCGGGCCATCCTCTAACTGCTATGATGACTTCATTTTCTGGGGCTGAGGGAAGTTTCTTTATTAGCCAGTCTTAATGGTTCTTTATGTTGACCCAGATATTGCAGTCAATCTTCACAATGCACTGCCTGTGAGGCTGTATTTAACGCGACTATTCATCTGACAAGTCCACAAGTGGTTGACTGAATAGGTGTCCTCGCACAAGCTGGTGTCTTTGCACTTTATTTTGCCATTCATACTTTCTTATCCGTCGCCCCCATTCCCACCCCTTCAGGAGTCATTTAATATGTTTTTCCCTGTTTTGTGCCTCCTTTTCTCATCCTTGTTCCTCATAGTTCTTCTTCTCTTACTGCATGTATTTAATGTGAGTATTAGGCTGACAACACCGTAAGTGGTTGTGTCTGAAAGCAGGCAGGCGGCTCAAGGATCGACTTCCTCTTTCACTCCTGAAGTGTTGCCGCAATCCCGTCTTCGTCCTCTCTCTCTCGACCACATTCATTATCTGTCGCCTGTCTCCATTACAGAGCCACGCTCCATTATACAAGACCTACAAGACTGTATTTAACTTGAATAATAACCTGGCAAGTCCAGCGCAGGTCACATGAATGGCAACCGAAGATAGAGTCCTTTTTGCTTTTCTTCTCTGCTTCTACGGAGGATCATTTCACCCAAAATGAAAAATGAGGAGGATTTTTTTTTTTTTTTACTTTCTAGGAACGATCAGGCCACGCTTAGATGATGAAGCGAAAACATAAATTTAATATGACACAATACTTTAATGTAATGAATATTTATTTTTACAATCTTATGTCTTTCATAGTTTGCATACATGAGCACAGAAAGTGTTCACAGTTACAGCTTTCAGATAAATAAGGTTAAGTAAAATGTCGATTTATCTCAATAAATGCAATAAAGAAAATGTTTAAGTATTTATTTCTGTATACCTAAGCTCCTTTCTTTCTGGGGGTCCACCTGGTTGGTACATCAGTAACAGCCTTCACCCTCACCAACACTGTCACATGATAGAATAACCTCACTTTCAGCAGGATAATTGCATGTAACAACAATACAAACGTAAACACTACTGGCAAAGATTAATCAATCACTTAATCTTTTGAGGGTCTATGAAGAAAAAAAACAACACAAGTTTTACAGGATTGTTATTTACTGCAAGCCTGTTGTGCTGCTGTTTGTGATATTTTGTCTGACCTGTTTCATGTGTTTCACAAATATTAGCCTGCCAGTACCACAAGTGGCAAATCCTGCACAAATACAAGCAAATTTCTTTCTCTCAGCTTCCTTTCTTCACTCCCATTACACCCTTCTCGCTCTCTGTTTCCTCTGCTTTAGGTGGTTTTTAATTCTTAATAAGACCAAAGGAGCTGCTTTTAAACCGACGACACGTACGGCAGACTTGCTTTGACTGGGTGTTACTATTCACTTATTGATCTGGTCTTTACTTGTACACACTGTACGCAGCTGAGAGTGTTTGAGGAAATAGGTATTAGATATATGGATGTGAATGCACGCACAGCTGGAGACCCTCCATGCTCCTATGATGTCTTTCGATTATTTCTGCATCGCTCCAGTGAAACATTACACACCTTTCCTCTGTTAAGGAAAATGAGAATTCCTCTTATTTTATCAGCTTTTTCCTTGAACACTTCATAGTACAGATATACAGTAAAATGTTTCACAGTGTGCTCGCCAGATGGGTCATAAAATGGTGACCCTGCATGAATGGGAGTGAAAAAAAAAGGAAAAGTTTTTTAAATGGAAGACATCTCCAGCTGGTAGCATTCACTATTGAAAACAACTTCTAAAATGCACAAAAACTCTCATCAAAGGCTTGGTATGTTCATCTATGAGGGTTACATGCAATAAATAGGATGGTTAGCACTTGCTCTTTTGCAAAACGTCAAAGGGCAATTGACCTTCTAACAAGATCACTAAAGGGAGCTGAGCACTGACTTTTCCTCTAATACATCTCTTCTCACTGACATACAGAGATTCTTGACCTTGTTTTTTTCAATAATTTAGCCTTCCAGGGTGTTATATTAATAAATCTACCACTTACAAAAAAAAAAGAGTTGTGGTTTCTTTCAGCAACTGCTCACTCACCTTTTTTGATTTAAACTAGTCGGATATCTTGCACTGCATAACGAAAGCTGCAAAGATATGAGTGAGATTTTTTTAGAAATCTTTTTTCTGTTTCCTTCTGCCCTGCTGTTACTGTCACTGTTACTAAAATAAATAAATGTATTTCTGCAGAACTAGATAATTTCAATCACCAAGTGCATCACTGCCTGCAAAAAAGAGCACCATGAAAGCTGCTGACCACACATGATGAGCAAACAAGCTGATCTGTTCTGGCCGAGCCACGCAGCCCGACCAAATGACACGTTATTAATGATCTCACATTGCAAACTTTATTCCACGAAGGTTTCACAAAGTTTCTACAAGTCGAATCTAAACTGCACTTCCATTATCAGTTTGATAAATGTGTCCTACCTTTCTGACAGCCACTAGTTTCAAATCATTTCATCACAATATGACGATAAAGTAATCCGTCACAGTGGGCAGCACATCTTTGTCAAAGTTTGGCGACATCATGACTCTATTGAGATGCAGTTGAGAGCAGATGCTGGTTTGAAAATATTAACATGAGATGCACCACCGTGTCTACAGAACAACTGCTTTTGAGGTGAAGTGATTATCGACTATTTTCAGGCGACCTGAAATGCTGGTAGACAGCCAACGAGCTATTAGCACAGTTACAGCGAAGTGTTGATTGAGCACACGCAGCAGAGCTATTCTCAACACGTGGCCTATCCAGGGTAACCAAAGACATAAACCAGTGTGCATTTCCATTGTGCCCTCTCATATACTCTTATAGAGTCACTGTTAAGTAAAATCTAAAATTATAATCAAGGTTTCATTCATTCAGTCTTTGATGACCCGTTGGGTTTTCACAGAAAGTCACACTTTTATTTTACTGAGACGTGAAGTTAATTTCTTCACTGGCATCATTTTTTTCTTCACTGGGTTTAGTATTTCATTCAGCCGTCGGGTTTAATCAGTGGGTGATAAAACAACAACTGGTAATATTTAATTACATAAATGACTTTGTAAAAAGCTGCAGATAGAGGATAAAATGCAGCAATCATCTCTGTGTGTCAGCGGAGGTTGAAACTCTTGGCTAATGAGCCGTGGGTTGAGCAGGAGTCCCGGGGCAATGGACAATTAACCAGGAGAGTCATCTCAGACTTTCTTTGTTTCACTTTTTTCTCTTTCTGTTGCTCTTTCTAGCTATTCTGGATAAATGCCCCGCGAATGTAGAGTGCTCTGTGTGAAGTCATGTGTTGAGTTAAGCTACAGTCTATGCGTAAAGCTCATTAGACGGAAGATCTCTTGCTCACAGCGGAGAGGGAGGAAGAAAAGTGTGCTCATGTTGTGTGGTCAAACTGTCCCCCGAGTGCCGCGAGGAAGGAGAAATACCAAGAGGAGGTTGGGATGGTTTGATGCAGACAATGCAGCTTTTGTCTTTGGACCTTATGATAAATACATCGGTTATGTTAAAACCGAGGATGAAGGGGAGGATTTAACAGTGAAGCTTTATATTTGATCCCTGGAGATTTTAACAAATCAGTAAAGAGGGAAATAGTGGGAGTAAAAAAAAATGGAGAAAAAAAAACTTTAAAAAAGCAATTTGGCACTATATTCCTACCCTAATTTCTTTAAAAAATAGTATATACACAATTATTTTGCAATACCAAGCAAATTTAGTAGTAAATGTAACGCTGCCTGGTCACAAGTGCATTTTTATATTTAGGTATTTAAGAACTGCAAACACTGAACATATCTGCAAAACGTTCACTGTCAGCATTTTAGTTTTCTCTACAATATTTTCTCCTTACAATTATGTATGAGGAATGTTTCTTATGTCTCTCTTCAGGGCAATCCAACACATTTTATTACCGTTAGGAAAAAGATTGTGGTTTTAGGAGTTTGTCCTCCCACCGAGTCTGTAGAGGGAGGAGGCCGGTGCGGTTGAGTGGGTCAACAAAATGTCAGACTCTGACACTTAACACAACCGTTTGCTTCCTGTTTCCTACTGATGCTGGTTTCCTTTAACTATGACCACACTCATTCCCCAAGCTTAAAGTCCAAACCCGAACCACGTGTGTGGTATTAGATCAGAAAAGCTCATACTCTATGTGTCATTTAGGACGGCTGTGACAATCACATATATTGTCTTTTAATTTGGAGGATGTGCCGGATCGTCGCTGTCGTAAAGTGTTTCAGTATTTACCACAGAAGAAGACAAAATGTGATGGAGATCGAACCTGAGAAACCTTTCTGAGTTCCAGTGGCCACTCTTACGTCTTTTCCACCCCACCACAGCAAATGTTATACGTGCATTAAATATTGTTACATGACATTTAGCGCGACATTTTCTGTTGAATAATTAAGTGCTACAAGTCCATAAATCTTAGCCACGCCTGGCCCACTTTGCAGTATTAGTCCCTGGCAGTGTTACAGCCACGCTGACCAAAAGGCTTCTCCTGCTGGTTAATTAATCATGTGATGTAAGCTTGAAAAAAAAAAAAGAAAAGAAAAATGATGGCTGGTGTCATCATGTCAGCTCATCGTGGCTTTCACCGGCTCATCGTTGGGTTTTTAACTAGCCACACTTTGGTTTTACGAGTCGATGAAAAAAGTTGAGAATGATGGCAGAGGAGAGGTTAGGAGAAGAAGAGGAGACCATGAAAGCTCTTTGTAAATAATTCCTTAATTTGTTTCTCCTCGACATACCGACTGCTCTCGTCAGGCGTCTTCGTCGGCGACTGACATCATGCGAAAAGCAGAAGGGAACAAAGCACACGAAACGGTGAGTACATTAGCACAGATCGCTCCGAGAGCTGCAGCCTTGAGCGGCGACTCATCACTAAATTCAAGCGAGCGGACGCATTTAAGCACCTCAAGGGCAACGCGGGAGCTCATTCAAGTTACCTGCAATACACAGACAGGTGGTGATGAGAGTCATAGTACATACTCATTCATAAAGACCACCTCACTCATATCTGTGGGGTCACCTCAGTCCCACAGATACCGGCTCACAACCTTTAATGTGAACGCTCGCTCCATTTATACATGTACAGTTACATATCAAGACTAAAGCTGTTGTTGTGGCCATGCATCTTTCAAGATTTCTGCTAAATGATATAGAGGAGGGGGACGAGTCCTGTTAGATTTGCCCTTGATGTGTCCACTCGACTCCGTAACTGAGAGCAGCTGAGCAAAGAGAAAAAAGTGGGAGTGTAGAAAAAGATTAAAAGAGCAAAGGAAAATCCAGGGATGTTTTCTAAAGTAAGTAGCAGATGTTGCTTCTGTGGTCAGTACAATCGAAACACGTATATTCCCACACTGAATATTTTCTGAACATAACCTCCTTATTACAAGTTTTTTTCATAAGTAAAAGTTTTCAGCCTTTCAATAACTTCTATTCCACAGTGAATTTCATTTTCAGCCCCGTAGCACTTTTATGAGTGTAGGTGTCACTTGTCAAAAAGCTGGATATTTGATATCTCATTTTGTAAAGGAGGTCTTATGTTTTTCTCTCTGACAGGTGTCACTGTTTTTTAAAATGCTTCAGCACTCTCCCAACTGCCCCGTGTCATTTGGTTTTATTCCGCTGGGTTTAAACATTTCAGGCCAGGACACAGACTGTGTTCATTAAGTTTTCTTTGCCTCAGGACCCAAATCAGAACAAGAAGCACAATGTCTCGTTAATGAAGCCATTTTTTTATTTTATTTAAAACTTAAGAGTTTTTGTGCACTTGTTTAATGGCTCTTACAGTAAAACCATTACTAAAGAGCACCATCCAATTACTGCCAGATATTATATTTCATATGAGCGCTCATTATGTGAAGCTCCCAACTGAGTAATTGTGGTCGATCGTTTTAGGACCCTGTCTTTTGGACACTCTTAACATACTGCAAAACACTTCAACCTTCGAAAAAAGAGAAAATCAAGGTACCGGCATGAATAACTGTAATATAGCTAAATCACACCATCTTCTTTACAGTCAGAATTCATATTTTAATATTATCAACATTTGAACAAAATAAAGAAAAAAGGTCAAATAAAATATAGTTTAAAGCATCCGGAGAAGTTTTCTGATCCCATTTCGTATTTGTATTGTCTTTATGTGCACATGTGATGAGAAAAACACAAAGTTTAAGAGCACAAAAACAAAATACACGAATCGAATCAAAGAGCAAATGTTTCTTCCTATACTTTGAGGGGTTTTTGAGATTGTATTTCATTATGCAGGGCTGATAATTATTCAGTCAAATAATAGTACGTAGTGAATTTAAGTCCATAAAATAATAAAAATAAATGAAAATAAAATAAGAAAACCTGTGACACTCGTCTGAAGTTGAAACATGTTTAGTTTAACAAAGTTTCTATTTTAAGATCATTTTACAGCAAAATCTAAAAACTCCAAACTGCAAATTTTCATCTCCGGCTTGTGGCTCTACTGGAAAAAGCTTAAATCCATTAGTTACAATACTTTTTTTTATAAACTCTAACTGGTTCTTAATGCTGCCGTGTCATTTGTAAACCAAAATACATTTTTTATCTCCCTCAATATTCCATTCTGTGATATTATTAAATCTGCCCATTTCCATTAGCCTTGTACAATAGAAACTAGGTAGAACATGGCGTTTTGTTTTGTGCCCCCCAGTCGGTTCCTCAAATTCACCATTAAATGTGACTTATTACCTCACGCAGATACACTTTGTTCCAGAGTTTTTTCTGTTTTTTTTTGTTTGTTCTGTCCTTTCTATGGTTTTAACTGTTGAAGTGTTTTTCAAAAGAGTACTAGTTAAGATCCTCGGTAGCCTGTAATTGAGTGTACTGAAGTAGTCACTTTTAGCTTGTGTGTTAGCTGCTAGCACACAAACAGTCTACACATACACACACACACACACACACACACACTTACAGTGTGGCCTGTTTTTTTTTGTTTGTTTGTTTGTTTTTTTTCATTGTTCATTTTTATCTGATCATAACACAACAAAAGGGAGGATTCAGTATCAGATTTATCAGATTTCACCTATCTTTTATCTGGATTAGGGATTAAAAGATTACAGCCGACATGAATACATAATCTGATTAGCTATTTCATTATTAAATTTACAAACCCCACATTGGACTCATATTGTTGCAGTGTTGTACGTCAAGTGCAGCAGGTCAAACCTCAGTATTACAGAATTACATAATATTTTGTTATTGCTTTGTAATGATTCAATTTCACTGAAATATTATTGAAACATATTTCTTATCAAACTCTATAATCAACTCCATCATACTGTAATGTCTTCTTCTGTCATACATTTTGTACCAGCACAGACCTTTTTCGTATTATAAATTGTGCAGACATCTCTGCAGCCATTAACTGTAATCTTCACATAATTAGCAAGTACACATACACACAAACAGGCATGATATCCATTCACCTCAAGAGGAATAAAATAGACCTTTTTGGACACTTACTGACGCAGGAGAAAACAAGTTCAGAAAATGCACATTAAGGTCATCTCTGTGTTACATTAAACTGCACATCAGTCCATTGAGAACAATCAAGCTGTTCACCTTTTGGCCTTTACAGGTTTTAGTCTCGGCAATTGCCTCATCGTGCGCGGCGCTCTTAAAAGAAGCTGTCTTTGGCAGCAAATTCAGGAGGGCAAAGTTATCGCGCAAGTCTCAACAACATCACACACTCCGCCACGCTTGGACTGAGAGGTCGTTTCACCCCGCTCCGCACCACAATAGCCGGGACGGTCCGCGGTGTGCTGAAAGTCAGAAACTGCTTCAGAAAGAATAAACAAACTTTGGATCCCATCTGAGGCAAAAGGAATTCTTCATCAAACCTTGAGAGGCTTGAAAAACCTCGCCTCACCTCTCAGTCTTACTTTAGTTATAGCTCTCTGGTGTTCTTACTGTTTGTTTTGGCCTCTCTATCCTTCCCCCTTTCTTCCACCTTTTTCCCTTGTTCTACTTCTCTCTTCGTTACCATTTTTCCCCTCTCTCTCTGTTGTCAAAGTAATTTCTCCTCTTCACCTCGCCTCATTCCCACCTCTGTAACTGACTGCAGACACTCACACATGCATACACAGTGATATCTGATTGGGCGTATACGTGCCGCGCGACCTTTTCAGCAAGTGATGTATCTTTATTTTCTATGGGGTGCTGCAATGCAAGGTGCGCCCGTACAACAAAAAAAAATGTCACTGAACCGGATGAACCGGAGACAAACCTCGCCGCTCAATTAGCCGCTCCGTAACCATCACTTAGGTAATCTGTTAGTCAGCTCTCGAGTACAGAACATCATTTGTGTCTCTGCAGCGTGCTCTCGCTTCACCATTAGGGACACAGGAAATGTGAATGTAATGATGTAATGGCTGCAGTATGCTAACAGCTCTCATCTCTCCGGCGATGACGGGGCGTCTGTATTTGCAAATGAGCGAGTGAAACAAAAATGTGCTTCAAGGAAATTGGGGCAAAATGAAAGAAAGCGATCGTAGGTTCGGCGCAGATGTTTCAGCATAATCATCTTTTTTTGCTTTTAGGTTTAAAAAGAATTGGAGGAATTAAACCTTTGAGATGACGTGTAATGTACTAACATGTCAAGGGGTGGACACATAAAAGCAGGGAGAGAAAAAAAAAGTCTCGAGCAGTAATCCATGTTTTGTTTTTCAACCGGAATTACATAACCATGAACATGTAATTCAGCACATAATGGACCATTATTATAAAGATACAGATCTGTTGCTTTTATGTCATTTTCTCCATGCTTATCCATATTTCCTCCATCTCTCAGGGAGGGAGGGAGAAAATGCACCAAAGTGGCATCACACTGCTGCTCAAAATGACCAAAACCATCCTCATAACACATTTCACCGTGTCCTCACAGGAAGACACAGTGTTAACAAAGAAGGGCAGCTACAGCATGTGTGTGATGCATTGTGGGATACAGTTGAATGAACGTAGGATAATATATGTTTGAGCTGTCTTGTTTTTCAGCCATCCCTTGTTTAGGACATCAATGAGGCATTTGTTTCGCATCAGCAGAGCAAGAAACTGAGCACAAAGCATGACTTGGTTGAATGCATTATCCTAAAATGGTTACAGCACTGCTGGTATTCATATTAGATGTAAGGGAAAGTAACCTAATTAGCTATTTTTATATTTGTTGCTAAACCAGTTGAGTTAAACTTGCTGTGTATGTTTTATAGTATTTTTTTAACTGCAGCCATTTGCGGCCATTTTTGTTTGTGTTTTTACAAAGAAAGGAGAAATTGCTGCAATTTGTACTTAAGGTTTTTTTTTCTCACTAAGGCTGCTATTATTAATGGTCTGTAGGATCATGAGTGTGGCCTAAGTCCAGAAATCTTTTTCTACTTTGCAGCGGGGTTCAGCTTCGCCACTGAATAATTATAATTTCTCTTACTTATCGATGCACGTCTTCACACTGACAGCCGAGCCCCTCTCAGTCATCTGCACGCTGCCACTGCGGCAGCCTTTATGCACAAAATGAGGTAAAGGACTAAACTGATGATGCTGTTTGATAATGTGTTGTGTAAGTGAATTGTGTAAAAGTTTCCTCTTTATGCAACACCTGGTGATGTAAGCATTACACATGTTTGTGGGATGAACTATGATAGAACTAAAAGGAGTGAATTTTCTACAATGAAGTCTTTCTGTTTTAAACATTGTGATAGGTACTCTGCTCAGTGCATGTACAAAGGGTGACATGTGTTTGGCCATTTGACTGAGGTCCTTCCACACACTTGTTCAAATATTCTTACTACTACAATATACTCTATTTTCAGGAAATCAGACTCCAAAAACTCAATATTTAATCCAGAGTGGATAGTTTCCATTGATAATTTATGTAAACGCCATATTTTGAGGAAAACAAGAGCTTAGTTAATGTATTTTTTTTAAGAAAGATTTGATCCACTAAAAGCAATAAGCTACCAGCAGTAAAAGAGTTTGTGTTCCAAGAAACAAATCTGGGTATTACAATAAAAAAAAAAAAAGAAAAGAGCTGAAACTACAGAACAGCTGGCCAATACAGAACTGCAGTCTGCAAGCATACTAAACAAGGCAGCACTCCTATTTCAGAATAAATGGATGCAGGGGGGACTGCAACTCTAATATAATATCAATGTTTCCAGATAAAAGAGGCAAAAGATATATAACACTACTTACACTACTTAACCGGTTATTTTTTCCAGCCTTACTGGCAGCACAATACTACCATCACCAGCTCTGGGAGTGTGTTTTATGTGTATCTCATACATCATGCTAAGAGGCCATTTCTATAGATCCAGCCTTGCTGTGGCACCATGTCTAACCCTAATCACCCTCTGTCTCTGACCGTCTGTCTCTGGTTGTCCCTCTCCCTCGCTCTTTCCCTACCTCTCTCCAACTCTTCCTCGCAAAATAATGGCACCAGTCTAGTGCCTGTGTCTGCTGAAATTGCCTCACCACCCATTACCTTTCCCCGAGTCCTCCTAACCAAACCTATTTCAGCAACCCCAAGCCTACCAGAGCAGCTGCGAAAAGTTCTTCGTACACAGACACGAAGTCATTGGATGCGCTTTAGCCCGAACCCCAAATCCTCATTAGGCTAACGTCCTCTCATTAAGTGGGTTATCCAACATTATTAATCTCAGAGGAGCCTTAAAAAGGCTTTTACAGGGAGAGTCGGAGAGTCAGCTGCCATTTTGTAGACAACACACAGTCTGAATGGATCTCAAGGCCCGGAAGGTGTTGGAGGGGATAAAAGTGTAAATGAAAGCCTCCTGACAGATCATCATAAAGCAAACGTTCAATTATATTCCCAGTTACAAGTCTTTAAAGGCTGTAGCTCGCTGGTGTAAACTCTGATGTCAGGTTTATAATCTGTGTATGATCTAGTTCTGACTTGATGTAGATGGACACTACATTTTACTAACTCAACAAGTATCAGCACATCGAGTATACTGTATATTCAAGTGTTGAGCAGTAAACACTGACATCATCAAGCACAGTTGATGTCAGGATTAATGACTGCAGTGTAAAGGAGGACTAACTACACAAAGAAACTTTAGTCTTTAACCCTCTGAGGTCGTTTTTGACTACCTTTGATTTTACCTTTATATTTCACCTTAAAAAATGTTTACCTTGCCTTGTTTGGTGTCATTTCTAGCACAACCTCACGTGTGACTTTACAGTTACTTTTTTCAGTATTAAATTATAAAATTAGTATAAAATTTAATTACAACTATTTACATTAAAATGCAGCAATGTGTGTGTGTGTTATGTACAGTATATACAGTATGTACAGCAGCATGGGTTGTATTTGTCATATCTAGGATAAAAACTGTAAAAAAAACATAATATATTATAATAAAAATATATTATATTGTATATAGAAATGATGAGGTCAATAGGTGTTTAGCATTTTCCTTACAATAGCCCGTTTTTACTGTTTCTTCCTGCACCAAACGTGATGGCGATATTCAAGAAAAAGCACGGTGTAAATTATTTATCGCAGATCTGTCTTTACTCGGGCCCTCAACACAATTCGCCGCACTTTCAACACAAGTTGAAACAGAGATTCTGTGAGGCTGCGTCTTTCTGCTGCGTCATCGTAAATTGGTCACATGAATTTGACACGCTGATGCGTCTGTTGACTCCAGAGGGTTAAATGTCATTGAAACAATTGCTTTTTTAAAAATGTTTACTAGATGTCTGGACGTCTCTTGATCTGCAAATCCCTTATACTGTGTTTAGCGGGTTATAATCTCTCCCAGAGGAGGAATGTGATGGGTAAAAACCCTCCTCCTCCAGCCCTTTCCTCTGCCCACGCTCCCATCACTCTTCGGATGTGAGCGCTGCACAACACTGGCCTGCATTCAAGGTCCACCCCCACTTGAAGACGTCAGTGTGATGAGATGGATATGACACTGCCGGTTCAGGGGGTCAAGGCTTGCTTGGCTGTGTCTGCGAATAACAACAACCTGTGTTCAACATTTGGCCCTCCGAAACGCTTTCAACTTTGTAATTTGACTTGATCCAATCTGACGACAGCAGTCTTATTTCTTAACATCCTTGTCTCTTGTTCTTTCTTTCTCTGTCACTCTGTTCCTCTCTCCAGATTATTACTTTATTACACAAACCCTTGTCTCTTATTCAGTTTGCTTTTTCATCTAAGATTTACTATGTTTTTAATGATACAGAAGCCCACAGACATTTGAATATAGAACTGGGCGACAATTAAAGGAAATAAACACCAAGTGTCTCGGTAGCATGGCCACCAAAAGCCCCCAGAACAGCTTTGGTCCTTGGCAAAGACTCCCCAAGTCTCTGCAACTCCACTAAAGGAATGAACGCTTTTCTTCCAAAGGGTGTTCCCTCATTTTTGTTTTTTTGTTGATAGTGGCGGAGCATCTATAATGTAGTTTGTTTCAGCGGACGAGCCGGGAGACTCACTGTACTTTCCCTTTGGTTCTCTTTCTTTTCACACAGTAAAACGTTCAAGTAAAGCACAATGCATCAACATTTACTCCGCTCACTGGTTAGAGGTTATGTGTGTGGGGCAGAACCAGGAAGTAAATCAAGGAAGCAGGTTCTGAAGAAGACCCAAATATCAAGAAGGTGACCTATCTTGTTGTAAATCTGAGTTTAAGTGGAGTTATTTTCCAGCTAGCTGCTAGCAACTGTTGATTTCATCATCCCAGTATACAAAAGACTCCTGATTTTGGCAGCCAGTCAGCATTAACATCCTTATAGTTTGGTCAGATCATGAATCACCCCAGAAATTGTTAGAGGTTTGAACAGGACCACTTTCTCCAAAATGTCTCAGTGCTGTTATTTTGGTCCGCATCCAGGTATGATTGCTGTTTTCACATCTGCCCAAATGAATAGCAGGCTTGAAAGTGCTCCAACATGCTGCTCAAAAATCTACTAAAAGTGTCTCATTAAGTTGAGAGCTGGTGACTGCAAAGGCGATTTGATTTGCACCATTTTCACACTCAAATCACTCAGTGACCCTTCATGCCCTGTAGGGCAAGACCTGGGTGTTTTAAGTTTCTATGCTCTTTCAAATTTCCTACCTTCTCTCTATATCTGCAACATTTTAAGGATTTTTGGATTTCTCAATTTTAACGATTAAGAAGAAACTTAGTGTTTTACCTTGTGCTGTATTCCAACTCTCCACAATGTTTTTCTTTCCTTTCTCCTCTCCCTTCCTTTCTCCTCGCCACTTCCCTCAAACAAACACCATGCAAGCCTTTGGAGTTTTGTCTCTCATTGTGATCGCATGTTGACTTTGACTCCCCCGATGCATAGAAAACATTTCCTTCCCCGAAACCTTGAGACTGAATCAAAACATGAACGTTGCATTGCAAAATGTCATAAAAATATATTGGCATCAAAGGCAAAATAAACCAGCTGACCTTTTGTAGTTTCGTGCTTTCTGAATGGCACTGATGGCACTAAGATCTGTTTAGATGCCACGTTGCCCAAGAGGAGGCTTGGCTCAAAAGTTTCCCTCGCTCCAGCATATCTCACCACAAAGTCAACAGTGGACAGAAATGGGCTGTAAACCACTGACAGGCTAATTGGTGAAAGTAAACACTCCCCTGCTTTCTTTTCCTCTCATCTCGTCTGCTTGCCTCCCTTTTGTTTGCATTCAACTTTGCACAACAAGGACCCGTGTTTCAGGATTTCTCAATTTCAACAAAATCAACAACGGAAACAGATGGACTGCGAAGTGATGTCAGACCTCCACCGCTTCTCTCTATTCCACAATATTCGCGTCTCCTCATCCGCCCGCTGAGACTTATTTGTCTCTTACTTCGCACAAAGAGCTACAGTCAAAACAATCTGCTGCGTTCAGGATCCCAGCTATGTTAAAAATATGCAGTTCAGCCGCTCTTAAGCCGTAATAATAACAGTGGAACAACAAAGAGTAAATACTCTCATCTCGACGTTCTCCTCTCCCACTCCTTTCCTTGGCCTCCGCTCCCTTCTCTTCTCAGTTCGCCAGAATTTGCTCATCTTTTCCTCTCCCTCTCTCCCACTCATTCCCCTTTCTCTTCCCCCTTTCTCACCTCCTTTCCTCAGAAGGTGCAGTTGGTATTGTTGACTTTGCGGTTTCACGACAGATTGCGTTTCCAAAGAGGTATCATCATCTGCAGAAAACATCAGCATGCAGCCGTCACATCCTGCCCAGTACACCTCTGACTCAACTATATTTTCAAATGAGAATATAACTAATAAAGTTGTAAGTCGTGTTTTAAGTGCAGAATCTTGCACAATTTTACTCGTCATTACATCAATCTGTAGTTTTATTCATGAAGTCATTTTCAAGGTAGATCTTTTTTAACTGTTCTGCATCTGGGAATAAAATCCTGCCTAATCTTCATATTGCTTCACAAACATGTTCCCAAACAGTCTCTGTCACGTCATGTTGGCGATCGCAGCCACACATCTGCCTGTGTTGTAATTAAAAATGCAGGGTTGGGCTGACAGTGAGCATCATCACTGCAGACACCTGCTGCCTTCACGTGGCTGTAAAGAGGGTCACCAGAGTAAAGCAGAGGCCTTAAGGATAGATTATGAACTGTCTTGGATTACAAAGTGGGTATGATTTACTTATTAATCTTTATTCTGTTTTTTTTTGTGGTCACATATCAGCTAGTTGAAAAAAATGTACAATAAAGCGTTGATTGTTTTTGGAGGTTTCCATGGGTGTGCCTTCATCATAAACAGTGCACCCTGGGAAAAATTTCACCAATGTGCCACTACAAATAGAGTGCCCTTGGAGTTTATCTGCCTCTGAATGTGTGCGTAAGCGAGCGCCAAAACAAATGAGACCTAGCGGTAGTCATGAAAATAATGAAAAAACAAAAAAATTTCAGTCTAAGAGGAAGAAAAACTGTGTTTGCATGTGAATGGCAGACAGAGAGAAAATAGACATATTACAGTAATGCGGATCGGCTGTAAATGTCCCAGCACACTGTTTTCTTTACTCACTGCACAAATATGTGTGCGCGCACTAAATCACACTGTCTCATAAACAAGGGATTCACTATTAAAGCTGTAATCTAATTTACCCAGTAAAAGCTCGCTGACTAAAACACCTCTCTTTTTTCCCCAGACAGGTTTACAGTCATATGGGCTTACACTGCTGATGTTGATAGTGTCTGTTTTTTTTGTTTGTTTTTTTTTTTGTAAGTTTACTACAATAAAAGACTTTTTCTTTCATAACTCCATGAGCTGCATCTCGTTTCAGAATAGACCATTTTTGTTTTCATCTCAGTAAAATGAGCTAAAGTAGCCTGCAGTATATGATACAATATCATAAAAAGAAATGATACAATCCCATAAAACTTTATAGGGCCATTTTGTGGAAATGGACAATCATTGTTTTATACAGCAAAAATATAAGGCTCCAGCTACTTAAAGAGAAACTCAACTTTGAAATAGATTTCACACATGGAGCCATCAAACTCTGACCATCCTGCTTCTACCCTGCACTTATCCTCCATTACTGCTGCCTCAGCCGTCGCAGCATATTTTCTCCTCAATGTTCCTCTGAGAGACCTGAGCTGGGAGAATGAAACAAAAAAAAAAAGATCACCACAGCTGCTACCTGCCATATTTTCGTTTTGTACACTCTGACAGTACACTTACAGCTTTGGGCAAGGTTTGTTCATAGTTGGTATATGCGCATATCGATTATGTTTATTCGCTTTTAAATGGAAGAATTTGGAAGCAAAAAAAAACCTCACAACATTCAACTAATAGCTCTCTTTCAGTGCTATGAAATAAGCCAATTTTCATTTTTTGGTAAAATTTGTGGGTAATTTTGGAAAAATGTGGCTGGACATGTACTAGAACAATGAATTCAGATGGCTTTAAGTCCTAATAGAGAGCAAACAGGACAAAAAATAAAATCTCTTAGAAGTGGGTTAGACTTTAATCATTCATATGCCAAAGTTTCTTTTGCCATACCTGCCTGAATAACACTGAGAAATAAATAAAAACAGGAAAAATAACAAAACAGTATTGAAGTCCCACCAGTGTTTCAGTCTGGATTTAGTTCATTCAGTTTCAGACCTGCAGACTCCAAACTGTCATGCAGAGACACAACCTGAGGCTGCTCCTCTGACAACACGTCACCGGCGCCGGATTAACAGAACCTGAGCAGAAAACGTCTCCTAGTCTTTGTCGAATAATAACTGTGGATTCTTACTTTCTTCTTAAAAGTGAATCCGCAAGATGTTACCAATCTCTTGTTTTGCTCTCATTTTGGAGCTGCAGGATTTGTATTAAAATGACAAATCATCTACAATATATTCTCTCTTTCCTGAAGTAACCCAAACAAGACCTACAATATGTGGATTTAACATGCAGTGACACACTTGTACATGATTATACTGACTCATATTACTTACACAAACTCTCTGACACTACAAAAAAAAAGAAACACACACACACACACACGGCGAGTGAGTAATTTTACCAAACTCTGCACCCACACTGTGGCAGACAACCAAGCATTATTAGACAGGGAGGGAGACAGAGGACGAGAGCAAGACATGGAGTAAGACAGACAAATTGACACACAGACAGAAAGAGAGAGAGGGAGACAGAGGGGGGCTGTGGGGGGTGATGTGTGAAAAGAAAGGCAGCAGAGGAATAGCAAAGTGAGGGGGGGATAAAAAATAAATAAATAAGAGAAAACGACAGCCGTCAATCACCTTGTGTGTCTGTGGAGAAGGACTGAAATTCTGATCAGATCCACAAACACACACCTGAACAAAAGCAGGGGAGACAGCCATATATATGTGTGTGTGTGTGTGTGCATATTCAGTACATGTGCAGCACATAAGCTCACATTATGTGTAAAGACATTTTGTGTGTATGTACTGTGTGTGTGTGTGTTTAAGTGAAGGTTGTGTTACGGCAGCATCGGTGTTTGTCTGAGCGTCTATGTGCTGGTGTTGTGTATACCTGTGTGTGTCTTCAGGTTTATGTCAATGTGTGTGTGTCTGTAAACAGAAGGGTTCCAGGGCATACATAGATTCAACAACACATTAGTCCCTAGTTGGGACAAAATGTCAATATTCACTATTCACACAAACAGTAAACCTCGGTACGCCACACCAGTGGGGAATGGAGGTCAGTCCCACTTTTTTAAAGGTTATTTTATATGACATTTCCTTTATATAAGGGAGAGAGAGAAAGAGATGAGGGTTGGAAGAAAAGACTGCAAAACAGGGGCTTGAGAGAGGGAGAATGTCAGGCTATATGGCTCACAAGCCTAAAATCACCACACACAGTCTACATATCCTACTTCAAACTGTTTTATTTTAAGTAAAATGATAGATTGTTCATTTAAAAATGAATCAGTTGCCTCTCCATTAATGATGTTCAGAGTTGGCAACATGCTTCTGCCAAACAGGGCACACACTGACTCGCAGCGTATTGATTTTTATCAGGGTAACTTGGTTTTGTGTTCACACTCCGGATCACGTGATCAGCAAGCCAAAAAATGTTATGTCACTAGCAAACAAAACAGCGTCCAGGGTCAAGAGTCCAGAGCAACCCACAGAAACACAGGTACTGTAATCCAGTCCTGGTCTGCTGTTTGCAAACAGATGCCTACGTACAAATCCTGCTGACACGGAGCAACGGTGGCACCTCACATGATGCTGTCGATGAATGAAATAAGCTGTTATTGGTGCAGCAGCATAATCAACTATCAAGATAAAACAATAACCACAGCTCTCATTTTTTTTCTTAAACTTGCATTTAAATTAAATTATTGATTATACTCCTTTTATATTTTATAATTTTATTATCAATATTTATTATGTTAGCCATTTATAGGCAGAGGAATGAACTGTAAAAGCGACACTGACATGTTACTGCCTCATAAAGTTGTTATGGTGAACATCTGCCTGTCTACAAACCATTAGCATTCATTTGAAGACATGTCTCTGTCCACATGCTAGCTGTCATCCGCCCCATTTATACATCCGGTGACGGGTGTTTGAATCCTACAGGATGTGCACATGTTATTATCGTGTCTATAAAAGCAATGTTTTTTTATAGGAAACATAAACCGAACAAGGTGCACAACTGCATATAAACGTGTTGTTCTTGGCAGGAAAGGCACTTCTGTGGTTAGAGTTGTGCTCCTTCCGTGACTCCTGATGAACTCTGGAAAACGTGCCTGCCGAGAGGGCTTATGGTATGTGATTATTAATTCTGCCACCCACTCGTTCAAAAAATAGGACCGGCAAACAGAGCAGACACACACACGCAGCCTCAAACAATTTCCTCCCCGCTACCCCGCTAGGCCTGTTGATCGCTCCATATTTATTGTGAGTGATGGGACAAAATCACAGATGACTCAAAACTAAATCAGCCAAATTATATCTGTATATCTATCTGCTGTGCCACTCAATTGAGTTTTTGATTTCATTTTTGCAACCCACTGCCTCCCTCGTGCACTTTCTTTGTCTCCCTAGCATATTTTAATATATTTGAATTTTCTCCCCCGCTATCTCGCTCTACGCCGTTCTCCCCGCGTCTCTGAGACAGATAAAGCCCGGTGCTTTCGATTGGAGCGTAATGGATGATTTTGCTGAGTGGAAAATGACGGGTTATTTCCTTGAAGCCTATCATGGCAGCGGCAACAGCGGTTTCTCAGTCGGCAGGGCTCGGTGGAACAAAGGAGGAATTCAGGTGATTTTGTTTGGTCGGTCTTTGATGCAATGGGGTGTGTGTGTGTGTGTGTGTTGGGAAAGGGAGGTGATTGCAGGGGTTTCATCTCTCTGTTTCTGTCATTGCTTTCTTCGCTCTCTCTTTTGATCTCACTCACTTCCCTCCTAATGTCTTCCTCCCGTCTCTCTTTCTGTACACTCTTTTGAATTTTTCGAGCCTTTCAAAAATGAAAATAATCAGAGAAATGTGGCGTCTCTTGCACGAGCCCAATTTGGTTAATTAGAACAGGATGCCACCAAGACATCAATCTGAGGCGGGTTGCCATGGCGATTACTAGCTCTGACCCCGCCAATGTACTCTTCAGCAAAAAGATCCATAATACTGAAGAACATAACAAAAAAGAAAAAGGAGTCAACAGAGAGACAGAGTTTGGGATTTAATGGGCCCTATTGTGGGATTACAGTTAGCTTTTGTGTAGCGTTAGCATATGATAAGAGATTTGTGCTTGAATGACACTGCATAAAAGTATGTTGTGGTTTAATGGCACAGTAAGGAAACTCAAGGTGCTTTGCAATTGCGGTGCTCAAGGTCTATTGTTTTGTTCTTGTTAATAAGCACTTAGCCCGGGTAAGACAAGCTGCACTGTGATGAGCTGCACACAAAAGCAGCGTTTATTCTGGCAAACGACCACGGCCGCTACTGTACGACTCGAATCTGGCTTCTAAGGGTGTGCATTAACTGTTCACATCACATAAGTATGTATGACACTAGTTGATTTTGCAGATTTGATTTGTAGATACCGTGAGATGAACCTCGACGGAGTGAAAGACAGCTTAGGTTAAAAGGTTAAAGGCAGGGTGTAAGAAAAGAAATACCTTGTACTGGCCAGAGTGGATGTAAATGATTATATTTACAGGAGTGTATAACAATACAACAGCCAAACGTGTGTCAGTGCTCGTAAGAAGTCAACATACCCTACCCAACTACTATCTTTAACTCATTGGGAAAGTGCCTTGAAAAGCTGCTTCTATCTGCCAAAGATTCTCAGAGCTAGTTTCACCTTGTGTTTTCCAAGATCATCAAAGTGCCTAAAAGTCACCGACACCTAAAGACGCAAAAAAACCTGCAGAACTGTTTGTGGCAATGTGCTGTTTTTTGTGAAGAAAATAGCGGGAGATAGAGACAAACTTAGGAAGTGGGGATAGGGGGACAACAGGTGAAATGAGACGGATAAAGAGCAAATCAGGAGGGGTGAAAAAAAATACTGAGCTTTAGAGTTGAGAAAGAGCCGAGTTGGATTGAGACACTGAGACAAGTGGAGGTTTAGAGACAGAGAGGTAAAAGGAGGGATTGTAAGAAATAGTGACGGATAAGGACTGATGGAGGAAGTCAAACTTAATTCGCTCTTGGACAGTTAGATCAGATCTGGAAAAAAACAGTTATATAATCAGGCAGCAAGCAGTAATTTAGTTGGCCAGTCATTCAATAAGGCAGTCTGTTAGTCATGGAATAAGCTATCTTGTGTATGACTCACTCAACAGTCAGTACTCATACATGTTGACTTTTGCATAAAATTGCAGGATGATAGACTTTTAACTGAGTTTAAATGATTCACTTGGCTCAAATGGATGCTGCAGTAGCAAAACATTTTGTGTTCTAGTACAAAGACTCAAGTTCAGTTCCAGCAGTACCTCTGGCGTCGTTCAGCTGATAAATGTCAGGTTTTGCAGGTAGGATGCAATCAGTGGACCGACTTCTGGAAACACAAGTTAGTTAACAGTTGATCCAAGCCCCTCCCTACAACGTCACTTGATGTCATTCTTTGTGTTTAACTTATTTTTCGTCAGTCTTCTTTTTTCTTATCTTTTGTGTAAACTGCTGTAGACAAAGCAGGAATGGGCAGTTTTCTCATTGTTTTGTTGTTCTGTGGCTGTTTACCCTTCAAATTAACGCATGTGCAGGACCAGGGATTGCCGCTCAGTGAGATAGTCTGTTCTGATTGGTTGTTTTGATTCAGGCATGGTGGATTTTTCTCAAATGGCCTTAGAGGCAGCAGGTAGAGGCCTGATTTTTTTCACAGATTATCTATATCATGAACTACTGTCAGGACAAAGTGACAGTTTAAGCAAATATCACTAAAGCACATTTTTAAATATGTGACCTACTTCTGCTTTAGGTGAATGACTTTGTGTAAAGGTTATTCAAGTTCATTTGTCAGATATAATCATAGTGAAATCTATGGCCATTAGCTTCATTAATTTTGCAATAAAAAAGAAGAGTAAAATATAAAAAGAATGAAGAATATAAATAATGAATATACACATACTAATGTTTACTACATTGGGCCAAAGTAACTTTGAATAATAATTAACTACGTGAAAGAAGGGTAATTCTCAGCAACCTGAGGGTAGAAGCTATTCTGAGCATCTCAGCACTGGCCTGTTGTTTCCTGTATCATCTTCTCGACCACAGCAATGAGAAAACGAACTCCAGCCAGTCTCTGATCACGACGGCCGTGGTGATGCCCTCGTGGATGGAGCATGGCCTGCAAGGTCAGATCGAGCCTGTTGAGCTCCAGCCAGTGGGCGAAGTTGTGAGTCCCGATGAGCGGAGAGCTGCTGTTGGCCATCGAAGGTCTCCCGCTTCTCCAGCACCAGCGTGAAGAGTAAGCCAAAGCAGCACTGCATCATAAGTCCTTCCAACAAGCCTGGCAGGGTCGAGTCCATGGCCACGAACACAATGTCCAATGGCACGGACTTTGGCACGTTCATGCGAAGTATTGCTGAGTGAATCTAACACACACATTTCACTCAAACATTTCATTGCAAAGATGCTGAGTGAATGTGTTGCTGGTAACCTTTTCTTTTTCCACCTTCAAAGCTAAGTTGTTGTGTGAGGAAAAATCAAGTACATATAAAGTGTTTACTGCTGTAGACCTTGTGTTCTTTACTGCAAAGGATACCTAACTTATCCAAAGTATTTATGGTGTGTATCAAAGCTGGGACATGACAATGACATCCTCGTGTGCCTTCAAGAGTCTTGGATTTTCATGAATTCCTGTCAAAATCTAACAAGCAACGATATACCACACAGATATATCAAGGTATATCTGTGAAGCACAGGATATAATCTGATGAGGTGTGTCGCCTAGAGAAGTGCTCCTGGTTGTCTTAATGGAAAGAGTTTTTATGTCTGGACGAGAGATACTACGCCACCTTCAGAAAATCAAAGGAGCTCAGCCTGAAGACTTTTGATAACTTTCCTCTTTTATCGCCCTTTTTTATCTGGGATCAGCCCAAATGTATGACATTTACATCACAGCCTTCAAACATATCCATCAGTGTTGCAACCTGAGGACAATATTGCAGATACAAGTGCAGCTAAAATCAGCTTCCCTGGCACTCGAAGAAGATCCACTGCTTCACTGCAATTTAAAAAGTCTGTCCAGAATCACCCAGAATCCAGAACATGCTACAAGGACACATGAAATATCCCATCATGCCCATTATGAAGGTTTCCAAAGAGTGCAGCTAAATGACATGTCATGTTCATCCAGCCAGAAATTGGTGGATATAATCGTTAATCGTTAGAATTGGTTGCATAAGCTTTCCAATCTGTCTTACTCTGAGGGAGGTGCAGAAGAGTGTTTTTTTTTTCCTCTGAGTTAGTTTTTCAGCAGAAGGTCACACCTGCCAAACACCTTTCAGCTATTTTGGAAATTAGAAATAAGATTTACCAAAAAAAAAAAAGTTTTTTGGCGTATAAATCCACAGCAGTCCAGCACCTCGCATCAATTCTGAATCTGCCTAAAACCCATACAGCTGTGAAGGATTTTGAAACAGAAATTGACGTTTGCTTAACAGTGATTTTTAATTATCAAACCTAAACACCTTCATTTTGAGTCTTTTAAATGCTTTACCAAACAAAATTAACACTATACTGCATCAGACAGTGTTTTTTCCCCCCATAACAATAGATACACACAACTATTAATATGCTATATACTGTATATGTAATAATTCATTCAGTTAAAGTTTAGTTAAAGTCTGCTTAGTGTGTTGGTGTACGTCTGTGTGAATTTGGAGGTCACATTGGAGGAATAATGACTGCTTCTCAGGAATCCTGAATGTTAAAATTTGTACACTGAAGTAGCTCAGACTGCGGTGGCCCTTCAGGTCGGAGCCATTTAGAAACCTTGAACCTGGAAAAACTTAACTTTATGGGTGTTCTAAATGTTTAAGGAGTGCATACATTTTTCATATCTTTAAGTGGGGATGGCTGCATAAAGATGGAGGCAGAGCGGACACGACGAAAAATTATTTAGTCGTGCATGTGATTGTCTGTGTTTTCCAAAGCTTATTCCCCACATTAGATTTGCAGAGGGACATTATTTTAAGTCAGTTTATGGGGTCTTTATCTTCCCTGACTTTTTGCTTGCCTCCCTCTAACTACTAATGTAATTTTCATATTTTCTTCTCCTCATATGAACAGATAAAGTTACAGTTAGGAAAAGTGCTCTCCCCACACTAATATTTATCACATGCCTCGTAGCATGTGGTTGCTACTGCTGCCGTGCATTCATTAGTTCCAGTAAGTGATGTGTGTTGGGTTTGTGTGTCTGCACGGTTCTGTCACGGGAGGCTAATTTTGTAGCTCGCTAGCTGGCTAATGAACTGCCCTTTGCTGAGACAGACAACCAATCGCATCGTTAAAAAAATATGACGGAAAAGCATGTTGTGCGTATGCACGGGCTCATGCGTGACTGTGTTTGTGTGTCTGTTTTTACACTTGTAATTTTATTAGAGGCGCTATTTAGAGACCCCGTTTTTCTTTCCTCTAAAATGACTCTTGAAAAACACACACACACACACACTAATTCACACTGGGACAGATAATCAAACCCTATTACAGTCCTTTCTCATGTAGCCTCTGAATCCTTAGATCAACTTTATTGCTGTGACCATTTACAGAATGGCGACATCGATGAAAAGAAATGGCCACTGTACTTTCCACGTAATTACAACTCCGTGTGTGTGTGTTTTTGTGTGTAGGTGGTGAAGTCCACACAGCAAAAAAATTGTCGAAACTACACCAACATCCATGTTTGTGTGTGCGTTTGATGCCTATTTATACATCCGTGGGTGTGTTCTTAGGAGTTGCTGATTATGTGGACATTTAATCTGCTCGTGATGGATAATGATTGATTCGCTCGATGGATTGTCCTCAGTTTAACCCCACCATACACACACACACGCACACAGAAAAAAGTCACGGTGGATGGGAAATGGATTGGCTGTGGCTCTGTTAACCTTTCACCCAGAGGAGGTACAAGTGCTCCAGTGTATGTTGTGTCTTGGAATTTACTTTTTCAGATTGTAGAGAAAACACTGCTGAGAAAACTGAACAAATGTGAACAGACGTTGTGTTTGGTTGGTGGCACTGCAGGGCTTCTTACAGCAACAGGAGTGCATGAGGAGTTTATAATCTTACTATCAGACTTATTATCCTACCATGATGTCGCCCTTATAATGCCTGGAAAAATACACTTTGATATCCATGACACAACATCTGCATTCCTGAAATTAGCCCTGCTTCATGTCTAGAACGCTGCTTTTCCCAAGAATAACAGAATATCAGAAGCCAATCAGAGCCACTTAAGCAATGAAGAGAGTCCAGCTGTTGTTTTTATTGATGTCACATTGAAGATCCCGACCGTGAGAATATGCTGTATCTGTCCTGAGTCACACGTCCATCTCAGTATCAGAGAAAGCGGTAAATTAACCCCCATTCTTATTCAATGTTAAAATTTCTCAAATGTTCAAACCCATAAATCAGGGGATTTAGTTTGACAGTGTTCATCATGTGAATTTGAGACTTTTGATTGAGCATTGATAATAATAAAGGGGGAAATTTGCACCTAGTCTGCCGCAACATCCGTCGAGTTCTTGTCCTTGATCTTGACCGCTGTTTTAATGTGTGCATTTCTTGTTTCATTTATGTTGAATGTATTTCTTTGGAATTCAGGATTTCATTGCTTACTTTCATGTTGTATATCTTGTCTTTTAACATCTGAAAAGAAATCTGTAAATCAGTCATATTGTATCACCAAGTGTATGTTCAGTTAATTATCATATCCATTGTGTCTGTCCTCATCAAACATAAGACCAACAGCATAAAACAGACTGGACTGTATCTGCTAACGAATCCTTACAACTAAAAAACAAAACAGATTATTTTGTCATTCGGCTTCCTTCGGCTCCATTTGGCTTCCTGATCCAAATACTGACAGTCCTGATTCGAAACTGTAATGATTATGTGCCTACATTATTGATATGATTTGACTGAAAGTTTAACTGACCAAACGTGACTGCTGAAATGACATGACACGATGTGCTCAACAGGAGACCGGGGTCTTTGCTCACAGATGATCTTTGGCACAGACACTGGCTGCGGAGAGCGACGATACAACAGGCGGTTTTTCATGTTGGCCGGCAGTCAAGTGGCTGTTTGGAAATAACATTAATTAGCGACAGCTGGTACAATCTGAGGGCAATATTTGTCACATTCAGATGATGAAAGCCAATTTGTTAGCGTCAGAGCTCAGCGAATCTGTGTACTTTTTTTCAACCCCAGTACTGAACTTGGAGACACTCGATGGTGCGCCCAAATAATTCTTCAAGTATGTGGACTAATTTTCAAAGTAAAGGCCCACAGTACAAAGAAAGGATATTTGTATTGTATATTTTATCTGATAACAACCAATGAAAGCATGCCTGCATCATCTCTTGTCAGTCTTACATCAGCAGTGTTTGACTGGATGTTAATCAGTAACATGTTTACATGTATTTCCCTTCAAGTGACAAAGCCCTCTGGCAGCCGTGCTAATTTTGACAGGATATTGAAGGATGCTGTGCAGTGAGACTGTGTCGGGAGGTCAGGGTCAGGTTAGATGGAGGTGTCAACAAGACATCAGACATCAGCACGGGAGACCACTGGTGGGTCCATGTTTCCAACCGCGAGTCAATATTTCTTTATTAAGCATAACTGCGACCATTCCCGGAGGCTAAATGTCTTTTTTTATTGTCACCATGATGACCCTAGCATTAGTGAAATAGTCATTTTAATCAAAACCATGATGTTTCCTGAAACCTGTCCAAGTCGTTCCAGTGCCTAAACCTACCCAAACCTTAACCACCATGTTGTCACGTCATAAAACCGATTCATTTATCAACATTACCTTGTAAGGTGGTGAGTTATGGCTTTTCAATACCTGCACTTATGAATACTCCATGAGATGCTTCAGTGTTGATGTCCTTTAATCCTGTGTTACTCATCTTTCTCTGCATCACTGCATCATGGAAACCTTTATGACTGAGGGGCAAAAACAGACTGGTTTTTAAATTTGAAATATTGTCACCAAGTTTTTGTAACTTTCCTGACAAAGGTTTGAACTGGCCGAGCTGATGTTCAGATATTTATTATGCAAGTTCTGCAGTTAATCCCATAAATTAATCAGAAATTCGTAAATTGGTTGTAAGATAATGAAATGGGCAGTGACTATTTCAAAGTCCGCTGTTCTTTCATCAAAACGTCACACTCATTTCCCCAATGCCTTATGAGATTATTTCTGCCATAGGTAAAACATGTTTCCACAATAAAGCCAGAAAAAAAAACAGATTGAAACAAAAATATAGCAAAGTTTGAAGGGGTTTGAAGGAAACTTGGCATGTTTTCTCATAATTATTTATTTATAATTTAATTTTTTTTTTAAATTATATTTATTTTCACTCAAGTTTTTTGTGGATGCTTAATGAAACACAAAACCTCAACATCACATCTGGATTTATACTATTTTAAGCCAAGTTTCCAGGGAGAATAATAAAAGAACTGCTGTACTGTATACAGACAACCATACAGGTAACGCTGACTGATTGTGGAGATATGCTAACTGTCACTTCTCCCCCTCTGTCTCTGCTCCGCCTGCAGCTCAGAGTGCTTATCCTGCTCTACTCAACACAAGGTTATGGAGAAAAACAAGATGCTCTCTGCAGAGAAGATGAAGTGTCTTCTGCTGTAAAGCGTGTGCTATGAAGGACGTGGTGATGCTGCTGAAAAATAAAAACCCATTGTTGATGGATACAAACCTCAGAAAGGTCAATTAATCTGAAGATGTGAGTTGTTGTAAAGTTCTTCCTCTTGAAATCTTTTTGCCTTTTAAAAATGTACCGCTGATTGGGCTTTTTCATCCTCTGCATCTCGCCGTTTTACATTTTTCCATCGTGTTTTATTCTGCTGCCTGTTCTGATGCTGTTTGTATTTGCTTTGAATTTGGGCTTGCTTTTATAAGCCTCTTATTGTTTTATCTCATCTGCACACATTTGTCTTCTTTGCTTCCCTTTTTCATGGTGATTTTTTAAAAATAAATTCTGTGTTTTCTCTGCACAGTGACAAACATGTGAATCATTGTTTTCATGTAGTAGACACTGACGGTCATCAGTCACTAAAGAACGTGGAGGTTAAAATCCACCGTCACCATCAAGCTCTACATGTTTTCATAAGTGATTATGTGTGAAACTGCTTTCATCACTAACAGCTGATACAGAATAAGTGTTTAATTACCTTTTAATCTTAATGTTATCACAGTTGGACACCTATATGATGAGTTGGATTTAGATGACACCTTAATACATTCCTCCTCTCAACAGAACAGATGTTAATTCTCCACTGTGTGATAAAACAAGGGGTATGAATAAGGGGTTACAGGTGGTACAGTATATATCCTAGTGAAACACCAGTTATAGTGAGAAAAGAGCTAGTGGGTGTTATTTAAGCCTCACACATGAGGCAGTTCACAGCTTCAGAAAGTCATTTTCATCTTCTCCAGCATATTTGATTTCTGAACTATAAATCATGCTTTCTTCACATGGAATACACATGCACGCACATAAAAGTACAGCCTCTTTATATCATTTAATGTTGATGCAAATACCCAAATATAAAAGAAACCTACAGAAAATGGATGTTGTGACGTCATTAAAAACATTAAGGTTTATCTGCCTGGGAGCATGCATCATTTGGGCAGTAATTATAGTTGTGGGACAAGCTATTTCCTATGTGGAGCAGCGATGTGCTCAGGAAACTTTTCCTCTGACATACGTATCATAACCTGGCAAAGATCTGTTTTGATGGCTTAAGTTCAAAACTTGATGAAGAAGATGCAGGTTTTGTTATTTTTCCATTCACTTTGATCTTTCTAAAAGCTTTTTTTCCAGCATAGACATGTTGCATCCTGAGTTTATTTCACATTTCACATTTTCATTACTCATCTAAAAAAAAGATAATTGTTTAGGCGAACCTCCCTCAGACGTTTGTACATATTTTACTTAAAAAAAAAAGATCTGTCACTGTGCTGGAAAACCCACCAGAGCTACGAGAGGTTGAGGAGACTTCATGTGTGGGTGTGTATGATAAAAGACAGCTGGGATACAGAGAAAGAGATGAACGTTTTTGAGAGAATCAGGGGTGCCTACGAGTGTTAACAAAAAATAGTGAAAGAAAAAGGCTGGAAAGAAAACTTTCCATCATCCCACCTCTTATGGTGTACTATTATTAACTCTCTAACCTGGAATAACATCCTTAACGTGACTGAAATGTCTTGCTGACAGTAAAATAAAATGTACTACCTGAGCTGATTTCACTGTTAAGTTTAGCCAAAAAAAAAAAACCTGACTCACCACCTTCATCAATGACAAATCTCAAACTTGCTATTTTCAGCAGGTTCTGGGAGTTTCCTTTCACTGGTTAAACTCAAGCAGGCCACTGCAGGCGTCAACCTAAAACTAAAACGCCAATAAAACAAGGTCATCAGTATACCGGACAAGTTCAAGAGAGTTTGCTAGATTTTATACGGGTAGTAATATAAGGTCAGCTGGCAATAAATGGAAAATATTGTTCGTATATAAAACTGTGATATGAACTGTAAAGGAAGAGAGCAGGAGACGTAAAACTGGATAAGAGCTTCTTTCTCTCTCCGCCACCTTACCGATGATGTAATCTGAACATTGAGTTTCTACCACTAAGAAATGGCCACTTGGCTGACACAGAGACCATCTATTGCTGCAAGAAAATGGTATTTTGACTGTAGCATAAATGAGCAGACTTGGATAAAGGGGGAAAAAATGTCATGAAAACTTTTATTTCATCCAAAATCAAATTCTGACTTTTTGTCCTTTAAGCAACTTTGCAGTGAATTTTCCGTTAAAGGTTTACAAAATAACTGAAAGATTTCCAATCCCCGAAAATAACCCTGTAAATAATCTTTTGACGGTCATGAGTGAACACTATGTTTTAGTCATAAAACACTGAGACGTGCAGCCATGAGAACGTGGAAGCTGATTAAAAAGGGACATAAATAATTAAGACTGCCTAAAATAAAGCATGAAGCCTTCATAATTGAATGTGGGCCCACCCAAGCATTAAAAGGTTGTTGAAATATAATTAGATTTGAAGTTTGTAATAATGTAGTGGCAAAAGACTCAAGAAGCTAATGCACATTTCTTGTTTTTTTATGATAAATACACAGTATTTCCCAAGCCAGCACAGCTACAGCTAATATCAATTTCAACAAAGGAGCCACAAGGAATAAGCAGTGAGGACTTGTTAATACTAAGAAATTAATCTTTTTAGGCTAATGCAAGTATTTTTAGGTCAGCTGCTGAGAAAATGGGCAAAAGCTATGAGAAAAAGGTGTAGCATATATCTCCTTTCCCTGATTTTTAAACTACTGTCTTATTTCTTGATTTATTGATAGCCCTAATGTACCTTCTAGGTGCAGTGTTTAAAACCAAGAGCTCTGTCCTTTCCTCTGCTCTCGCCTCTTCAAATCTTCTCCCCTACCCCCCAACCACCGCTCGCCTCCCTTCTTCTCGGGTCTCTATTAATTTTTAATATGAAGAATAGAGGGCCCATTCAGGATGTGTAATCTCCATGTTTTAATAATGGATAGGTTCACAACATACATTTAATCGCGGCACATAAGCACAGCTGGATCCACATAGTCACCGTCAAATAAAGTATTTTACTCCATTTTTTTACGCTGTGTGTTTTTTGTTTTTTTTTTATGTGTGGGGGAAAAAAAAGTAAATTTAAAGACACAATTGAACGGGATACGAGCAGACTGTGAGCGTGTGAGAACATGGCATATGCATGTATTGTCACCTTGATGACAAGTAGGACTTTTGCCACCTGGAGATTCAAAGCCTGAACCTTTGGTAGGGAAGGTGACCTGCTCACTTTGCCACCAGGAAGACAGGCATCTCACACACCTTCTTACAACCCGAAGCCATCACATCATATATATTTTTTTTACCTTCAAGGGTTGGAACAGTCAAAATATTGGTGATTAAATCAGGAAAAAAACAACCATGCTACTGGTTGTGCATTGTCAGATATTTGTTTCAAAATTTGGTGGTATAGATAATGTTTAGTTTTATCAAAATACTGAATATCATGGCAGATTCACCACTTGACTGAATTGATCACCATTTGAGACACTTGATATCTGGTATCCAAAGGATGTCTGTGTCAGTTTAGGTAGCATTTGAATGAAGATTTACGAAGCTATAGATATTAATTGATTGATCGAGTGACAGACTTTGGTCACACATCAGTGTATGTAAGCCACACTACGAATCATGACCCTAGATCGTGAAAACCCACTTTAGTACAAATCCATGCATCCAATTATGATATTTAAACCTTTGGCCCCTGTGGCGCCCCCTGGAAGTTAATTGCAATGGGTTTTATTGTGTAAACTAAGTGAAAACTCCTGAACATGTCTGTCAAATATCAGGTTGATATCTCAAAGCATTCATGAGTGATTGCCAATTTTTAAAATTGACCTATATTCAGAAAAAGACTGACACATTGAAGTCTCTTTGGTATTTTCAGATCATCTAAGTCCATAGATGATCCTGGCAAAGGTTTGAGGATGTTTGGCCTCACAATTTTGGTACAACTTGGTAGTTAAGTGCTGAGCTGCTGCAGGTGACTGTTTGCTATTGATCATGACAGGAGAGAGAAGTTCAGCTTTCTTTGGACAAAAATGCAGCTAAACTGCCGACAAAAACTTTGTATTTTAGTCCATTTTTGAGGGATTTGCCAGAGAGAATTGAGAATTATCCGTACCAGACAGGAGGAAGTGTTCTCAGTGTTGCAGGAATTGGATCCTGTCCTCCACTGCAGCAGCAGTTTGTGATTTAGGCTGACTACCCAGGTGTGTTTTACATAGACATCTTGCCTGCAGCTTCAGTGATCTAGCTCTCTTACTCCCCAGAAAAAGGCAAAGCCAACAGCATCCACAAAATAAAAAAATAAAAAAACTACTGATGATCGCAATTATTATCACAGCAGTCTTCCCTTAATCCCTCCTTCTGTCACCGTTGGTCTTTATCTCCACATCGATATCCCGCTCTCTCTCGCTGTGCCTCAGCCTCCGTCTCTCCGTCCTCCCCCCGTTTGCTTCTCCTGCATGTGTCTCTGCAGACCCCCCTCGTGCAGCAGATAGGTCCTCTATCTCTTTGCTCTCAGCTGGACGGAGACACATCAACGCTCCACTGAGCTTCAAGAAAACCCTCCCACCCCTCCCCCGGCTCCTTCCACACCCCTGCATTTCTCAGTTTCTCCCTCTCCGCCTCCCCTGATCTCTCTTATAGGTTGTCTCGGTGAGAGATGGCAGACAAGTGCTCCCGCTGTGGTTACAATCCTTCCACCGTTGTGCCTCTTCTTCTCCTCTCTCTCCCTCTCTCCGTTTGGTCCCCCTATTCCCGCCAAGGATGTGTGATGTGCAAATGGTGACCCAAAATACACTGTGATAAAATAACAGTTTAAAACTACAGTGAAATTTGTTTTAATTTATGCCATTTCTATACCACATTGGTTTCAAATTTAACAAAACACACAGGTGAGTAAACTTTCATTTTAGTGCAGTTATTGAGGTTTTAACATCCTTCCAAACTCAAAGCTCTGCATTATTAGCTCATTTTCTATCATTGCTTTTCTACCGTATGCATGTCACCTCACTCCCCATCTCTCTCCACCATCTCTGGGCCCTCCTCCCACGTCTGCGAGAGCCATATTAGTCAGTCTGAGTGTGTAAGGATGGGGGTGTCAAAGGCAGACGAGCAGCTACAGCTCAGAGGGGGGGCGAAGGGCCGACTGACCCCGAAGAAAGGCGCAAGAGAAGATGAAAAAGCGAAAATGGACGTCCCGTTGTGACAGTTAATATATGTCCCAATATTCATTACATGTTCCTCCGCCCCCTCTCTCTCGCCTCCCCCTTGACCGCTCAACCTGGGTGGGATTCAAATTAAATGGCGTGTGCAGGTATGCATGAGCATGTGCGAGAGAGACAGCAGGAGGGAGAGAAAGAGAATCAGATCGCTGCCTTGTAAAGTCCTTATTAAAGTTTCTGCTTCATTACACAGGAGCATTTCTACAGGCGCATGCAGAGTAACACTGAGAGGGGCTCACGTGTATGAATACGGGCATCAGGGTTGTATACATGTGTAAGTCTGTGTGAACAAATGAAGTCGCTGCATTGTGTATATTTGCTTTTGGGCCCAGAGCATTGTGAACAAGTGAGTTCTGCTCCTGAACATCTGATGCTCTTTAAGAAAAGAAGCAAGCAAGTCATTTAAACACACCTGGATGTATGCTTCTGTGTATTGCTTCCTCTTTTGTCACTAAAAGAAGAATTTGTATTGTGTAGGCTAGTAAACCAATACCCAGTGTGAACATCCCCAAATTGCCCTCCATCACAAAGTTAATATCAATAATCTCATAATGAGATAGGCTGGTAGAACCTCATGGCTCTGATAAATCTAACCACTCAGACGTGACTCTGTTCAAACAGAGTTGAGTTGGGGCCTCATGCAGCTGATGAGGTATCAGAACTGACATCGCACTAACCAACAAATGCCATTTGGCGGATGCTTTTATGCAGAGTGCCTTTCCCTCTCGTGAATGCATCCACTCACCAGCACGGGTGGCCACAGAGGGAGTCATCCTCCAAAAACCCCAGCGATGCTTGAGTCTCTTTATCCACACAGCTAAAAATAAATCTATCAAGTCGGATTTCTATCCTAAATATCTAAACTAGAAGACCATAGTAAGTAGACATGAGCAATGAGTTCTGTGTACAGGAATTTGAAACTATAAAATAACTGGGCTTCAACAACAAAAGTTGTTGTGTAATTGGATCTGTCCTTTATTCCTGCCCATTCACAGCTAATTACGCACAGTGAAGTTAGCTGAAGTTAATTTGTTGTTGTGTTTCTAAAGGAGAGCACAGAGCGGTGAACCTGGTTTCATGATTTGATTAGAGCGGACTCCTAAACGTGCATTCACACCGAGCACGCCTGAGGAGGCTTCTGCAGCACCTATTCCTTTCATTCAGTCTTCTCAGGTGTGAGCGGTTTCTGTAGGTGAACGTCATGATTTTTGTGCTCTTGTATATATATATGATACTTGTTCATCCACAATGTTGCCTGTAAATGTGTGCAAGAAAAACTTTGTTTCCTACTTAGGTGCTAAATTAAGGATATATAAAGAAAGTGCAGGAAAGTTGGTGTAAGGCTGTTTTTAAAACTTTTGTGTATTTATGTATATTCATTCGACATTTTGGTTTTGCTTTGTTGTGTTGGACAGACTTATCTGGTTCTGCTTGCTACCACACAGCCAAATGTCCTATTTTTTTTCTCATGTTATCCACATAAGCATAATTAACTTAACATATATTAAGCATCATTTTCCAACCTGAACTAAAAAAAAAAAATACAGTGTTAAACTGTCATATGAAGCCTTTCATGATCTTAGCACCGTTTTTTTTGTATTTTATCTCCTTGTTAGTAATAAAGGTTGTTGCATGCATAAAGTATGCATATTTTACAGAATAGCATGTTAGCAATGGTTTCTATCCAGTAAGGTAGTCACAGCAGTCATAAAGAAACTGTACATGACAACATGGCGAAGAAGACCCGCAGCTTGTAGCCTGACTCGAGTTATATTCCATGGGAGTTAAGTGGTTCTGTCTTCTCCTCTCGAACTGAAGGGCCTCAAGTGATTGATTACTTCCACCCCTTCGCTATATTCACAACCTGCGCGTTTCATGCTGCCCACATGCTACATTTACATTTAAGGCTTTTAGGTCATTCACTTATCCAGTGCGATGTACAGTGAGTGCGTCAGCAAGTGTTAATGGTGTGATGACCCCAGCACATTTACACTGGCGTAGGTAGTTTTAAATATTGTTCTGGACTCAAATTACACAATAATAAAGAGAAACATATTCTGGATGATACTGTCTGCTTTTGTTCTGTGTTAAGAAAAGCTTTGGGAAGACCTTCCTGAGAATAAACATTGGGGAAAAGTCTGACTGTTTGATTAGATTGATTAGATTCAGATGCAAAAAGGCTGACCTTTTGGAAAAACAAGGTTTTGGGAGGACACTGACAAGGACAAAACCCACGTTATGTCTGCCTCCTGCAGCTCAGATGGGAAGAAACCACTTACGCAGAGGTTACTTTAGATTTCACCCTCTTCTTTGTCAAATCTTTGATAATCCTTATCGAACAAATCTCCATCAACAGATAAGCTTTATCAATAGAAAACGTCTGGAAACATAATTAAGATAACATCATAGGTTGATACACGGAAAATCAAAGTTTAAGCTCGATAAGACCCCCGCCCACGGTGATATACGAGTCCACAAACACCAGATAGAGAGGGAGCTTTGTGTGTGCATCTGTGTGTTTGAGGCAAGCAGTGTGATTTCATCCCAGAACCAGTTGGAGAGAGAAATGGAGGAATGGATATGTAGACAGATGGGGATGGAAAGAGATGGAGGGAGAGAGCGAGGCGAAGGCAGAGAGGGGCAGACAAACAAATGAGAGCTTTCCATTCTCTGTGTAGTACCTTTAAATCTCTCATCTCTCTCCTCCTCCATGCTGGTAAATTATTCAGAGCTGCTGATTTATCACCTTCAACAACAACACAGTTATAATAGTTGTGTATCTTAATGGGAGCCCCCCTCCTGTACAGGAGCTTCCCCAGCAGTGGAGACTCTTAAAGCAATAGGCCCATAATGCAGTTTAACTGATGCATAGCCACATGAAGTGTTGACCCAGTTGGTGATAGAATAAAGCCAAATAAATGCTTTTCAAATGACTGTGACTGATTACTTACTCTGCATTTCTGTCGTGGACTATTTATACCTGTCAACATTAGAATGAAATATCAAGTGAAGATAAAAATCCAAATCTTTGTTGTTATAGAAACTGGATGTAAAACTTAAATATAGATTGAATCAGTGTTGGGATGGTTGCTTTAAGGTAGAAGTTTACTGTCATAATGTCAAATACCCAACACAGGCCCTGATGCCTGACTGAGAAACTACCGGGCCACAACTCAAGACAGCAACAGCCGACCTCGGACTGGCTTTTTAACAATAGCATTAGTGGTTTGCTCGAGATGCTTCTAAAAGAGTCCAGCTATTAAAAACACAGCAGGTTTAATAGATCTATTTCCCCTGCTGATAGTTCAATATGAGGACGTAATGGCCTCAGAAAAAAAAGCTCCAATTTCAGCCTGTAGCAGAACACTTGTGGGTAATTTCGTGTAGAAGCGGATTCTACCTCCAGGAAGCACCGACTGAATAACTTCAGCCTTAAAAATTTAAAAGGGGCTCGGGGATGTTTTTTTTTTTTAGATATTAAATAATCACAGCTTCCTCCAGCTTCCTTCCAAGCCAACTTATGATCTATATGATTAGGCCTCAAAGATCCTAAAGCTTGCCCTTCATGGTGTCACATGGCAGCCGATGCCAACCTTTCAGAATACCTTCAGGTGTGTTATCAAAGGTCTCCTGTTGGAGGTCGTGTGGGTGTAAAAAGCATTGTGGTTGCTGCTGAGGGCTATTTGCTATTTGCTCCCTATATGGTCAGGGTGAGAGCTGTGCTTATGTGTTGGGCCCAAGGCCATCTGAGCAGGGTTGAGGTCTTGAGAGAGGTTGGAACAAAAAAAAAGGAAAGAAAGTGAAGATATTGCTGTATGCAGATGATACTGTCCTTGTACTTTAATGTCCTGGTTCTGTGTTCCTCTTCCCTTTTTGCCCTTTTTATCTAATTTCTCTAATTAATCTGTACACTACTGTTCGCCTCCTAATATGTACTTTCACTGCATGTCTACCACTCTGCAAGACAGCTAACCAGCGCTGGGAGTTTTCAGCGTGCCCTTTCATCATCTGTCCTAGTCACCTGCCTGCTGAGCTACTCCTCATTACTAATTATTCTCAAAGGAAACTGACAACTGCCCACACTCACCGCCAGACTTTGTGTTTGTGTTGGGGTGTTTTTCTGCTTATGCCACTCAGCATCTGTTCTGTCGACCCTGTTCTGTTTGTTGCCCGTAGACCAAGGAGAGTCTGTTTTTTGCAACAACAGAATACTGTAATATAAAAGAGCAAATATCTTTATTGTGGAAATTTATCATTAGCTCACCAGACTCAAAACAGTCAAGCAATCAGAAAAACACAAACAAGGTCACATTAAAAAAGGGTTCAGGTCAATGTGACTTTGTTTAGTTAATAATCTGGATTGAAGCTTGGATGAGGGATATTACATACATTAGAGTACTTTTGTTGTTGTTGTTTCGTATGATTTCACTGCAACAAGTAATCCACATTAAACCTGACACAGAAGTCTTTCCTGATCTAATACACCTATTGTCAAGATAGCATAATTTATTCATGCCTTCAAAACCCATTGCAAATCACAGTTTGGAAGTAAATCTGTATTTTTATGTGACAACACTAAGTTAAAAGTTTAGTTTGGGTTCAGCACAAAAACAATTTAGTTTAGTTAAAGATCATCTCTTGGGTACTTTGTTACAGTTAAGAAAACATTGTGGTTTGGATAGAAACAACTCAAATCTCATTAGCACTTGTGGTTAAGGTTAGGGAAAGAGCATGTCATGATTTAAATAAATAAAATAATGTTGACTGTTGGCTGGAAGCAGAAAATGGATAGCGGCCACATATGTCAAAATCTAGAAAAACAGTTTTGTTGACTCATCCGTCCACCCCGACCTCCTCCCTGCGTGGATTCTGTGGCTTTTTAATAACACCACCTGATTTCCTCACCCCATGATCTGATCATAACTACGAAATAAGTTTGGTGAATGTGCGTCTGAAATGCAGGTCAGGAATCACCAGAAAATGAAGCTGGAAAGTAAACCAAGCCTATAAAAGGACTAGTGAGATGTTCCATTTGGTATTGTGGGAGAGTTTTGGCCTCTGGTGCCTCACAAAAACCGAGAGAAATAAATTTGGATTTTGTTGTAAATAAGCACGGTCATTAAAATGTGGTTGTGTTTTCTTTCTGCACTTTCTAAGAGTGACTACATCTCCTTGCAGACCTCAGAGCAGTTGGGGACCTTCAAGGGGCAGGAAGAAGTTGGAACGAGAGGCAGCTTGTTTGCCCAGAAAAAAAAAAAAAAACTCAATAAAAAAAAAAAAAACACATTCTGCCCCTCTTTTTTTTTTACCTGTAGGACTTTAGTTTGGTCAGGTGGGTGGACAGTAACACCACTGCGGGGGCGCCCATTTTGACAAGAGGATTATCCGTGAACTGGAGCCAACTTTTAAGCCTCTTTCCTTTTCCTATCTGTGTTGTGTCCTAAAAAGATAATCACTTAATTAAATATTGATGATATTTCAAACCGGAAGCTGGCAGGCAATCGGACTTCTGGAAGGGCAGAGTGATTAGACTCGTGTTTACTGAGTCATAGCTGCTGCTCCGAAAAGTGATAGAGAGGTGTACTGGATGGATGGACTGAGGGACAGTGCAAGAGAGGGTGACATAAAAGTAAAGATGGAATTAAACATGTAATATAAGATTAAATTTAAGAAGAAATAGAATAAGGAATGGTAAAAAGGGAAACAGAAAGAGTAAAACAGATGCCCATTCTATCAAACGCACTCAATCAGCTAGTTAAAGAATAGGAAAACATTGATTTTAAGAGATTTTAAAGCCACTGGCAGACTTATTGAGTGCTTTTCAAACCAAATGATTAATTCACAACTGTGTAGATACGAGTTCTTCTTTGTATCATATCCGATCATACATTTTTCATAAAGCAGCAATACCACGATGGGACGATTGGCTTTCCCCCTGCGGACACATGGAAGCCCTTTGGTCCATTAGAGAGAGAGAGAGAGAGTGTGTGTGTGTGTGTGTGCAGTGTGCTACTGTGCGTGTGCATGTATCGGAAAGGGATATTTGCTTTTAGAAAGGAAATCCAAGGAGGGAGGGAGGTGCATGGTGCAGAATAAGTAAAAAAATAAATAAAATAAACACACACACACACACACACACAGAGAGAGCAAAAGATGACTTGCAGAAAAGATACACACCACAAGCACACACAGAATAAGTCCATTTCCATCTGGTGATGTTTACTTTAGAAAGTGAGAGCGTCTGCTCCTGCAAAAGCGGAGGCAGAAGGAGGGAGGAATAAACGGCAGAGGGATAGTGATAACATGGGGGATGAAGCAACAGACTGATGGAGAAGTGAATATTCCTCTGGTAGAAATCTTTAGATTACACGCCTGGTTAGATTTCATCGCCCCCATAGGTATTTTGCACTGTGAGTCTGTCTGTGTGTCTCCCTATCTCTGTGTGCATGTACTCAAGTGATTTCAGCACGAGACAGCCAGCTACTTGGGGACATAAAGACGCTTTGTAAATAATATATGTGGTGTTTACTGAAAGTTGGTAATACATGTGACATTTGGATCACACAAAGTAACAATATTTGTTGTCTGGGAGACAAATTTAACGGTGTTTATTTTATTTGCAGATTGCCTCGTCACCACAACAGATATTCACCGACTGAAACTCCTCATTTGGATGGGAGAATCTAGAAAACTGCCATACACGATGCAATTTGATCTGCCCTTAATGTGACTTGATTAATGTGCATACTAAATGGCAAAGTATGACATACATATACAGACTGCACAAGGTGACCAGAAAAAAAATAAATTAACATTAGAGGTTAAAATTCTTATTGTTGAAACTGAATTTTAAAAAATCTTAAAATATCATATCTGAATTCATTTTTAATCCAGCCACAGGTGAACCGAGCGTTTGTGCTCATTTTAAGCGACACCCTGTTTCACACTTATCCATATTTATACTTCATTTTGGCAGCTACGGTGTTTTACTGTTCGCAAATGAGCAGCTACAAGGTTAACTGTCTTGTTCAGGGGCACCTCGGCATTAGGTGCTGAGAAAGTGTTTCTCAACCACTGCACCTGCCAAAATGTTCGAGGTTGTTCTGATAGTGAACCACTGACTCTACCTCTAACCTCTTTGCCAAAGCTGCCCCCCCAAAAAAATGAAGTTTGGATCATTTACGCTGCATGGAGTTTTGACCTCAATGATGCCTAACAGACTTTTTCAGTTTATTTGACTTTCAAACACCTGTGTCCATGGTGACTTTTTTAAACCTTTTATAGGCTTTCCCCTCAGTATATGTAATAAAAATCCAAGTTTTAGGCATTTGTACAGTAGATATGCTGCTGGGTCAAGTGCAAATAATCACTGATAAAAAAAAAAACGCCAATAAAAATGTCTTAAGTCAAGAGTTTTGACACAGTAAAAGGTGAATAAGCAGCTTTTGTCAAAATTCTGCTGAATTGCCTGCATCAGCCAAATGACTATCCAGGAACGATGGTTTCAACAGGAAAAGGCTGCACCATTCATTATGTTTCTTATGCGCCCGAGGCGAGTTTTTACCCCACGTTGCCCACTTTGTTATCCACTTCAACAGTGACACATTTCTCAAGGTGTCAGGTAATGTCACATTCCCTGCATTTACATTTCAGGTTTTTCAGCCACAGACACTGCTGAATTACAATAAGTGCAGATATTTGTATAAGTCGGCTTTGTCGAATATGCCACCAGCACTTCCGCAGTCTGGCGTTTTCTCACTCCTGTGATCGAACTATATGCATTCTGTAAGACACGTTGGATTTAAGTGTCAACCAAAAGGCCTGTGCAAAGTTGCGGCTGTCAGTACCCTTGTAATAAAGATGTTCAAAGCACTGCAATACAGTGCAGAAAGAACTACAAAGAACAGCATTTAGAAGAAACAGGCTCTACAATAAGTCAGCATTTTTATCTCCCAGTCATAACAAATAGCTCTGTAAAAAATAGTGCAACCCGCAACAAGAGGGATGTGATAAGAACAAGGAATTAGATTACAGAGGCCAACAAGATGATGTTATGAACACGAAAACGGATAAAAGGTTGCTCCCTTAAAGATAAGGGAGGATAATTGTAAAATCATATAACAGGAGATGGCATTTAACCAATGCACGGCACAGAAAAATGTTTTGCTACAGAAAATGGGCCGGACGCTGATGATGAGACCTGGTTTACATTCAAGAGGAATACCTACACTCACACACACACACACACTCCACCCTACCCCCAAGACACTGCTATGAGCAGGATAAAACACTGGATAAAAGCTTGCTTTTATGAAGATAAGGGGACTAGCTGAGAGCAAAGCAAGATAAAAGGCTATGGGAGATAACAGCTGTGTAATATGTGCGAATGTTTCTTAATCAAAGTGATGACTCATCAGGGCGGGGAGTGAGGGATTAAATTTAACAGGATTACAAGAATCCGACTATGAAAAAAAATAAAGCCGTAATCTGTTACAGTGACTGAAATAATCAGAGAAATCAGATTATAATTATTTGTTGTGACCTTTGTTTGATACTATTTAGTGGAAATAATGTCTCATCAGGGTTGGGGGAGCTGTAGATTAGGATTTTAATAATTTGACAAAATTTATATAAAAACACGGGATGACTGACGTGGTTTGATGAGTAACAGACCCCTGTTACAGTTTTGTGGCATGCTGTCGCTCGTGTATATCAAGTAACGGTTTAACTAATCACTAACATAATAATAATCTTAACATAAAACTTCATTTGTAAAAAAACAAAAAGAACAACTTTAAAATCTATAATTATTGTCCAAAACAGCATTTTATCTGTAGAAGTGAAGCTCTGTGTGAAAATCATTAGATTAAAAATATACAACTTGTTAAACTCAAATCAACTTTTGATCATTCTATACCCCTCTAAGTCGTAATTATTCTTTTGCCATCCTCTTTACATTGTCTTTATGTCAGGACCATCTTCATGTTCGGACTCAGAGATCCATTGGACTCCCCAACTGAGCCGAGTGGCCTGATGCCAACACACCCCAACAGCATCAGTGACATTAAATGAGTTCATACACTCTCACGTGGCAGAGAAGCCGCAAAAATAATCTTGAAAAAGCTGCTGACAGCCCCTCTGATAGTTCTAGTTATCATGCAAGCGGCCCATGAAAGCAGCAATCCAACTGACTGCGTTTATCTGGCAGCAAACAAATAAGACGACAAAACAATGACACAAGAACAACGAGGGCAAAACCAACTGTGCCTCCAAAAAAAAAAAAAAAAAAAGAGAGAGAGAGGGGAAAAATGAGAGAATGATAATATTGGTACTGCAGTATTGGACTTCACTTAATCCCCATCGTGTGTTAATGTCACTGTGATGGCGTTGTGCACTGCAATTACCTCCCACTCATACATTGTACAGACAGACAGGGACAAGAGCAGATGCTGCTGCTATGAAGACAGATCACTGTGGGCTCAACATGTCCTCCCTGAGCTGTGATGCTGGGGTGTACAGTGTGTGTATGTGTGTGTGTGTGTGTGTAGAGAATATATATGTCTTTGGATACATGTCCTCTTCTTATGTGCATGTCCTCTTGTATTTGCATTATGTGTTTATTATGTTTGCGAATGTGTGTTTATGTGCATGTATCTCTGCAAGTGTTTTGGTCGTCTCGCGGGCCTGCACCGCTGTCTGTCCTTGACTTAATCATTTGTATTTGAATATTCTCTATATGCACTACAAATCTGTGTGTGTGTGTGTGTGTGTGGCCTATTGATCAGCCAGGCTGCACCCAAGGCTCCGGATGGATGACCCTCTATTAGGCTGTCTGTCTCCCCAGGAAAGAACACCTCAGGCTGCGGAGAATATGAGGGTGGTAAAGGCCTGCAGGTCTGGATTTTTACTTCACTGCTTTACCCCCTACCCAGAAAGAAGATTTCAGAAAATCCTTTAGCTGGCGGTCATGCCAATTGAATTACACCGAATACCTGGAAACAGTCTGGTAAAAAATGCCTGCAGATGTTGTAACTGAATCGAAGCAACAGCAGGAGTTTATCCCCCCGAAAAAAGAGGATACTTCACTTTGAAAGTTTCATTTTCTTCCAACGTTATCCACACTAGAGTGCAGTATATGGTTAAGATTCAAAGTACACTTTCCGCAATGTGCTAATTTGAGCTAATGTGATGTAACTGCTGTTTATCTTGTCACAACATACTGGAGAAGTGATTTGTTGTTATTTCCAGAGGCGGCCGTCAGCCTTCAGGCCACAACATGTACAGAGTGCCAACATCGGCTGCCACCTCCTGAGAAACGATGCAGGTCTCACATGAACGCAGGTAAACTCGACTCATCTCCCAGGGCGTCACTTCCCTCCACCCCTCCACCCCCCTGAGCTGTGCGATGAAGCTGGGCTTTCGCACAGACAGCTCACAGCTACACTGTAAAAAAAAAAACTGTTGTTTTTACAGGAAAACGCTGGCAGCTGTGGTTACCAGAGAATTCCTGTAAAAAATACAGCAGCACAGTAGATAACTTTACTGACGAAGTATGTAAATTGATTTACAGTGAAATCACGTCTGAATCACATTAGAAAACTGTTACTGTTAGGTCTACCAAAAAAATTTGTTAATTTTGCATAACGGTGTTGTATATAAATAGCCCATTTCCTGTATTTTTTACAAGTAATAATTGCTTATTATGCATCAATAAATGGTAAAATTAACAGAAAAATATCAAACAAAAAACTAATTTAAACTGAATTTCTAATGGAGGTGTTCTGTATATTACACATAAAATCTATTCATAATATGCTGTATTTTTATGTTTTAATAATCAAGTGTGCAAAATTTATAATGTAAAATTTACCTATAAACCTGCAAAATGATTACTACTACGCCTACACCAAAACATGCAAAAATACATCTTCAGAAAAGAAAAGGGGAAAATATCACTTTTTGGGAAATTTATTTAACAGGCAGCATCAAAAGTTGTTAACAAGTGGATGCATTTTTTTTCAACATATACAACATGCAAAGTTGAATAATTTTCTGTCACTTTAACAAAGTTTCTCAAAGTTTGTGTTGCATAAAACTTATCTCCATGGAGACAATCATCGGGTGATGCCAACAGGCCAAGCTAGAGGTCAGATCTGTGGAGAGACCCCTCACTTCTAATTGAATAAAAGCAAGATAGTTTTATACCATACTGTGGAACATTCCTGCAAAGGAAGACCATCTTCATGAAACAAGTAGGTGGCGGACCCTCTACCAGAAAGTTACATAGTGCACTTTTAAACAAAAATTACATATTGTGCCTTAATTGCCATAATACACATTGGAATTTAACTAAATCAGTTTGAGGCTTTCATTAAAGAACTGGTGACATTTGAAATTTTGTCCATCATATAAAAAAAAGTTACTTTGTGCACCTTTAAGACTTTAAAACAAAAATTACATATTGTGCTGTAATTACCATAAGTCCACAGAAAAAGTCCATGTTTAGGCTTCACGCCACTCGTGATCGGCGAGTTCCTGTATCAGGGTGAGGACTCGAGGGTTCACGTTGAGACGACGCTTCGAGTTTTTGTTCTCTACTTTGGTTCCTTTTTCTGGGTTTATTGAGAAAAAACACCTGTAGAATAAAAGCTTATTAAGCTATTTAACTGATCAGTTAAATAAAAGACAAGAAAAAACAAATATATATACAGTGTCTCACAGAAGTGAGATACCCTCCCATTATTGCTAATATTTTATTGTATCTCTTCATGGGATAACGCTATGAACATGAAACTTTAATATAACTTAATGTAGTCAGTGCATAGTTTGTAGAGTACTATAGATTTATCGTCCTTTGATTATAACTCAAAACACAGCCATTAACATCTAAACAGCTGGCAACATAAGTCAGTATACCCTATAATGAACATGTCCAAATTGTGCCCAAAGTGTCAATATTTTGTGTGCCAACCATTCTGATTTAGCACTGCCTTAACCCTTTTGCTCATGCACGATAAATCTAAAGTACTCTACAAACTGTACACTTGCACACAGTTATATAAAATTTTCATGTCCATAGCCTTATCCCATGAAGAGATACAATAAAATATTTGCAAAAATGGGAGGGGTGTACGCACTTCTGTGAGATACTGTATATTAAAAACAGTCTTAGTCCAACCTGGCCAAGACTCAGAACCAGACCAAGACCAAGACTTAGACCAGACCCAGAGTCAAGGCTGAGAGTTAGACCCAGACTAAGACCAGGCTTGAGTCCCACTCTTAGTCTGGGTCTGGGTCCTAGTCTTAGTTAACGTCCGGATTAAGACGGGGAACTCAGAGCCAGACTCCAGGTCCCAGGTCTGAGTCCAGGTCTAAGAAATGATGTTTGAGAAATGAGCCATGTTTACTCACCTTTGAAGAAACTCAAGAGTGGAAGCTAGCTCAGATGGATAGTGGATGTTGAAACAGTAGTAGCTCCCGAACATGAGGCACAATGCAGAAATGAAAGAGGAGATGTTTGTGTTGATAAGGTTCCGATCCAGACTCAGCATGTACCTTGTTGAGGAATAGCAGGACTGTCCTATGAATAAATTATTTAAAAGGTTGTATTAATAAGAGCTGCACTCACATGACAAATTCTATAAACAGTGCAATTAAAAAAGAGAGATATGAAACAGACTTACCACAGACAATAATAGTGGGTGTCAGAGGCACTTGCTCCAGTTGGACCTCTTCTGCCAGACATGTATCTTCTACATAGAAGAACATGGACTCCTCCTTCTCATCAAAGTAGCTGAGCAGAAGCAGGATCATCTCTTTCACATCATCTGAGCAGCCACTCTGCTGTCCCCGCATCCTCTGAAGCCTTGCATAAGTCTGAAGGAATCTTCTTGCTCTTGTTGACACAAACTGTGGTCATGTAGTTGAGAAAGCCTTTTTCCACTTCAAATCCAAATTTCGTATGAATGTCTCTTTGAGGTCAATCCCAGTAAGTTCCTTGAAGTGGACTGACATGCCAAGTTCATCAAAACAAAACGGCCACTCCTCTCTAAGGCATTTGATACTTTTTCCCTGGTTGACATGTTGGCGCTGTGTGTAAAAAGTGGACTTCATTAGACATTGTACCTCCTCTGGATTGGCATCAGAGTGTTGGAACATCACTTTGAGTTTTTCCATCTTTTGCTGCTGGCTCTCTTGAGTTTCTTCACAGGGCAGAAATTTTACATTCCATTTAATGCATCCGTAAAGTGTCCTGCATTGCTGCTCTCTCTTCTAATGGGATCTCATCTGTGTGGTCTGAGTCATCAGTCTGATGTTTTCTTTTTCTTATTTTGGGTGTTGAAGTGCGCCTTACATTTTCAATTCTGTTTTGCAACTGTTTGACAAGGGAATGGTAGCCTGTTCCAACAATATCGCCCTCTATTACATCTTGCAGAGAATTGGGATATTTTGCCACCATTTTTCTTGCAACATCAGTTGAGTGCTTTTTGCCTACATGAGGGCATTTTTCCATCATCTCAGTCACAACAATCCGGACCATTTGCCTCCTCAGTTTCGGGCCTGGCCTTTTTCCCCTCTCCAAAGCATGGGTCACTTCCTCAGGAAATTTACTCCATGGAATTTCAAAGTTGTCGTCCCACTGTGTGTCAAGTCCTGGGCTGCTGGCAGAGGTTGACGATGAACTTCGGGGTGAAACAGAGAGCGATGACAGCGATTGGGTAGGTAAGGCTTCCACAGATGATGGTGAGCTGTTCTCTGGAGTTTGGTCTTTAAAGGACAAAAAATATTATGATTCACACTGTACAATATTACACAATGTCCATGTCTGCTTTTGATTTTGAATAGATTGCATATTTTTATATGTTGAAAAACAGTGTGTGGTGTTTTTACTTACATTTCCGTTTCCAAGCGGAAAGAAGCTTTCTAGCTTGTACAGGTCTTAATGCTGTCATCAAATCAGCCTCCGTTACAAAGCGTAGATCATCGTACGTCTCAACTCCAATGGACTGCAAGTGCTCTTCCAGGATGTTTTTGTTTTCTGCTGGAAGTTGTGGTAGGACTTCCATGATGACAACATCTAGGAAGGTTCGCTCTGAGTCACTCATATTTGCAATGAAGAAATGCCACCTTCAAACAAAACAGAAAAAATATACAGTACATACACTTAACAGAGCAGGGATATGCATTAGGTAACACTTAATGTCGAACTATTTACAATGAGAAGTAAGTGAGCTTCAATTGGACTTTATTTTGCCACAATACTGTGTTTCAGTGGAATGACTTGGTATCCATCGAGAATGTATGATACCAAAGGATAGAAATCGGGCAAGTCATTAATGTTAACACACTGTAACCCAAGACTGTCCTTTGTCACAGAATACAGATGGTATTCTGAGAGGAAGATGCCTTTGTGAATATCCATCAGAACATACACAGATGTGTCATTTTGAATCAAGATAAGTAGAAGTTCACCAAACTCCATATACTCATCATTACTGTACACAAGAAACTGTCCTTTTTTATATGCAGTGCCCTTGTACTGAATGTCTGTTGTAACTGTTGTATTCCTTTCTGAAAAGGCTAACTCCTTAACTGTATGTTTAATCGTGTCACTGTAGAGGTTGGGATAAAACGCACAGCTGTCCTTCACTTGCAGTAGTTTACTGCATTCTTGCCCAGCTAAAAGATATGCCTGATACATCTGATGACGCTCTGACAAAGTTTGACAAATGTTTTTGAAGTTTTTCAAGTGTCTAGCACATCTTTTAAAATAACTGTGTTTACTTTCAAACCTAAGCGTCCATAACCTCATCAATGGACCAAATTTCAACAACAGTGCTGAATAATGGCGCAAAAAGTGGTGCTTGGGTTTTAGTTGAATTTCAGGAAACAACATCTTTCTCAACTCCAAATATTCTTGGATTAAAATGTCAAGATATGCTATCTGGGACAAGGAAATCTTCTGAGCACAAATAAGATCGACAATGTCTTTTAGCTGGAGAGCTAATTGCCATACTTCATCCTCATGGTTTTGCACTTTGTCACCAATCAAAACTGGTAGCAATCTCAAAAGGTTCCAGTTTTGAATGGCTTGCCCTGATAACTTGGCTCCGTCAGGGTTGACAGCACATGGCTTTGTGAGTGCTTCAGATCCTTTATACTTAAACTGCTTGATGCGCCTGTTTAAGAGTGAGTATGTGAACCATTTTTTCTTTTTATAAAGTTCTTCAGGTACAGTGCTAGATCATATGACAAGACTCCTTCAAAGAGGTCATGACCTAAACAAGGAGGGAGACCAGGCTGGGATACGTGAAAAGACTCAAGGGTATTAAAGATAGAGTTTACCTTTATTCCTCTAACGTTTTGGATGTTATCAGCCTGGAGATCAGCAACAGCTGCGTCATACGTCTCTGTGGTGCGTGGAGGACCACAGGCATTCGGATCCGCCTCAAACTCACTTCTTGTGATTTCACAGTACCTGCAAAAATATTGAGAGCGGCTGAAGTTCTCTGTAAACCCACCTATGAAATGAGAGCCCAAGTTATCCCCAGCAATGCAGTAAAGACCCCCTTTTACTGTTTCTCCATCTACATTTATTCCATCTGTCTCCAAGGATTTCAGATCTGCCAACAACTCTGAGAAAACTTTGGCTATTCCAAAACGCTTAAGGTCATTCTCAAGACACAACAAGACTAAAAACATATTATCAGTATTTGAACGCAAATGAATGGGTAAATTTGCTAATGAAAGATAGACTGCAAGAACTTTGTGTGTCTTTTTAGCAGAACCCAGGGGATTCACAATTTCAAAAGAATCTTGGTACAAAATCAGTTTAAGGCTTTCAGGGTTTTCATTAAAGAACTGGTGACATTTGAAATTTTGTCCATCATATAAATCCGTAAAAACCTCTACATCAGGATCTCCAAACTGTTGTGACTGCGTATTCCTCCATAAATGTGATTGTAAAAAGTTCTTCAGAGTTTCTGCCACTGGTATGTAGTAAGCAAATTTTTGTGTCATGTTTTCATCCATTCCCAACGCCACTTTTTGGGGTTCCGTGTATTTCAAAATTTTTGCGAATGTCTGATTTCTGGAGTAAGTTGTTCTTAATTGTCCCTGATGACAAGCAGAGAACAAATCTGAATCTTTAATGCAGTCACAGATTTTAGTGACTGCTTCATCTGATAGGTTCATATCATTTTTTAATAAAGAACTTACTTTAGTTATTGTGTAGGCTTGACCTAACTCATGCACATTTTGCATTTCCTCAACAATAGTTTGTATAGTAGAGGCAGGGATAAGCAGCTGTCCTTGCAGTTTAAGGTAAAAAAGACACACATTTCTGAGATAAGACTGACTATCATTCTCTGGCATATCACTGGCTGCACTAGCTGTTGGCATGGCTTCATGTGTGTTTTCTGAATCATCTGTACTGGCAATGACATTTGAGGGCTGGGGGCGAGTTTCCCTGTACATGTCATCAATACCATCAGGGGAGCATGCTTTATGCTTCCTACACATGTGAGAAGTAAATGATGACTTTTTAGTAAAGACATGCTTGCAACCACTGACTGGACATAACACAGACCTGCCCTCTCCAATATGATCATTTAAGTGAGACACTAGCTCTTTCACCGTGTGAAAATGGCGGGCACATAATGAAACTGCACATTTTAAATCTGCAACAACAGCTTTAGGAGCAGCTTGAGGTGCAGGTGCATTGTGCACATGATAAAAATGGCCCTTGAAAGCTGAGTAAGTGGTAAATGTTTGAGTACAGTTGGCGCCAACACATTTGAACAGACAACGAGGCTCATTCCTATGCACTCTGCAATGTAGTACATAACCTCTTAAAGTGTCCAATTTCTTTTTACAAAAGACGCATGTGACCATTTTTAGGATTTTAAGTGTTTGCCTGTGCTTTTCAGCTGAACTAAGTTATCACACATTGATCTGGTCTTAAATACCAGCTGGTACTAGCTTATAACATGTGCTATCAGCACGCATTTTCGCTTGGTCTCGAAAAAAAGTACATTTGAAACTTACCGTACAAACTTTCCGATTGAACAGCCACAGACCCTCCAAAAACGTGTGTAAAATCGCAGATTTGTCCTAAAAACTTTAAAAAGTTGCTCCTGTGCTCTCCCTCTGAAGACTGCTCGCTCTGGCTCGCTCGTTAATGACGTCAGCAGCTTCTCCCGCTATCCAATCAGAGACGAGCACTCTGAACTTCAAAATTAGTCGGACTCGGTGCAACCTCTCAGATTCACAATGAAATTTTTTGTGAAAACATTTTTATTGCATCTGTGGCAAGCAGAAGTTTTTCTTAAGGAGAAAGTATATAGGTGGTATTACAAGTAATTCCAATAGCTCAGCAAATGTGAGCTCAATAATTAAAAATACAATTTTATTACAAAACTCTTTTAAAACCATATATGTGAATTACTTTAAAAGGGATCTGTCATGCAAATATAGGTGATCGCAATAGCCCACTAGGTAATGATGGCATCCACTGCATGAAACAACTGAATGGCAAACTGTTAATGCAAACAAAACAAATTAAACAAAACAAACCAAAACATAAACAACTGACTAAAACTATTGTTTTTACAACAGTTGCATGTCAAATTAACAAAATTGTTTTGTTATGAGTATTACACTATTTCTTTGTTTCTGTTAACAATATTTGTAGTTTTAACAAATAAATTTGATTATAAGAATATATTGTTGTTGTAAATATTACAAAAACATTCTGTTTATTAGTTTACAAAGGTTCACTGTGATTTAAACAAAAAATATATGTTTTGGAATTTACAATACTTTTCTGTAGGGATTTTACATGTTTTTTATGTAAATTTCACGGTCATTTTTTACAGTGTAGGTGTTAGTTTCAGTTCCTTTTGGTGAACACTTCGGAAATGATATTTATTATTTATATGTCCTTCCTTTACCCCTTTTCTTCCCTTTTCGTGTCCAGCCCATACAGCCTCGTATTAGAAAAGGCCCTCCCTTTTTAACTCATATCATATAAACATATCACATATAAGTCATAGATCCTGATGAGTCCCCACCACCAATGTATGGGTGTCCAAAGGAAGTGAACCCCTAACCATGTGTGGTGTAAATATGATAAACATCCCCATCAATTCAACTTTGGTTGTTTAAAATCCCGCCAGCTCAATTTCCAGTGTGTGTACTCTATTATCCATTTTGTCTGTGCAAATTACAGTCTCAAAAATAAGCATATAATGTATAAGGCTTCATTTGCATCTCGTCTATAGGGGAGTCCAGCTGCATGCCTCGGTGAACCATCTCGCCTGCGCAAACGCCATCGCCTCTGGCAGTTTCTCCACTCTTTCTATTTCACACCCTTTTGCTCTGTTCCAGAATCCGTCCACGTCTGTTTAATTTGTTCAAACGCACATGTTCCCGTCTTGTTGCCTTCTCATCTCCTGCCTCCATCTTTCCTCCGTCTCGTCCCTCACTCCCTCACTCCAACCCCCAGCCCAGTCTGTCATCCCATTCGCACCTCTTAAGGCACCTACACTGTTATGTAACCTGCCATTGCTGAGGACACTGTTATATTATTTTATTATTTACATTTTTTTTCCTGAACTATATTGTACCTTTTTCTTTTACCAAATTGGTAGCACAAAAGCAGTGCAAGATCACGACTTTGATTCACTTTTTCTTTCCCCTCAGCCATCACCCTCCTCTGATTTTAGCACCCCTGTCTTGTATTTTCCTAGGAAGTACAATTGACATGTCAGCTGAGAGAAAAATGTCACACTCAGGCTGTGACACTGAACATTGTCTACAACACAGCCTGTTTTTCATGTATTTTCACTCACATTTCAGCCAGGGCTGAACACATGGATGGTTTTTGGTTTATTTTCACAAAATGAATATGAAAATTTGCATTAAAAAAATAAAAACGTTGACATACACAGCTTAAACATAACCTGTCAGACAAAATGTTTTACTTAGCTGACCTCTCTCATTAAAACAATTTGTCATTTAGCCGTTTTATTGCCAGTAAAGGCACCGTGCGGGAAATGTTTCACACATTTCGAGCTATAAAAGAAGGTTAAATTGCCAAAAGCAATGGAGTATTTGGTCTTTCATATGCAACATTATTTTTGGCTGTAGAGCTGTTGGGAATATTGGCAGCAGTTTTGAAATTCGCTCTCTTTTCACGGTGTGCAACTGCTGTAAAAAGGCCACATTTGGAAGCCATGCAGACAGGTATTTGTGGGTTGACTAAACTAGGCTGCATAAACCAAAGAAGGCATCCCATTAGTGATACCTCACACACAACACACAGACAGAGGAGCTCAGGGTGAATGCATGGAGAGCCATTTGGGTAATTATCCAGGCCGAGGTAGATGAAACCTACAACATAAACACAAAGTCAAATACAAAGAGGGGAGACTTTCTGAAACAGGTCTGCAAAACTACTTCTTATACTGACATGAGAAATAATTCAAGCCATGTACCATACCATATTTGATTAAAATACTTGACCCACCCTCAATATGACAAAAAAAAATCACCCCAAACGTTTGGGTTTAAACTGCTCCCGCACTCGGATAAAAACTCGGCTATATTTCCACGCCTTAATGGAAGTCCAAAGCTCTCATTATGCAGCCGCTTTCCTTTGTCTTGCACTCTAACGCCATTATTAATGTCTCGCTTCCAATGCGGAGAGAGAAAACAGAGCCACTTGTGGTTTTTCGGGACACATGAGATTCATGAATCATACATGCCGCGCATTAAGGGTCTAATGTATGTCAGAGTTTACTACAAATTTGCGTGTATGATAGTGTGGAGGTCGCGGAGGGGGGCGGGGCAGAGGGGCAGAGATGGAAGAGGAAACGGACACATGGAGATAATGACAGTGGGGTTGACCTTGACACAAGTGAAGAAAGATGTTAAGACAGAGGGCGAGAGGAGTAAAGATGGAAGAGAGGGAATTGGATTATTACAGTATGTTAGCCAAAAGGGAGCAGGGAGACAAAGGAAAATGTGACATGTACTGGGGAAAAAAAAGCGACAACGCATCACGAGACCCTCGAGGTAACTTACCACGAAGACAGATATGGTTCTGTTTAGACCTCGCTATGAAAAGAACTATTTCTTTGGTAGATATCAACGTCCACAGGGAGGGCTGTGGATTACTGGAGTAACCAGTACAATTTTTCTTGGTGTTTTTTTAAGTTCTTTACACTTACACTTTTAAAAAGTGTCAATCCATTTATCTCCTAATCTCCAAAATGCATAATTTAATTTTTGGATGAAATGACCAAATTTGAAGTAAACATATGTGACTAAATTTTTTATATTTATTAAGTGGATATTTACATGGGAGGAGTCATTAAGTCATTTTCTTTCATTAAGTCACCTTGACCTGTCGAAGTCCACTATGACCCACAGTATGAAAAAAATAATCAGCTCCTGAGAACTCAACGGCAGAGCGCGGCGTTTCATTTATTTATATTTTTCTGTTTGCTATATTTTTCCACTTTTATTGATCACTACTATCACGGTGAGGGTCTAAAAGACACTGGAAGGAGAGCCAAATAAAGTTTCGGCTCTCATAAAAACCGCTTGGTGCTTGGTGCTGCTTGGTGCACTAAACCTGCCAAAGTCTGGCCGAGGTGGTTGGAGGAAAAAAAAAAAAAAATGCAATTTGTCTTTGCAATGCCCGGTTTGACATGACCCGTGTCTGAGTAAATTTTACCTCCCACCAACCAATTTTGTGCCATGTCTGCCTGCATGTCTATCTATCTGTCTGCCTGTCAGGGCGCGCCTCATTCTCGTCTCCTGAAGTGCCGCGACCCTCCGAGCAGACGTATCCTTCCCCGTTCTGCGCGTTTTTTTTTTCTCTGTTTGATAAATAGGCCAAACTGAGTGACACAAAGTTTGTTGTAGACAGTTACCTGCCATCATTTTCTTTAAGGTGTGTGGGGGGGGGGGGGAGTATTAAACACAAACTAACTTATTATTCGTCTGTCTCTCTTCTTCCTCGCCTCTGTCACGCACTAAATATTCAACGGTGTTCAAGTGCAATCCAGCTTTTTTTTTTTTTTTAACTGTGAAAGTGGCAGCTATGACTGAAAAAAAAACACCTCTCTGTTCTTTTATTTATTCCCTTTTCTTCCTCATACATCGTACTCCTTTTGGCATGTCGGTTAATCCATTATTGACAGTAAAGGTTTTTCTTTGAGTGTTCACAGCCTGTCAGAGATACTCAGGTGTAATGGGAAGGGATATGGACCTAATGGCATTGGTACACACACACACACACACACAAAATCCAAACAACCCAGAACCCTCTAGCTTTTAGAAGAAGATGGGCATACTGTAAGAAAATGTGGCAATAAATAGAAGGGAACGAGGAAGGAAGCAAGGAAGGAAGGAAGGAATAACGCCAAGAAATGACATCAAACGAATAAAAGACAAAGACTGAAGCACAAAGACAAAAGTCAGGGAGGAGTGCAGAAGAGAACAGGAGGGTGGAAGGCATTCCCGGCGGTGCTAGCATGTTGAGGCTTAGCTGGCAGCACACACACACACACACACACACACACACACACACAAGTTGTTACTTCCTAACGAGTGAAAACCCTCTGAGCAGAAAAACTGTGATGTCTCTGGTGGCAGGTTGCAAAAAGCTTTCTCTCTCCCGTCTCACCCTCTCTCCTCACTCCTTAACCCCTTTCTCTCTGCTGCAGTGCGCATCGCATCTCCATGCACGTCTCCACCTTTCTCCACTAATCAATTAAGCCTTTGCATCCAGGTAGCCCTCCTCCACATCTCCATCTGAACGTCCATTAGCGATGTCAGAATAACTGGAGTGCTACTCGAGCGCCATCGGCCAGGTTTGAATTCAATATCGGATTTCATAAACAGTCGAGACTTCCACCAAGCGTGTCGTACGAGCTGAAATTTCATTTGAGCATCGCTCTTGGGAGGGCTAAATTAGAGGAGGGAGAAGGAAAAATGAAGAAGATGACAGGAGAAGGAGAAGGAGGATGAGAAAATGAAAGACAGGAAGAAAGAGGGGGAAAAAAAGAAGATTTGAAACACACTGAGCCGGCGGTGTGTAGAGCGGTATCCCAGCTCCATACAGGCTAATCCAAAGCAGGTTTTACAGTAAGCATGTAGTGTGTTCACAGTTTCGAGTTTACTCAATTTACAGGAAACTTGGTACACTTGTAAAATTCACCCTGCTATTGCAAAACACTGTTGACACAATGCAATGCACAAAGGAACAGGAGGAGTATTCACAGCTGGAAAAAAAAAGGAAATAAAAATAAAGACAGTGCAGATGGTGGTGAGACAGCTTGAAAATGACTTTGAACTAAAAGTGTTGAAAAAGAAGCTTTAATCTTTGGAAAAAGCATCATCAGCAGTGTGGAACTGATATAATAATGTACATAGTTAATATGACATTGGCTAAATTCAAACTAAAAATGGACTCACACAGTTGACAGTTTGACAGTTCGTGGGATCTGCCTAAACTGGTACACAACTCGTGTCAGGAGCCAGGTATGAGTGATTTTAGAGAAGATAGACACTCAGCTGACAGCTCCTTTTAAACAGGCGTTCATGACAAATGTGGTGACAATGGTGCTGTTTTCTAAAGTTTGCAGCTATAAATATATTATAGGTATTTAGGTCCAAAGCTAGTATGATGCCAGCACTCTCCTTCCAAGCTCGTCTCTCCATCAAAAGAGAGAAATATGTTGCTATCTGCCGTTATCCTGCAGATTTTTGTCCCTTCATCTCTGTCTTACACGTCAATCTAAGAATGACATCAACAGACACAGGACCGGCTCTGTTCATCCATCAAGACACCCTTCCCTTCTCCTGCCTGCTGCCTCCGTCTCCCCCTCGCCTCCCTTCCTCATTCTCACCTCGCCGTGTCCTCAGTGACACCTGAGAAATCTGAGACAACTGACAAATCCCCCGATGGAGAGAGAAAGAAAATAGTGAGCGCTCGGAATAAAGTGCAAGTCTCAACAGGCTAACCCACTCAGAATGCCATTAAAATCCCTACTTTACCTGTATTTATATGTAATGCCTCTCTAACAATATTTTATGATGCCTACTCAGGTTTTTGCAGCGGCGTTGCAGAGTCGGACGGTGACGCACTCCTGAACTGAGCCTGCAGAGAAGAACGAGGAGCACTCACTCTGACTTGGATTAGAAGTCGCACACGTGCTCCTCTTTCAATTTTATAAGGTGGCGCGAATTTATTTTTAGGGAGCATATGCCTCTGAAGTGTAGAAATCCGCCTCATCCGAGGACTTCTCACTTAAGTGCATTTCAGAGTTTCTGTGCCCGCGCGGACCTCAACCCGCCCGCAGGGAGGTTAAAAGCGTCGAGTAACTCAGAGTTCAGCTGCTGTTTGGCTTTGTCCACCCTGCTGCTGTTCATTATCCTGAGACTACAGTGGAAGCAGGAGAGCTTGGTCCACATTTGAGAGCTGGAGCTTCTCAAAAAGTCTGAACAAAAAGTAAAAAAAATCTAATTGTTCTGTTTTAAAAGACAAGTTTTGCTCTAATGTTGGGGACAGTCCTCTGTGCAGTGAGTTTATTTTCCAGCAGTATTAGTGGGGTATCAATATTTCACCAGCTGGTAATTTAAAACAGACTTTTCTCTGATATAGTTCACAGCTCCAACACTTCTGACTTGCGGGCAGGTGTTTGAATGTGCACATTTAAATAATGCATTTCACGATATAAAAAGGTTGCATACGATATAAGGTGAGTATAAACTGTGAATATCAATATGGTTTTATATATACGCCAGGGAACAAACAGATGTCTCGACCCGAAGCTTTCATCAATGAAACATCAGCCTTTGTGCTGAAAGCTTGACACTGAAACATTACTTGTAATGTGCTTACGAAACGAGCGCGGGGAGAGAAGTGACACATCAATTGTGGATTGTAGCTGTGAGCTCCGGTGTCCCAGAGCTGATTACATTTTCATCATTTACATCAGCAGTACAGCTTTTAGATAGGTGATTTCAATCACTTCATATTCTCTTGTTAATTTAATAACAGCATTTTTTTTAAGATGAGGAGTTTTTTTTTTAATAATGGGATTTTTTAAAGCTTCAAATACTGACTTCTAACATTAGCAAAACTGCTGCAGGCTGTCAAAAATCAAAGCCCTGCGGAATTAATCTTTTAAAACTTTTTTTTCTTATTTTCATAACGACAAAACACACATTACCCTCATTTATTAAATTATCTGTGCTGTATGCATTTGTTTTAATATAGATTTTATCTACCAAAATTATCATTGTCCTGGGGGATTATATAGTTTATAAAAATACTTTATTTTAATATGTCGACTTGTATTCTACAGATTTAGTCAATCTTACTGGGGACAGATGGAATAGTTCACTTTTCAATCACATTATACCATGACGGGTGCATCATTTCCTCCCTTGTGTTAGTTTAATGAGTTTCTAATGTTTCACCTGTTAATTAACTTTGTCTCTTGGTAACGAAACCTTTTCTGCATCATGCCCGAGTAACTCACATGAACTCCTCGCGGGGGAAATAGTCGACTCTCTGAGACTCGTGGTTTCTGACACTTTCCATGTGCATCCAGTGGTGTTAAAATTTGACCTTTGACCTGTAGCACACTTCACTCAACCCGCACCCTCACACACTACCATTTGTTGTGGATCTGACATCTTCTGTATATAATGCATTAAAGCAGATATGCACACTCTGTACCCTGCAAGAGGAGTGACGCGTACTGTATTATTTAAATATCACAACACACACACACCCAGACCGACACACACAGACACAAGCCTACTCAATTAATCATGGTGTCCTTTGGCCCTATCTACTGAATGCTAACATAATGGACCTGAGTGATAAACCACTTCCATTTTCACTCTATGCCTGTTTAGTGAAGTCTGGAAGGAACGAAAGGATGGAGCGTCAGAGAGAAAAAAAAAAAGAGAGAAAGAGAGAGAGACTGTGATTAAGTGAGAGAAGGAGGCAGAGAATAGGGGGATCAAGAGAGGTTAGACACTGAGGAAAAGCATGTTTATATTGCTGAGAGGAGAAGGGATATTAGATACAAATTATTCATGTGCTTACGCCACTCCACCTCTCATGAGAAGGGTCCATTTGTACCTCCAAGACAACATCAAGGCAGAAACAGAGAAAAAAAGAGTAAAAGACTGAGGAGAGAATCAGGTGATGGAGCGCCTGCAAGAAAAAAAGCACTGTGACCGTATATTATCAAACTTTACAATACATTTTCAGGCATGTTATTGCTGCTGAAATGAAGTGCAATAAAAAAAGACACAGTAGACACAGTGCAATTGATGTAATTATATCACGGCTGTCTGAACAAAGTACTGCTGCGGTGATACAAGTCGTGCTAACAGTCTTTTTAAAGAAACATAAAAAAGATTCTGAGAAACTTAAAAATCACTTCTCAGCTCCCGGATAAAAGAAACCTAAGCCACGTCTTTGTGTCTTGAGTGTCTATGAGCATGTAATAAAAATCCACCGATAGCATTGCACAGTCTCTCAACTCAATGCATTATTTCTTCTTTTCTTTTGATCAAAAACATTAGCAGGTTACTGGCAGGATCCAAAATTACACCAAAGTTTTTTGCTTTTCAAAATTCCCTTCAATTTCACAAGTCGCATTCTCCCACTAAAAGCTTCAGTCATATCATATGAATAATTTAAGCTCATCAGCTCAATAGTTATGAATCGAGACCTCCCGTACTTTGAGAAAGTTGTTTATGAAAAAATAAGACAATAGGCTACTGTTATTTCAACATACATCACAGAAATGTATTTTACGATGAAATGATTCTCATCGTATATCATTTTTAAGTTCTAGCTACGGGTGTTTGAACATTAATTAAGGCTGCAACTAAAAACTGTTCTCCTGATGAATCTTTTGAGTTGTGGTCATTTACAACTTTAGTTACTACTTACTTTAGTAACTTTAGTTTAATGAACCTAAATAAATTTCATCAGCAGGTTCAGTGCCGAAATAAGATCCTGTAAGCGGATTCAATACTGGATTCAGATTTAATAAAACGGTACCTCACAATAATCAGTAGCATCTACGTGGTTTAAAAAAGGGTAATTGAAATATAGTGTATTCGGTCCCAAGTAAAACCTATATTTCAAAATATTTAAGTAATGTGTTTGATGAGTTAGCTTACCTCGTGTACTTACTGTATGTTTAATGTAATGTAAAGCAAGAAAATACACAGGACTTTTGTTACTACTCCAGTGCATGTATATAGTGATTTTATAGTGATTCTTTGTGGCTTCATATCTGAGGCTCGACTGTGTTGACACGTGATGATCACTGGTCTCTTCTCTCTTCGCCTCCATGTTGCTTTAGAACGAGGCCTTCATCAATTTTCTACACAAGAAAATCCCATTCTCTCAGGAGAGTTTTATTCAGCCTGTTCAAAACCTTATCCTAACATAACCCAAGTGTTTCTAACCTTCATCTGGAGTACCAGGTTCCTCGCTCCTGTTCCTAAAAAAAAGGCCTGGTGAATTGAGAGATTGGCCTTAAGACTCAGCTCCCTCTTCACCTTCACAACCAGGTACAATGACTCAATCACTGTTTAAGGTGCACCAGCCCTCAAGTCCATCTCTTGCACCATCTTTCTCATTAACAATACGCCAAGATCTCAAGATTTCATTCAGAGTATCAACCAAGAAGCAATACAACGCTTCTGGGTTCCACAGCCTAAAACATCAGCTAGAAGGGTCTGATAATCATCCCGATCACTTCACATTTCAGATTTGTGTACATGAGAGGTTGTGGTCTGACGAAGCAAGCAGGACTACATCACCTGCAGTCATTGTATCAAACACTCTCCGCCCCTAAGCTGAGTTAATTCACAGTCTCATGCTCAAATCATAGGTTTTCAGTGAAATAAGCCTACTCAGGCTTATTTCACATTATGTGAAAAAAAGCACACTAAACTTTCCTTGCTGTCATAATTGTATTCTTTACTCGTCTTTATTCCTAACATAAGCAACGGTAAAAGCTGTGCAGAGTCGATGAATTTTGACTCAGCGAGGGGAGAGAAAGAGAAGCACACGCTAGCTCGACTGACAGATGTGAAACCGAAACTGTGTTAGTGTCCGAGAAAATAGAGAGGTGGAGCGATGGATGGACAGAGACGGATGGGAATCCTAAACTAAGCTGGCGTTGAAGGGCAAATGCAGCAGGCAGCAGGCAGCTGATCAATGGGAGATGACTAATAAAGACTCTGATCTTTCGCACACAGCATATCGGTGTGCAAAACGTTTGTGCCAGGGCCTCTGTCTGTCTGTGTTACTGAACACCGCGCTGTCCGGCTACGTGCTCGCTATACAGCCATGACTCACTGTGCACGTGCACGTGTGTGTGACTTTGTGTGTGACTTTGTGTGTGTGTGTGTGTGTGTGTGTCTGCATGTGTGTATTCATAATATAACCTGACACATCCCATGCAGCTCCCATTAATGAAGAGTGAGTAGCTGCTTATGGAGGACACTGACTGGATACCACAAGGGAAATACACATTTCACATTTCCTCACATACACACAACATACAAATCCATGTATGCACATGATAATAGCACACACACACACACACACACACACACACATACACACACAGAGAGAGTGCTCCAGCGGTTCTTCCAGCTTTAGTCAGTTGAATAATTCAGCAAAATTAATGCTGGCAAAGGCCCCATCTCTCCCTTTTTCTCTCTCTCTCTTCCATTTTTTGTTTGTATTCATCTTCTCTCTTATTTTCAACCATTCTCTCCTCTCCACCAGTGGTCCTTTATTCCTCCTTTTGTGACTCTCTTTGTTAAGGGCAAGGTTTTCTTTTAGTTCACTACCCAGTTAGCCACATTATCCCGGGTTACATATTCATGTCAAATGCACAGATGACAACGTCTGCTCCTCTAAACAAAATCCCGGCGTTCGTCGTTAAAATCTGCTCAGGGAATGTGTTTTGTATTTCTAGACCAGTTTATCTGGTGTATATGCAGAGAAGGACCCCTATTCAACAACCAAGCATAAAAAATCAAAATACATCACAGGACTCGGTGCATTTGACTCGACTGCCGAGTAGCCTCGGGGAAACGATGAGAAAAACTCACAAAATCAAGACAACTTAGTTTCAAAAGGTGTTGCCACAATAAAAGAATTGTCTTGCAGATCAAATTGTCTGCAGCGCTAACAGCAAAAAAAAAAAATTACCATTGCAGATTTATGCACCTCTAATGATGGTCATTCCATTTGCACCATTAGGCTTTGGCCAAAAAAAAAAAATCCTCGTGCTTTATCACTGTCAGCATGCAGCAGAAAACTCTGTAAACCACATCTTCTTCATCTCTGAGTGCTATGATTGATGCCGAGGTCTATTTTTTGAAATGTTCTTCAATGGCTTGACTTGGTTCAGGGGTCGTGAATTGCATTTTGCACAGGTGAGTGTAAAGGCCAGTTGTCAGACTAAAATCCCAAATTGGAGGTACAAGTGAACTGTGGATATCACCGGCATCGGATCTGTGTTTATTCGTTTTGATTCACCTTCATCTTCTATCTCTTCCTCTCACTGTCTCTCTCTCGACGTCTCTATATCTATGGTAGCCTGAAAGGTCGAACTTTGCCAGACTGTAGCGGCTGGCTGACTGGCTGAAACGTAATCAAGCGTGCCAGACTATTTCCCCAAACCCAACACACACACACGCACGCGCGCACACACATTGCACACACACACACAGGTCCAGCTAAGCTATTTCCTGGTGTTGACACTTTGTCATTTGTTACACAGACATCTCTCCTCCTTCACTGGTCCGGCCCGGCTGGACCACAGCCAGAGTTTGTTTTGTTGTGTCTGCTAGTTAAATAGCAAAAAAGGACGGGGGAAGAGAAAATAGCCACAAAGAAGTGGGAAAAGAAGTGGAAAGAAGCAAAGGAGAGAGATAGAGCACCGGGGCAGGATAAAAATTCGGTTTGGCAATTTCTTTGGGCTCTCGTGTGTGTGTTTTTGTGATTATTACAGCGCTAAATGTCTGCATCTGCAGCAAAGTTGCACCAAAATTTCTGACTTTTTGTGTTATTTTGGGATAAGTTGCAGGTCACCTGTAAAAAAATGGGACTGTTTCAAGAACTTCCTGTCAATCCAGTCATATATGTTCAAGTTCAGGAATATTTAAGGATTGCAGGAAGTCCCAATTAGGAAGACTGGAAAACTCCATAAAAGAAATGCTTTGTTTAAGGTATTAGATCGTAAATGGTTCGGTTTTGGTGATTTTGGTCAATTGGAAAAGCTTGGTCGGAGTGATGCAGCATAGCCTGGATAACTAGCATATATTCCTCGAGTATGGCAGTTTTTATTGAGGAGATATTGTGAGATTATAAATTCCCGAAGGAACTGGTTCAGCTCTCTATTCTCTCATTATATATATGACTATATATATATATATATATATATATATATATATATATATATATATATATATATATATATATATATATATGTGTGTATATGAGGCAGAGAACCTGTTAAAAAAGAGGAAGAAACTCGACTTTAAGAACGAGTGCTGATGCTGTTAAAAATTCAATAAGAGGAGAGAAAAAAATGAAGGAGGACTGGAGTGCGTTCTATGGAAGATAAGATAGATAGATGGGTTGATGGGCGTTGCTTTGATTGCCACCCCAGCAGCTCTCGTGATTTTCAACCTAAAGATAAAAAAGACGGTAGAAAGGAGGAAGAAAATAAAGGTAAGACGGCAGGCCAGGAGATAAAGTGGGATTTAAGAGAGAAAAGAAGGAAAGGAGAGAGAGATGAGTGGGCAAGTGATGCATGGAGAGAGGGTTGGAAAAGGCAAGGGTGAGGGATAGAAAAAGAGGGATGGATGAAGTGAGGGGCAGTTGAAGTAAATGAGGGAGGGATGGGATAGAGGACTGTATGGCAGAGAGACACAGTCCATCATGCACCCTGTCTCGCTATGAAAAGAGGAAGGACAAAGTTTAACCAGGATTTATCGCCTGTGTCTAGTCACTGGAATAAGGCTTGGGATATAGATCATTATGGAGGACACAAATAGACTCGCATGCACCTGAGCTGGGGTCAGTTCACTTTCTTTTCAGAACATCCCACGGCTGGAGCTGGTCCTGAGAAAACTGCGTAAGATGCAGGGAGGGGCGTCGATGGATGACGTGTTAACGACGGCGTTCGTTGTAAAGAGATCAAATTTTTATGTCCTTCGTAGTTTTAAAGAAATAACTTCATACCTCTTTCAGTGGCATTTATCAGAGATCTTGTATTTTCTGTGTTTAGCTCTTAACTAGTTACATGTGTCTGGTATTATTACTTTTCATCCTCTCTCAAGGTTGCTCTAGATTTTAAAGATTTACTTTGATGACTTTAAAAAGCGAAGTACACTTAGCAAGATTAACATAAGACATAAAACACAGTTGAAGAAACACTTTAGGACAACACTATGTCCTTTTCCTCCATCAATTAAAGTATGTTTCCTTTTCAAGACATGTGGATAAATCCCAAAATTGACAATTTTGTGAATTGAAAATTCACAACAAGTCGTGAGAGTCTGGCAGGTATTTGGATGAAGACAGTTGCCTCACTCGTCGCATATGTAAAAGGCATCTAAAAGAACCAGTTCATGTTCGTACCATCATTAAATGTAGATTTGGCAAATCCAAATAACACTTCTGTTTAATATTCATCAAAGCAATTTAGGGATGGTAAAATATGAATGCAAACATAAACAGGATTTGGGCAACAGATAAATAATCATTGCAAATTAAAACCTTATGAAACACACAGTATTTGCTGCAGTTTTGGCTTCTGCTTGCAATCGATCTGTTACAGTTCACAGCTTCATTTAATAACAGCACAGATTTCAGAGGAAACAAAAAAAAACTAAATTAACTTTTCAAGATTGAAGTCTATATTCAAAGAATTCAAAAATATACAGTTTAACAATTCAACAGTGTCTCCAAAGTTATATCTAACTTCTGAGTTGAAAAAAAACAGTGACTGGAGGATACAATCTCAACCTACAAGCTGGATTCCTCAATATTTCATATGACTTTGAAGCAGAAGTTTTTAACCTTTATCAACCCACTCAATAATTGTGAACCAAATATGCTCATATCTAAATAAACCATGCTATATTTCTAGCTGTGCTTTCAGGATTGTTGACATGTGGGATAAACAGGACTGTGCAGTCTTAACTCATCTTAACGTGCTTGGGGAACTTAAATGTACTGTGTCAGTATAATCCCATACCTACTTACATGTGGCAGGTATGTTTGAACATCTGAACAATGGCTGCGTTGTGTGAAAATTAAAATTACCACAAGTCCTGGGTGAACACTGGAAGGCCGTGTAAGACTGACTTTATTCCCACGGTGGACATTTTAAACTTCATCGCACCAGATAGAAAAGTCTTTCCCAGAAGGACATGTACAAGCTTTGGACGTTCAAAAATGGAGGCTGGGATTAAGCCTCCAGTTTTAGGTACCTCACGAATACGTAGGTCGAATGCTGTTCTCCTGTAAAGTTTGAAAAGTCCCAGACAGGACTTGGAAATTCGTCACTGCAACGTCATACACCGAGATACATGAGTCACTTTTAAATAAGATATTTGCATATTCTTGTCTAAACACATCTCTTTCTGCAATTTTAGCAAACAGAATAAGTCAGAAAGACATTTTTTTTTATGTTTATACCTATCACACCTATTCTAAGGAGACATCTTTTGCTCTTTTTTGGTTGTGTTAAGGATATTAGGTGTAGGCTAAACCCTGCCTTAACTATTGAAGTAATTATTTTTTATGCAAATATACCAAGATCAAGTCTACATATGTATAACAGGGCCTATGTAACCCTCTCAGCTGCTTTTTGCTAAAATCATTCCCACAGCTCTCATTGTCAGCTACAATCAAAAGAGGGATAACTACATGTTTGATGTTATACATGGGTTTTACATCACCTTCCAGTCAGTTAAAGCTAATTATATACTGTATGTTCTAAAGGCTTCTTAATTATGCATGTACATTAGAGGCGTGGCTTGAACTGTTTTGCTCACCAGCCACTGCCACGGCTAGAGGTTTTCCACGGTTACTAGCCACTCATCACTTTCACTAGCCCCTTTGTTCATGTGCGATGACATTTATCTGATGTAATTTGATTATGGTGCACCGCCATTTACTTGAAGATTTACAACCCTTTTAAATGCAAATGACCACAGTAAACACCCAAGTCAAGAGTATATAACATGTACAACCCTATAGATGTCAAACATTCATCACTGATAAGGTGTGTAAAGCTCATTTTGCATGAAAACAAACAAAGACAAAGGCTTAAAAAGAGTCGCCTCTTATTGCATATCATTAAAGTGTTGCGTGGTTTCTGAGGCTTTATTATAAAAATAAAAACTAAACTGAGGCAAGAGAAGAGAAAAGCTTTTTCTCTTTATATATTCACCCTACAAAAACAGCGGAAAATAAAATAAAGAAATCTCTGCAGCAAAGTCATTTGTTACGTCTAATCTGTTCAAATTCCTAAAAACACAAATTAACTTTAAATTTTACTCAGAGGTGTAGAGCTCTTTGTTTAAGTACCGGAGCACACATATGTTGCACAGAATTTTAATAACCACTGTTACTACAAAGGCAAGTATACATAGATTAATCAATTATACAATTGCTAGTTCTGGACTTGAGAAATTTAATTCACTGTGCTGCTCAGAGGCCGCTCCAGCAGTAACCGTCAACTTTAAAGGTGGTTTGTTAATCTGACGATGACGTTGTGAATCAATACTTTAAATGTCAAAATTACAAATCTGACCATTCATTTTTCAGGTTTTATTGGCTCTCTTGCATGACATACGCTTTAGTAATGACTGGATTGGATTATCGGAAGAGGCAATCAGTCGTTGGTTGCATGTGCGTGTATGCAATTCATCAAAGTGGCTAGTACACACTGCTGGTGAATTATACCCACATTTTGCAGATGCTAATGTCAAGCCCTGGTTCCACGCAGTGCATTTTATACTTAGATGTTTTCAGGGAACAAAACTAAGTAAGAAGAAGTTGTGAACTCAACCACTGCTCCATAATTAGTGTGAGCTGTTCCACCTACAGTGTGGAGCACATCTACATTAAATTAAGTGTTTCGAAGCTTTCACTTGTGGTCTCCTGAGTTGCCTTTGTGTCTAGAGTCAGTGTACTGTGGAGTGAAAAGGTAAACACTGTAAGAATCACTATCGTTTTGCTGAGGAATTTCTTTCTTTTCTTTTTTTTTGCCAATGGGGAAAGTGAGGCCTGTTTGAGCGGCACCGCAGCAGAGAGCGAATGGCAATTTCAGCTGGATGAGGACCAGTGAATTAAGGAGTGAAAGCCATTGTCAATGGGTTCAGTATGTTAAGGAGTGTACATCGAACTCCATTATCATTATGGTGATTCACAACAGATGGCTCTGCAGAAGGAGAGAAACGGAGGCAGAGGAGCGAGAGATGCACCGTGAATGAGGAAGTGTGGAAGTTAAACAGACAGAGAGAGAGAGAAAGTGGGGTAGAAGGAAATGGAGGTAAGTGGAGGGAGTGCGTTTGGGAGAGAGTGCGTTTGGGAGAGAGATGATGTCTAGACTGCAGAGAGTGCGTGTTGCTCTGTGGGAGGGTTTCTGATTGTAATGACTGCAGTAAGGTTACAGGTCTAATTAGTGGAAGGGCTCCACAATCAGGCACCATTACTGTACAAATACTTTGGATAAAAGTCATCAAGGTTAAGAAGTTCTCTGTGTCTGATTTTAACGGCATCGGAAACTGGTTTTCATTATGTCTCATTATTTTACTCCATTTGAGGCTGTGTGACTATGGCTGTATAAAGTCAGGCAGCAACTTGCCACATACTATGGTGAAGATCTGATTCCCTTTAAAATGTTTACATGAACCTTAATGCCCTGCGCCACATTGCCGCGAATACACTAATTAGCAGCTCTCGCTTTGAGCAGTCGGTTTCTTCTAAAACTTGTGAAAATGATCATCCCAACAGTAATATGCGCAATGTTTACAGTTTTAGATACTGACATTTAGCAGACCTGTTCGTGTAGGCAGAAAAACTGTGTGTGGATATTTTGTTTTCATGCATCATTTTTGTAAAAATCTGGTCAAAGGTCTTGCACCATGTTGAGAATCATTTTTTGGTCTAAGCTACCCACTTAGCCTAAACCGATTTTTATGTTTTCTCACATTTCCCATAAAGTGGCACTGTGCTGATTTTACACATTAAGTTCACTTTATTTGTCATGAGAAGTACTCAGCCTGTGAAAACAGATGTATAGTCTTGCCCATGGACGATTTTGTCCATGTTAATTTTTTGCAATACAAACTAAGGTAAAGTAAGGTTAAATACTTGAGTTGCATTTTGAGAACTGTAGGATCCAATGATTTTGGATCTTGACCCACATAGGGGACAAAAGGTTTGGATATCTCAGCCTCTGCTGCATTGATATTAGTGTTTGAGATATACAAATCTGCCTCTTAGGAGTCTTCAGACTTTAAAGAAAGTGCATCAGTAAATTGGCAGATTACCCTTATAATGACTCTCCACAGTAATCAGTGAATATGTATGAAGTTGTTTTAAAGGTTAACTCCAATTTTACACATCAAAGTCTGTTTACAGGTCTCGAGGAGTACTTCTTCATTTGTGGAAAAAAAGCTTTATGAAGCCTTTTGTGGCTTCAGGGGCAGTGTGTGAAGTCTGCTGAAATGCCTCAAGTGATGTCACTTGAGACCAAAAGTTTGAAAATGCAAAAAAAATCTGGAGGCGAGGAATAAGAAACAAGCAAGCAGACCTCTCCTCATCTTCGCTTGAGGCTGAAGGCTCGAGGCTCGAGGCTCAAGGCTGCCTTAGCCGCTACGAGCATAACACACCCGAACACACTCCGGTCAAAGATGTGCTGCAACAGGTTGTGTCCCTGCACTTTGTACATATTCCTTTGCTTCCTTGAACTGAAACTTGACATGTATAGTTAATGTTTTAAATTGCCACTTTTAAAAGAGACTTTTAAAGTCTTAGTTTTATCTATGTCAGTTACTGATTTAAGTAAAAGAACAAATAATCATCAATTTTATGACAATTATAGGGAAACAAGTTTCATGTGAATTGCATTTCAAGCTAAAATTGTTTGTAATTCAAAAAATGTTTGTACTTCAGAGTATGTTGTATGTGCAGTCATTTCATTACACAACCTCCTCATCCTTAATCCAAGTTTATAGTGTTTACTGCAAGATATTAGAAAATCAAAGTAACTATCCACTTGACCATCCAACATTTGTCCATCACTGTTGTGCCTAAACTAAACCAAACCTTAATGACAGCTTTGTCATAAAACATGCATTTATTTATATATTTTTGTTTTTCGACAGTGATTTGTAACAGTTTTGGAAAGCGCAGACAAATGAGAGTCCTGCAAATAGGAATGATAAATCGATAAAAGCTTCTGTGTGTGGATGACTTGTTGCCTTGGACAAACAAAAGAAAAAAAATAAAATGCTTAATAATGCTTTCTGAGTACTCTGTAAAACAATGACAGAGCACTAAGAGTACCTGATGAATGGAAATGTTTACCGCATATAAAGTTCATGTCCCATGTCTTTATTTCCCCTTCTCTTTCACTCCCTTATTTTTCTGACTTTGAGACTTCTTCAGGCAGCCTTTTCTACAAAATCGCAGACTTTCAGGGCAGTCCGAAAGGAGCAAGTGATTTCTGCCAAATGAGACAGCCACAGCTGCACATCCCTGGCCTGATTTCCTTTCTGCGCAGGTGAACTAAATTTTGACCGAGGTTATGACCGGTGATGGTAATCATACATCATTTGGCCGATGTGGACTGTTTTCAGGGAAGCTTGAACAAGGTCGCGAGATCACCGGAGAAAGCCTTAATGAATGCCAAATTATCCTCTCTGCCACCGCCGCCCTCAGGGAGGCAAAAAAAAGTGCCCTGAGTTAGCAAAAAGACACAAAACACGCAACTCTCACGCACGCCACCGATGAAAAGTATGTCTGTTCCTCATTGTCCTCCCTGCTCTTTGCCCTGTGGGTGCAAACCTGGTGCACATGCTGTTGTTCTTGTTGTGTTTCCAGTTAGGAGGACTTTGTTGGCATGTGCGTATGGCTCTGGTTAGGAAGGTTATTCGGGGCAGGTACAAGGGCTGCTCTGGTTTATAAAGAAACACATTTTAGCAGGTTGATCTGAGTAGCGTCACAGAAAGATATGAAATCAAGTAACGTCTAACAGCTAAGAGTTCACAAGAGAGCTGGAAGTTCACTTACTAAGCCCCAAAAATGGAGAAATATCCCCATCATGCTAAAAAGAAGACTACAATAACAGCAACATCAACAAATAAACAGATAAATATCTCATGATCACTGAAAACATCTGGAACATTACTTCCTTGTGTCTTCATTTCTCATTCAAACTCCAGAACAAAATTAACGACATTAACAGTTTATCTCCGTTAAAAGTTTTTTGGGGGAGGTTTTTCATATCCAACTTGAGGGTCGCAGGAAGGAGGGTTTATACTGGGGGTACTGAGAGTTTGATACTGCATAAATAAAATTGACTTGGCACAATGATAAATCCAAAAACTACAATTCACTTGTTTCTCAGTTGGATTTACTGCCATTGTAAACTGTCATACACGAGCTAATGACAATTAACTGAGAATTAATGTTTTGTTGCGAATACACCAGAGTCCCTGTTTACTTTCCAAATTGATTATGAATAAAGAGTGATTGACTCCGGGTGTGTGACTTGATCGGATACGGGGATTTGCTGATGATGTAATATGATGACTGTGGGGTGGAAGGAATGAAACATTGCCAGGACTAGCTCAGCATTTTTTCCATTATTCCCTTCTTATTTCATCATTTTATGTTTCAGCAGATTTTAGCTGCAGCAGTGGAACAGCCGTCTCTCTTGCTTAACAGAAAGATATCAAATGTTTCCCTTTGTTTCCCTGTCGGTTATGGTCCTGTGGGTCAGCATACATTAGCATTTATTCCCTTAGTCGATTCATCCGTGCAATTTTTATAAAAACTGGAATTTATTTGGTCATATTTGTAGATTTAGTTTGACTTGGAGACACGTAAGTTTTATTTGAACATTAAAAACAAATGCACATCGAAATCAGGGATATAGTGAACTTTTCTGTCATTTGAATCTGACGTAGATCTTTATGACCTAAACTCTCTGACTTTATTGTATCAGGCAAATGTTGTGAAAGAGCATAAATAAGCTTATGTGAGTTCTTTTGATTCAGCTCTGAACAATGCCCTAAACAACGACATTTTAGCTGAAGAGGCGGAGCAGTGTTGTGTTAATGCAGATGGGTAATACGGTAAATTATTAAGGCAAAGCATGTTTTTCCTTTGAACACTTTGAGAGGCAGTTTCATCATCTGCTCCGTGCTCCGTATTGATTGACCAGCTTCCGCTCCTGCTGAGAGCAACATCGTCCACAATAAAAACCCCGCTCAGGAAACCGCAGTCCACCCACCCTTGGAACAGATTAGCTCACCACCACATCGAGGACAGGAAAATAAACATTACAGCACTTTGAATAGCAGTTCTCATGACCTTTTTGAAAAAAAAAAAACACGATTCTATTTAATTTGCTCTCTGCCAAGCTGCTTTACAGTTTCACATTTCATCTCATCGGTGGAGCTTTATGGGACATTTCCATTAACAAGTCTTGATATTTGATGCTAATCGTTGCAAAGCACTGTGACGTTTCTGCAGGCTGTTAGCAAAGCCCTCGCAGTAAGACAGGTAATTAGATAAGCAGACAACTTTTTGCAGGGGGAAACAGTGTGAACAGGTGTTGTTGTGTCCTGGGCGCAGATGTAAGCAGGTAATGACATTCAGGTATCAGATGGGCTCTGTGAGGAGCTCGTGTTTGTGTGTAATCCGCGGCTTCTCACTTCAAGACAGTGGAAATACAACCTCTGTATCTCTGGAGGGTTAACTTCAAATGCCCGAGTTGCAATGCCAACATCCTGCAACATTATGAATTACCACATAAAATAAAAAGAAGTCAAGTCAAAGCAAGCAAGAGAAATGTGTGAGGAAAGGACGTATGACACACATGAACAGAGCATAGGGTCATGGTATTTTTTTTTTATAGAGAATAATAAAACCGAACATATTTCAAAAGAAAAAGCATTGAACGTTTTTCAGTGTTTGAATTGTCGAGAAATGTAACTTCCTGAAAAACTAACTTGGAGTGAAAGTAAACTGAACCCCTGCCTATGTGGCACAATGAGATATAAATTGTATCTGTGAATCGTTTTATTTGGTGTACCTGCTGTGGAAAAAAAACACAAATGGCACACTTATTTTTCCTACTTATTTGTGTGAATACTGATTTTGCAGCATTGAAACCATTCTTCCTCTTGTGCTTTATTTTTATCCCATCTGCTTATTCTTAAACTTTAACATTTCTTGAATATCACAGTTTAAGGTTTAAGCTTGTTTTTAGTCCTTTTCTGATCTGTGATGTCCCTGATCCTCTTCTACTGTTCTGCTTTCTCAAAGTTTGATGACTGCAGCCCTCATTACGCCAACGATGTGATGATGATGACGACACATTTGATGCAGCAAACCTTTGACAAATTTATCTACTTTAACACAAGGGGACTATTTCAGCTAAAACAGAAAGGAGTTACAATTTTTTTTTTTTTTTTTGCCTCAAAGCAACATGAGAGCCCTTCAACTGCGCCGTCAACTCTGGTGTTATTTTGGCTCTGACACTCTCGAGAAAACACAGATGTGAGGAGGTTTTAAACTGTGATTTTTCTGTCATTTTTGACCGATCTTCTTCAAAGTCTCTTGACACTCGCGATTGGACAAGTTCAGCGATTTGACCTACATATTTGGAGTTTTTGGAGTCTTGTTCAAGTCAAACCTCTCTGTGTGTTTTTGCCAAATGTGACGACACACCATGCCTGCTTTTGAGTGTATTACTCTTGAGCTCTCTCTCCATTTTAACTCTTAATAATTCACATTCCCAACTTAATTCAGAGCAGTTCTACTCAATAAACACTGTAAATAGATAGATGGACAGACTTAACTATTGTGATCTCTCAGACACATGTCCTTCTGTATGTACTTCTATAATACAGCTCCTCTGGTTCATACACTGCTGATATTTGAACTCATGCCACAAATACTATCACTCATAGTGCTTCAGGTATGCCTGGAGCAAAGCTATTATCACATCCAGAATCTGGAAACCATACAGCGCTCCTTCATGTGTGTTTGGGAAACATCCAGAATCAGAAATCTGATTACTTAACATTTAGACAGATAACACTTAAAAAACATAAACCATGTGCGTGTTTTATTTTATTATGTTGAGTTGTTGCTTGCGTTTAAACTGTTTCCTCCCACTGTTGCTGTAAAATGGTTGCAGAGAGACCCAGATGCTTTTATGAAATCATTCACCACAACACGACTGTGCTTCCAGTGTACAGTCCACCACCGGCTCGAACAATAAAACCTCGTGACTCAACCACTGGCTTGAGATTTGGGCCAAATAGTTGACTCCTCACATCACTCTGGCTTGTGTGGATGGCGTGTTGGACAAATATTGGGGTAGATTTATACTTTACTGCCCCCTCTCTCTGCATCTTTCTGCCCAAACACATCATCTTTTCAGACCTGTTTTTAAAGTGTGATGAAAGCTGTGAGCTTCTAGACTGTTTTTGTTTATTAGCTTCAGTCTTAGTTTTAGTAAAGTTTTCATGTGTTCGCTCTTTTGACCATTTTTTACTGCAAAGTGTCTCTGAGTCCAATGAAAAGTGCTCTGTAAATAAATGTATTATTATTATTATTATTATTAGTACTAGTAGTAGTAGTAGTGTACTGTAAGTAGAAGGGTGTGCTAACAGTGATAAGAGCTAAACCACAAAATACTTTAAAAGTGAAGAGTAAAATCTTTTCTAAAACTGACTGGTAACCAGTTAAAAGGGGTTGAAAAAAGGCCGATATGATCCGATATGATTGGGGGGGGGGCAGAAGACTACAGTTTAAATCGTCAAATCTCCCTCTGCAAAACAAATCAGATACCAGATGACGTTTAATGGTTTAACTCCATTTTCACACAGACGTCCAACAATCCACCATCAAGCTGCCAAGAGGACTTTTTCTTGTTCTTTCAGTCTAATTAGGGCTGCTCATGATCAGTCCAGCTTCATCGCCACAGAGGAAGCAGCTTTTAGTTTTAAGGATCAAAACTGTCATTACGGTGGAGTGTCAAACCCATCAGGCCTGAAGAAGAGCTATTTATAGAGCAGATAGTACTAACAAAACAGAAAGCTCCTCCAGAGTAAATCAAAAGACTTTGGAGTGTCACTGAAGTTGTTTTCCCCCCAGTGGACAGTTCAACAAAATAATATATAACAAAAATAATACATTTCAAATAACTTTTGCTCCTCTTGCTGGGATAAAGTCACAACCATGAGCAAGATAATGAGTTTGGAGGTAAATGGATGGATGGATGAATGAATGAAATGAAACATAAATGACTTATGTTGTCAATCATTTGGACAATAATGCAGGTTCAGTGCAAAAAACTGCTAAAAAAACCCCCAAAAAAATCTCTACCTGCTGAAGCATGGCAATCGAACAAATGTGTTAAATGCACTTTCAGGCAGCAGAACATTTATTTACACGGATTACACCTGTAAACACTCCAGTGAGGCGGCATTATGAAAGGAAAAAAAATATATATACATGTTTAAGGAGCTTAAATTTTAAATTAAATTTTATAGGCTCAAATTAAAGTCTGCACATCGCTGTCAGTGCGCCAATTACAACGGCATGAGTTGATTGATCCGCAGAGACCAACCACAGACACACAAAGGGGAAGGCTTGTCTATTTTTATTCTGTCCTCCTCGTCCTCATCCACAGCCGTCGTGTCTCTTCGTGTCATATTCCCGTGTCTCCCAACGTGAACAGACAGCCTTGTAGTAAACAGCCGGCTTGGCCTAAAACATACCTGCTGCTGCTACCAGCTATTTAACATGACAGCAGGCTGCGGCGAGGGGAAAGTCTAGCATGCATATGAGAAGCTGAAATGCCTTCAATAGAACGTGTGTGAGATAAACGCACAAGAAAAAATACCTGTGTGTGTGTGTGTGTGTGTGAAAAGGGGGAAATATTCCTGTTTATGAGACGTATGTGTGTGTAGACCGGGGTTTGCATGTACCCATCTTGAGGCAATTTACATCCAGCCAAACTCTTGTATTGCACATATCACTATGTAGTGTATGTGTGTGTGTGTGTTTGAGGTCTTCAAAGCAGCTTGATTTTCCAGTTAATGACTGTTCACTTCAAAGCCACACACTCACACACAGACAGACACACCGTCTTACATGTCCCCATCTGTGTTACATCTCTTGTGCTTCTAAAAAACCACCATTCACATCTCCGGTGATCTCTCCAGCTGTGTGTGTGTGTGTGTGTGGTTGTATTCCAATATGCTGTTATACACATGCACGCACGCTGGGGCGGATGAGTTAGTGCATGTTTGTGTGTGTATGTGTGTGTGTGTGTGAGAGAGAGAGACAGAGATATAGAGCGAGAGTCAGAGCAAGACGGCTGCAGATGTTGCAGGAGTGCTGAATCCACATTTCAAGCAAGCATACACACACGCACACAAACACACACACATAAACAAACACACTGTGGCTGGAGAACAGGAATGATTAGTCATTCAAAGGGATAAAACAGATGTATGCGTGTGCACGACCACTGTGTGTGTTTGTGAGATACTGTGAGCGCCTTTCCAAAGTTAAAACCGTCGACAGGCTGATGAGGAAACACTCGCTGCTAAATATAGAACACTAATTCATGTGAACACTAAATCATGTTGTGAGCAGAGTGGATGTTGTAACCTGGTGTTTATTTAGTTTCAGTCTGAACAAAATGTGTTTAAATTAGTTTTAGTCAAACTGTAGACATAACCATAAGTCATACCTGCCCAAACACATCAGAGACTGCACCGATCTGCCCAAAGTTAAATCACAAGTCGAAACTCACCTTTCCAGAACTGCTTTTAAAGTTTGATGAATGTTGTGTGCTCTGTATCTGTAGTCAGTAGGTTTTTGTTTTAGTCAGCATGGTTAGTTTGGTTTTTAATCAAGAAACTGAGTCTAATTTTAGTGATTCAATTTTAATATGTGTCATCTTTTTCTTCTTCTTTTAAGAGCCAGCTGTCACCATACTTAAACATTAATTTCAGCATCCTGCCTGCATGTTTCTGTAGTTTGTGTTGGCTGTTTTCTTGCTGTTGGATCGCAGATTAATATGGTTCATAAATCTGTTATTTCTAAGAACATGTCAGATAACATTACTGACAGATAATGCAAGTTACGCCTCATTTATGGGAGTGCAGGTAAAACAGCGAAATCAACTTCTGAATATTACCAGTTAATACTACTAATCAGGAGCTGTGTGTGATTCTGCAGATGCATGCATGCTGGTGAACAACTTTTATGTTCAAGTTAAATTTTGCCATCCATTTTCTCACAATTGTTTTCAAAGGTTCCTTTTCATTTAGTTTTGTTTTGTGATGAATAGGTTGCTGACAGTTATTTTTCGCCATGATTTTTCTAAATTAACGCCAGGTCTGAGATGGAAAGAAGAGGAGAGAGGAAGACAGGCAAAGGAGAGGAGCTAACAACAGAGATGAGTTTCTGCAGCACTTCGTTTTTTGCTCTTTTTTTAGACTTCCTGGTTTCTGGCTCATGGCCTCAGGGCCGGGGTGCACGCTCTGTCTCTCACACACACACACACGCTGACACGGGTGCATCCCTTCTTTGATACAGTCGCGGTATGAATTATTAACTAATTGTCCAGGTTTTATGAATGGTATGTGATGCAGTATGTGTCGGGCATATTGTCTTGATAATGTTGCGGCTTCAAAGCAGTCTCGAAATTCAATAATGAGCTCCGGCTCCCTTTGTACTTTCCCCAGTTTGGTAATATCAATCTTCGCACTGTTAAATCAGAAGCTTTCATGTAAACACAGACACAGTTTCAGGTTAGAAAATCACAGTTTTGTGTGAGATGAAATGAAGTGGGGAGCAGTCCACAGAGGAGAAAATACACCATAAAACCATTAATATTGGATAAGTCTCCTTGAGCTGTATCCATTAAATTAATGTTCCTTTTGTGGAATGAAATAAAGAAAAATGAAAGTCACTAAAGGTTCATGTGTTCATATAGTGTGCTTTTCATATGCCACTCTCTTTTTTGCTATATAGTAAGGTTACCTTTAAATAGTTAATGTGTAGAGGTAGAAACTCTTTATCTACCGCACCAGAGCTGTAGGAAGTCAGATGGTGGACATAGTTTTTGGAGGACTTTCACTCCAGATATCAGGATTGGAAACAAATACTCTTTGGTAAAAGGTTATGAAAAGATTTTTTTTTGTTATATCTTGATTGACATGTTTCTCAAGTCACTGCAAAATTTTTGTGTATAAAACCAGACCTCATAAGACCAATGAGTGCCAAACATAACTGCAAAAAAGGGTCATGATACAGTCACTGTGAATGAAAAACAAATGAACATTCAATATCAGCATTTTTTAAAACTTTCCAGAGATTTTTTATCAACATTTACACATTATATTAACAAAAACCACAATCTGGATGCCGTTATGTTTACTTCTAAATGCATTCGCTGTTGTAAATAAGTTGTTCATAAAGTTTATTTCTGGGAATCAAAGTGTCCAGGAGGTTTTTTGTACAATGGTACTACTGGCTGAAGTCCAGCATCCATGCAACAACTAAATCACTGTTATATCTTGTTGGCTAATTCTGCAGCTCAGCCAAAACACGGACCACAAAAAATCTCACTGCCCGAAGAAAATCACTAACGCATTTCCAGAGGGGGGTGCTTCCCATTCAGCTAATTATACTTCCTCTCGTCCTCGCTCTCCCACCCCGCAGCCTGTGTCCCAGAAATCGATGGAGGTTCGCCGTCGTCGGGGATGTGTCGATCACTTACGCGTGTCTCTGAGGAGGCGAGGAGCGAAGAGGGAGGAGGCTTACGGAGGAGCGAGCTGAGCAAGGAACAACAGGTGTGTCCCATGTGGAAGTTTTTCAAGTCTTTGATTTGAAAGGTTTCAATGATTGATAAGCTGATCTGATGAGAAAGTGAAATGAAAAGCAACTGTGGAAACATAAATAACCGCAACAACCACATTTTCCATGTTTATTCATGAAACAGTGATTGTCTGCTTGTGCTTCCAAAAATGTGTTTTCCGCTCTCCTCTTTTTTTTGTACCAAGTGCATCGTGGCTCATTCAGGAAAATATCTGTTCAAATATTTGTGTTATACAGCTGCACACCCAGTTATTATCATATAACCAGGAAGTATCCAGGTGCCTGCAGTATTACTTACTAAACTTCCTCCATCCATCTCATTTTGCGCATCCTAATTAGCGCGAGCGAGGACACAAGAACGAGGGAGGAGAGAGGGGGTGTCCTCGTCCTCTCCAGGCTCACTTGATCACCCTTGGCTGCTAGCTCAGTGTCTCTGAGCTCCTTCTTTTCAAAAGCCTCATCTGCTGCCTCCTTCAGTGGCAGAGAGAGCTTTAAGTACACAGACTGCCAAACGTCGGACCGTATGCCAGGTCAGGTCTTAGGCCTCCACTGATGAGCTCTGGCAAGACTCGAGACATTTTTTTGGCTGAGGTTGACTTGTATTTCCCGTTTTGCTTGCCTCATGTAGCTGCCATAAGTCGTGCCGTGTCTATAATAATCCCCTCTGACTCCCCTTTGAAGCGTCTATAAAGGCAGTTTGATGCAAAATGTTTAGGATTGTAACAGAGAACATCAGTTGCCTAAAGCTGCGAACAAACCTCGAGATTACTGAAACCCTCCGTAAGGCGTAAAACATCACCTCAGCTCAATTTCCAACACCATGAAGTGCTGACAGTCAGACAGCACATAATGAACTAATGAGCGCAGATGACAAAACACTGAACTTCAAGTAGACTATAATTAGAGTCCTTAAACAACACAAATTGAGACAAGATATGTATAAAAAAAAAACCTGCTGCGGTTCATACTTCTATTTGCACAAGAAAAAAAAAATGGATAAAATTTGCATGAAAATGTGGGCAGAGAGACGTGGAAAACAAGGACGGGCAACTCCACAGAGAGAGCTGGAGCTGCAGGAACTTTCGAAGACTGAAATAATCTCCGGGTGAACTGCAGCTCTGCCCTCGACCGACTAAGATATAAATACTACTGTCCATCCGTCCTCCTCCTACACTCTGGTTATAGAAATTATGCAAGTTCAAAAAATACTCTTAATGGGAGGCGGCGACTGGATCAGAAGATTAGAATCATTAAACATCATGCGCGCTGTATGATTTTTTTTTTTTCTCCCGGCTGCCCTCCCATTAAGTCATGACGTGTGTGAATGCTGAAGTGGAATCAAGCCTCCATTGAGACAGTAATTGAGGTTTAGGGTGACAGCAACCAATCATTGTTGCTCCATTTAATAACTTAATCCAGCTTCTGTATTACTTTGCACGCTCTATACTTTATTTCTGTGGCAGTGACCAAAAAAGAAAAAAAAACATGCTTAAGTTGAACTTCTTGCTCTGATTGCTTCTGTGGGTGCTGCTTTGTTTCTTGTGAGACTTCACACCTGCTCTCTTTCCCATCAATCCTCTCCATTTAAGGGGCTCACCTCGTGTTGTTACCTGCCGCTTCATCTTTTTTAGCGGAGCATTTTGACAGTTTATGTGAAACCATCCTTGCAATAAACGTTCCTCACAGCCCAATTTGATTATTCCCTATCAATCAATTATAAATTTGCATTAAAAAAAAGCACAGCTCCTGATCTCTGCTCTGCCTTTCCCTTCTTCTCAGACAGACTTTTCATGCATAACAATGAGAGACCATGTTTCTGTTCCCACCACTAACCCCTTTCTAAAATTTATTCAGACTCTTTTTTTTTCCCCTTTCCCTTCTCATTCACCAAATCCCCAAACTGTATGGGTATTAAAATATGAGAGAGAAACAGAGAGAGAGTGGGAGGGAGGCAGGTTGAAAGAAAGAAAAGGGAATGACAGAAGAATGTGTGCATGCTTAGGAAGGATGTTGGAGAGTGGAAAAAAAAAAAAAAAGGCGAGGTAAAAAAAAAAAAAAAGGCAGACAGGGTGTCCTTAAGACGGCGCGCTGAGGAGAGAGAGAGAGAGGATGTTCGAGTCGAGGAGGCAGAGGGAGGAGAGCCGGAGAGGAGAGTCGAATCGAGCTCAGTCCTCCCTCGCTAGCTTGTTAATCTCCCCGGACCTGACATTTGAAAACCTCCACCCCTCTCTCCTCCTCCTTCTCTTCCTCTTCTCGCCTCCTCCTCGTACTCCCCCCATCCCCTTACTCCCAGCGCAGTGATGTGTGTAAATCCAGCGCTAGCACTGAATAGACTAAACTTCTCCTTGGCTCTAAATCCCTCCTGAAACCTGGTAGGACAACTATTTCTCAGTGGTAAAATTCACCTTGAACGAATGACTCCGGCTTTACATAGAGGCTGTAATTCTGTAAGAGGGCAAATTATGGGCAATGACATGCAGATAATTTTTGGACACGGGCGGCGTTTTGCCCTCCAACCTTCGTCCCTTGGAATTACGTTCAGATTGCAGATTCTGCAGGAAACAAGCGTGTTGTCTACGTAGCGAGGCGCGGCGAGGGCATGGAGGTCGGGGCAGTGGTCGGGAACGTACCGAGGTCAACTTTAGCTGAAGATCAGAGCTTGCATCTGCCACACACGACTAATTAACTTCATTTTCATATGTACTTATACGACCTAAAACCTCACTTAGGCCATCCTGGTTTGGTGTTTACAGTCAGACTTTACTAAGCTGCAACTCTACAGCAGAATATTTGTCTTATATTGTTTATGCAGACAGGTAAAAGGTAAAATGGCGAGAACCTATAGAGAAAACCTGCCGCAACTCTAAAGATATTACATACTTATTTCTAGTAACTTATTTCTAGTGTATTTGGATGTGCCTGAAAACTAATTCTCACAGTCCCCCATAAAACACATGAAAGAAATCAATAGATGTGGGAGCTGAATACATCAACAAGGCAAAAAACAAGAAGACAACAACAAGATAAAAAAGTATAAAGCAGCTTCTTTATAAACACTCTCTCTCTCTACCGGGCATGTATTTGATAAAATTCATATAAAGTTTATATCTTTAGCAGAATTACATGTGACAGATGGGCTAACCATGTTTGTTGGGGATATAACTGTTTTCTCACATTTTATTTGTAAGATAACAGCAAATGTTCATTCACCCGAGTTTGTACTCCTGTTTTCTTCATATTCGCTGAAACTGAACATAAGTTACAAGATAAATGTTTACTCAACCGTCTGTAAAGCAAAGAGCACAAAAGTGGCCCAATGATTGTGTGTGTACAGCAAATACAGTCAGTTAAACCCAACTTTAACTACATAGTATAATACAACTTTTAAATTATAATTAAAAAAAAAAAAAAAATCAGAGTAGTAATTACAACTGAACAGCCATGCTGGGTCGGGTTTGTGTGTGTGTTTTAGACTGGTTTCTTATTGTCGCTTATTTTAAGAGCATTTAACTGCACATGTAGCTTTCTGTTTCCTGTGACCATCCATGTCATTCCCTATTGAAAGGTAAGGACTGTATCTCTGGCTAATATACTCAGAACTGACTGCAGGTCACCACAGTTGTCACTTATTAAAAATATGTTGTGTTAACACACAGTTTGGCTGTGAAGAACAGCGCTGACAATGATGTATGGAAAACCAACCTAACTATGGAAAATATTGTTTTATATAATATTGTTTGTCTGTTGTTCAGGTTGGTCTGATCCTTCTTGTACTAACAGAAGCATACTGGCTCTATGTTAGTATTAAAAACATGGCACAGAAAACATTTCAATCCACGTTGCACAAACAGCCTCAGTAGAGAAAAAACACTACAAATCCCGGGGTTGTATTTTGAAACTTGATCCTGAGGACAAATAAAGCAGGAGTTAAGAATGATGATGGGTTTCTGCTTATATTGAGCATATCTGCAAAGCACTCACTGACAGACATTAATTTGTTTTTCCAATATCCACTCCTATTAAGTTCTGCTAAGCACTAAATGCACTTGCTAAAGGTTAGGGAGATAGAGATATTTGTTTAATGCTCAAAAAAGCCAAAAATGTCTTAAAGAAGGAAGCAGGATGCATTTAATTTATTGACATTTAACTTCCCCTAACATTCACCAAAATGTTCTTGTTGCTTGAACCAAACTGCACACAGGAGTCAAGATGCAAACCTCTCTATATTACTTAATATTGATCAAGTAAAGCTACCCATTATATGGAATATAAATAGGTTACAGGTGCTCAGTTTACCCATCAAACATCCTTCAATATTCAGAGATGTATGACACAAAAAGACTGACCCTCATCATTTGAATATGGGAAGTTTTAAACAGCCGTCGCTCGCTGCAACACTTAATACATCTTCATTCCCATTTCTTCATCAGTGTGTGTGTGTGTGTCAGCACATTGCGTACCACAGAACTTCACTTTTGCGCCAACTTTCACTTTGTTGGTGTTGCTGACAGTTTTCTGACATGTTGGCGGCATAAGTTGGAATTAAATGCTGTCATGTGTTACGAATGAACTTTCCATTTTTCATAATTGCTCCCTGGTGAATTTAGTGCCGCTACTGAGTTAGCACTGCTGATTTACAAGTGTCCCAAAGAAACGTTTTAAGATGCTCTGAGCAAAGCAAATGCATAAAAGATCATTTGGATTTGGAAATAAGAGTTAAATAAAAGTTAAAACAAAACAAGGATTTTGCAATGTGCAGTACTTAAAAAAAAGCAACATGCGATAAAGCAGATTTAGGATTTTATAACACAAATATTGTTGCTTTGGCTGCGTCTCAAAACAATAAAGATTTTTTTTTATCTCTCCATGGAAGACGATATTGGTTTTCCTTAGCAATACAAACACAATACTGGTATACAAAATTGAGAATGTGAACTTTGTGCAGAACTCCGTGGATATATAATGTAATCTACAAATATACCATAAGTCATCTAAGCTGGGGAAAAAAAGCAGAAAGGGTTCGTATGTGAATAGAATTTAAAGAATAGCTGATCAAAATTCAGCTGTAGATTCAATCAGTTCAAAGCTGTGATGTGTTATAAGAAGTGGCAGACAGACTAAATTGTTTCCATAGAGTGTATCTGCCTCAGGTGTGTGTGTGTGTGCGTGTGTATGCATGTGTGTATGTGTGTGTGCGTTTGATCACCATTTGATCTTCAACTTGCAATGACCTGGTTACATAAGAATCATAATAATGACCATGGACATAGCAGGGGCTGATTGACTGACTGTACAGGATGCACTGATTGCAATCACATGACCATTCACACACACACGTGTATATATATATATATATATATATATATATATATATATATATATATATATATATATATATATATATATATATATAGACACACACACACAGCTGTCAGAAACAAGGCCACATACAGCACACCAGGTGAAAGACTCTGGATCTAACTCTGTTATTGAGGAGTCAATCAAATCCTTTAGAAATGTATTACAGAAAAGGCTGAGCTTAAAAATGAGAGTAACACATGCTCACACTCATCACACTGGGGCTTTTGAGTTTCACTCATAAAGTTAACCAATAAAGTTTCATATCTGATCTCACAAAATTAAATATTTTGTCAGTTCAGCTTCCCTCAATTTTCCTGAAAATTGAAAATAATAATGTCCTGACTTCCTCTCTCTGATGTTATTCACATGTGCCGTACACAGATGCTTAACTAAGCCGGGTGTGCCAGGAACTGACTTTGCAAACACTGTTGCTGAGAAATGTTGCACCAAAAAAAACTACAGAAGAGAAGAGAAGAATGCTGATTTGTACTCCGAGTGTGTCTCCCTGTCTCTCTCTCTCTCTGTATGGTTTATATCTAAGGCAGCTGGATGCCAGCTGCCTGTCAATCACTCAGATAACTGGCTTGACCACAAACACACAGACAGGACCGGGACCACCCAGGGACACAGTCTGTCAGAGTGTGTGTGTGTGTGTGTGTGTGTGTGTGTGTGTGTGAGAGAGAGAGAGAGAGAGGGCGAGAGGGAGAAGCCAGTTGTTTTCCGTCCAGCTAAAGTCACTGGCCCTCACCCTGAGCTATCCATCACCAGACAGAGAGAGATGGAGATAAAGCCAAACATAGAAAGAGAGAGAGAGAGTCAAGGGCTACTAAATGGTCGGAGAGAGGGAGACAGTAAAAGACTGGGGAGGAGGGTGGGGGTAGGGGGGGTTAAGGGAGAGAGTAAGACAGAGAGACAAAGCCAAACAGTGAGAGTGAAGTTACTCAATGGCGGACAGTAAAAGAGGAAATGGAGCCAGAGAGAGAGAAAACAGTTTGTTTACACGATCCTTCTTCATTTTTAGGACGCACATTTCTTCCTAAGTACTCTTGTTAGGAGCCGAGCGTCAGCAGGAATGTTTGGTGACAATAAGGAAGTTAAATATCAAGACCCCTTCAGAGGCCAGGCTGTAAAACGTCTCATTTGCGTGATGTGTTCCAGCCGCTGTCTAAATCCGATGATGCAAATGAGAAAAAAAAAAAGTATCCCAATTCTTCGTGACAGCGTGTTACGTTTTCTTTTCTTCAGAGTTGTTCAAATTATAGTTTGTGCATTCTTACAGATGGCAAAGCCTGGCCGTCTCTTGTGCCAGCTCTCCAGTGTATAAAGCTGCAGCGAGCAGCAACTGTGGCACCGGAGAGCAAAACCAAAAATTTTAATTCAGAGCAAAAAAAAAAAAAAACAGACAGAAAACCCTCCTCTGAATGTGAAACTGTGAGACCGTCCTCCCGAGAGCGATGAAACCATCACTTTTTTCAGTAAAAGTTCCCTAAAATGACACCACGCGACCAAAAAATCTGACTTTAATATGAGAAACTCGTTTGCTTCCCATTTCAGACTAACAGACAACGTGCCCACAATCATAACCACGTTTATTATCGCAACCATGACAACGAAGGTCCCCAAACATGAACAAAGTGCTCATGTTATCCCAAATTGTGAACTTTCCCCAAACCAACTCTAATAAAGTTGATTCTGATCAGACTTTTCTCTCCTTTATTCATTAGTCCAGATATCATCACACAATAAGCTCAGTTAAACAGTAAACGGGCACAAAATCTTCGTTATTATTTAAGTCATAAATATGTGATAAGTCATTAAACAACTTACAAACTACAACCACACACTGACAACCTGACTTAGGATTGTTGAATTGGTGGTATCATACACATAATGACGATGGATTTTTTAATTGATTGATGATGATTTTCAGAATGAATCATCCCAATATGAAGATTTTCACTGGTTGCTTTTTGTTGTCGTACCCTCGTCAGCTTGTTTGTTGTTGCCACTGGCACATTTAGTCAGCTCCCTTGAAATCAAGGTATCTAGCTGTAGTGGCTAAAAATAGTCGTTTGTAAAAAGGCAGGACACCAATACAGCCGACTGTATTTTAATACGTAGAGGAAAATATTGAGTCTTAACCCAACATGAAGGAAGAAAGTTAACATGCAGGAGGCAGAGGTACGTTTTTACCAGCAGAATCTGTAAAAATTCACATTTGCATTCATTTAAAATATGTAAGCTGCTGTGAAATTGTTTTGTCTCTGCTGTATTTTTACCTTTTTTTGACTGTATTTTGACTTTAGGTCCTATTGAGGTGTTTTCTGTGATCTGAAAATAACAATGTGAGAGAATATGTTTTCATCAGCCATCTGTAATAAGCATAATCTTCCTAAACAGATGAGATGAGGAGATAAGATAAGATTTTATTGATCCCACAGTTACAACAGCTCAAAAACAACAATTAAAGATAAAGATTAAATAATAGAGACATAATAATAAATAGTAATAATAATAAGAAGAAACAGTATTTACATTCACAGCGTCACCCAGAGGTGAGGTGTTATTGCACAGGTGTATATGGATATAAGTATTGCTGCACAGATGTTGATATTGTTATTGCACAAGTATGATTTCACAGTATAAATAAATGAGTCGAATGTTAACAAAATTTTGCTGATGTTATATTTTCAATGAACAGGCCTTTGGCAAAGTAAGGCATTTTCTTCATCCATCTGTCACTGGCGACGCTTTGCTCGTGGATCAGACAGCCGTGGTTGGACTAACACGTGTAAAACCGCTCGGTGAAGAGAAGCTCATCAGACAAACGCTGACTTCAGGTAAAAATGGGCAGACGCACGCCTCGTGTCCTTTCACCGCCTCTCTCACACCTCGTGAGACTCGAAAACAATATCAACTTTTGATTCGATTTTCCAATTGACACCCGTGCGGTTCTGGCATTTTACCTTTTAGGAGCAGCGGCCTGACATTTTCTCACAGTCAGTGGCTGCAGCGAGAAGGGATGAATGCTAATCGCTTGTGCGCCGTGCTGGAATATATTCTGTGTCTTGCAGAAAATATCGACGCAAAGATGAATTTGAATGCGGGGAAAAAAAAAGAGATTCATTCTCCAAACCCACATGTGTTGACCTATTCATACTTAAAGAAATCCTGGGGGTCTGGACTTTTGCACACAGGAGTGCTTCAATGATTTTACATTGGCCTGTCGTCTTTGTCACCTTTTTTTCACTTGTGTGTATGTGAGCGTTAGAGAAAGCGAGAGAGAGTCTGCTCCTGCTTATGAGGATCTACATGGCAGCTTCATAACTCAACCAATTCCACGGTGGGTGGTGGTGTTGTGCTATTGTGTTATAAATATGACAAATTGCTAACTCGCTGCTCGCTAATTGTCCCCTGAGCCCCGGGATAAAAGCGCTTGTTGTGAGCTAATTGTCACCCAAAGGGAATCCACAAATCCGCCGAAGTGAGCCGAGACAATGCGCGCACGGTCGAAGCCGCCGATCCATAAATGGATTACTGATCGGAAAGTAACTTTGACCAGTGAATCGAAAAAGGATCTAATAGATTTCTTAAAAGGCCTTTAACATTACTCCTTCAGTATGTTTAAAAAAAAATAAATATTCATTGAACTTGAGGTCAGCTGAACAGTCTCATCTAATTTGCACTCTCATTTGAGCCATCTAAAGTGGCAATTAACTGCTGCCCACTGGGAGCTGCCTTATTGGAATGAGGAATAGACGACTTAAATACTTCATGCAAACAGAAGCATCTTGTCCTTAATGTAGCCCTCGATGTGCCGGATACATGCATCTATCTTCCATTTCTCCTCAGGGTAGGGTTTGGGTTGCAGGGTTAGGTTCTTCGGGTTGTGTGTAACTTGGTATGGACAAAGCTAAATGCTAAGTGTCTTTTTTGATTTAAGATTCTTGAAAGCAAATTGTCTGGTTCGTAAATTTCAAGGTAAGGAAAATAACGCGGAGCTGTGACGATGTGATTCTTATTCTTATTAAGGAAGAGAGATAATGAAGCAAACGCAGTCACTCTTTCGGATGAGACCTTTCCCACCTTTTTTCTTTTGCCTGTTTGCCCGACTCGCATATGTCCTTTCTTCAAAAGAAAGACAGGCGTACCAGTGTATTCACACATCAAATTTTAATCTTCCAATCTTTCCCCCTGGATACAACTGTGATTGGTTATGAGTCGCAGGGATAACCATCTCCCGCTGAATTATACATCTGTTAAAATTACAACACATGCCGCATGCAATCACATAAAAAAAATCCTTTGAACGAGAGCATACAGATGTATATTTTTATCTTATATCCAACACTCTTCTCAACCCCTTCTTCTCTCCCATCTGAGCGTAACTGTTGAATTTGACCCTGAGATGTCTTGCTGTTTGTTGTTCTTAATAAGTGTGCGTGTCAGTACGCATGTGTCAGCGAGCACAATTTGGCGGTGTCTTGCTGTTAGTTGCTCTAGATGTGAACCTCGGCGCGTCCGTCTGATTCATCACCTCATTAATTATTTGTTGCGGTGGCATCCCACACAGAAGCCCCTTCTTGATAAAGGCGCTATTCTCTAATTAAAGAATAAACAAAGCCACGAGGTTGGATCTACAGGATTTCTGCGTGTGCATATGTGAAGTTCACCCCAGAAGTTTTCAGTGGTCGCCACTTCAGAGTATCTTCAGCATAGATCCATGTCGCATGCTAAAGCTATGTTTACACAGAGAAGCTGATTTGCTTGATTTGTGGTTCCCTCAGAAGATAAAATCTGTAACAATGCCAGCTTTTTTTTGTTGTTTTTCTCTTCTTTCTGTGTAATTATTCCCTGCTGGTGATAAACTACTACGCTGAGAACATCTGATCCCACTTCCTTATCCCTCTGCTTCACACTTCCTGTAAGTGGTTGGGTTACCCACGCTGAGCCGTGCTGTGAGCAATCATAATCGGAGCTCATGACGCCGGAACAGAAATGAGAATCAAATGAACAGATGAACAGGCTTTTACAAATGGTGCTTTCCCTGCGGTCGCCTGCATGATCACACTTGTGTTTCGCAAGATATGGATGTGTTGAGGAGGGAATCTCTAGTATCACCCCTGCTGCAAGACTTCATTCAAAATACACATGATAATGGCCGGTATGACACCGAGAGGCTTAAGGGCCCTGAAAACTTATTTTCTTTCAGTGACTCATGGGATCCTACATGGACACATAATTTCAAGCCGAAGATGGACTTATTTTGGTTGTTTCGCATGAAATACGTGTTGAAAAAAGATGATGTCACACACTTAAGTGCTCCAATCAGGATTTAGAAACATTTGAATTAAAATCTGATCACAGTTGGAGGGTTGATCCTCAATCAAATCTGATCAAATCAAAGCTTATGAGCGCTAACATTATAATAAAATAACCTCTTTTTAACCTTCTGTTATGAGCATTTAATGTTATGGGAAAAGTGTCTGCTACATTTCTCACCAAACTATTCACAGCTTTACAACAATATCAGTGATTGATTTTAAACCAGTGTAGCACAGTTTTCCCTCTAACATTAGAAAGAAACAGTAAAATAAGAAAGTTTGGGACTGGATATGGGATTGAATGCATCTTCGTTGTTGCATAGCTTTCCTTATTTATGGCAAAAGTTTAGTCTACTTATCCATAAATATGAGACTGACAATCTGGGACAATGTGTGCGGGGAAATCGAACAATTACCATTTAAGTACCTTCGAGCAAGGCAACGCTCCAGTGCAGTTGCTTGGAGACGTGCAGCTTTACCGCACTGCCTGGAAAATAAACAGCTCTGAAGAAAAGAGGGGGGCTAAATGTACTTTAAACTACACGTTGATGAAGCAAGTATGTAAAGACAGTCGGACAAAGAGAGAGGACGAGAAAAGAGTAACGGCTCTGATGGACATTAATAGGGAGGGGGATCACAGCGTCTGTGTTTACTCACTCATTTTCTTTATCACCCTAACACTCACTCACACACACACACACACACATATATGTAGACATGCTTCACTCGGTCATCAGTGAGGGATAAGATAATGACAGGAGATGGATGAAGAGAGGAGTCCTGCTGAGAGAGGAGATGCAGGAAAAACACAGGAGGTGTGTGTGTGTGTGAGTGTGTGTGTGTGTGTGTGTGTGTGTGTGTGCGTATCTGTCTGCCTATTCGGCCTGTGCTCAGTAGGGGGTTACGGCTAAAGAAAACAGAAGTGTTTTTCACACATTAGCCAGCAGCACACACACACACACACACACACATGGTGAACGTAGGAGGTTTTCACACGTTAACCAGCCTTGTGGAAAATCAAAACCTCATTTAAAGGGATATTACACATAAAAAGAGAGAGAGAAAACTGTCATTTAGTCAAATGTTTCCAGGCCTTTTCTATTAACTATTATCTCACAAACAGACCCCAATAATCTGTAGGAAACAAACATATTTTAATTTAACAACAGCATCGATTTAGGTGTGAAAACTATGATTAAATCAAATAACAGCATGAGTGCCATTAAGTGTTTTTACAGATGGAAAGCTGATTCAATCTCTAATTACGGATGCTGTTTTTAAAAGGGATCTGAAATCTCAACATAAACAAAGCGGTGTCCCCCTCACCACCACCACCCCCCACTGACAACCAAAACACACCTTTCACCCCTAAAATTGATTGACTGAGAGCTTGATACAGGAGCTGTGGGTGTGTGGCGGCTGAAATGCTGCAGGTCTGCTGGATTTCAAAGCTGGCTCGCCGGCGTTGGCAACCACTGTAAAGTTTAGAGTTTGCTGCTCGTTATTTATTGATGAAGGCAAAATATTTCCCTTGAAGAGAAGAGTGTCGAGCTATTGGAACAAGCCTCTTTGTCTCCTGGCTATTTGCGATGGCGGGATTCATAAATACTGACTTGCACTTATCCGGAGTGATGTACAGTGTCAGCTCGAATGCCTGAAAAGCAAATTTGCTTACCATCAGCTCGAGCGGGGCACAATCTCTGCGAGCAGAGCATTGCTTCGGCTCCAACAGCGTGCTGCACCGATGTCCTAAAAGCTGTTTTAACACCACTGGAGAGCAACAAGGCATTGTGCAAAATCAGAAGTTATGTTGCCTTTAAAATATCGCACATATATTGAGACCGTTTCTGAAATTTAAGCAAAATATTTCATGAATTAATGATTAATGGAGCACCAGTTCCTCCTCCTCATTAAAGGTGGCATTAGTGTTGTTTTTTAGGAATTAGTTTGACTTTTCATGAACCGCTTGTTGAGTTTTCATCCCTTGCTATGTTGATATAGAGGGGGGAGGGGTAACATTCAGCAAAATCCCCCCGTCTGGAATTGAATCAGGCTTTCTGATGTGATGGAGGCCTGTAATGATTTGTGGCAGCATGACATGAATGAAAAAAGAAGCAGATAGCACAACATCATGGTCTATTCAGCTCTTTTTACTTTTCCACCTCAGCCATAAAAAGTCAGTGGTGATATTTTTTAATTTTTCGGTGTCTGAATCTGATCTTATGTATGACCTAAAAAACAGAAAACGCCCCATCAAATGGAGTCAAATACATCCGACAAATTATGTATTAAACATTATGTTAAAGTGAGAAAATGGCTGGTATTCACGACGACTTTGAGCCGCTAGAAAAAGTTTGTTTCCAAGAACGTGAGAGGTATCAGCAGGAATCAGGAGCTGGCAACTGCGACTCGATCAATTTGGAAAACACTTAAATCTGGTTAAGTAAAAGTGCTTTTGGAAAAAAATAAAAAAGCCAGTCTCCTGCAGAACGCCGATCTCCTTTAAATAAGTTAACCTTTGTTAAAGTAATAGAACAACTGAAGAGAAACTGAGGAGTGTAAACTAAACAGCTTGCGTGCGGTTTAAAGAATGAAATACTTTGGTTCCCCATTGACTGCGACTACTAAATGCAAATAGGCCACGGCTGCCAATTTCTCAAACGCAACAGCATGAAAACATTTTTGGATTTCTTGACGGAAAGTGTGGTTTTTTAGAAAGGAGGCACCTAGTTAGGGATCTTTTTTGCGGGGGACTTCTAAAAATGCCCCCGACCCGCTCCTTAGTTCCACTGTGCAGCAAGCCCCTGTCAATATTTTCTAATTGGAAAGAATTGAGGTAGAAAGCGGTAAAGGGCATGCTGTGTCTGTGTATGCGAAGAAGAAGGGGGTGTGGGGGGGGGTAGAAAAAGACAGTTAGACAAAGAGATAGATAGAATAAGACGGGGAGATTAAGAAAAGAGAAAGAGAGAAAGTTGCTGTGCATAGAATGATACTTATACTGTGAAATCCAATAGTCAATATTTTGTCAGAAGCCTAATCTCCCACGTCTGGTGAGTGTGTGAGAATGGCATTTTGCATGATGCGGTGTGCTTTGCCTGCTCTATGTGTGTGTGTGTATTGAGAGGGGTTTATGTTTATCGTGCCTGCCTCTCTCTCTCTCTCTCTCCTTCTTAGATGTCGAGGCTTTGTGTTGCAAAAAAGCCGACACTGGTCAGAAAACAGCTTTATACCTTTGCCAGAAATCTTGTTTCTACATGCATTGTGTCATCTCGATCCAAAATGCTGTATATGGTGAATGTTCAAAGTGTCGCCAGTGTAAAATACTTTTTATCTGTGTGTGTGTGTGTGTGTTACGGCACATATGTAAATTACAAGGGCTGCTTCCCGCTGTTTGAATCAGAAAGCATTGGCCTAGTTCTCATCACTGTCTAACCAGCCATGACGCGCCATCACAGATAAGAAGAGGAGAGGGAGGAGGAACAGAGAGAGAAGAGATCGAAATGTAAAGGGGTGGAGCAAAACAGCGGGGTAGAGCTAGTACTGTATAGGTTTTTTTATGCAGAACCAAGCCCTTGCAAACCAGAAAACCCCAACTTGAAGGTGGTTTTGAATGCACACTTTCTATTTTACTTCCACTTCCACTGATACAGGCTCTGGTTCTGCACAAAATTTCAAGAGGCTACGTCAGGATCTTAGAACGGTTCTGGCGACGAGGAGCTTCGTCGTTCAGTCAGGCAGGCACAGAAGTCCTTTTATGCTCCATGCACCCTCCAGCCACATATGTCCACAACCTATTTGTCACAATTATAAAACGTTTGGCACGCGCTCTGCCCAGATGCAACGCTGAGCTCTGCATCTCGGTCGCTGCCGCTCGCTTTGATTCAGTGGTTTAACTCCCACCACTTCCCCGATCTTCATCCTGTGTTAGCATTTAGTCGAACATGAACTCTGATGGACGCGTTCATGTGCTCCAGTGTTCCAGGACCTCCAAACTAAACTACACAGTGTCGCAATGAATGTTTAAAACCTTAAGGAGTGTCCCGAATGAAATAATGAAAATATGTGCAAACCCAATTTCCATACTGATTATAGACTTATTAATTTTGGGATTGTTTCAAGAGCATTGGGTCCATTCCTCATTTTACATTTACCAATCAAGACCCAGTTTGTTTGGATGATAAACTTGCTTAACTTCTGCTGATTGTATGCCGGCCAACACCGCCTCAATGTCAGCTTGTCAAAGCAGCCAGTTACTATAGTTAGACAACATAAAATCTAGTGGAATGATTGAGTGTGAATGAAATGTTATGAAGTTAATGAATCTTAAAATCTTAATTATGATTTTCTAATTTTATCTCCTCTCATGTGCTCACGTCTGCCTCAGTTTCTGCATTTTACTTCTTCAGTAACTTTATCCTGTCCTTTTTTCTGCTGCACCTTTCAGCTCTTTTTGAATTTGCATTATAAATAACAGATATTTAATTCATGGTCTTAAGCAGCATTTCATTAGAACGGGTGTTTGTTAGGTCCAGCTACTGCAGCGACATCACCCCTCTTTTTTATTTTGTCTTTTTTTTTTCCCACTTGGCTTCAAAGTCCTCAACCCCTTCCTCCCACCCTCCCCGTGTTTACTGCATCTCCAGAGCACCAAAACAAGTCGCCTGTCTTTTCTCTTTACCTCTAACTCCCCCTGTTTTTATTTTTCTTCTGGTAGACATGTTTTAATAAAGGAGGGTAAAAGTCAAAAGTGGCTTTTCTTCCCCGGCCTCCTTCTGGCTCCGTCCCTCGCATTCTCCCTCTCTCTCAGACGTATCCATTGAAAGCCTGTTTTCCTCTGCCCTTGCGCTGCTGCAGACGCCGACATATAAAGAGGAGGCTAATGCGCGGAGTTAGGGCCCTGATTAAATGAGTCTAGAGTGTAGGAGGCGAGCTAATGTTTAGCATTATCTGGCTGATTAAAGCATGGCAAACAAGTGATTGCTATGCAGCTCTGCTCCTCGCCGCTAACTCATACACAAGGCTGCTCTCTGTTCCCTCTCTCCACGTCTCCAGATCTCTCTCTTTAAATTCTCCATCTTTGCCCCCTCTCCACCCCTTTTGCCTGGCTAATTCTCCTAATGTCTCTTTTTTTTTTTTTTCTCTGCGTCACTCTGATATGCCTCGCTATCCCTTAGCTTCATTTCCATCCCTCCAACTTTGCTTGAGACTATTTCTCTTCTCGGGACGGGGTCCGGCCTCGTTATGAAGCTGAATGAGAATAAACAGGAATATGGATGGAGAGACGGATCTCTTTTCTCCTCTCTGTCTCTCTCTATATCTCCCCGTGATTCTCTATCTCCAAATGAAACTCCATCCCTCCCTTGCCCCCGTGTCCCCTCCAAGACGGTCCCTCAATTTCCCCAGCTCAGTTACCGTGCCGACAGCCCAAATTCAATTATCGCAGACTGTGTGATAATCCCAGGCCACTGATTGGCCGCTGCAGCCCTCCATTAAGGGAGCACAGCAGGGTTGGTTGGGCTGGGGGGGGGCTGGAGGAAGAACACAGGGAGGCACAGAGAAATGAGAGGAGAGAGGGTTAATTCACAGACATAGTAAATGTGGCAAAATGTGAAATATGACAGAGAAGGACGGAAACTGGGGGGGAGAAACTTGAGACACAGGTTAAAAGAATAAAACCAAACATGTGCCCCGCTCTTTTTCATCCCCGTAAAGCCCCTGGTATCCTTCAGGCTCAAGCTAAAACAAACAAGCATGCCCTTAAAAGCCCAGTCCATAATCCCTGTGTAATCACTCAGGCGGCCTCACCGCACATAAGCAAAACACGAGAATGAAGAGAGAGATATGTGTGTGTGTTTTGTGCTTTTTTTTTCATTTTTGTCTGAAGAGAGCTGGCTGGATTCCACATCAAAGCCCGAAAAGCTCGAACCAGTACATTATCCCGAAAAATGTAATTTGAACGTCGCGGGCAGTTTGTTTCCATCCGCGGCGCAGAAAATCAAAGCTGCATCGGATTGTTTGATGAGCGAGGACAAATTCATAAAGCGTATTCATGAAGCAATATCTCGTGTTGCGTCTCGAAGAAGATCTCAAGAATGAGGGAGATTATTTGAGGTGACTCTATGAAGCGGGACGGTGTCTGGCAGTGGCAGTCAAGTTGGCTCATTTTACACAAGAAGACACCGAACTATTAGGTGTTCATCAAAAATGTTTAAAAAATGTGAAAATGACACCTGTATGCTTTATATAGAGCGCATGTGGGCGGGTGAGTGGTGAGCAAGGTGGAGGAGCATTTTTATAAAACTGCAATTGGAAGGTTATTGGAAGTTAACACTGAATAAAAATGCATTAAAACAATAAAAAAGGTCATTCTGTTTCCTAGCACTTTGCAAAGTAAATGAAGTGGATGAAGTGGATATGTTTCAGCCAATCTCAAGTTGCACAATGATATTTTTTTTTATAAGCCACTCAGCAGCATATTGCCTATTGCACGTTGACCTTTTACCCAAAAACTAATTTATTAAAAAGTCATCTCTACCCAGCACAAAGAAAAGTTAACGTATTTCAACTCCTCTCTCGTGGGGCCATGATGAGTGAAGACATCGTTCAGGAGACAAATTGTCTTTTCAACTAGCGAGTTAATTGACAGCTAGTTTTGGTGACAATACCGAACATCTAGCCAATCCATCAATTGAATTCTAATCGACGTCCAATGTTTTTTCCCCCCATTCGATAGATTACAAAGATCATCCTCAGCACTGAGGCTGCTCCTGAACTCAGCCCACGCAGGTGTGTGTGTCGGTACGTTTACAGAGACGGTTTCGCAGCAGAAGAATTTAAATAACGCTCCTGTCGTACAGTCAGTGTGGCGTATTGCTGCGAGTAAAGCTGTGCGCGGTTCATTCTCTCATGTTCAATCACCCAGAAGACGGTAACAGCTAAACTGAGGCTTAAATATCCTTAGTCATGACTGAATCAGCCTCACACACACACACACACACACACACACACGCTAACTATAATTACGTTTATACATAAATACAGCTCTACTAAAACACAATTTTGCAAAACACACAACACACTTACATGCACAAATCTGCAGCACACATTCACTTGCTCTACTGATGTGTCTCTTACACACACACACACACACACACAGATAGATGGCTAAAATAGTGCAGTATGCAGCCTTGACCTGCAGTTGGAGGTGTTAATACTTTATAACTGAGCAGTGACATCATCAAGCTGAAGAGGGGAAAAGATCTCTGTCGTTTCCTCTCTGTGTCTTTTGATTTTGCAGGCTCTTGCAGTCTTCAGTTCAAATTGATTTTCTTCTTGCGTTTCTGTTGTTTTCAATATGTCCTGTTGTCCTTATATGTGTACAGTCGTGTGTGTGAGCATCCTGTGGGTGGCCCTGCTCACGGCGAATATTCCCTTTCAGTTTGGGGTTTGTGGGTCAGCGTGTTCAACTACAGAATAGTCTTTCGACTCCAGACCTCTCAGAAGTGCTGCCTCAGCTGAATGTTTACAACACGAGGCTGCAGGCTCTCATTGTGGCCGCCGTGCACGGCATTTACACTGCGCGCCTCACAAATGTGCAATGTTTCAGTCTCAAAAGCTCTGCGCGATATACATTAATGTAAACGCCACGCCTGCTGAGAGATGGCTATTGCTTAGAGGTTTAAGGGGGGGGGGGCTTGTGGGCCAAACGTTTCGGTCTGAATTTTGAAAGAGAAATACTGCTCACCCCCTTTAAATCATTTCTCGTTTTACTGTTCTTTTTCTCTGCTATCAAAGGATTAAAAAAATCCACTTTATCTCCTGCCATAGAGTTATTTTACACCGTGCTTTCCACGGTCCATTGCTGCCTTATGAAATTCTCTAAAGTAAATGGATTCTCGAGAAAAATCAGCCCCCAAAGCATGTCTTTTCAACAAAATGATACTTTAACAAGTCATGTCTGTATGTAATTTTCAGTTTACCCATGACCTGACACCCTTCACTATATATTTTGCTTTCCTTTACCACGGAGTGCCTGTTGACAGCTAGCCAACTGGCGATGAGTAAACTAGTACGTGTCAAAGGCACGGCGAAGGCGGCATTTATGCTGCAGATTGCCGCTTAAGGTTTTCAATCAATACGTTTTATGGACTGGTATCAGAACATAAGGCAAAAATGGCTATAGGTGATTTTTTTTAAACGGGATAGGACGAATGTATGAATGAAACGACGGGTCGTACCACACACTCGAAAATCCGCTGCCGAAGAAACAGAAAAACAAGCTAAATAAATAAAAGGGAGCTTACTGTATCGAACAAACAGCCTCTTAATTTATAGATATCGCAGACATATTCAGGTGCTTCGAAAAGCACCTTCAAAAATAAAAATCTCCCCTACTGTTTTCTGGTCCGGTCACTTTCTGAGGTGAAAATCGGTGGAACAGTTTTATCCTCACTCAGCACCGGTGTGAAAGGTGAGCGCCCATATAAGCTTTAAAAAACAAACAAACATGAAATTCCTCTGTCTTTGAAGAGGAGAAACAAATCAATTCCTCTTTTAGTTCTTGGCGCTGGCTCACCGTCCCCTTGCACTCGCCTCAGAATAAAAAATAAAAAAAGTGGAGAAAAAAAAAAACAAGGGGAGAAGTTACTGTGCATTACGAATTTTAACTATATGCAAACACTGAGTAATTTTAGTCTGTCTGCATACCAGACACCCTGAAACAAAGACTGTGTGCAAATAAAAGAAGGGGGATCTGCAGTTGTTTACATGTTCATCCATTATGGCCAAATATACCCTCTAATTACATTTGACAACCTGCCCTTTATCTTAATCTAATTGTCATTTTGCATCCAAAGTAATAAAGGCCTGCTGAATGCCATAATGAAAATGTTTATTATCATCTACTGTTTCCCATTGAATTAAAGCCCCTGCTGTCCCTCTGGCAAATGAGCACTAAATCAAGGCTTTTCAAACCTCTGCCACCAACGTTTGAAATATGTACAGAGGCAGGAAAGGTTGGAGAGAGAGAGGGGGGAAGACATGCAGCGGGGGGATCCCGGCTGGGAATCGAACCGGGGTCTGCTGCTGCTCATACAAGGGCGCACACACTCTACTACTGAGCCACCTGTGCACCCTGCTTTGAGCCTTTAAAAACTGACATCAAACATTGCTGCTGTATTTTTCGTCCCTGAAATGTGTGAGCGAGCTGCAGCTAAGGCTCTGTAAGACGCAGACTCAGGGGGATGCAGCTCAAGTGGTCCTGGGTTCAATCCAGAGCATCTCCACGTCTTCCTTCGTACTGCGACTGTGGAAAGTTCAGACTTATCTTAAAATATTATATAATTTATTGTTCATTGATTTGTTATACTGTTAGTAGTAAACTAGTCACAACCATAAGTGGGGTTTGTTCCCCCTTTTCAAAACTATGTGAAGCCAATTAGTTCAATATGCATACAAAACTTCTGAGTAGCTGCTGGGTCCAGCTTTAGATTACAGGAAATAGCTAAAAACTACCTGGAGGAGGGACAAGCTAAGTCTTCTCATTTCTACCCACTTCAGTTTTAACAGGTCCTACAGTTTAAATGATAAAATATGGTGTAAACAATGACACAGAGAAGTGTTTTTAGATCTGATTCATCCATCGTTGAGATTAGGTTGGGCTCAGGCACAAAAAACAACTTGGCCAGGTTTGAAAGAGATCATGGTTGGAGCTCAAATAAGTACTTCATTGAAAGAGGAAACAAACAGCAGTCTACCATTTAAAGTTCACCCATCAATCCGATCCAACCTCCTCCATACGTGAACTAACCACCATTGTTACTACGGCCACTAGAGGGCTTTGTCACTCGATCATAAACAGACGTCATTTGGGGGCCTGATGCTATTGTACCAAGGTGTCATGTTTTCTAATTATACAGATTATGCAGATTATCATACATATTATACGTCATTTAAATGCATTAATGTAAAGTGTAGGTACTAAAAATTGTTTGGATGTACTTTTAACAAAACAATACACTGTTTGTTCCTGCTACCAGTTTATGTGTTAAGCTAACCAAAATATAAAAAGTCTTCTGAGAAAGATTTAAAATTTAACCCAAGGGGCAAAGCACATTTTAAAGTTCCCGCCTGCAGCACAGGCGGCAGAGTTTAAACACGTGTTGTGACTTGATTGATACTGTAACAGACTCTGGTGCATAATCAGCAACTCATTTGCATTTCACCCCCCATTTTCTGTCCCTGGGAGCATTGTCTGAACCTGTCAAAAGAGGAGCCTATTTGCTGTTAACTGTGGTGAACACCGTCTTCTGGCAGCGGCGACACTACAGACTCATTTGGATCTGCTCCTTTGCAGAAAACGAAACGATGGTGTTGTGTGTTGTTCATTTAAATGTAAAGTCTCTTAAACTTTGCATCAGCCAGTTGTTCAGGATTCAGAAATGAAAGCTTGTTTCATTCAAATATCTTTGTGTTTAACACCAACAACAGCTCATGTAATCTCCTCAGGGCGTGAGATAGAATAATTATCCTACAGTGTTTTCATATGACAGCATTAAAGAGGCATAAACACAATAATCCACGTGTCACGTTAAAGCTTAACATGTCTCCGCCAAGTTAGGTTGTGACTAAGAAGCTGCAGCTGATGTCTCAAATAAATACATACATGAATAAAAAAAGCATCTTTACTCAATATTTCTACAAGACATAGATGGAGAGTCATAAAACATCTGTTTCACCTGACTGAAAGGATGATGGGATTCTCATTTTCCTACACTCAAAAAAAGGAATCATGGCATCATTATTACGTATTTGCATCTATTTGATTTTATTTAAATAATCACATTTTCAAAATATATTTATTCAAATTTCTTAAAATCAACATAAATCTCATTATAAAAGTAATTTAATTTAATCACTTAAAATGTATGAAAATTGTTTAAATAATTGTGACCTCGGGAGAGAGTGAGAATCAATCAGTTAAAATCTGAGTTTGGTTTACATCACTCTGCAGGAAATAGAAGCACTCACAAGCGGAAATGATGTCGGAGTTCTCTCTGGCCTCTCACCTGTGAATGGTAAATCACATCTCCTCTCATCCTAAATAATCTGCCAGTTGTCAGTGTGTATACATGTTTTATTAGTGCAGTTAATATCATATCGTACTAATATGAAGATATTGACTATTAAATCCAATACAGCCATCACTGAAAACATCTTCGTGAGTCTGCTAGTCAGCATGTGGTAAAATTATCAGCCAACTTTTGCCAAGTAGTTATTTTTTCATTAGTCAAAATTCCATGTATTAACTAATTAAAACGAGTTAGTAATTAAAAATAGGTGACAGACTTTTGCCGATAACCTGATAACCTCAGCATGTGACCAGTTAGCTAACTAGCCCTGTATAATAACAGCTGCGTGTGACACACCTGTAGCCACAGGTGGCCTTCAGCCGGCTAACACCGCCCGCTTCATGCGCCAGAGCCTTTACATGATTCGCTATCGCATGTCATAATGTGAGTAATGTGGTAAGCCAGTGAGAGACACACCTGGCTATGTGATTTCATAAGTAAAAGAACGTCACACAGTTAAAGAATAAGATGTTAAATGCTTTTTGTTTCTAACTAGAACCATTTGTCTTTTTCAGATACTGAATTCTTTGGAGCATCCTCTCACATCCGACTGTATGCCTGGGGAAACCTCTCAGATCTTGTAAGTATATAGGCTACAAAGACACTGATTTATAACACACTAACTGACTACACTAATTTTTAATTTCAGATGAATCAATAAACCTTCTGAAAATAAGAAATGGCGCACTAAAATAATGTAATGTAATAGATCTTGTTTTTCTGTTGAGAATGAAGACCTAAACATCAAGCGTGACTGTATCCTGAGAAGCCTGAGTGTCTACCTCAATGGAGACATCGAGACAGCTGTCAAAGAATATGTGGTAAGTGTACCTCAACCTTACTCTTTAACATTATATATATATATATATATATATATATATATATATATATATATATATATATATATATATATATATATATATAAATATGTGTATAAGGATATCTCTTTAATTGTCTTGATAATTGTTATGTTCATCGTCTCATAGGCATCACAGTCCGGCTTAGTTAGTCCAGCTAACTATGCAGTCATCAGTGTGGAGTGTGTTTGATCTTACAAGCCAAATGAGACTTGTTCTTACTTGTTAAAAGCCAAATGAGAAACTTGTCTGCTGTAAGTGAATGTATAAAACAGTTGGCAGTACAAAGTATGGAAATTATCAATCAGAATAATGAAACACTGAAAACACTGTGATCTCAGATTTGGTAAAGATAGGGAACTAATGCATTATTCCTGACAAATTTAAACAGCAACACCTACGTAACACCTAACAATGAAATTCTCCAAAATGAATGAAGTGGATCTGGACCAGCAAACAACAAAATGTCTGGTAATAACTTTTAAATACATTGGGTTTAATCATAAAAAGTACATACATTTGATGGATTTTAAGTGAATTGGGTTTATTGCATAAACCTGGGAATTATGAATTTCATACAAATAAGCTTTCATAAATATTGAATACATTAACCCTGGTTCTTATGAATTTCAAACATATTTGATTTATTAATAATAAATATATTAACCTGGTTATGTGTGTTTAAACACATTGGATTTATTAATACTGTTAACATAAATCTTATTCTTACTTGGTTCATTTATGTTTGAATGACAGATATACATCACATCAAGTTTATTAGTTTGTTTATGTTAAAACTATGTAATCTAAATTTTATATGCAATTAAAATAGATCAATCTTAGATATTAGACCTAAATATTTCTTTGAGTGTAGAAGTTTTTTTTTCTTCTCTTCCTGCTGTTTTATCATTGGCCAGCAGATATTTTTTAAACGGGACTCCTGCTCATCCAATGGACTCTCAGGAGGAAGGGTCTTCCTCAGCCTCCCCCACCACCCTTCTCCTCCTCTCCTCTCCTCTCCTCTCTCATTGGCCGCCTGTCAGACTCCAAATGTGCCTTGGCAGCGGTTGGACACCGCTCTCAGCCAATGAGAAAAGAGCAACTGTTGCATTCATTCCCCCCACCTCCTCCTCCTCCTCCTCCTGCAGGGCTCCTCCTGCTGCAGCCTCTCAGTCTGGATCTGGATCTGGATCTTGAACGGTGCACAGTGGCACCCAATAAATGCATGTGGACATAATGACACCTTCTGCATTAGGGTGTGCACAACACACCTCTTTATAATGACACACACGATCAGGAAGATGCATTTCAACAAATGAGGTTTCAGCCCTGTAATATCATGTAGCTGCATCTGTAGGTTGTGAAAATAATTTAAAAAAAAGTGCATGCTCTAAAATGTTACTGGTCTGAAGGATTTTATAAGTCCTCTTTTTATCATCATTATTATTATTATTATTATTATTACTTTTACTCCCACAGTCCCTCTAAATAGCATCCTAATAAGAGAAATGTGATAGGATTACTAAAAGCAAGCTGCAAATATGCGGAAAGAGGAGAAGAGAAAAAGTGAGAGAGAGAGAGAGGTTACTCTAGTTTCCAACGCCCTCCATCGGCAGCGACGTCTCTCTCTCTCTCTCTCTCTCTCTCCCTCTCTCTCGTTGCTGTTGTGCGCTCGCTCAGCCTCTCTCACTCCTCCGCTTCCGAGGCTCTTGGAGGAGGAGGACGGATCAAGCCGCCGCCGCCGTCTGCATCTGAACGGATTTGATACCAGAAAGGAAGGAGGGATGCTACAGTGATTTCTCCTCTTCTTCTTCTTTATTATTATTTTATATATATATATCTATATTTCCTCTCCACCTCCTTTACTCCTCCTCACCACCACCATCACCACCATCACTCCTCTTCATCACTTCAACCTCGGAACCTTATCAAGACAGCTCTGCCTATCAATTTTTTTACCTACTCATCTTTGAAACCAGCTTGAGTGTTTTTTTTTTCTTCTGCCTTTGCGCTCCAGCGGATAAAAAAAAGAGAGAGAACATTTTGGCTCTGGAGGAGTTATTTATTTTTTTCTCATCCATCATCTCTTGTCAAGGCGCACAGAAACAGAAAAAAAAGAAACTGGGGGTTTCAATCAGTGGATGTGCTGGACATCTGAATACTAGTTGAGAAAAGGAAGGGAAGGCTTGTATGTTTTTTTTTTTTTTTTGGAGATTTTTTCCTTGGAGAGACGAGGTTGCGCACGGAGTCTCTCACTTCCAAGGTAAGGAGTTTAAAGGACTGAGGCTTGGCTCCCTCAACACAGTCCCATTCATCTCCTTTCTTTCTCTTTCTCTCTCCTCACATATTTTACCGTCTCTCCCTCTCTTTCTCTCTCTCTCCTGCGGATCCTTTTAACGGGCGTAAAAACAGGCGAGGGGGCGCGGAGGGAGACGTGTCTGTCCCCGGGATGCTGGAGGGGGGCGACTCTGGAGGAATCCAAACGCGGGGTTGTCGCACAGTATAGTGCATTTAAAGAAATAAAAAAGAAGGTCACAGTGCCCGGACTTGTGTTGTGTTTGAGCAGAAATAAAACAGGATTGAGCTCCGGACCTCCCCTCCCTCTGCTCCCCACCTCCCCACCTCCCCTCTCCCCGGAGCCGTTGCGCATTAGAGACGGCACCGACTCATGAGGATTTGGGTGTATTTGTTGTGTTTGCTGGCTGTAACAGTGCGGACTTTCTTCCCCGCCGGCTGACGGTTGGATTTGTGCGGGGTTCCCCCCCCCACACACACACACATAGAAAAACGCACTTCATTTCTCAGCGCGGTTTGTGTCGATGTGCGTATTTGCGCTCCTTTTTTGGTGAGTGTGTGTGGATTTCTGTGCGCGTCCGTCAATGTGCGTGTGTGTGTGTGTGTGTGTGTGTGTGTCTGGCCACGTATAGAGGCTAATCTCGGAGAAAGCTCTGTGTGTGTGTGTGTGTGTGTGTGTGTGTGTGTGTCTCGGTGCCTCCGCGTAACGGCGACGCACAACTTTTCTTTTTTTCTCCTCTTTGGATCACCGTCAGCGCGCTTCATGTGCGTTTTCACGGTCAGATCACATCATTCATTAGAGAAAGGAAAAGATTTAAGGTTACTTTCTGGAGTGACATCGTATTTTTATTTAAATATTTCATTTGGCACACAGACCCGTTTCTCTTATCAGGCATTCAAACACACTTCCAATCATCCCTTCAGTTTAAAAAAAGTGCATTTCTACACTTTAAACCATCAACCACACTTGCCATTTTCACCTCTTTTTATCTATTTTCTAGAATTAAGATGTGAGCCCTTGAAGACTCCGCACGGTTTCATATTCATCTGAGCTGCGTCCTTGCCGTCCTTTTTCTGTGAAACTGCATAAAAAATAAAAAAACTACACACAGATCAGTGCCCACAGGCTCATTCAAGGCTCATCCTGCACTCAATTAGGTCCGTGCTTATCGCCCCTGTAGGGCCACATGAGATCATTTCTTTCTTTTTAATTGTTGCACAGACATCTTTTTGGTGTCTGCTGCTGAAAAAGAAAAGAAAAAAATGGTGTCCTTGCTGTGTGCCGGTCTGATGTGAATGATTATGGAGGGATGGAGCTGCTGGATGAGCTGCTGCTGAGTCGTTTTCAAGTATAAGTGAGTTATCGGTGTATAATTTGGGCAGCTGCTGCAATTCCGCTGCGTTTTCAATGGGGGAGAGAGAGAGAGATGGAGAGGGAGAGAGAGAGAGAGAGAGGGAGGCCTTGACTGTAGGGCTGTACAGTCTTTGGTATTCATGGCACAGCTCAAGATTGCTGCTCTCAAGCAAGCAATAATCTCTCTCTCCCTCTCCCTCTCCCTCTGTCCTTCTGTCTCCCACACTGTTGCGCTATTAAATGTCTCCCCTCTCTCCCCCTAAACCTCCCTCCACCTCCCATTTTTTTGCATTTCATCATCCCTGCTTCTTCTTCTTCTTCTTCTTCTTCCTCTCCTTCTCCCTCTCCATCTCTCCTCACCCCACACGGACGGTGCTCTTCAGTCTTGTGGGAGCCACTGAGAAAATCATTTGCTGTTGTTGGATGTTATTCGACAGGGGTGGTTGTGGTGGTGGTGGTGGGGTCTTACCAGCCAGGGGAGCAGGTTTTGCAGTGCAAGAAGAAAAAAAAAACAAAAGTCTGCAGTCACCAACAGAGAGGCCGACTGGTGGGGACAGATCATTTGAAAGGTTGTTAGAAAAAAAGGAGTTTGTAGCTTGTTGAGCTGTTTTTTTGCCCCCCCATAGTTTCCAGTGTTGTTGTGGTTTTCCCTCTGCATTTCCTTATTATATGGTTAACTCTTCAGACAGCATCCTCACTGTTTATTTACAGCCCCTGCATCCTGCTAATTAGCCCTACAGACCAGCCAGCATCACAAGGAGACGAACAAAAAAAAAATTTTAAAAATCCCCCTTTTTTTGGGTTCCCTTGAGTTTACATCGTGGTCCTGTGGCAACTTCAAAAGACATGTCACGAGGAAAGAATGTCCCTAATTTTTCTTCTTGTATTCTGCATTTTAACATCAGAGCCTTCTCACTTTGCGTCCACAAGAAAAATAGTGCCACAGCATCGCCCCGCTTGTGCTTTTGGATGTTTGCTCAATTCGCTAATTAACTTTTCTACTCGCAGTGTTTCAGCCGCGTTGTAATTTCAGCTTGGACAGAGGAGAGGAGGAGATGGAGAGGTGAGAAAGAGGAGCCAAAGGGGGTGATGCAAGGAGGAGGAGGAGGAGGAGGGACGACAGGGCAGGCAGATTGGAGGAGCATGACTCCTATCAGAATATGAGGGGGAGGCGTGGTGGGTGGGGGGGGGAAGAGGAGAAGAGGGCAGCGTGACTTCTATTAGAGGTGCGTTTCATCTCAGTCTTTTATGAGACCAACTGCTGTCTGAGCTGAAATGAGACCCGCAGACAGAAAAACGTCCTCGTCCTCACTCACTTAACTTACTTACAGCTCTCCCTCAGAAAAAAAAGTGTGGTTTCATGTCTGGGAAAGCGATTGTATACTTTTAAAAAGCAGGACAGAAACACAGGATGCCCCCCAACCCCTCCCTCCCTCCTTCTCCCTTGTACCATCTCAGTGCTATTTAGGGGCGAGCGGCATACAGAAACCTGGCTTGGATGACAGATGAAAGCGGGGTGGGTGAGGTATCAGATATTTCCACTGATGTTCAGCCAAAGAAATCGCGCGGAAACGTCGTCAGGTTCGTCGGAGCCGTTTCAGGACCTGGCAGAGGGAGACGTCCTGAGTTTGAGGAAATATAATTAAACTGCGAACAACGTTTGAAGAGACAATGAGACGTTGTTGAGCTGCAGACTCTAAACAAGATTACAGATTACATTGCATTTAAAGGGGGGTTTCTTATGAGTGTACAATAGGCACCTAATGGCATAGAGTCACCTGCTGTGTTCATAAAAGATCAGGTGACTCTGACTTGAGTGCTTATCCGCTTCAGACATCTGCATTTCATATTTTTAGCAAAGAAACTTACTGAAATCTTGGACTTTGCAGACAAAACGAACAAAAAAGGCATGTCACGATGGTCACGGTTTACAGAAACCACTCAAAGGACGCGTGTTTGTCGTGGTTTTCACTCGTGAGTCTGACCTTAAAGTTGATTTTTCCACATTCTTGAAATGTGCCGGATTGAATGTTAAAGAAATCAGAAAAAAAGGAGGAAAAAAAGCTCGCCTACTACTGGAATGAGTTTAAAAGCAACTGACTCCAAACGCTGCTGACGTTGCTCACCAGGGAGGCAGCGAGATAGAGGGATTAATTTATTACACTGTAATCGTTATATTTATATTTAATTAGACGCCAGCTGCTCGTTCCTCATAAGTCGCAGCATTGTAAACTAGTTTCTTTGAAACTGTGAACGAGGTCGGGAGAAAAGAGGCGGTTTGGAGATGAGAGGGAATACGAGTAGAGGGGATTCAAAAGGACGACAGAAGAGAGACGGAGATGGAGATGGAGAGGAGGGGAGTGAATGAGAGAGGTGCCGGACCTTTTCTGGATGACGACAGAGGGAGCTGTTGGGCTTTGCTGCAGCAGCGACGGCTCGGCTCTGCTCTCTCTCTCTCTCTTTTTTTCTACTTCTTCTTCTTCTCTGCTCTCTTTCTTTCTAATTCTTTCAAAATCTCTCTCTGTGTGTTTGTCCTTCTCTCTCTCTCTGGTCTCTCTCCCGCCAGTCAGAGAGATGGAGAGGTAGTTAGGCTCCCCGGGGATGCAGGATTCAATCTGCACGCCCCAAACACACACACACACACACACACACACACACAGTCTGTCTGGATAAGCATGTCCACTGTGACTGGCTTCTGTTACCTTCAGATTCACATTACCTCCCGTAGAGAGAGAAAGAGAGAGAGAGAGAGAGAGAGGGAGGGGGGAACAGCTTGGTTGAAGGGTGGGTGGGGGTTGGCGTGAGTTGATTCCTCCCTTTTTTCCTCGGCACTACTTTGTTTTCCTTTCCCCCAAGTCCCCAGGTCCAGGGGTTCGATAAAACGCAGAGTCACTGTGACTGACAGCTGGTTAAACTTCCCTCTCTTCGACTTTTTTTTCCTCTTCCCCCCCGTCTCATCGAGACAACACAACAGGAGGCCAGGTAGATGTTACGGAGATGTATAATTTCCTGCGGTGGCGTGATGGGATTATAACTCTAATCTCCGGGCTCAACCAGATTAAATGACGGCGTCTGTAATTAGTGTTTCTGACCTTTAATCCCTTTACTTGACCTCAAAAGTAAAAAGAGAAAAAAAGACAGTGGCTGATTTGTCTGCGTTAAACGAGCGGTGAGGCGGGGGGAGGCGGGAGATTTCCTGACTATTGGTGCACGTGGTTCACTGTTGTTGACACCGTTTCCTCGTTTCCTTGGTCTTTAAGCATTAATTCTGTATGCTGTTTTTTTTTCCTTCTTCTTCTTCTTCTGCTCATGTGGTTTTACATCCTCCAGTACTCTACCTTCTGTTCACGTGAAAGTTTGTGAACAGAAGAAGCCAAATTAGCCAAAAGTTCAACACATGACCAACAAGATTTGAAGAAAGAGATGCAGTTGGTTCATCATTTCAACTTTTTGCCTGATTGCCGCCATGTTTTGCCCTCAGATGACATTTTAAGTTCGTCTTTAGTCCACAAACATCATCTTTGATTGTTTAACACTTTATCTTTCAATCAAAAACTAAAGGTGAAGCGTGCTCTTTCAACGTCTTTCCAACAAAATGAACTGTTATGTGTCTGTGTTTTCTGTTTTCGAGGGTGTTTCCCTTCCTTCAAACTAATGCACGCTGGGATTTAATCACATCCCTGTAACCCTGAAAAAAGGACAAAGAAAAGGAATAAATTAAACATCAAGCTAAAGTCAGTAAGCTGGTAAGTGCAGTTTCATTTTTTTTTTTTTGGGGGGGGGGGCACAGAAGAAAGAAAGAAAGCAGCAATGGCGGAATCCATGAATGTGTCCCATCCTCACGTTATTCGACGAGGAAAGTCACATTGAAGTCATTTAAAGTAGAGTGTAGAGAGAGCGGCGCCGCAGATAATGACAGAAAAACAACAAGGACACCACTTAGAGCAATTAAAAGGACAGAAGCACTCACTGGCATCAATTAAATGTCAACTTTTAAAAACTGATTTGCTTTTTTATCACCTCTCAGACTGGGAGCGCCGTGCCGGAAGCTGCAGCCGAAATATGTTTCAGTATTAAAGTGTGGGCCACTTTTCAGTCATCGTGACCTTTCCCTCCCACGCGTGAGGGAAAGAGCGGAGCCGGCCGCGTGGATTATTTACCGCCGGATGACGGGAGCCGCCGTGTAATTGCGATTGATGTTAATTTGGGATTAATGAGCGATTTCATCGATCGCGCTATTGATGATCAGAATACAGTGTTGACATATCGATCGGGTTAGAATGAGAATTGATTACTCCAGATAGAGAGTGGTATTGATCATGGCTGTCGCTTCCATGAATGCTTGCATGTGAATTCGAATGGTGCAGGTGCTGAGTGTGTATGTAGTGTAGATATATATGTGTGTGTGTGTGACTGTGTTAGTGTGTGTTAGAGGGAGCATATCTGTGTAATCCGGTGTAATTTGTTTTCTGTGACAGTCGTTAGGTGCAGTCAGGTGGTTTGCGGTCTCATGACACCGGTCACAAGAAAAGCAAGGTTGTTTTTTTTTTTTTCTAACGGCCAATTTTAACTGCATTTTTTCTCTCTTTTTTTGCTTTGGTTGACAGTATTCAGCAGGGAGAGACGCTGAAAAACAGCGAAGGAGAGAGAGAGAAGGGATGTGGGATGAAGGTCGATCACAAAGTTCATCTCGCATACGAATTTCAGGAGTGGTTTCTTTGCATTCTTGCCATAAGTTTGGCATAAAACTGCTCCAGATCGGGGTCAGTGGATTTTCGGTGGCTTGTTTTAACACGTATTAATAATTCACAGCTGAAAGACTTCAGGTTTGACAGATTTTTGTGTGAAGTACAGTCGAGTCAGTGAGAAAGAAAGGAAGAAGGAAGGGGAGGATAGTTTCTGTGTGCGGGTCAAGGAGAGATTTAATGAGTCGTTTGCTTCTCATTATTCAGAATAATAATTAACAGCGTGTGTGTGTGTGTGTGTGTGTGTGTGTTCAGTCTCTCTTCGGAGCCACCAGTGAAGCGGTCATTCATAGCTGTCTCACCTCTCTGTCTACTGTCTGTCTTCTCTCATCCTCTTCATCATTTTTCTGTAACCAGAGATTATTCTATTGTTTAAGAAGCTCCTGGATACCTCTTAGGTATGAGTAAAATAATATAGTTTATAAAATGCATGAAAAAGCAAAATAACAGAACCCAAAGTTAAAAAATAACACACACAATTCGAATTAAACTTTTGGGTAAATTTTTCTCTCTCTGTCACCTTCACCCTTCTATCTCTCCCACTATCATTTCTCTCCACAAAGCTTGCCAGTGTGTGAATCACACACACTCGCTCACACACTCACACAGGTCTGAGTGTGTATTTGCAGACGGTGTGTCGCTGATTACCATAATTAACATGGTTATGTTAATTGTAGGGAGTTAATTTTGCTGATGGAACACATTTGTAAAGGTGAACTCTATGGACAGACGGCTATTGCCTTGAGGTACAGTGTGTGTCTGTGTGTGTGTGTGTGAGAAGTGTGTACATGAATGCATTCATGCCGTGTATGTGTGTCCTGCTCATGTTAGCGGCTAACAGACTGACTCCAAACAGGTGTGCATCATCTGAAAACACAATTTGTTTTGCACTGCTGACAGACACACACGGTAATGTTGAAACCAGAAGCTGAGCAACATGAGGCAGAAAAAGAACACACACACACACACACACACACACACACATATAGCCTGAGTGGTCGAAACAGCCAAAACAGCAAATGCTGCATAGAGCTTATCTGATTATGAGCAGGGTTAGATAGAGGACTCTGCATGGTCGGGGTGGATGAAGAGACAAGCAGATAAACAGACTGATAGATAGTTTAACTTTAAAAAAACTGGAGTCCTGGTGCCTCACCGGTTTAAAAAAACAAAAACAAACATGTAACTGTGACCCCGTCTGGCCAAGAACATTTGTCACACGCCCCTCCCTGCACATTTTTTCCTTTGTTTTTGCCACAGTTTGGACTAACAAGAGAGTGACAAATTAAACTGAATGACAGAGTGCACAAACAGGACAGAAATAGCAGCGTAATGAACATCTCTAACATACAGCCTAAAGGCACGACGTACAACAAATTATTATGACATGTGGTGTCCGATGTCATGGTAATAGGAGGCTGTGGCACCGATTTATAAAGACGTTTCTCACTGGATATAAGTGGCCTAATGTCTCCGCTTTTTTTCCTCACTAACTACATTATTTATGAAGTGATCTTTGGCATCTTTAGCTTTCCACTGTGCTTCATTGTTCATAAAGAAAAGGCCCTCAGTGTTTGCTGCAGCACCATCCAAGCAGATGGACGACTTATGGCTGTAACATTTGGACCGATTTACTGCTAAAAATCATTTTGCAGGTTGTATTATTTTGAGAAATGGCACAAAAATAGAGTCATGGCAACCAATTTTTCAAGCAAGAGAAGGGCTGTTTGTCCTGCCCGCTGCTGTACGGGCTGCCGGTTGAGGCGGTCTGACTGAGAGTAGTAGAAGCGGCTCGCGTCGTGCTATGGGAGGAGTGGGTGTTTGATAATGGGATTTTATCCATGACTTACCTGTGTTTAAAGCAAGTGAAAGTCATTAGACACAGGCAATCAGAGGGCCTGCGTTTGTCGCGTTTGGACAGCTCAGAGCAGAAAGGGAGTGAAAAAATGTGCACGGCTTTGACAAATGCAGTCCATCTTACTTCACGTATCCGTATTTCTTGGATAAATATGAGGCTCCTCAGTCACACATATTTTAACGTTTCAAAGTGTGTATGTGCATTTCTAACATTAACCATTCAGCATGGCTGGCAAGGCCTGCTCTTGATGTCAAAGTAATGCTTTGATCACACTGGGACTTATCTAGTAGTTCTCATCCTCTCCTGTCTCTTGCTCTCTCGTCCTCTTCCTCCCCCCCTCCTCTTTCTCCTTCTTTCATCCCTCCCCTCATCCCTCCTCCCCTCCTCTTCCCTCCCCATTTTCTTTCGCACGCCTCACCCCTCTCCGCCGTCTCCCTGTCGCCTCTGTGTTTATCCCGCCGCGGATGAACAGAACGCACCTGAAGAGGTCCAAAAATAAACCTGCCGATGACACATAAATTATTAAATAACTGATTTCACCGAGTTTTATTGATTAATATACAACACAACGGGGCTGCTCTCTCTCTCTATTATCACTTAATATAATGTTTGCTAAATTAAGCATCAGAAAGGAACGTTGGCGTCTTATTTTTTTTTCTCCTCACACAAGAAGCAAGTTTAACTAATGAGCCACTCAAAAAAAAAAAAAAAACTCTGAACCGCTCGTGTGAGTCCTTATTGATTCAGCTCTGCGGATGTGAAGGTGTGCTCTGAAAGATAATAGCGTTTCTGTAACAAAAGTTCACACGTTACAGGCTCTGATGCGATGGCGTGGAGGCGAAATGATGCCTCGAGCCATGCGCACGTCCACAGAGAGGGAAATGGAGATAAGGGTGCACTGTGACACACACATAATTCACCCACAAAAGGCCTGTTTTCTTTTCTACGAGACGGAGCATTACTGCAAGGTTGACCTCTTTACCATAGTAACCTCTTCCCATATGCTTCCTGCTGTCACTTTCTGCGCATATGTCTCCTTATTTTTCCACCGTCCTTCCTCACTCTCACCAGCCTCTCTCTTTTGCATCTTTCCTCTCTTTCTTTGTCCCTCTGATTCTTTTTCCTTCCTCTCCCTCTGTCTCTAGCCGTGCTTCATCGACCGTGACACTTATAATGGTGTAATATGATTGAATATGACTGCTGCTTCTTCATCGGACAGTATTAATTTCGCTTTTTTTCCGTGCGAACGGCTCGACTCCAGTACATTTCTCTGCCCGCTCCGTGCCTTAATCCCTGACCGTGACTCAGAGACTTATAGAGCGGCACTTAAAGCAACCTCTTTTTCATTTTGTCATCTGTCCTAGAAGTTGTTGGTATATCTGCACGCTCTCCTCGCTCATCTTTTATCAGTGCCTCTTCTTCTAAATAGTCTCCATTTCTCATTCTCTGTCATTTCAGATACAGTTGCAGCTGTGACTGCACTGACCTTTTCAGTGAAAGGAGACGCAGTGAACTACAGATATAGCCTCCTCCAGGATCGGCTAATTGTTTTTTTGCTATGTTTTTTTGCCCTTGCTATATATAGGGGGAGCTGAAGGGGCCGATACAAGGCCGATCCAGTCAGCAACACGTTTCTTTCCATTGCCGTTAGTCCATGTTTAAAATATGATGAACAACTGGAACTCAAAAGGAAAGATTTTGAAAACACAGCTAGACCTTGAGAGTGTGAGAGAGTGTTGGATTGGAGCATTTTCATTAATACTAACAAAGCCATGCCCATTATATTCATTAGATGTCAGATGTTTATCATGCTGTATATGGAAATGTTTTATGGACCATACAGTGGCAGTGGCTGGCTGGCATTGCAGTTCATGTGAAATATATACAGATAATCCAGTTGGAGTCCACTTGGTTTTTTTTTTTAATCCAGAAAAGAAGCAGTTGCTTTGAGCCATTTTCATACATTGTATGTGTTTTCAGTGTTTATGTGGGGTGACATCAAATTTGTCGCAGCCATGTTTATTTTCATTGTGATGTTATGAAAGCAAGTGCCATCAACGCTGTTTATACTCTGCTGGCAAGGTTGAACAAACGAGGTCACAGTGTGTGTGTGTGTGTGTGTGTACACGTCACTCCAATGCGTCTGTGCGCATGGGTGTTTTCACATGCCACACTACTGCTAAAGCTGACCACGCAAGGTCAGTGTGTAGTCTGTTGCAGCCATGCGCACATGCCCGCGCACCTGAGCGTCACCGGAACAACAAATACAAGTTGTTCCAGGCAATCTGTCTGCATGTGTCCGTCTCACCTAAAGGTGAAGTGCACAAGGTCACCCCTGTGTGTGTGTGTGTGTGTGTGTGTGTGTGTGCGTGTGTGTGTGAGACTGTGTGTGTGTGGAAATGTAAGCTTGCATCTTGCCTTGTGCTCTTATCTTTATGAGAACCAGGTGTCCCCACAACTGCAGAAAGACCTGGAATTTCTTGCAAAGAGCAGACAAGATTCGAGTTAGATGGAGCATTAAGTTAAGTCTGGGTTTAGCGGTGAAAGGATACCGTATGGATTAGATGTTTGGGAAGTGGATATAGTCTGTGGACAGACATTTGTAATAGTGCGTGCGTGCGTGTGTGTGTGTGCACGCGTGAGGTGGCAGGCATACAAAGGTAAATACATCACAGCTTGTCTAGACAGCTGTTTTGACCTTTTTATGAGAAAATAGTCCCGATGTTTTATTCACCAAGCATGCTAATATTTTATTCAACAAGGCAATGCACCAATCTTTAAGAGCAGTTTAGAGCAATAAGAGCTGCGTGTCACCAGATTTCACTCTTAAGATGAAAAGAAATATATCAAAGAAAATATCTCGCTGTGACATTTGGAGGCGAGAGGAAGAAAAAAAAAAACGCCTCATTTATAGAGGATTTCCATTTTCTATTTATCCTTCAGACACAGTATTTGCCTGATGGGTTTATTTGGAGCAACTTATGCTGTGCTGGGAGAAACAGGTTTGGTTACTTAAGGACATTTCCTGAAAGAATCTCAACTGCAAGTTTTCTCAGAGGAGGTTTGGGGTCCTCAAGGGGACAATTGAGCTCTGAGTAACATGAAGAATACATTATTTTTACGCCGTTTCTCCAGAAATGCGTGTTTTAATGCTGAGTCTTGGCGCTGACGCAAATATTTGCTCAATCAAATCCAAAAAAAGGAGGCTAATAGTTTTTCCAGATGCAGACAAACATGCATGAGTTTAGCAAAAGGACTTACTTTTGCAGCTTTGTTGAGATATGCAATTCATATGTGGCTCTTTGGTGAGGCGGGGGCGGGGGGGAGGAAGTTTGAGAACCGACAGCGCAGGCATATTGAGGTATGTGATTGCAGCTCAGGACAACAAAGGGCTCTCTGTGTCAACCTGGAGGAAGAAGGGAGGGGATTTGGCCTCAACAACCATGTGGGGCAGGAAGAGGAGGGGGTTATTATCAAGTATCCAGCATGTCATGCGTTGGTTTGGAGCGCGATGATGGGAGCGAGGGGGGGGAAGAAAATGAAGAGAATCGAGGGAGAGGGTGGGGGATCGCTTTGCAGGGGAGGATGTTTTGGCACAATGACCCTTGTGTCCTCCAGTCTGTCATTGAGTCGAGTGTTTGTCGGTGGTTTTGCGGGTGAGGGGTGGGAGAGGGCGATTTAGAGGGGTAATTAGGGTCATTACACATGCATGGGAGGTGTAATGGTCCGCAACATCGCTGATCAATTCCTCCCGTCTTACCTCTGTGCTCATCCCCCTGTTAATCCATTAACTCAGCAAAACTCATTCATCTTCACAGTGTTTACTGCAAAATAAGCGATTAACCATTTGGAGAAAAAAAGAGGGATGGATGCTTCTACTTTATACAGCGATTGTGTCAAAGGTTGCCAAGACATCTGCTTAAAAATTGTGTATAGTCAAGCCACAACCTGCAAGTACAAATGTCACATACAGATCAATATCATGTTGAAACGAAGCCCTCAAAGCATTTACTTGGTGAAGTGTTGTATTTGGTTGATCAGTGACAGGATCAAAAGGTCAAATCAATCGAGAATCCAACCACGCTGCAAAAAAAAAAAAAAAAAACATTCAAGCTTCTGGTAGTACAACAACAAAAACAAGGATTTGTCAATTTCATTCCTCTTTTTCATAATTCCTAGTTTTCCTACTTTTTCTAATTTCACATTCAATTCTTCTCTCACATTAGCTATTGCGAGGTCCTTTCTCACAAGGAAACGAAGCATTTGATGATGCTTTGTAATCAAACCCATCATTTCACTTTATCATTATGAATTTAAAAAAGTTATTTGAGGCTATTAAAGCACAAATGAAGTCTGAGTGAACAGATCACGACCCACCTTTGAGACTGAATGTTTCGGCCAGCGAGGTCTCCACGGGCTGATGTAAATGTAAACGGTGTGTGTCGGTTGCTGGATAAATGGGATGGCGGTGTGTGTGTGTGTGTGTGTGTTGGGGGAGGAGGGTTGCACATCCCAGGCTGAAGGGTGGTCTTAAAAGGCTTAGTGGCATCCACTAAGACCTTGTGTTCTGCCCCTTGCATCCTCAATAGAGCAAAGCTAATCTGGGTCTGCTTAGGGCCACTTCTTTCGTCTCTTGGGCGACTGTCGTCTCCCTCCCTCTTTCTTTTCTGCTTCCCTTCTGTGTTTCATCTCAACCTGGGCAACCCGCTGTCTCGCTCAAGGACGCTCTGACTGGACGCGCGCTTGTTGATGCATGTTGACCTTTGGAGCCGGGGACTCGTCTGTCAAAGCACCTGATGAGAACTTGACATCAGATCTGTCCGTCTGATTCTGACGTATGTCTCTCTGTGTGCACGTTTTATGATTTTAGTAGTTCACTGCCATGTTTAAAGGACAATCCCAATCCCCTACTCTATAAATATTATGCAGGTTTTGAAATTGAAAGTATATTATTCGTCATAAATAATATATAGTAATAATATATATAGTACATGCCATGAAGTTGGTGCAGATGCAAACATTTTGAAAGCGTCTTGGAAAAGCATCTGCTCCAGTGTATAATGTTGCATCATGTACTCAAGTGTTAGTATGAGGCACTCGTAACACTTCAAAATAAGAGATGAGGTGACCAAGGAGTTGATTTTCTTTCTATTTAACTCTACTTTTCGATAGAAAGGTGTCATCAATAATGTTATTTTGGTGGAAACAAAAGTTGTGCATCTATCTCTCTCTCTATGTCTCCTCCGTCTCTCTCCCTCACTGGCTCCCAAGGGTCATGGTGTCAGCTGTTGGACAATGGGACAGCTGTATCCAGATCAGCCAAAGAGCTACAAGCCCTCGGGGGTGGTATTAAGCCAATTAGTAGCTGCCAATCACTGTGACATCATGGACAGCTAGATCAATACCTGAATGAATGGAGTGAGGGTGGGTAGAGACGAATGGGTGGAGGCTGGTACTGAGGGACTGGGCGCACGGATGGATCTGAGGAGCAAGCGTGGCCGTATGGAGGGATAAAATGATGGAGAAAGGACGTCTGCAGGATGCAAAATGGAGACAATGGAGACAGGAGTCTGGGGAGCAGGGCTCAGATGGATTTTTGAATGGATGGATGAAGGGAAATAAATATAACTAAACTGAAAAAGTGCCTTGGCTGGAGCGCGACAGTAAAAAAATAAATGAAAGAAGATGAAAGATATTGCTCCTCACAAAGTCACTGAGACAAAGTACTGGAAATTCTTAAAATACTCTGTTAAATGTAGATATGGAGGGGAAAAGATATGTGCAGTGAAAAGACAGGAAGTAAAGAGGCATTTGGGGGCAAATATAGAGGAAGAAAAGGATCCGAGGATATAAATAAAATGCCATAATAAAGCGAAGCCTCAGCTTGCAACCCCAAGAGACGTTAAAAATGAAGAGGTGTGCAAATCAGACCCCCTCCTCTCCCTCCCTCTCTCTCTATCTCCCTCCATCTCTCTTTCCTGATCATCGCTCTTCTTCTCCCATCTGTTTTGCATTTAAGTATTTGTGGGTGTGGGCTCTGTAGTCCAAAGTGTTTTTTTTTTTTTTTTTGTGGGCGACAGAGAATTTGTTTATCATGGTCGGGGACATCAGAAGATCCCATCTCCTTCTGACAGCTGAGGGAGGAAAAGAAAAAAAAGGGCCCCAGTAGAGAATCAATAGGCCTCAGAGACAGAGAATGACAGAGAGGAGGAGGAGGAGGAGGAGGAGGAGGATGTGGTGGGACTTTCTGGAGTGAAGGAAAGCATGAAATGGTGCAAAAAAAAAAAAAGGAGAGGAAATGAGGGGAAAAAAAGAGAGGAATAGGGATGCAGATGGTTAATAAAGAAACATGCCATCCAATTGAAGCAAGAGAGAAAGAAAGAAAGGATGTAATATGTGGAGGCTGCATCAATACAGCCTGAAAGTCAGTTAAATCAAGAGGAGAATGAGAATAAATGATGGGATTATAGAATAGTATGAAGGGGGAAGACACGGAGTAAAGTGGAAAAGGAAGGATGAAGATCTTAGAAGGGGGGGAAAAAATTGGCACATCTGTGATATCCACACTATTAGGGATAATAATTGAGAATGAATACTGTGCGCCACCAGCAGCAAAAAAGCCGCTGTTCCTTTTTGATGTTTTGAGCTGGAAGTGAATGGACTGTAGAGCTAGAGAACATAGAACCACGCTGACAGTAAAGGAGAGGAAAGGGAAAAGGAGGAAAGGAGGCAAAGAGAGAGAGGGAGGAAGAGAGGATGGGGTACGAACATCCAAACAAATTAACGCCGGGGGAGAAAAGTGGAGGATGCGAGTGACACAAAGAGTACAAAATGGATGGATAAAAATAAAAAAAGCGATGTTTTAAAGGCAATAAAGATGAATAAAAAGGCTTGGAGAGGGAAATTGTGACACGATAGAGAGGGGGTTCTATAAAAGCAGAAAAAAATGAATAAAAGGCCAGATGAGTGAGGGGAAAAAAAGAGGAAGGAGGACAAAATAGCAGAAAAAAAGGAGACAGGGAAGGAAGATGAGTTGGAGAGGATGCTGTTGTATGAATATAAAGCTCGGAAACATCTGTCGTGACTCTCAAAAAAGTTCTTCAGCCTTTTGAATTTGAATGTTTGCATGTGTGTGAGTGTGTGTGTGAAAGGAGGGTATTGGGTGGGGGGGTTTGTTAGTCTAAAGCAGTGATGCACAAAGACACAAACCAGGGCCTGCCACACTCACTTATACACGCCTGGGTGGACGCAGAAAGAAAGATCGAAGGTTTGAGGAGGAGAAGGATGGAGACAAAAAAAAAAAAAAAGATGAGGATGGAAAGAGGGGACAAAGGGGGAGGAGAAGGACAGATGGAGGGGAGGGGGACGAGAGCGAGACAAGGAGGGAAGGCGTCGGAGGAGAGATTTGTTTTTGATTGATTTACCTCGCTCTTCCAAGGCCGCCGAGTCAAGTAATCATCGGGAGGATTTCTGATCGGCGCTCTTTATGGTGTCATTTCCTCGATTCGTTCATGGGTCTGCTCAGAGGCGACGCGCATGTGGACAATATACATGTCGGAGAAATAAAACAGACGAGTGTATTTTATTCCTCTGACATGTAAATAGTACTCGTCACGACTCAGATATTCAAAGAAATACTAAATATGTGATTTTTTTAAACATCTAGAATCACATTTTCTACGTGTTTTAACGCTTTCTGAGGTGATGGATTATTCATTGTTTTCTGCTAATGTTTTTTCTTTTTTGGGGGGGAAAAAGGGCATTAAAGAAATCTATTTTGTCCCCTGTTATGTTGTATATTGTTTGCTCTTGACGAGTGTATTTTCCATCCATATTCACTCATGAGGAGGCTCTGAATAATTCATGGTGTTTTCGTCAGTGACATATTGTGCAAACTTTTGAAGGAGACGGTGCTCTTCCTATGTCGCTCTCTTTTTTTGAAATTTTTAATGTGTCCTCATGCACTGCTGTGTATTTTAAAATTTAGATTTTAACCATGATCGATAGAAGTTTGAGATATTAGAGCTTTCCTCCAACAGGTGGTCTTTCTCTCTCTCTCTCCCCTTTTCTTCCTTTCTGTTGTATTTTGTCTCTTTCTTCCTCTTTAAAAGTGTATTCTGTCTGGTCTTTGAGATCTTAACAAGCATATTTTCCGCCTGTTTTAACCCTTAAGGAGGCGCTGAATAATTCATTGGGTTGTGCTCCCACTAGTTTTGCTAATGGGTCAGTCACAAAGCCATACATTTGTAAATGAGGGTAATCCACCTTTATGAGTCTCCGTGCATGTGTGCGGGTCTGTGTGTGTGTGTGTGTGTGTGTGTGTGTTTGTGTTTTGTGTGTGTTTGTGTGTGTTTGTGTGTGTTTTTGTGTGTTTAGACAGGTCAGGCTCTCAGGTTTTAAGACAAGAAGCGTTTTGTCCAACAAGAATTTTGTGTTTTTGTGTGTGTGTGTGTGTGTCTGTACATGTGAGTCTGTGTGTATGCATGTGTGTGTGTGTGTGTGTGTGTGTGTGTGTGTGTGTGTGTGTGTGTGTGTTTAGCTGTCGAGTGCTGAGTGCTGCCAGGATTTGTAGCTGGGCTACCACAATGGCCCTTTCATCCGAAGAACCATCTCATTGTGTGTGCGTGTGTGTGTGTGTGTCTGTGTGCGTGCGTGGTCGTCCATGCATCCGTGTGTGTGTGCGTGTGTGCGCCTGCATGTGTGTGAGTGATTTTGTAGGCCTCTTTTCTGCGCGACCCAATCTCTTTATCTGTCCAGAACAATAAAAGATGGGAGCCTGAAGGCACAGACACGAACGGACAGACGACAGAGACATGGAGACAGACAGCGGTAAGATAAGAGGGACAGACAAACAGAGTTGTATAATTCGGGTCACTCACTGGCACGGCCTCAACGTGCACAATCTTTGATCACAATCTGTCAGTACAGTCAAAGCCCCCCCATACCTGCCTCCCTATCTCGCCATTAACACAGGTGCCTTGAACTGTAATCACTCCAGTGAGAGGCGGATCGGCTATCGCAGCTTTTCTACCCACCAGATCCACTGCACATCTCACCGAAGGCTCTGAAAACGATCTATTGTCCCGAGTGCGGGTGCTTTACCTTTTATACATGCAACTGACAGCTCTTATAGCGACGGTCAAACTCCAAGATTACAAACATTGGCGGCTCGGCGGAGAGAAATGAGAGCAACGCGGTGAAGTAGAAAAGCTTTTCAGCCGCGAGATAAGAGCATATTAGGGCGAGCACAGGTGGGGGAAGACAGGGGAGACCTGAAACGCTTTACTAGGTCTTGATGAGAGACGCGTTCGCAGCCTACGAGAAAAAGGCGAAGGCTGCGATGAATGGAGTTGTGACTGGGAAGGTTATTTCCACCTCCGGGAAGCTCAGAGACAGATTAGACTTAGATTATATCTGCTTACAATAACGTCCAGAAGCATTACGGCTTCAGTCAGTGCTACATCTATAATAAGAGCTGGCCTCTTTGCTCATTGGATATAAAAATAATAAAGTGAAGAGAAGGAGAGAGAAGCAAAAAGAGGAAGGAAAAGGAAGAAAAATAAAAATGTGCGATGGGGAAGATGAAGAATAGAAAGAAGAAACGAGGCAAAAGGAGAACAAGGAGTGGAAACTCTGGTGGTGCAGGCCTGGGTTGTTCACTGCAGTAAGGACATCTTTGTGTGTGTCAGCGTGTGTGTGTGTGTGATGCCAGTTCCCCAGCTGTGAATAGCTCTGTTGAAACAAACCGAGTCTGACAGCAATCACACACACACTAAAACTACCTGCTTTGAGGGGATGCCATTTTGACTTCTTTCTTTCTCTGCAGACGGATTTTTTGGCCCCTCTCAGACTCCTGATTTGATGAGTTTTCCATGGCTGTGGCCCCCCAAGTTCCTCAACGTGCACGAGCTCGCGTGCGGTTTTGGCATAAGGGCCGAGCTATTTCTGGCATACTTTATTGGCTGGACGTGCTAAGCAAAGTCTGGGGTTTGTTCCCCACCACCGTTTCTCAAATTTCATATATGTCTCTTGCCTTTTCTATTTTCCTCCCCACATCTTTCGTTCCACTCACTCACCCCTTTTTCTTCCCCTTATGTCTCTACTTAACCACTTTGAGACTCAGGAAACCTTTTGCAAGAGAAGGTCTTTACTACTTTAATACCTTCAGACAAGTATTTCAACACGGTGGAGGAACTGATTGATTTCGATTTCTTTTTTTTTCTCCAAAAAAACTATACAGGCAGACGTTTAGAGCAGAAAATGGAAATTGCGTACCAACAATCAAAGCACCATCATGTATATATAGTCACCACAGCTTTTTTTACAAATGCATCGACAGCTTAATGAGCGCTTGTCTGTTTACTAATGAAGCCAACTCTGATTTCATCTAATGGCTTCAAATGAGATTTTTGTCCTCGACGGAGCGTTTTCCTTTTCAGCAGGTCTTAAAAGGAAGCACAGATGTTGGTGTTGGTGTTGGTGTCGACGCTCTCGTGGAGGTGACCGGTCCAGCCCCCGTGTCTCCATTAGATCCATGTAAACACACAGAAAAGTTCATATTTAGAACTGCTTCAAGTGAGCATCCACATATAAAACTAAGCTGTACAGTGTTTTTAACGATGTACTCCCACCAGTTTACTTCTTAGAAAAGACCACATAGTTCAAAACTTTTTCTTGTTTTGGTATGATCTGATTCAGGATTACTTCAAAACTTTATCTTCAGATGCTTCTTTCCCTGTGTGTTTGCATGGTGAGGACAGGTGGACTGTGGTTTAAATTTTCTAATCAAGTAACGTTTATGAACACAGTTAACAAGAAAAAAGGGGAAAAAAAAAAGCTTCTTCAGTCAGTCTGGGTGGTCCTGGAGGAGGCAGGGCTCTCGTTACGGAAACAACGGTCGGTAATAACTTGGAAACATCACATATTAGCGGAGGGTGGGTGTCAGGGACAATGTAGTGCAGCAGTAAAGTGTTTTGTGTGCGAGAGAGAGAGACACAGAGGAGAGAGAGAGAGAGGCTCTGTAATGTCACTCATTTACATAACACTACAGTCAACTGCAGTAAAAAGGGACATGGTGTGTGTGGCGGACCCACAGGGAGACACGGTAGGAGGTTGGAGCACACACAGACGTACAGAGAAACACACACAGTAAACGGCAGACAAAATAGATAGATAGTGTAATGTAAATGGTTTGTCTTTTCATGGTCTTTGTGTCTCTCGTTTGTTCCTGTTGGACAACGAGTGGCAGCTGAACCTTTTCACCCTCAACTTTACCCTCCGAAAAGACGCCAGACAGACAGACAGGCCACTTTCTGATGCGTCACCGGGGCGCCAGAACGCGCAGCTCTAAATATGAATGGTCTTCCCCGCCTATTTTAATTCACCGTTTGTTTACCCCGGCGTGTTGTGATAAATCAGGAAAGGACACTTCTCACTGTATCCCGACACACACACACACACACCGAGATGCTGATTTGAATGGAGGTGGGCTGTTTGTTCCGCTCAGCCTCAGTTTTACCTAACAAATGCGGAAAAGGACAACCTCTGCTATTCTGCAGGGTCCAACACCACGTTGGATTGAATTAGGACTTTTTTTTTTTCATACATATTTTGAAAGCTGTGAAAAACAGTTGTAGAGACTGTTTCCATTCTTGTGCTGTGTGTGGCTCCACCCAGATTTATCAGACAGTGCAAGATAATTCAATTACTCACTTTGAAACTTCCTTCTTCTGTTGTTTCTTTTCTGGGGATACTGTATGAATCAAAGCTCTTTACTCCTCCAAGAGAGTTTAACATAAATATTTAAAATTAGTATTGTATGCAGATATAGATATCAGGAGAGAGACAGGCACAGATAGCATTTCGAATGACTGGGTGTTGCATATGGATGTCATCATACCCGCTCGTGCTCACAGGTAATGATGCCGCTCCCTTTATCTTTGTCTTTGGGTGTGCAGGAGTGCCTGTGTATGTCAGGAAAAAGTATGACAGAGGCAGACAAAGTAGCCTTGTTCTACACATATAAAACATTTCAAAGAGCATCTGTACACCCACAACAAAGGGATCGGAGAAAGCGGCGAGGTGTGTGCCTGCGTGTGTGTTTGTGGGTGGCACAGATATGGAGGGGAAGGGGGGGTTTGAGTCACGTTGAAAACTCTGTTGTTCCCGTGTCCTTGAAGAAGCCACGCCGTGTCCCTCTCTTTTTTCGTGTTCGCTGTATTTCTTTCCGCGCATCACACCAGGTGTAGAGGTTCTTGTAAAAGCAAGCAACAATAGGAGCCACCTATTTATCCCAACAAGGCCAAAACACAGCGACTGAAATGTTTCAGAAACTGCGGTGCAACAATTTGTTCCAACCTTAAGAGATTCTTTCTGACGTTGGTTACATCATCTGATTTCAGACACATGTAGGCCTCCAAGATTAATACAACAAAAACTATAAGAGAAATTATGTTTCATAAGGTTGCTTTTTATTTCACCTGTTTATCCGCCTCACTCCGTTTTCTCTAACACACAACCAACACAAGAGTCTGACCTCCAGTTGTTGGCTATTACAGAGCCCACGAGCTGTCCACTCGCACGATTGATTTAACCAGGAGAGAACTGCCCTCAGCTTCGGTTTTCAGACCACGGCGCAAAAGCGAGAACAGCTTGAGGGATTTAAATAACTGCAAGTCGCTGCAAACGCTGAAATAGTTCAACTAACAATCAGCAGGCTTCCCCTGAAAATTGCGTGGGATCGCTTAAAGACAGAGGGCTCAGATTCTCCCAGAACTATATGCTGAGAACTTGGCAAAATATACTGCAAGTCCCAGTGAATTAAACCTTCCTCCACAAAAGCTGTAACCTCACTTTAACCAAAGTGTTTGGTGGCCTTATCTTTACTATTATAGTCTGATATTTTATGATTTTTATAATCCCACATAAGTTTTTATCGTGCGGATGTGGAGCTGCACTGCCAGATGAGCCTTCAAGAGATCAGATCATCACATTAAAGTGGAAAAAACACAGAATGAACACCTCCCAGTGTGAGATTCTTAACCATTACTGCATTTCGTAGCTCACAATACCTGAAAAACCAGAAAGTGTTTGTAAGGCATCTCAGCGTCTCCTGGTTGTGGCCCCGCTCTCCCATCCTAAGTGATCTAAATTAGCAAGATTGACACAGATAAATCAAACCCTTAATTTCGCTGCACGCCTTGAAGATACCTGAACAAGAAGTAGTGAGAACGCGCTCTGATCCTTGGTTTGATCTCTGGTCATGTCTCTAATCAACCTCCAACACTTCACCTCAATCGATTGCTGGAAGGGCTTCATCTCAAACGGCTGCATTTCCACAAGGGCCATCGGGGGATCCGAGAGGCCACCAGTAACTCTGTAATGGCATCGCAGACGTCTCTTAAAGGTCGTCGCCTTTGCAAATTATTCAGCCAGCTGATGTCACAACTGGCAAAACAACAAAAAACGAGCCTTTGAGATTTGGTTTAATGGAAAACTAAAAATAGGTGTTTTGCCTGAAAATCTGCGAGTGGGGGAACAGGTGTTTACCCTCCTAGTGTGTTTTGTCCTGCTTTTCGTTTCCTTCGCGCAGCCTCTCTGTGATTATCTCTACAGCCCAGGACACACCCAGCATCTCTGCTCTCTCTCGCTCTCTCTCTCTCCTCTCTTTATCTCTCTCTCTCTCTCTCTTTCTCCCCGGATCCCCCGAGGCTGTTTAGAGAGGATCTGTGACAGATTCTGCTGTGTGTGCGTGTAGCACTAGTAGCTCTAGTTGTAATGACAGGCAGATGGGGTTATTCATCACAAGCCAAGTCTCTGCAAGCAAAGCAACTGTGCTCTCTCTCTCTCTCTCTCTTATTTATTTATCTTTCTATCTACATGGTGCATCTCAATAATGATAGATAAAAGAAAATCCTCTTTACGTCACTCCTAAGCTCTTTAGATTCTTTTTGTCGTCCTCAGTTTTACACGGCCTTCGGCAGTCACAGTTGTACCGTTACGGCGTCGCAGCTCTCACTGCCACATTTTACTATTTGTGGCTTATAACGTTAATGATTGATGAATTTTTTTTTTCTGCAGTTGCTCTCTTTGTACGTCACGGTGGGTAAGACTTTCACGTGGATGTAAGACTGGATTAATTAGTCCATATGTGAAATCCATATGGGAAGATATTAAAACCAATTACAGCCTCATTCGGGAGTGTGTGCACATGCAAATTACAGCTCACTCTCTTTCAAAGTGCACACAGACACACACACAAACACACGTGGGCTCATGCAAATAGGACCATTCAGAGATTCATCTGTAGATATTTTGCCATGAAGACTACAGCAATGAACACTCTCACATGAACGCACCTGTATGAAAAAAACACTCTTACAAACACCCACCCACCACACAAATACTCACACACGCTGCAGGGATGTGTGGGTGTGTGTGTGTGAGATTGTGTGATACTGTGGGTGGGGGGTGTGTGCTCGACAAAGATTGTGACATAAACCATTTATAGTGCTGCCCTAGTGTGAGTGCGTGTGTGTGTGTGTGTGTGTGTGATTCCTGGACATTAAATACTCGGTCCAGGCTTGTTTGGTGCAGGGCACATACAATCAGGAGGAGAGAGGAGAGGAAATTGTTATACGTGTCAGGAAGAAGAAGGATCTGAAGTGGGAAACTTTTTTCTTTTTTCTTTTTTGGTCTTATCAATACAAAGCGTCGTCTCGTGTGCATCCTTTGCATTAATGCTTAATCAGTGTCTAAAAGTAAAAAACCATCGCTTTCACTTTCAAATGACACTGACACAAAAAAAAAAATTAAAAACACACCTGCGACGCCTGCTGTGTCACCACATGGGGACGGCTTCAGGTTTCCAGCAGCGTTACGGATGGCTGACAGGTAGTTAAGGATCCAGGCAGGAGAGGAAACAGAAAAAAATAGATGTTTGGAGAAGAGGTAGAGACAGAATAACAGGCAGCCAATTAAGAGGGGAGCTATTTGGTGTTTGGACCCGGCTTTTAGTCTTGTGATGGTAAATCAGAGAAAACACAAAAGCTGGCCAGAATGAGAGTGAAGGCCGCGAGCAGATTGAAGGCAAATGGATTCAACTTTATACACAAAGCCTCAATTTGTGTTTTCCGGGGGAGCGAACATTTCCAACTTTGAATCCTCCCGCTGGTCCTAGCTTTTACGATACAAAACACATCAGATGGGTAATTGGGAGCAAGAGAAGTGCACATTGGAATTAGCAAATTAAAGTAACAGAGTACAACTTGTGAAGGCATAGCAGAGGCGAGGGAATTAGAAAACAGGAAAGGAAGGCGATCAGTGGCAGAGAGTATGACAGAGAAACGAGCAAAACAAGTTGAGAAAGAGCGCAGGGACAAGAGATGGCTTCAGATATCCTCCACCAGTTGTTGTTTTGCCATTCCAGCTGCAGTTAAGAGTCTAATTGATTACGGCGACCCCTATTTTCTAACTGCAGTCTCTTCATTGATCCAGTTACTGCTGCCACCGCTCAGCTCTCTCCAAGTGATTCTCCCAGTCATTACTGCCAAGACGAGCAGCGCTTCTCTCTGTGGCCTCAAAAAAAACGACATTAATGCAAAAACCTCGACCTCTTCACCGATTATCAGAGCGAATAAAGCGAGTTGATCTTATTAATAATATCTGTGGTCAGCCTCCACGTTTAGATTTAAAGCCAAGTGGCAATTTATTCAATGGTCATTTGATTTTGGCCCTGTTACAATAAAATATAACAGTATTTGCTTCATCATCCAATGGGACTCAGTCAAAATCATGAAATGAGGTTATAAATTAATTAATAGAGGGAGGGAGTAGATTGTGACATCAAGTAACCAAAGAACAGGAGATGATTTGCTGTAAAAAAATGAAGCATCACTGAGGATGAATGATTTTCTCAGATAGTTTTTGCCTACTGGATCATAATGGAGAATGACCTTTTTTTCCCCCTTCACTACACTCAATACACACAATACAGCAGTCACACACTCCAGCAGCTGCAGCCTCATACAGTATGTTCTGCTACTTTACCTTGAAATCAATTTCATGTTCAGTTACATGTGTGTGTGTGTGTGTGTGTGTGTGTGTGTGTGTGTGTGTCCTCTAGCAGAGGTCACAACCTCTACCTGCTGACTGTGTCTCCTTTCCTAAATTAAAAGACTGCATCACATTACATACAGCACACACAAGCTGCAAACACACTAAAGCGCCGATACACACACACCCACGCACGCAGCACATCGTATTACCTATATAAGGCAAAGCCATTGCAGACCGCACAAAAGAAACTCAATAGGCTTTTAACATTCATTTAGCCTGGACAGCAGGGCTGACTTAAGCTATACCAACTAGATCTGATGGCACGTACAGAAAGACAAGAGAGGCAACCGAGATGGATTGAGGCTGACTTTACATTACAACCCCCTGATGGAGTTGTGCTGTAGGGGGGGGATGGTGGGGGTGAGAGAGAGAGAGGTAGAGGTGGGCAGAGAGACAGAGAGAAAGTAGAGGATGGGTGAGGAAGGATGGCTAAAAATATAAAAGGTAGGTTAAAAAAAAAAGAGAGTACTGAAAGAGGATAGTTGTGTTGGGGGTGTAGATCAATTCAACACACACACACACACTCACACAGACGATAAAAGTAACGGTAAATGGTCCAACGAGGTAGATTTGTTTTCAGGTTTACTGTATTGCAACACAGTAGAGACAAGTTTTTTTTTTTTTTTTTAAAGGCTTCAGTAGCTGCAGTGTGGGCAGGTCGGAGAGCCCGGGCGCGTTTATTCCCAACTTTACGTTTTTTGGATCGCTTTCATTGAATTTTACCAATTCTAGTGTGCTTACATCTGCCTCCGAGGAGCCAAGCGAGTCATGTCAGCTCCGACTGCGGCTTCCAAGTGGCCTCATGTGGCGCAGACTTCGACGTGCAAAAAGATCAGGAGTCGCGGCTAAAGTACTGGCATTCGCTCGTGGCGCTATCTTCGATGGCAATTTGAGCCAAATTCAATTTAGTTTGGAGCTTCCTGCCTGCCTCAGGTAAGGAGGAAGGAGGGGGAGGCAGCGGGGATGTGACGGCGGGGATGGAGAGAGGGAGACAGGTAAAGGTAGAGAGGTGATTGAGAGTAATCAAGAGAGAAAAACGAACGCCTATAAAACGCCCACTCCACTCTCCCAACTCCACTCCCACTGCAGGGAGGGGCTGAATGGTAAAACAAACGTCCTTGTATTTAACGGCCCTCTCCCATTTTTACTCCAGCTGCAGATTAGAGCTGAGCATAACTCAAAAATAGCAGTGTGTGAGTGTGTGTGCATGTCTGTGTCTATGTTTGTGTGTGTAGTTTTGAATATCAGTTCCAATCAGCTTGTCTCCAAGTAGAAACTAAAGAGAGGAGATTAAAGAGGGGAAGGGGCAGGAAATGTTATAAATCCATAATATAAAAAAAAAAAAAAAAAAAAAACATATATTCCCTCAGTGTGTGTGGACGTATCTGTTAAAGCATTATACATGATATGATATGTGATGTGTTTAGAAGGCAGTGGTTTGAGTACAGCATAACACCAAAGAGCAGTAGAGGACAAGTGAACTGTTGTGTGTGTTGGATATAAAACACAGACGGTAAACACTTTAAGGCCATAACGCTCGGTACATGTCATCATCCATCATCTGGACTGACACTGGCATGCATCCAGTCCCTCAGCCACCTCTATGACCTCCAAGTCTCCTTTAATGCTACATATTATTACCATTTATGGACATTCGCAGAATGAAAATCTAACAGCGTTCTCTATTTGAGGCTGCTTGATGGTCAGCTGATGTTTTGAGATGTAGCCAACAGGAAGCATTTCTCTCAGCGCACATTGAAATATGAATGCTGCATGCTAAAGTGGTACCAAAACTTCAGGAAAACAGACTTGCGGTCATCTTTGGTGGTGGAATCAAACATCTTAAAACCCTTAAAAAGTTGCTCTTTTATCCTGGCCTTAAGAAGAAATTACGCAAACAACATTTGGACACATGAGGAAGGACTATTTTTGTGGAATCAAAATGACAAAAGGGTATAAAGGGTACAAATTCCTTTTTGCATTTATAAGAGTTAATACCGCTCACTGTTGCTCAGCTTAGCTTCCCATTACTCAGGCATATGGTGGATTTTTTTTTTTTTTTGCTGATTTATCATTGCCACAGGCTTTCAGCGGATCTTAAAATAAACGGGCTAAGACGCTGCGAGCCCAGAAAATCGCCAGATGTACAGTAACTTTCATATCAAGCTACTTATTAAGGCTGCATGTTTTTCACGGTCTCGGCTTAGAACGGAAATCCATACACTGTTTTGCAGCAGCTCTCCTCCCTCTCCTCTCCCTTTCTCTGCTCTCCCCAGATGCTTTTTAGAGTTGTCATTGGAGAGTGACCTGTATTATCTATCTCTGACTCTCTCCCCAGCTCTGTCTCTTTCTCCGTCTGAAAGGAGATTTAGATAAGAGAGTGCGGGCTGCGAGACGGCAGCCGCTGAATACCAAGAGACAGACCAAAAGGAAAGAGAGTGGAGGCCAGAGAGTCAGGGCCAGATTTACAGAGCCATTTGCACCTTGTTTCAGACTCAGCCTGCAGCCAGAAGCGGCTCCTGTTATTTATCAAACAGGTGCACTTGGCTCAAAGTGCAGCCCGACCATCACTTGCAGCTCACCTGGCTCGTCACGAGGGAGCGTCGCCTTTCTCCTTTAAAACATTTGCATGCGATCATGCAAATAACGGGGGGATATAAGTCGAGCGCGACTGTGCTCTCGGCTGGATTTACTAATGCTGCTAAAGCTATTTGTGGCGGTCAGTTTCTTTCTCCTGAGAGCAGGTGTAAATAGCTTTTAAAAAAGGAAGACGTGGTGGGAAAAGTATATTTAGTAAATGTACATCATATATAAATCTCACTGACAACAGATCAATGGCGAGCAGTGTGAGAGCTGCACTGCATCATTCAGTTCAAAAACAGCTTCTTTGAAAATGGAGAAGCATTAACACACTAACACAACATCTGAAGGTTTTTATTAAAAGGAGAAAGGATGAAGAGTTAAAAATAATAAGTTGCAACCGCAGTTTACCCTGTTTGTGTGTGCACGCATGTGTGTAAAATAGCAGGACCTCAAATGTCCCGCCATCATCTTCTGTTTTTGTTTTCCTTTCTTTCTATGTGTGTGTGTGTGTGTGTGTGTTGGAGAGATGTTTTCATCTGCCTGATTCTGCATATGACACACACACACGCACGGTCCACCATTTAAAATGTCCCCAAGGTGATCGATGAGGTGGTGATGGAAATGTCATCTGGTGCTAATACATTTATCATCGCTCATCCAGCCTCATGAATTTCTCCCTTTGGTTTTCAATCATTTTTGCTCTTTTACCACGAGACCATTTGAATGCGGTGATTCATAGGACTGCCAGCAGTTTTCTCGGAGGAGGCAGACCGAGCGTGCAGGCATCCAGCACTCTGACTGGCTCATTAATTAGCGGGCAGGACAATGATAGCCTGTGTTTACATGACCCCATGTGATGGGACGGTAAATAAAGAGCTGGGAGAGTCCGAGATCAATCCGCGATCAACATAAAGAAAACAAATATCTACATGCACAAATCAATTTCACATTCAAACGCTGGAGGATCTCTGTGGGACGTCTTTTGGGAACTCTAGATAGTCTAGTCACTCTTTAATTTAGCTTCCACTGTATAATATTGGTTACCGGCTGCAAGTTGGTTGTCCAAAAACTAAAAATATCCTTTTTCATTGTTGGGTGATTTACTATAAGAGACATGGTTGGAGCAGTAATGTAATAAGTTATTGATTCCTGAAACTTCTCACCTCTTTGTCCAAGGGGAAAGAAAAAAAGAAGGTTGGATGAGCAAGAAAACAGAGTCTGATGGGGAAGTATTTTTTGGTCAAGACCCCACAGAGGGTTACCTGATCCGCATGTTACATGATAATTATGTCACCATAAATAAGCAGGGCAAAGAGCTAGAAAAGGTTGAGTGCCTCAGTATCTTGCTGGAGGACAGTGAAGCACAAAAGGATACTGGCAGCTCCCCAGGCAACATGTCCTCCAGGTGAAGGACTCCAAGTTCTGGTACTGTAACACATGAAAATGGAAATTTACAAATTTAAAAGAACACTGCAAGGTTTATATTCCAACTGATCCAAATGAAATGATCTTTTCATGCTGATATGTCATGTGGTGTCACTGCTCACTCTGATCTGATTAACGGATTTTGTTTCAGTTGTTGAGGTTGGTCAGCTGTTTTTTCATGCTCCTTACAGACTAAAGAGTAAAATCACACTTCCAAGCTCGTGTCAAGAAACGGCTGTGACATCATTATGTATTCATGCGGTGTGTGTGTGTGTACGCTGCTGGCTGAACTGCTATATGAGTAAGAGAGCGTGTCATACAATAACAAACTATCTAAATGAAAATCATCGACAAGTGAGGCAAGTCATAACTGAGCGTGCACGTACACACATAAACGAGCCAGCCATGCAGAACTGAATATGTAAAAGGCATATTTATTTTCTCTCCTGCCTTCTTCTCCCCTCTCTCTCTTTTTTCCTCTCTCCTTCTTTTTATCCATCATCTATCTCTTTCCTCGCACTTTCCCCACCCTGTCACTTAAATGACTGCCACTCGTTTCTCTCCATCTCTCTAAGTCAACATGTCAACTAGAATATATCTCTTCCCTCAGTCACGTCGGCAGTAACGCACACCGTCATTATCTGTTTGTGTGAGCGCTCGCTGCACGTGCACCGGCGTCTCTGCGTCACGACATGCGGTAAAGTTAGCGCGTGGTTATTATTGCACATGTTTGTCTGTGTGCACACTTGTTATTCAAAGTACGCATGTCTGAAGAGTGATGTGTTTTTGCACGAAGACAGATACTCATGTGCCTGCAGTCACGGTTGATATGAAAATGTATATTCGCAAACTGTATGTATGATCATCTGTGTGTGTGTGTGTTTATTTGTGGGAGTCAGTGTGAGCCAGGATGCAGTATGTGTGTGCATTTGTGTCTTGAAGGTTGTGCTGTAAAATTAGCTTCAGATGTCGCAGTTTCATTTTCTTCTTTTGCTCTCCTCCCTCTCTTTACCTACAGCACAGACTATCTCTAGTGCAGCTTCGGCCTCCTCTTGTTGTTATACATTAAATAGATGCAAAGAGCAACATGGGATGGGATGTTGCTCTGAAGTTTGCAGAGCAGGCAACAGTACAGGCTGGATGTTGCAACATCAGTGTAAAAGAAAGAAACCCGAGGTCCATCAGAATCAATCTTAGCAAATGAAAATCTGCAATTCCACCAGCCTGGCATCCTTCCCTCAATATTTATATCCTCCACTCCAAATTAGGTTACCACATGTGCTCTTTGGCAATCTTTGCACCGCGTCCTCAAAATTGGTTTTCTTTGAATCCCAAAATGAGGAAGTGTAGTTTTTAGTTTCCTTATTCCATTTGCGCAGTGATATACAAAAAGGAGAGGAGAAATTACTGAAACAATTGAATGTGAAGAAACAATGAATGTACAAGATGCAAATGACTAGTGTGCGCAGATAAGAACCTCGGGGGGCTAATAAAAGCTTCTCATCTTAAAGCAATAAAGAAGTCTGTGGCCGTGGGAATGCTGAGGGTGAAGTCTTCAGAGTTTTAAATTACCTCACTGATTTTAAAACACGGGCAGCGTTTTGTAAATGAGCAACATCGCCTCCTCCAGGGACAGAGCCAAAGTAAGCTACAATTTACAACAGCATCACCCAAAAACAACACAAGAGGGATCAGAGATTTCAGTTAAATTGCTCATCTGTAGTACGCCATCTTCTAAATAATTCCCTGTGTGGACTTGAGATGTAATTACAATGTCTAGACAGGAAAATCACATCACACCACTGTAGCGTCATATTGGCCTTGTAGACTTTTCCACAACACATCATCACTGTGCAGCGGCAACTGGTGCTAACAATACACTTCATGTACTTGAACATACATGAATGAATATCATACTTTGGCCTTATTGTTCCAGAGAGGACTGTTCTGTCAGATACTTTATAAAAAAATAAACAAAAATCACTTAGTTGAGTGGTAATAAAAAACCCAAACACATTTTAAAACTACAGGAGGTTCTCGATGTTGCCGCGGCTGCTGAGATCAAACTCTGCTTTAAAAGGCATACTGCATCAACATGTCCGCCGGTGACCTTACACCCACGCCTGCTGTTCACACATTCTGCAGATTTAGCATTAGTGCCGAGCTGCACTTTAAAGTAACTGCGGCGTACTATGAGGGTTAAAACTTGAATTTAAATATCCATTCGATTTTATGTCGTCTCACGTGCATGTCATTACAATATAATTTAAGGCCCAGATAGTAGATTGATTGATTGAGTAGTCGTCTATCAATTGATTAGACAATCAATAGTTGATTTCAATTGCCGAGGAAACACACCAACAGTCCAAAAATGACAGATATTCAAGTCAAGACCATGACAAAGTTTGTCGTGTGAATTTTGGCAGGACAAAACAAGTCATTTTTGGCTCTAATCTTCATTTGATTAGGTCAAACAAGGAGTATCAACACTATTAGCATCTGATTGGCTTCAGTTTCTTTATTTTTTCATTGCATGCCACCTCAGTGGAACGGAAACTTAGGCGTTTATGTGCTCTTTTCTCAAAGACGAACTTTAAGTTATATTCATTTATATTCAGGCTTAAAGTAACATATTTAAGGTGTATTTCACACTCTCTCTATTCGAATATAAGATAAAATAAAGAAACTCAACATTGCTGTTTTCAGGGGTAGACAGAAATTGCTAGCCACTAGAGATGGAAAAGAAAAATCATACTGACTTCTATCTTTCAGGCTTATCTAACCACATGGAGCTATTTCAGAGCGCCTGACAGAGAAGCAGGCATATATTTTCAGATGAGGAAGTGGAAAAATACACGACTGTCTAGAGCAAGTGTTGTAGGAGTAGCACTACTGTGGGAGCAGGACGTCTGAGCTCAGAGATAAAAAAGAAAAAATATAATGAAAAAAATAGGCCTATAGTTACCAGCCAATCCCCTGCAAAATGACTGCCCGCCACTTGCACCTGCATCTCCTGTGTAGCGTTTTATTTTAGACTCAGCAATGAGTCAGAAAGGAGGCGAGAGAGGAAGAGGAGGAGGATAGTTAGAGGAGGATGCTTGCCTGAAGATAAAATATATGAAAAGAAATCTTGCGCCAAAAATAAGTTTAAAGAGTGTCGAGGATTATGTCACTAAGGTAAAAGCACCAGGTGATTATTTTACTGGTGCCATATTTAGCCAGGTCTCCTAAATTCCTGCCCCGTTGCCATTTTTTTATCCTGATGCTGGCCAGTCGCGCAGGGGAAATTTAAGCAAGTGAACAATGTGTGTGTGCAGGTGCACATATGCATGGACCAGTGCATGGTAACACCTCACCAGCTCATATACACTCATACAATGAAACGTGCCTGAGCGTGTTTGTCTATGTGCCCGTGCACCTGTGAACGCATACTGGCCGATGGATAATACTTACACAGCTGGGATCCACTGGTCCCTGCCAGCCAATACACGCCTGTGTGTGTGTGTCATCATTTCGCCGCAGTCGTACTGAGAGCATCAAACTCGCAAACACATGCTCACAGTTACAAGGCCGGATTCACTCCCACGTTTGGCCATATAATCACTTTCTCACATAAACACCCCCATTCAGCGACATTTAACGTTGTGAATACATAGCATGGGTGTTTTAAGCTGCTGGCAAACATATGATTTATAAATTCGATGTCTTTGCAGCACAGGCAGTCTATTAGAAGAAGCCACATAAGAAAGACTTTTTCATTTCAAAGTGGTCACTTTTAACTAATGTTGGATGCATATTCAGCTGCTGTGGTCAGTAAGTGATGGAGAGGATAGTCCTAAAGACCATAACCATCCATTACAGTGAAAAACGTCTGCAGAGGCAAAAATGCTTCTTAAACTCAGGGTCAGGAATGACTTCAGGGCCTGCAGATGTAGCCAAGTTTTACCATGTAAAGGTCATCTGTTATACTGCCCTATAAAGCCACAGAGCAGTATCTGTACGAGGAGTAAAAAATGGCTTCAAACTTTATCTCCAGTCCAGACAAACTATTAGCACTTGCTTGTTTGCCTTTATAGGACTGCATAAAACTCTGGCTTTTCTCCAGCCTTAGTGGTAAAGTTGAAATCACATTTGGCTGCTATCATGGGACAAATCCCAGCATCTTGATTTAGAAACGAGATGAAACACCAGATTTTAATCTGAGAGAGTGTAATGTGTTTGGATGGAGCTCAGCTAGAGGACTGTAATCAGAATAATTATTCTGGTCTCACTCCAGCTTCGGGCCTTTTAGCTAATGACAGACACAACACTAATGGCCGCATTTCAAGCTGTCTATTTGCATGTGCACATGAGATGTGTGTGCAAATAGTGTGTGTCTGTGTGTTTGAACGGGTCTGCATGCCTACAACATTTGCACACTGATCAAAAAAGTAAAAAAAAAAAAAAACATTTCTGATTATTTTCTGCAGTGATGTGTAGCTAAGCAGAGAGATGATAACTGTTTGTATCCTCAAACGACCTTATTTGTGGCAGCTGCAGCCAATATCAAATCATACCTGCGTCTGATCTTTTGTTGAACAGCGGAGAACAGAACTCATACAATGACGTATCACGATACAACAGAAATATTCAATTTCTTGCATCATGAAATGAAAGCTGAGCACCAATGGCTGCTGTTTTTGCCTCTGGGTGACTGTTTCACAGTGCAAGAAAGACTATGCCACAGCAGGGATGCACAGGGCTTCCAATGTATAGATCCACATGATAACACAGTCTGATGCCCCGAGCACACCACAGCACAATCTGTTGAAAGGGCTAAGCCAGAGTGTAGTCATAGATCATAACATCTTTAAAATGTTCTTCATCTTGATTGTTATTTATTGCTGAAAATAAAACATTTGATTTGTAGGGTTTCTCACCATTATGTATATATATAAAAAAAACACTCTACAGATATGAATGCAATTCATCAAAATAAATCAATAGAAAATATTATCGCTTTCAGGAAGCCTGCGTACATGCAGCGAAACATGTAGGCAACAGAGTCGTTTCGCAGTGGACGACCAATCAATAGGCCTTTATTCATGCATCGCACATTTCACACAAGAGCCAATTCAGACGGTGCTTTATAGTATTGACATTATTGTCTCAGGGTCCCTTGCAATTCCACAACATGGTGAAATCCATTTTCCCTCACATAACGAGCTGTCATTTTCTGGTTGGAATGAGCTCAATCGTCTCCGCATACAAAGCAGGCAGATTTAGCTGCAGAATGATAATAACAATAGCACAATAGTGGTATGATTCCACAGCGACGTTGCTCATATCACACAATAATGATTAGTGCAAGGCTTCAAAAGGCATGCCTCATTTTTTAAAAATATCTGTAGAGTAGTTAGGGACAGCACAAGGCACTGTTGCTGTGAATGATGGGCTGCGTCAGCACGTATTGCTGCAGATCCAAGGACCCCCCCTTTTTTTTTCTTTAACAAGGTGAAAGGAGTCTGTGTTCTCTGCATATGAATCCAGCTGATCTGCTCCATGACAATAATGACAGCGCGATGATGACTGGTGTTACACTGGATGTTACCAACACTGAATATTAATGATTTGTTATAACGCCGTGGTGATGATGAAGGCGTTTGTGGAGCTTAGTTATGCTGAAAACTACGATGCTGTTGATGTTGCTGTAAATTCATCTGCACTGCTGCTGTCACTTTCTTGTAATGCACACAAGTAGTCCATTCTACTTATTAATTAGATATTCAAGGGAGGAAAAATGAGTGAAACACGACACTCTTTGTTTACAAAACACTTCTCGATTCACATCAGCAGCAATTTTTACATTATTAAGAAGTGTTCTGCATTGTTTTTATGTGTTTGAACAATTTACTGAGCAGTCTGTTGGAAACTTGTTTGCAGAGAACAGAACTAACTGTGTCTGCAAACAAGATTTTCCAGGACAAAAACAGGGTCAACAAGAACTAAACACAACACATTCACGTGCCATGTGTATATTTAAGTAATATAGAAAACAACTTTTAAGGCTTTGGGTGCAACAGTGTTAAACATCTCAAAATGTTCAATTGTGGTTCTCACTCTTAAAAAAATGACTTTACATTTCCTACAAAAGTCTTCTGCACTAAAGTTGATCTTTAGTTCCTGTAAAGTACAGAGAGTAGGTTAATTATCGCAGAGCCTCAGTCCTCTGAGCTGTGTGATCTCTCACTACACATTTTATAAAGATGTGGATAAAAAGCAGCGTGGCACAGAAGATAAAGGCAGTTTTTGGCCTTTTGATATTTAGCCATTACGACGTTATAAAATATCTCCCGCGCAGTATTTTTCCTCGTCTCTTCGCTCATGTACCATCACACCCACATAATTACTAGATGGAGGGAGCGCATTATTTTAGATGTTGCTAGACTGCCTTCTATTGTTCTTTGTGTTTTTATTTATCTTTATTTGCCCTGTGAAGGGTTGTACAAGTCCCCGATTTTCATTCTCAGTAACGGCCTGCTTAACAATCGCCAAACACCAACAGGCCCCGAGCCGCTCCACCGGGACGGGATGGGGTTAAGTAGCTCACTCAAGGGTTTCTCACTGGTACTTAGTGATGGAGATGGGAGCGTGTCTTGTTCATTTCCCTGCCCATATAACACCTCAGGCAATCTGGGAAAGCAATGGAAACATAAAGGCAGCGGCTTACATATGTCCTCAAAGAATTTGTGACCGATTCTGATCCGTAATCACAGCTCCATCGCCACATGTGGCACTTAACACGAGTCTTAAATACTCCGAGGTACTGCTGCTACAATCTCATTTTGTGTCATTTTACACATTTATAACAGCTGTGAAGTGACCGTTATGTAAAAGTAACTGGTCATTTATAGCAAAGATTCACCTCTTGGCAGCAGCAGGTTGGCTTCGAGGTCAGAGACACACTGCCCATAAAGACACACATCCCATAAAGAAAGAGTCTGCAGTGTCCTTGAGTACGCTTTAACTCTTCCCACATTCACAGCCACCATCCTCCGTATAAGCATTAGATTTCCTGATATATGAGAATAATGGAGCAGTTAAAGAAACACCTTAGACTGCAGTGTTGTGGTTATAAAGTCACTAACAGCAAAGAGACTGAAGCAGTCTCACCATACAATGCATCACTGTAGTTATTCATGTGTTTTTAACTGTTTCTTGCAGTACTGTTTAAATAGGCTAAACAGATCATACTTTGTTTCTGAAAAGACGAAATGACACCAGGATTGTTCTTTAACACTGAAAGCAACAGCTCGTAGTAAGATTTAAAATTCATAGTGACATTTATATTTTAAGCTCAAACCGACCCAGACCTGCAGTATTTATTTGCAGAACTCAAGACCATTTGACTGGGTACCTCTAGTTAGATATACAATTTTCAGAGACACCTTCTGGTCAATCAAAGACCTTTTTTCAATCTTTTGGTGGGGGCTGGTGCACTGTACATCCAGGAGGTGGCTTGGTGAATTTAGAACAGCGCCGGCAACACATGAATTAAATATATTTTATTTATATTTTACTCACTCCAGTCATGCATTACAACAGTGCAGCTGTTTTTGAAATGACTGAAATGCAATAAATTTGGGGAGACAGCAAGGGCAATGTGAACACTGTGCGACAATCCCCCAAATCTCCACAGCGTCTCTGCTGGAACTCCGTCAGCCTGCTGCTGTCTTTATTGATGTAGTTATTCAATGGCTTGCAAACATTTTCTTTTTTTTTTGCTTAAAATTCATTATCCGAGCCTGAGAAAGCAGGATTAAAAAACGAGTATCTGACAGCTTCGCGTGTATTTAAAGGTGACAAGGGGTTTGTTTGTGAAGTTGTCAATGTTTAAATTTGCATTCGAGACCATATTAAGTATTTTGAGTTGTGTTCTTTCTCAAAGTCAAAACCCTCACTTGCTATTTGTTTGTTTCTTGCAACTATTATCTCCTCTCGCTCTCTCCCCTGTGTAAGTACAAGCAATGTAATGATATATACAATACATTCAGTTAACACATATCTAATTACATACTATATAAATGTCTCTGAACCTTTTTCTCTTCAATAAACTGCTGTTCCTACGTGTGATTAATCTAAATTCCCTCCCTCCCTCTCCTCTCTGTTTCAGGCAGATCTGTGTCACTGTGCAGAGGAGAAAAGCCCTCAACGAATTCAACACCAGTAATGAGCTAAAGGTGCGTTCTGCCATTTCTTTCCTGTGTGTGTGTGTGGAATCAAAAGGCCTTTCAATTGGCACTGACACATCAGGCCCCACTAGCCTATTTAGCATTCTGTTAAACTGGCTCCGTCTCTTTCAAAGAGATAGACAACAAGCGAGAGTGATGGCTGAGAGCATACTATTTTCTGAGAGCTTTATCTCCACTTCTTTCATTCATTCTGCCTTTTTGTGCTTTCATTACAGTATTTTATTTGTTGGTGTCGTCTCTCCTTCCTTCTTTTCTTCCTTTCTTTCCGTCTTTAAGATATTCCCGTTTTTGCCTCTGTCTCTCTCTGTAATGAACTCTGTCCTTCATGGTTAATAGAAAATTATTCTGAATTGTTTAGCTTGTATCTGCCTACAGCAGCTTGTTAAAGAGGACTTGTAAAAATGCATATTTAATATGATCTTATGCCTGAAAATGTGGCTTACAATGCATTTGCCCTCTGGCACGTGTACCCAAAGTCACCGTATCGCGCACCTCACATCTCCCATACTAAGCATTTTTCCATTCGCCTGGAAAAAGTTGAATAGATTAAAGGCAGATCTAATCGATCCTGAGTGTGCTTATCAGTGGCTGGCAGGCTGACGAGACGATTTCAGAACAGCACATTCTAATCCTTCAACTGCAGGCTGAAAACTGGAAAAAGACAAATAGGTGGAAAGACTCAGACAGTAGGACAGACAGGAAAGTAAAAAAAACAACAAATCATTGAAAAAAATGGGCGTGACACCATTAAAGACAAAAGGAAAGGAGATTACTACACATACATTATGTTTAAACACCACAACTTAAACATGAATGTAATAGTTAAGGATGGTAATTTAATAATAATTACAAATTTTGGTACTAACCCGAGGCACTACTCATGATCCTGTATCTGCAAGCACATCATTCCTGTTGACTGTAATGTCATTATATGGTACATACACAGCATGTTGTCATCAGCTAATGCCCATATATCAGGGTTAGATCAATGTATTGGTTTTCCTATAACGAATCTATTATTAAAAACCAGAGATCAGCCAACATCCACATCTAATTTGAGATGTTCATTACAAGCTCGTGGTGAGATTGGTCAGTATGGCTTTTGTATTGATCTAATGTGTACTTGGTGAGTTGATTACAATAATATAACACAATTTAACTAAACACAGGCCCTTCATATGTGTCCGATTAATGCTGTCGGTCACTGTCTCGTGAGTTCAGATATAAGTAATGCCATCAACATCAGCTGATGTGGAAACGCTGCTGTATTAAGTGACATGAATGGCCACATTTATAGAGAGTGAACACAGATAAAGTATCAGTTATTGGAGGCTTCAGTGTTGCCCTTTAAAAACTCATATTAGTCAGACATAGATGAAGACTTAAACTTTTCCTCCATCTGGTTTTTTGCTGGATTAAACTTTGTGGCTGCCTATGAAATGTGTCCTCATTGACATCTATCGATTCCGGTGGTAATTTTTTGATTTCTTTGGTTTCAAAAGGGGTTTAGTTGCGCTGGGAGCTGATTGGACGTTTAACCTTTTGACCTCCAAACGGGGATCTAAGCACATATCCCATAATAGGAGGCATTCATCCAGATGACCTCTCCTGTCACTGTGACAACTTGGTGGCCGACAAACTGACAAAGAGATCCTGTGTGTGTGTTAACTTTGTAGAAAAAGAGATAGAAAAGGAACAAAAGTGCTTATCTGAACCAGTCTCGGGTCACATCAGCTCTCTCTTTCGCTTGCTCTTTTTCTGTCACTTCTACCTCTCTCTCACTCAGATTAGTGCCTTCTCTTTAAGGCATATTGCTGCTTAAAGACAACAACACATTTGTTTTCCTCTGTGTGTGTGTTTTTGTGGCTGTGCGTGCACGCATGTGGCAGCCTCGGGCTGTGTTTCGCAGTTATTTCAGTTCACACCAGTTTCACACACACAGACAGCAGGAGGAGGACATTAGGATAAACATCCATTCTCTCTCCTCAGTTGTTGTGTTCTTATGAAATGGGGGGGACAGTTTCTAAATTGCGCTCTATTTCAGCTTACAGGCAGTTCGAGCACAGAGCTTTCCCTCCGCCAACGGCTTGAGGCTTGCTGGAATTAATCTCGTCTGAAGGCAGGGTTGAAAACTCTCACAATCCTCAGCACGCCAATTCCAGGTTCAAGGAGACACACACTTTACATCACAGTAGTTGCGGGGAAAAAAAAGTCAAGACTTAGCTCACATTTAATTAAATTATTTGGCTAATTTCACGTGAGAAGCTCTGTTGTAGCTACATGACTGCTGTGGCTCTATCTACATGCAGTTCATGCTTACAGTACATTTACTTTACTTGCATGCATTAACTACAGAACATGTAACGCTTACAGCAGCATGATTGCACATTAAGCGTAGCCGCAGCGAAACAGTTCCAAAATGAGACACTGAAGTGAGAATTCCCCTGAAACAATGAAAGTGTGCATCTGCCAAGTTTTTATAGCAAACCACATCAAAAAGCTAACTCAAACTCCCTGCTTTTTTCTGATCTACTAACGATCCGGTCTACTGTGGATAAGACACTTGTGCCTCAAAAAGTGGGTCAATCAGGTCACAGTTTCTCCTCTCAGCATTTGTGCCTTGTTGCCTGTGCATTTGTTTGCAATTGTTCCAAGTCTGGAGCACAAAGGAATCTGACAGAGGATGTAATTCATCAGTTCTGAAGGTTCACAATAATGGGTTGATTGTGGAGCCACTTGTGAGAGTGAGAAGAACAAAAACATAATTTCAACGCTCATAAAACACTTGATAGCAGATGCATGGGTGTATTGTCAGAAAAGAGCTTGATACTTCTAGTCTTCACTTTTCAATTTTCAAAATGGATTAAATATTTGTTTGACTAAAAGTGTTTATGTTTTGTTTATAAAAGGAAAGTTCAAGCTCTGTTTAATGTCACGCTGGCAAACTACAGGGAAACACGGTGTGACAGACTTGGTAAACAACAAGCAAATGCAAAGTGCAGCTGTACGTACAGTATTAACACATTAAGGTCAGCCAAGGGTGCAGCACAGCGCCGATAAGCCTTTCTGAGGAGCGTCGAGTAGAGTAAGAAAATGCTGTTAAAACTCGTTAACTATCGGGCTCATATATCTTTAAAAATGTGACACTGATTGGTGTCTGGGAGGACAGATAAGGAGTAGGAATTAGCGAGGAGAAGATTCCCTTTCCAGGGATTTACACAAACACACACGATGAGTTTTAAATGCCCTCTACCAGTATTGATTACCCGGCAGTCTGACTGATTGAAAGCTAGATATAGAAAAGCACACATCAATAAAATGCTCTGGACAAAAAAAAAAAAAAAAAAAAACTGGGGAGACTTTTTAAAAGACGCTGCCCTCTCCCACCCACTCACACCAACACAAACGGCAGCCGTGGGATTAAATTATCCCAGAGATCAGTCGCTGTGTAGGATGTGGGGAAGCAGTCTGTTAGTAAACCCCTCAAAAAAAAAAAACCTTCCTGAGCTCCGATTCAAGGCTGTTTCTCTAACTACCTAAGTGTACAGATCAGGATTTAAAAACAGGAAGATGAAAGTTAAATTGAACAAAAAAAAAAAAAATCTCCGCTCTTCAGGACACACAATAACTCAGTTACATGTTTGTTTATCATAACAGCTCCCATCCCCGCCCATCAAATGATGCCCACTAAGTATCGGTGTTGTGACGTTGGAGCGCAATAAAAATCAGCAGTGGGTGTGATCAATCAGCTCTGGAGGCTTATTATCACCTGTCGATTGCGCGGCCACTTACGAACAACAAGATTTGACAGGCTCAGCTGGTGGTGGTGATGGCAGATGGGGAGAATCAGTGCAAACAAGTCAAGTGGCCACAAATCAGACACCTCCGAAGCGCCGACCGGCCTCCTCTCATGCTGCTTTCGCTTTCCGAGGATCATCAGAGGGGCAGGGAGGTATGTCACCGCGAATGCTCGTCCGGACGGCGACGGTTTAAGCTTAAACTTGTCTCGCACTCAGCCGTCCGCCACCCTGAATAAGAGCATCAGCCTAATGCCATCAAATGAGTGCGAAGTGCATTACATCAGAAGTTTAAAGCGACAGACTCTTTCAGCTTTAGATCATTTTTCTGCACACAAAAGCAAGCGCAGACTTTTTTTTTTCTGGATGGCACAGTAAGTCTGTAAGTGAGCAATGATGGATCTATTGTGTGGTTTGACACTTACAAAATGGCATAATTGCAGTCTCATTTCATAAAATATCTAGCAATTTGAAATCATCCCTCTGACAGAGTGAACACTGGCATTAAATTAAAACTTACAATTGAACATCTCTGACATTTCTCTGCCTTTATATGCCCCCTGGGAGCCTTTCGGAAATTGGCGAATTCAGATTGCAGCGGAGAAATGTGACCTTCAATAGTCAGGAATCTTGAAATGTCATGGCAGAAAACACCTGTGTTTATTAACCCTGCAGGTCCGCAGTAAAGTAAAGTAGTGAAAAAAAATCCTGTCCAACCTGTCGCTTCCTCTGGCTAATTTAGATGTTCTCTCTTAACCTTTAGCAGAGAAGTGATACAGGAGTCTTATTTTGGGATCTTTGAGAAGCTCTCCTCTCTTGCATCCTCATTTTGTACACATATATGTATTAAAAAAAAAGTGTCCCAGATGTTTGCTTATAAAAATATAATACCCAGGTGATGACGCGATCATCAGAGCTTAGAGCGATGAAATCAGGTGACGATGTTTAATTTGAAAGCTTAAGGGATCGTCTATCAGGGGATAAATGGCATTTCAGAGAGGAGGGAAATTGCTTTTTTTGGGGAGGGGGTGGGGGGACTCAAAGGATGCATGATATGGAGTTATCCTCTGATATGAGATTACAGGCTTGGCTTGATCAACCAAGCCTACCACCTGCACTGGATTTCCACCAGAACTAAAGAAACAATACTCTGCGACCTAAATGAGATGCTTTTTTTTAAAAAAACACAGACAGGTAGACAGATTTTCTTTTTTCACACAGATTTTTAAAGATCAGATGAGACTTCTTTTTTTTTTCCCCTGATCCCTGCATGTTCACCTTACATGCCTTACATCTCTGCTCCGCATTGGCCTTTATCTGCGGCGCTGTGCTCTGAATTTGTATTTGCTGCTCCGATTCGACTCACTGCTCGTTCGCTCTGCTCTTCCCATCGCCGTTCTGCATTTTGGGGGCGCTTGCTCTGCTTCGCCCCCTTCAGTCCCTCTTGTCTATACATTTCACGAGAGCACAAATCGAATGTAAATATCCTTTAAGCATCATCGCATCGCACCGCTCAGAGCCCTGCTGAGCAATGAGAAAGAAAAAAAAAAAAGAGAAATAGAGGAAAAGGAAGATAAAGAATGAGCAGATAAATGTGTTTGCGGTGAGATTACCATGCATCATAAACCCATAAACCCTGCGAGGAGGGATGGAGGGGAGAGAGGGAGAGAGAGAGACAGGGATTCTGGGATGGTGGGAATTCAACAAGGGGGGAGGGACGTGGAGTGGGGGGAGAAAGGGGAGACACAAACATGGATGACGGTTAACGGCGGGATGAGAGCAGGAAAACACAAAGCGAGAATGAGAAGGAGGAAAAAGCGAAGAGCAGAGAGGATGTCAGAAGGCAGAGACACTGAAATACAGAGAGATAGAGGGAGAAAAAAAAACAAATGTAAGCCCCTGAGGATTAACTCTCTCATTTCTCTATGGGGAAGAATGGGAAAAAAAGAGGATTTCCACCTCCTATCCTCTCAGCCTCCCTTTGATATCTCTCTCTCTGTCTCATATTCTAATATCTTTAGTCTCTATTCATCGTGTTGGAACAGACTCGCTGAGCTTGCTAAAGCATGAACACACATGGCTAACCTAGCTGGACACAAATCCCTCTCTGTTGCTCTCTTTCGTCCCCTCTTTCCCCCCCGACTGCGGCGCAATTTCCGACGATCTCTTCATTTCTCCGCCAAAATCAGCCATTACGCTTGTCATTTCGCTGGTTTTGATGTGGACTTGAAGGCAGCATAGGTTATGTTGTTTTTGTTTTTTTTTTTACCTGCCTGTTTCTCCTCCATCTGCGGCGGTTTGGCAGCTGTTTAACAGTTACATCGGGCCAATAACACGCAGCAGTGCTCATCATTGTTGCGGTCAGTTTAACGAGCTTTGCTAATAAGATGAACGAGCTTCCCGCTGATCGGTTAATGGCACGTTCGCCGGCCCTCCGCGGCGTAGTGATTCACAGCTTTCACAGTTTTGCGCGTGAAAATTTTTTTTAAAAAAGTCGATTCAATTGCCAACTCCAGGTCATCTAAAAAGTATGCCAGACTCGAAGTGTTTTTTCTTTACAGCAGAAATGTTCTGGCAAAGCAATGCATTCAACAGACTGTTAGCTCCATTCGAAGCCATTCATGCACACGTTGATTTCTTTTTTTAAAAGGAATTTTAATCGACCGCATTTATTCTTTAACCTGTGACCTCTCACTGTTCACTCTGAAGGTCGCCAACACAAACGAACTTACAGATACGGCTAAAGATGCTTTACATGAATACTTTACAGTTACCAAATCATATCACTGGTTTTACTGAGTAGTCTTTTATCATTATTTTGTCTAGTTTTGCACAGTTTGTACAGAAACATGCTATACAAATAAAGTTATTACTAATGAAGGTGATTATTTAAGACATATTTAAGACTTGTTGAGGCTCACAGGATGGACAGATGGGATTTTCCCACTTCAGCTTCTAAAACAGACTTTAAAAGGACTTTTTGGGACCTCATACTTCTAAATGACAGATGTTTCGGTATAAATATATATCAAGGTGCGCTTTCCAGACATTTATGTACATTTCTTTTTAACATTTTGCAGTGTCAGTGTTTCAACTTGGTTCGGGTCACGTCAAGAAACATTTCCAGCACAAAGTTGGATGTTTCGCACGCCGCTGCTGAAACAGGATAGAAGACAAACACTTTCACAGCTGTGGTGTGAAACAGATTTTTTGGGGGGGGTTTTGTGAATCTCAGGCCACTGCAGCAGCGGCGGCTCAAGTTACTCTTCTGCTACTCTTCTCCCCTTTTTTCCTCACCTTCCCTTCACTCCAGTTCTCCGCATTAGCTGTCGTTACTCTTTTCTTCATTGCTGCACGAGAGCTGATTTATACTTTTGTACGCACTGTGGCTACTCTTCAGGTAACTGTGATAAAATGACTCATTTATATTCCTACATGTGGCTTTAATCACTGAGTGGCGCTTCAGCAAAATTGGTGCCAAAATGATATTTTGGACAATCTCGTGCCTTGAATATAAAGGCATCTGGCTGTCTTTATAATCAGTCTTCAAGTGTTGTTTTCTGTGTCAACAGTGTGCCAGCATCGGACACCAATTGGCCCCCGAGCAGAGGAATGCATAACCCTTTGTGTTTTTTTGCACTTCTAGCGAGGGTGCACATACGATTCAGCCACAGTGAGCTTATGGAGACCTCACAGACTTTATAGCAGAAGCATAAACCCTCCTTTATGTTTGTTTTATAACTCCTTTTTTTCCTTCTTCTTGTGGTTATGTGGCCTCTCTCCTCCCGTCTCTCCTACCTTTCTTCATTTCTTCTCTGTGGTCGTCTGTCCCAGCTCCCCGAGCCTTTAAGAATCTGAAGTATTTTATTTTTCCTTTAGCCTCAAATCAATTCCAGACGCCACCGTTTCCTGCACCCCCCACCTCCCTATTTCTCTCCCTCCCTTAGGGGCCATAGACCAAAACCCACACACGCAAACACACACACACACATAGAAATGGAGTGAGAAAGACAAGAGGGTATTTTTCCATAGCATAAATTCCTTCAAACTTTCCTCACTCCCCCATTTTCTGTTCCAGGAATTGTGTGTTTTTGTCTATTCTTATGATTAAGCTGCATCTTTTCCCAATGACTATTTCTTTTTTTTCCCCCCTCTACGCGTTTGTCTTGGCTGATCTCCTGTCGCACACATCTGTCTTTTTATCGCGCGCTCGGTTTAAAAAAGGTGCAAAAACAGTGTCAAGAATCTCTCGCGATGAAGAGTTTGCCCCCCGAACCTCGGCAGATGTCCCCCAACGCGTTTGTTTTTTGAAGCGCGCGCACACATGAAGAAGAGGACGGGATGATTGAAAAAGTCTGTATCTGAGGGTCGTCTCAAAGTGAGAGATTAAAAAATAAAATGGGATAAAAAAATTAAATAAAAAAAAGACAGACCTGTGATGTTTTGCAGCAACGTGTGATTATCCATATTCATTTTCCATGCCTAAGTATACTCCAGAAGTCTTTTGCAGTAATTACAAAGTCATTCTAACACTGTAATGCAAAGCTATAATTGCTAAGATGGATCCTACTGGACTGTGACAGCAGAAAGAGAGAGAGAGAGGAAAAAAAGATGAGAGATATAGAGGGAGAAGAAAAGTCTATAAACAACAAAATGGAGAAAAAGAAGGACAGAGCGAGGCAGAAATAGACAATTAAAGTGCTGGTTAATTAAGGACGCCCTCCCACGCCACAATCAAAATTTTTCCATTCAAGTCAATTCTAACATAGCTGTTAGTACGAGGTCTTTAAACAACATCGCCTCTTCTTTTCCTTTTTTAATTGATGCACTTTTAATTCTAGCGTTTGGGTTTTTCGGGAGATTACTCGTCGTAATTAACTGCCAACGTCCCTAATGTGGAGTCCGTCTTTCCAGTTGTCGGGAGCGAAAGGCCCTGATAGCCACAAGTTAAAGCCAAAGAGAAGGGGGCATTCCCATGCAAGCCAACAGCCAATAAACAGCGGTCAGCAGGCTAATTGGAGCCGCATTGTTTCGCCTCGAGCTTAACCGTATCTCATCAGCTCGCCCGTTGTTTTACTGTCTATTTCGGCTGCTCAATTGGGAGGAACACAAGAGAGCTGATTGGTTCGGCCGTCAACTCGTTTTGTGGCCTAAAGGATTTCCTCGCAAATTTAAAAAGGAACAAATGAGGAACAGCAGAGCAGCGTGCGCCGCTGAAACAGTCACCGGCGTTGTTTAGGTTTTCATTATGTTTCACAGCGCTGAAAACATCATTTTTCTCCCTCCTCAAGTTCACTTTCTAAGCCTTTAATACGAGGACATTAGCAACATTTTTACTTTGTGACTGTACAAGTCGCCAAAAACATTAATTTCAGTGTTTGTGAAAAATTATTTGACTGTAAAAGCTGCATACGTTTGAGATATTTTAACATGCAAAGACAATAACCAACTCCCTCCATGTCTCTTTTGTAATGTCGCTCCTTTGATTAAATGTGTGATATAAAATTATGAGGCAGCTGTCTTCACAGAGGTGAACCATGGTGGCAGCGATATGAAACAGTAAATAATACTGGTCCTAGAATCAATTAAAAAGGCAAAAAACATGTTTGCCAAATGATTTTAAAAAGCCATCTCGGTCTCATTAGCAGAAAGAATTGTTCTGATTGCACATAATTTACCACAAATTGCATATTATTTCCATACAAATTAGTGTGATTCCCAGTAATTGAGGATGCTAATCAAAATGAGCAAAACAAAAAAAAAACACACATGTAAACGGGGGTTTATTTTTATGAAATAAAGCACTTTAAACAGAATTATTTAGCTCCAAGTGTGAATTAAACTTCCCAAACACAACAATGGCAGGGAGTTAATTGGGTGCTAGTTAGCTGGATGCAACAAATGGACGTTTGTGTGTGCTGTCAGCGCTTTGTTTGTCTTCTTCATTATCAGCTTTGTTTATTTGGCATTCTGCAGTTTAGCGTAACATGCCACAACTTCTGTTGTTGTGCCATCAGCAATGTTGGGGAAGTCGCTCATTGCTAACTTTTTTCTCGGAATTGTAATAATGGAGTTTTTTTTAACCATTACGCAGATAAAAAAGGAAATGTACTACAAATAACACATGAATCCGTGACTAAAATTGAAGTGACTTTTAAAGGATGAAGCTTATTACAGAGAAAGCAGAGGATTGTGTATATATATTTTATCACAGAACAAAGTACAACCACAACACACAATCTAAAATATTATCATGTTTACCTTTATACGTTTATATTTACTTTTATTGAGCCACAAAGGAAGGAGTGAACTTTCTGCACCGTGCCTTCTACAGATGACGACACCTGATTATTATCTCTTCCTGTATGTTAACTGTTCATATGGGCAGCTTCCTGACTCTTCTCCAACACACAACTTTATTTAATTCTGCCCCCTTTTCCACACAAGGGCAACCAAGATTTTACGTGTCCCAGGAGGAAACAGATCGGCTTCGGTGGGGAAACAGATCCTCTTCGGACTGCCCCCCTCCATCAAAAAAAAAAAATCTATCAAAAGCTCCATTACACAGAGTACATTACCTCTGGAGACGGATAACGGATAACAGGTGACACGATTTGGTTGTGACTAATGACAGTCCCTAACACATCTGCTGGTGTTTGTCACCGCAGCACACACCAAAGTCAGCGATGACAGGCCTTTGACTCGGCTTTGTGCTGTGAGCGAATGATTGAGGCGGAGATCAAATCTAAAATGCAGACCCTCGATTTATGTTCACTCTCTCCCCTGTAATTGTTGTCACTGTCAGCTGTCTGACAAAGTAGAAAATGCTGAGAAAGCAAAGGAATGAGTGGCATAAACTGTACAATAATTACATTACGTAATAATTACATTTCCTAAAACATATTTAGTTTTATCAACTACATGGGACTGGAACATTCAGAAACTCATTCCCTTTCATGTAAAAAGATACTAATGATGTTAAAGTGAGGTTGATGAGAGATCACAGTACATGAAGAAGAAACTGTGTGTGTGTGTGTATGTGAGAAAATAGCAGACGTGGGGTCTTGTGGGTGGTAATTAGCACTTGAATTTCACTAATGGTTTAACAGGAATCAGCAACATCAACACACACACACTAACAAATTCATAACAGACAGACTTACGGAGTACACATTCTCACACACACACACTGCGAAAACTAACTTTGCAGTAACTGTGGGTCTTTGTGTGTGCGCATGAGTGTGTCGGAGTTGCTAGCCTCTCATTAATACCCATTTTCGTGAATGCTGAGAAAGCTCTGCAGATTTTTCTTTGTAATCCCCTCACCACAGACACACACACATTCACACACACACACAGGCCTATTAGTTCCTCTAATTGAAAGGCAATTAAGCCTCAGGTTTCGTGGTGTGAGCTAAACGCTGGGTGTCTGTTTTCAGCACCGCTCTGTTTTTAAGCTTTTAACAGACCACAAAGAGCCGGCCCCCGAAACAAGACACCCAAAGTGAGCTTCAGTACACACTGACTCTCTCTCTCTCTCTCTCTCTCTGTCTGTCTGTCTTTCAGTTCCTTTCCCCGTCTTCCTTCTCTGTCTCTCACTCTGTAGTCTTTGGTTTTAAAAACAAATCATAACTAAGTTAATGATGACGAAAAAGACAATATCCTCTGGTGGAAATCTCGTTTTCCCCAAATTTCCAAGATTTAAATTTGTTTAATTCGACCCCCGCGGATGGAAGTGACAATTCATGGTTCGATCTTTTGCAACGTCTCAAAAGTTTGTGCAAAATTCACTTGACAGCTGTCGGAAAGAAAACGCGGCCGCTGTGCGTTTATTTCTCTTGGTCGTCCTTCTCTCGGTTTTCCCTCCCTTCCCCTCTCGGTTCCTCTCCGGTTGGTTCATTTCATCCATCTTTCATCTTATTAAATTTCTCCTTGCAGAACATGTCGCTTGAAGGAACCAGACACAGAAAAAATAGAAATAAAAAAAGAAAGTTAGAAAAAGAAAACCCTTAAAGTCCACAGATTTGCATCCACAGCAGAGTAGCCCTGGGATTTGTTTTGGAGAGTCAGAGTGGATTTCTACAGTAACAGAAAATCTCATTTTAAACCTCACATGACCCCCTTTTCTCATCCCAGCATAAACATAGGAAAAAAAAATCTCCATCTGGTTCGAATAGTGTTTCGGGTTATAGCGGGGTCCAGTGGTTGGAGGAGCTCGTGTGTGTGTGGCGTCCTTGAGTGCATCTCCTCGGGCCTGATCTTTCGGTCGATTTACTGTAAAGAGCTAAAGTTTATATCAGAACAAATGCAATGATGACAAAGAAGGGTACTCTCATAGTGTGTCACATAGAAAGTTTAATCTACTACCTGTAAGAGTTTAATACATTTACCATTATTATTAGATTATACAGAGATTTCATTGCTTCAAATAAGTTCCCAACGAGGCCCACGATTCTCCACCGTACCCCCGTCTTGTTTCATGTCAGGACAGACTTGCTGCCATGCCAAATGATGCCAATGTGGCAGGAACAAACGATGATACAGTGGCTGTGACAGCACATACGGGACAAATGTCGCCTTCGGTCCGCGCCGTTGGAACAAACAACACGTTCTACATCCATTTCCTGTTCACGTCGGCCGCTTAGCTAATTTGGACATAATCCCCAAGCTTTGTGGTTTAGGGACAGCTGATGTTCACTGTGGTCAATTCAGAAAAGAAACAGCGACTTGGGTAAAGTCATGGCAGCTGTGATGTGTTAAAACTGCGATTATAAATGGTAACTGTCAAAAAATACAGTAGCCAACGTCCATTATGTTAATATGGATGATTGTTAAAAATCCACCTTTCAAGCCAAACCAGCTCTGCAGGTTAAATCTTCTCAAAAGAGCACCTGACAAAGCCAAATGATTAAATGATTTGCCTTTTAGGTGATGGAGGAAGGTTCACATCTTATTATAATCTTACCAAGTGTTTGAGAGGCCACATTAAAAAGGAGGCAGCACAAAGAAAACTCACAACAAACACGCTCTCCTCCTTTTCTCCTTTAATTTTTAATTCTCATATGTGTGGATTATTTCTTTTGTACATATTGTGCAGACAAGGTACAGTAAGACCAGTTTGCCTTCACATCCTTGATACAGGCAATATGTGGAGACAGGGGAGGAGGAAAAAAAAGTATGAAAGCTCACACAGAGTCCCTAACCCTAACCCCTACACAATCACGCACAGTGTGCCGAGGCAGAGGGGGATATATATCACATCTGTACATGAATGAATCACCTTTATTACTAGTGACCCCGGGAGAGAGGAGGAGAGAGAGAAATTTGGATTGGAGGGAAGAAAAGCAGGGTCAGGTCTGTTTTTTTTTCCATCTATAGTTTCCAGGCCTGATCCAATGTTATTTTAATGCTGCTGTTGGAGGTTTGGCTCACCCAGGAGAGAGGGAGGGATGAAAGCACGGTCCAGCCAGAGACACTGACAGAGACGGGGGTGCAAAGAAATAAGAAGAAAGAGGGATAGAGAGAGGCAGAAAAAACAAGAGAGCACCCTCATTGTTGTTTAATGGTCGAGACAGAGAACGTATAAAAGGCATCACAGTGGTTGAACGATGATCTAAACAGTTTTTATTAGATTTTAAGTGTCATCATGACCTCGTTTAGCACTAAACATATAAAACCTAAATCTGCATTGTTAATCGTTAAAAGTCAATATACTGTCAACACTGTGTCGAGCTGTTTTGGCGGAGAATTTAACTTTAAACCACGCAAACAGGCACATTTACCACAGCTGGAGACGCCACCGTTTACTGGGTCGTCGGGTCACACCTGTCCGAGCCGACGCTGCCGATAAAGCTGGCGTCGCAGCGTGAGAGCGGAGGCATTTTCAGCTTTTGCGGAGACTTGATGAAGCAGCTTTTACACAACGTCTGTGCACTTTCTGTTGCTGAAGAAAATGACTTAACTGCTGAAGTTAAAACTAAAACCTCTGATTACACACATTTGACCCCAGAAACCTACAGAACAGACTGGAGCAGGAGTAATGGTATGAGACCAAATTAGCACGACATGTGAAAGAAGGTGCTATGAAAGAAAACCGGCGAGGCTTGAGAAATTGCCTCCATTCATTCACATTTGGTGTAATGCTCCTATGCGCTTTGTTTCGGCTCTAGAAGTAATCACTGTCATTGCAGCCGGGCGGCCATTACAGCTACTCCAACTTAAGAGGCGCAGCATGAGACGCAGCCAGAGAGCGTGACGCACACAGGCATAAAGAAATACGTTTACCTACTCGATCTTCACGGCAGATTCTTTGTTAAGAGACAATCGGAATGACTGTTTTTAATGACACAAAAAAAAAGGAATGCAAGACAGATGAAGGAGATTACAGGACTGACTCCAATCCTGAACGATCAGTGATTACAGGAGGAAAATCTGAGCAAGCTGAAGTTTGGCACTTTACTCAATACAGGAAGGAGGAGTGGAAAATTCACCTCTATGTTTTTAGACGATTAATACATCAGAGACAGACACAATCTCACCGTCACATGAAAACTATCACAAATATTTAAAGACGCACTCGGATTGAAATTGACATTCGGAGTTATTCATAAACACAAACGCACATCTGGCCTGATTGGTCGGTTAGCGGGAAAATGTCAGCCAGCGGGGGAATGTCGCACTGCATTTTTCTTTTAACCCTACTGCTCTGACCTCTGCGCACACACACACACCCTCTAACATTAGCCAATGAATCACAGTAGTCAAGTCCAACACTTGAGTCATAGATTCACAGCATCGCTATGAGCTCAAGGGAATTGAGCGCACACACACACTCACGCTGTTCACTATTCTAATGTGACTCTTGAGTCATATATTCAGACAGAGGAAGTGGTCTGGCCAAAAGGCATGCTAGCCCTGGGGAGTCATTATCACTGTCTGTTTCTGTGTTGCATTTGCGCCCTGTCTCTTTCTCTGTGGCCCTTTCGGCCATTAGGGATTTCAGAAATAGAAAGAAAACAACCAAAGAACATAAGACATTGGAAACGATGTGCGGGATTATCAAGGATTCCCAAACCTTAAGGGCCGCACGGACCGCAATAGTCTTGACAATCCTTTTAACAAACACATCAAAACTCACCAAATCTACCTCATTTGAGTGCACAGAAAGAAACAGAGCAGACAGGATATAAGTTTTGTTGTGTTAATTCCTCACATCTTGTGAAAGACAAAGTAATTTTCTAGCAATTGCTTTATTTGAATTTGACAGCGGGGGTCATCAAGCAAGTCACGCGTTGCTTTAATCACAGTCACACCGAGTGTTTCTGAGCTGTCACTCAGCACGCTGCTATCAATCCGTTTCATTTGTTGTTGTTGTTTTTCATGCATTTGAGACAAATAACAGATGACCGGTAGCAGCGTATCAGGATATCGGTGGAAGCAATTTATTTTGGACTTGGCTTTATTTTCACTTGTTAAATACAGCAGACAGTTATTTTGACACATAAATGACAGTTTGTGGGCCTGTTAATACATCCAGGATAGCAGGTGTCAGCTCCCCGCACAATGAGTGCACACCAGGGTTTATAATTGTGTCGGCGTTGTTTGTTTTTTAAGACTTACTTTGAAGTTTGAGCTCATTTCTTTGTTCAAATTTACAAAATGATTTCACATTCACGAGAATAGATATTCCTGAGTTTTTTGCTTTTGTTTTCTGGTTGTAAATTGTCAGGCAATTCAAAGTTTCTGAACTCAAATTTGACAGAAAACAGACTGTCAGACGACATCTGCTCTTTACACACGTTAATAGTCTCTCATTTTTGGTTTCAAGTTACACCAAAGTCTATGTAGTTTTTAGTCAAATGAACAAATTCAGTAAGATTATTCTCACATAGTTGCATCTACTTCTCTTCTTCAATCTTTACTATTTCAATTTGCGACTGATTCCTCTTCAGTCTTTAATTTTTTCCTCAGTTTAGCCCCAGATGTGTCACGTCAAGCAGCCACCTTGCCGCGGTGGTGGCAAAGACGAAACCGCTTTGAGGTTTTTTACAGATTAATGACAGACGGCTGCAAACACACACACATGCTTTCTGCAGATACACAAACAGATACGCACGTCAGAGGACTCAAGGATAATTAGCCAGATGATGAGCCAGCGTAGGATTAACTGTCAACGCTTCCTGGTTGGCTGGTCATGTGGTCAATGGGCGCCAATGAGCCCTGAGGGAATTTCCTCATCTACTAAGCTATTGAATATTAAACACACACACATATATTTGCATACACAACCTTTATTCATACGGTTCAGGCAAAGACAGAACAGCAAAATAGATTAAGACAGAAGACAAAAGCAAATCAGAAGAACAACCCATAGAGTCACACCATACACGGCTACAGCTAGAAAAATTAATTTGCTGCTGTCGTAAAGGGATTTGTGCACAAAATCACTTGATGTCAGTTTTTGCTTCTTGCATGTGTTTAATGATTTTGGAATACTAGTGGTTTCGGTGCAATTATTTCGAAGTTTAATTTGGCTGTGTTAGCGTTGTTGGGATGTCTATGTGCAATATAACATGGGGGACCTGCAGTTATGTCCCAAATCTCCTGTCAACAATGTCAAATGACGTAATGGAAGTTCGCTGGAGATGCAGTTGTGTGCAAAATGATGCACTGATATACTCTAACCACTGGGCTGGGCAAAGAGATGTCTCACATGTACAGGTGTGGGTCAATTAAGTGACTTTATTGGCTTAGTGAAGCGTTATGAAGTACTTCAAGAGAAAAACGACAACGTCAGGGGTTGGTTTTGAAAGGGACCAACAAACGACCACAGACTAGCTGGTTTTAAAAGCTAACAGTAAGACAGAGCTTGCCTGTTCTGTTCAAACAGTCAAATCTGATGTTGAGAAATGCAGCATGGCCACAAGAGGCCCAATAACCTTTAGTCCTCTTTTCAGTGGATCTTGGCATCATTCGATTCATTCCTTCATT